>OZ010786.1:208347173-209547173 GCA_963932465.1 Maratus speciosus | reverse complement strand
AAACTATATTGTGCGTGAAATTCGGAGAAAATAAATTCTAATGAGTCTTGTAAAATTAAAGACGTGTTTTTCCGAAAATAAGTCATATCAGAAAAATACGATCTAGCTAGATTTTTTTAAATACACGTGATATAAAACCTGCCCCAAAAATAAGCACGTCTCACTTTCTTAAAACATTTCTAAGGCATTGTTATGACTTTACAAATGTGCACAATTATTATGAAAATTTCAATTAATTCATAATTACTTTATACTAGGGATTTAAAAATTATCTATATTTAAAGAAACTTTATGCCCTTACGAATAAAAATCTCTTTATAAATGTTTCAGAAAGCAACCACGTTAGATTTGTAAACAAACAAGAATAATACTTGAAACCATTACCTTTTTTTCAGTTTTATGAATGAATGTTTTCTTTAACCCTTTCAGGGGCAAGGCACGTCTATTCGTAAAATGCTGAAATGAGTGAATGACACAAGAATTTACATTTTTTTTTTTTTCAAAATAAGGAAAAGATTTTTTTCACGTACTTTTTAAAGGAAAAATTTCATTCCAATATTCTGGTGTCAATGTGGCATTTAAGAATTAAAATTTGGTGGTCCAAAAATGGACCACCGTCCTTGAAAGGGTTAAACATGACAGCATTTTCTCGAGTGTCAGCACTTTTCATTTTCGAGATTATGATCGCAATGTCAGTACTAGCGAAATAAAAACTATTGTAAGTAGTACTAGAACTGGTGGAGCTAAAAAAATACGATTTTTTGCCGCTCTTATAAAGTCAATATTAGTAATATAATTATCTTTATAACTGCTTACTTTACTTACTTTTAACTTTATTACTGTTACTTATATACGTTAATTACATGCTACGCTACGTATATAACTCATGGAAGCATCCTGAAATTACAATACCAAGTCTTAAAACAAGACGATTTTGTAAAATGATATATATTTAAAAAAATGGTATAATTTGAAAATTTTGGGCTTTAATTTTAGAATTTCGAAACACTTCTATCATTAAAAAGTAACGTTACGAACATACTTTTGAAATTTATTTTATATCTACGTCATTTTTCTTGACCTTTAGCTTTATAATTACTAAAACTTACACTAAGACGCTTTACAAACTTTTAATTATGTTAGCTTCAAAATTGAGGCTAGGGGTTCCTTGTAATGAAATAGCCAAATGTCGGTAAAAATTACGCCATTTTGACGTAATCATAAAATAAATTTCAGTATTATGATAAAATTCATGCTCCTTTTTTTTCAGTTTTATGAATGAATGTTTTCTTTAAACAAGACAGCATTTTCTCGAGTGTCAGCATTTCGCATTTTCGAGATTATGGCCACAATGTCAGTAACAGCGAAAAAAAAAAAAAAACTATTGTAAATACTAGTACAACTGGTGGACCTAAAAGACAGTAAAAAAAATTATCTTATTTTGCCGCTCTTATTAAATCAATATTAGTAATATAATTATGTTTATAACGTTACTTATATACGTTAATTATATGCTACACTACATATATAACTGATGGAAGCATCCTGAAATTACAATACCAAGTTCTCAGAAAGGACACGATTTTGTAAAATGTTATATTTTAAAAATCGTATAAATTGAAAATTTTGGGCTTTGTTACTTATATACGTTAATTATATACTACACTACATATATAACTGATGGAAGCATCCTCAAATTACAATACCAAGTTCTCAGAAAGGACACGATTTTGTAAAATGTTATATTTTAAAAATCGTATAAATTGAAAATTTTGGGCTTTGTTACTTATATACGTTAATTATATACTACACTACATATATAACTGATGGAAGCATCCTGAAATTACAATACCAAGTTCTCAGAAAGGACACGATTTTGTAAAATGTTATATTTTAAAAATCGTATAAATTGAAAATTTTGGGCTTTGTTACTTATATACGTTAATTATATACTACACTACATATATAACTGATGGAAGCATCCTGAAATTACAATACCAAGTTCTCAGAAAGGACACGATTTTGTAAAATGTTATATTTTAAAAATCGTATAAATTGAAAATTTTGGGCTTTGTTACTTATATACGTTAATTATATACTACACTACATATATAACTGATGGAAGCATCCTGAAATTACAATACCAAGTTCTCAGAAAGGACACGATTTTGTAAAATGTTATATTTTAAAAATCGTATAAATTGAAAATTTTGGGCTTTGTTACTTATATACGTTAATTATATACTACACTACATATATAACTGATGGAAGCATCCTGAAATTACAATACCAAGTTCTCAGAAAGGACACGATTTTGTAAAATGTTATATTTTAAAAATCGTATAAATTGAAAATTTTGGGCTTTGTTACTTATATACGTTAATTATATACTACACTACATATATAACTGATGGAAGCATCCTGAAATTACAATACCAAGTTCTCAGAAAGGACACGATTTTGTAAAATGTTATATTTTAAAAATCGTATAAATTGAAAATTTTGGGCTTTGTTACTTATATACGTTAATTATATACTACACTACATATATAACTGATGGAAGCATCCTGAAATTACAATACCAAGTTCTCAGAAAGGACACGATTTTGTAAAATGTTATATTTTAAAAATCGTATAAATTGAAAATTTTGGGCTTTAATTTTAGAATTCCAAAACGCTTCAGTCATTAAAAAGTAATGTCATGAACATACCTTTGAAATTTATTTTAGATCTACGTCATTTTTGTTGACCTTTAGCTTTATCATTACTAAGATACTTTACAAAAATTTAATTCTGTTAGCACCAAAATAGATAGTATTTGGTCATTGTAATGAAATAGCTAAATATTGGTAACAATTACGTCATTTTGACTCAAACGTAAAATAAATTTAAGTATTGTGATAAAGTTCATGTTTATAACGTTATATTTTAATCGGGTAAACTTTTCGGAACTATTAAATTAACGTCCAAAATCTTCAAACAACAAAATTTTGTAAAAGATATCATTTTGCAAAATTGTGTCTTTTCAAGACTTGTTAAATTCTAATTTTAGGATTCTGAAGCGCAAGGATCAGTAAAAAGTAACACCATAAACAAATATATCATAATAATGAAATTCATTTTATAATTCAGTCAAAATGGTGTACGAACTAAAATAAGTTCTTAAAACACCATCAAAACCTTAAATGTGCTAGGCCTTTCGAAAGATCTGAGTCTTTCTTCGTCAGGCACAAAAAGACATGCTTCTACTATGAAAGCAGCACCAAGACTGAAATGAGAGAAAGGAAGGGGAAACAAGCTAAAGAAACACTCAATAGGAAATTAGAAATCAACAGGCAATAGAATAGCAGGAGACAACAACCAATCACAGAAAAATATAATCAAAACAAAAGAACACAGAGTAGGAGGGGAATAAGGAAGCAAAATGTTAAAAAAAAGGAGTACATGAAAATAAAAATAAATTATAATAAAGGGAAAACACACACATATATTAAACTATGAGAACACAACAGACGAGAAATAAAAATAAATAAATGAATAAAATAAAAAAAAGACTAAAATTAGTTAAAACAAAAATTAATTTATATTGTAGTACTGAAAAGTTTTTTCTAAGCTGCAGAGAGCATTGTGGAATCAGATTTATCATTAACAATAACTTCACGATTAAGATAAATAGCTAAATTTTCAAGAAAGTTCAATTCAGAGATACTATTGACATTAAAGCTAATTTTAGCATTTTGAAAATTAAAACTATGGCCGGAATCCCAAGAGTGCTTGGCAATATAAGATTTAGAAATTTCTTGATTAATTACATAACGAGAGTGTTCAAGATTTCTTTTAGTTTGACCAATATAAGATAAATCACAGCTGTTACAAGGAACATTTGGTGTAATTTTTACGTAGTTTTAGCTCTGCCATTTCTCACACCTCAAGGTGCTAACAGAATAAGAAAATTGTGAAAATGACGCCATTGTTACTTAATAATAGATAAAAGATATCGTTTTTATGAATTAAAATAAATGGGACAAAATAGATTGTTTTCAATACTTATATAAAAAATTATAGAAATTTGTAAACATACAGGGTGATTCATAAAAGATGGGCAGAACTTTAAGGGGTTATAGTACACTTAAAGACAAATAATATTAAATAGGAGACTAAGGGTCCCAGACGTATTCCCAAGGAGATAGGGGGCATTAAAGTTTAGGGTCCGAAATTTCAAATGATTATAAAACATGGAAAAATTGGTCGATTCGTTTGCGGTTTTTGCAAAAAATTTTCTTTATGCCAGTATTTTCTTGAAATAAAATTTTAAAGTTCAATTTCAAAAAATGCCGATAGGGGGCGCTTTAGACTTTGGAGTAACAAACAACTATTTTTTAACGTTATTTTTTGTATTTCTTTAAATGATTTCGAAAGCTTAGACTTAAACTTAAATTTTGATCTAAAAATCTGAGTCCTAACGAGTAGTTAAGTAGCATAAACTGAAATTTGAAATTTGAAACCCTTCTCCCCCCAGAACAAAAATCAGTTATTCCCGATCTTTGTGTCGTAGATTAGGCTCTAACTACTGCCGCGTTTTGCTAAAATTATTCTTTATGTCAGTATTTTCTTGAAAATAAATTTTAAAGAAAATTTTCAAAAAATTCCGATAGAGGGCGCTTTAGACTTTGGAGTAACGAACAACTATTTTATACCGTTATTTTTTGTGTCTCATTAAATGCTTTCTAAAGCTTAGACTTAAATTTTCAGCCCAAAATCTGAATCGTTAGACGTGGTTAAGTTTCTGGGGAGAGGGGTTTGAAATTTCTACTCCTGAGCACAGTTCAGTTTACCATGTCCACACATTGTGTGCTGTGATACGAGGTAAAAAGACACAAATTAGGATTATGTTACCAAAGCATATTTATTAACATGTAATTACAATAAATGTTCAAAATTGTGACCACCAGAGGTTATGCACGCAGAACAACGGCGAAGAATGGAACGGCGAACATTCGCGAAAACATCAGGCTTTTCGAGCACTTCCCCTACAGCGGCGGAAAGTCAGGCGACCAGTTCCTCGGGGGATTCAATGGGTGTCTCATACATAAGAGCCTTCAATCGTCCCCAAAAAAAGAAATCGAGGGGTGAAAGATCTGGCGAGCGAGCAGGCCAAGCAACAGGACCACCTCGACCAATCCATCTGTTCGGAAATGTGATGTCCAGATAGTTGCGGACGTCTCGTACGTAATGGGCTGGCGCTCCATCGTGCTGGAACCACATGACCCGCCGGATGCGTGGAGGAACAACGTTTAACAGGTCTGGCAGCACATGTTGCAGAAATGTGAGGTATTTTTTACCGTTGAGGCGTTCAGGAAGAAGGTACGGTCCGATTAGGTGGTCTCCGAGGATTCCTGCCCAAACATTGATGGAAAAGCGTCTCTGATGAGCATGTGGATACGTAGCATGTGGATTGACATCCGCCCATACATGTGCATTGTGTGTGTTAAATGTACCTTCACGTGTGAAGGTACATTCATCGGTGAAAAGCACAGTTCGTCCAAAATGTGGATTTAGCGCGTTCTGCTGCAGAAACCAGCGGGCGAATTCAATACGATTTGGATAATCCCCTGGAGACAGTTTCTGGACTCGTTGCACATGAAACGGGAGCAAATGTTCATCCTTCAGTACCCTCCAAGTCATGGACTGTGAGGTATCCACCTGCCTAGCCACTGTTCGTGTACTTGTACTTGGCTGCGCCGCTACTACATCCAGAATGGCTTCTGCAACAACTACTGATTGTTCCTTTTTTGCACAACCTGCATTCGACCGGGAAGCGAGAAATGATCCCGTCTCACACAACTGTCTGTGCAAGCGCTCGAAAGTTTTGCGGTTAGGCAACCGCCTGTTGGGAAATCGCTCTCCGTACATTCGTTGTTCCTCTGCACCATTTCCATCTGCCGCTCCGTAAATTAAATGCATCTCAGCCTTTTCCTTATTCGTGAAGGGCACCATCTGCCGATTCATTACTACAGCGACTTACACTTCACTCACCGTTCAATGGTTTTTATGCCTGAATCGTGTCGAAATTTTGCATACGTGTTCTTCTTCTTCCCCATTTGACATTTGCATACTTTCTGTTTCCTTCTTCACCCGGTGACTAGCGTCAGGAATGGAGCTTTAACGTTTGCATGAGCGACGTTTCCAACTGTGCCAGTGCCTTTATGAGTGAATTCCGACTATGCAGTCCTTGACGAAAGTTGTATTTTTGCCTCGTATCACAGCACAGAATCGTTGGGCATGGTTAAGTAGTGCAAACTGAACTATGTTCAGAAGTTGAAATTTGAACCCCCTCCCCTCGCTACTGAACCACGCTCAGCGATTCAGATTTTGAGCTGAAAATTTAAGTTTAAGTCTAAGCTTTAGAAAGCATTTAATGAGACACAAAAAATAACGGTATAAAATAGTTGTTCGTTACTCCAAAGTCTAAAGCGCCCTCTATCGGAATTTTTTGAAAATTTTCTTTAAAATTTATTTTCAAGAAAATACTGACATAAAGAATAATTTTAGCAAAACGCGGCAGTAGTTAGAGCCTAATCTACGACACAAAGATCGGGAATAACTGATTTTTGTTCTGGGGGGAGAAGGGTTTCAAATTTCAAATTTCAGTTTATGCTACTTAACTACTCGTTAGGACTCAGATTTTTAGATCAAAATTTAACTTTAAGTCTAAGCTTTCGAAATCATTTAAAGAAATACAAAAAATAACGTTAAAAAATAGTTGTTTGTTACTCCAAAGTCTAAAGCGCCCCCTATCGGCATTTTTTGAAATTGAACTTTAAAATTTTATTTCAAGAAAATACTGGCATAAAGAAAATTTTTTGCAAAAACCGCAAACGAATCGACCAATTTTTCCATGTTTTATAATCATTTGAAATTTCGGACCCTAAACTTTAATGCCCCCTATCTCCTTGGGAATACGTCTGGGACCCTTAGTCTCCTATTTAATATTATTTGTCTTTATGTGTACTATAACCCCTTAAAGTTCTGCCCATCTTTTATGAATCACCCTGTATAATACTCAAATTGCGCATGAAAAGAAGATAGCAGTAAAATTGAAAACTAGTGAGTTTTTTGTGCAAAAACTAATATGACTCGATATTGTTTTGTATGTAATGCTATATAAGGTATTAGTATTTTGTTATAAAGGTATTAGTTTTAAAAATTGGATCCTTGTATTTCAAATAGAGCTTTAAAATATCGTTCCGGTTAATTGTATCAACGCTGATATGGTTTTAAAATACGTCTGCAACACACATTTCATTTTTTTTTTTTTCGACAAACCATGGACATGTAAAACTAGTGTTTCAAAAATATTTAACCATTATCCCCTGTTTCAAGTAGTTTATTGTAATATTCTACAGTATGATAAATTATTTTTTAAAGCTGGATAACAACTATTTAGTTAAACTACCATAGAGTGCAAAGCATTGACTAAATTTCAAATTAAATCTTTTATTGAAAAGAAAAATGACATGCATAATATATCAAACATATTAAAGATATTACTTTCATCATATCTATTTTCAGAAAGATATTTATTTCAATAATAAAATAACTTCTTTCAAAAATTAATATTCTTATATCAGATTTAAATCTACAGCTATGCTTAAGCAAAGTACAATGTATCTCTTTGTATTTTATTTAACAAAAAATACGTGTCACACAAAGAATAATTTTATTAATAGAGTTATTTTATTTGAAGAAAGTACTGAGACATATATCGTTTTATGAAAGTCTATTTTATAAAATTATATTTATTTCTAAAGTAAAATTTGTTTTGGCATTCTACATTATATAAATAAAATCAAACATATTTTGTTTAAATATAACAGTGAGTTTAATCTTATTATGTTCTTATTCAAAGAAAAAATATTTTAAAGAACATTGAATTTTAAAATTTCAGAAGTATGGTGATTATACATAGATGTTAAATAACTTTTCTTGAAAAATTAAATAATTTTTATATATTAAAATGTTTTAGAACAGACAGATGTGTTTTGAAAGAGATTTGAAAATAAATTTAGTTCATAAATGAAAGCACTGATAATATTATATTACAGTGATATATTATAATCAACAATAGTTAAAATTATAAATTGATTTTTTTTTTTTTTTTTTTTTTTTTTTTTTTACATGAGAAAAGTTATATTTAAAGTTCTAATTTAGAAATGCAAATTAAATTTACGCATCTTGCATAAAATATTAAGTAAATTCTACTTAGTAAAAAAAAAAAAAAAAATTCATCGTTCTTCGTTAAGAATATTAAATTTTTGAAAAAAAAAAGGTTTATTGAAAAGTGGACAAATTTATTTATAAATGGATAATTGTATATTTTTACGCTCTGTTGATCTTCTAATCATAATTATATGGATTGATTAATTTTACTTTTTCAGTGTGTTTCCTTTTTTTCAGTTTTTAAATTTATATTTCGTATACTATTTTCCTTTTATCTAGATTTCGTAAAAAATTCTACCTATTACATTCTTGCTTATGTTGGAATTTCTGAAAAAAAAAAAAAATCAGACTTATACCTGTCATGACAGATAAAACTCCAACCCCTCCCCCCCCCCCCGTTAAAACTATATATATATATATATATATATATCACTTTTTTATGGACACGATAACTTACATAATTCTGCACACATCTTTTCCAAACTGATACATAAAATCAAGCCGCTGAAAATTTCGGTCAAGTTCGTTAATGGGCAAAATCGGAACACAAATAGGGAGGGGTTTGGGGAAAACCGAAAAAAAACCCCAACAAATAACTGTTTAATTATAACATATATGAAATCAAGACTAAACTTATTATTATTTCTAGGAAAAGGGCAAAAAATTTATGTATGACAGATATTGATAAAATTAAAAATGGGCTTAGGGGGCGAAAAAATAGGGTTTTAAGGAGAAAAAAAAACCATAATTTCTACAATTCCCAAGATATCAGATCCACTTAAGTTTATTATAAATCTTCTTAATATTATCTACAACCTTTATATCATAAGATTTTGCTAGGACCAACTCTTACCGCAAAAAAATAAAATAAAAATAAAATACAATAAAAATAAAATGGAAAAAAGGGAAGTTGGAGGGAAAAAAATCATAACTTCGTCAAATCGCAAGATATCAAATCCGCTTAAATTTATTATAAATCTTCTTACTATTATCTACAACTTTTATATTCACAAGTTTTTGACAGAATCAACTCGTACAGCAAAAAAAAAAAAATAATAACAATAAAATAAAATAAATAAAAAATAGAGGCTGAAGGAAAAATTATCGTATTAACATGATTCTGATAAAACCAGCTCTCTGTTTTAATTGTTGTCCAGAAATATTTTTTTTTTCCGAAACAATGAAATCACTTAAAGAAAGCTTTTCCTTTTAAATTTAAAAAAAAAATGTTTCTCAATCGAGAAAAGTATTCTTTTAAATTCTGCTTAAGAAAATCATATTAAAATGTAAAAAATAAGTACATTTTAATTCGAGAAAAATAAATACGAATATGTATAAATATTTTTTATGCTTTATTGGTTAAAAACATCGCAAATGTTTCAAATAAAAAAATATTTAATGGAAAATGTACAAATATTACTTTCCATATTTATAAAATTTAAGTCTTTTTTTCTTTCTTTTAAATATAATAACGCGATTTCTTTGGGGCTTTGTTTTTATTATAATAATTTGTGTTGCTTATGTTGTTCTTTTCATATTTTTGACCAAATAACGAAACATTTTTTACGAAATGACTAATAAAATAATTTCCTAACGAATTTTCATTCTTAAGTGTCAGTATTTTTACGTAAAATCTTGTTTAATATGTATGTTTTACATCTAATAACGTTGGAGCATTTAGAAACCAAGTACCTTTTTTACGACGCGTTGAGCTACTGTTAATGATGTATTTGTTGATATAAAAAACTTCCAATTATTGTTGTTTAAATGCCGTATTAACTGTAATGATATAATTTAAATTCGAAAACATTTTGTGTTTTATTTTAAGCTGCACCAAAATATATATTTTCATAGCATAATACATTCTTAATTTGCAATTTTATATCTTCTTTTGCAATTTACGGATCACAATATACAGGGTGTCCGGTCTCAACGGTCTCCAATGGCAAATTCCTAAACCGTTAGTCATAGACATATAGTTCCAATTACAAAAATGTTTTAAATCAGGTAAAGAAACATTTAAAAAGCGATTTGGGTCAATAAAAACATTTCTTAAAAAATTACGAATTTAAAATTTTTATACGGTCCCCCAGTCCTATAAGTTATATTTAGTAATTTTTTCCTATTACACTGACAAGTAAGACAAAAAAAGTCCCATTCATATACCGCTAAAATTGAGCGAGTTATGAAACTTTAAAAATGTATGACTTATGCCACTTTTCTACTCTGAAAACAAATGAGTTCGGCTTGGCTTTGAGGGATAATATAAGTGTTTAAAGTATTCGAAGATCTTACTTCGTGTGTGTCTGCGCTTCGAAAAAAAATCCTACAAGTATTATGAGTAAGTCTCAAATTGGCTAAAATAACATATGTTTTATTTTGTCAGGATTTGAGACTGTTTCTCATGATTTCTTTTAACAAAAATTATGTTTTTTTATAAGTTTTTATGTTACTTCAACAATCGTATGTATGTTTTTCCAGTTCAAAATTTGTACTCGAACTTTAACCCACTTTTGAATATCCGATTGAGATTGCATTTTACATACTGACGCAAACAATCTGATATTATTAAGATTTTCGGTGGTTACAATTTATACTTATTTTACAGGATAACACAAAAAAATTTCGGATAGTTTTCTGCCAAGGAGTTTAAGAAAAAGTTTTAGATTAGATAATACAAGACTGCGATTGTTGGGTTTTTTAACTTTTATGTATTTTTTAGCACTGAATCCGAAAATTACCTTAATTTTTAACCATCATGTCAGGATATTTCGCAAATCATAAATTTTCAAATTTAAAGAATAACAAAAATCGAATACTATAAACTAGAGGAGATGGTTGTGTTTTTTAACTTTTGATAATTGATTTTTACGCACTTTTTAGCACTGAATCTGAAAATGACCTTCATTTTTAACCATCACGTTAGAATTTTTTTGCAAATTGCAAATGTGGAAGTTAAAATATAGCGAAAATCTCATACTATAAAACATATGTAAAACATTTTTATTTTTATTTTATTTTATTTTATTAAAAAAATTATTCGATATTTCTTATCCTGGGATTCTTACAGCTAAACAGGTGAGTGGTCCGATGAGATGGGGGAGGAAATTCAATTTTAACATTGAATTTCTTAACTTTGAAATTTGCAATTTGCGAAAAATCCTGATATGATAGTTAAAAACGAAGGTCAATTTCGGGTTCAGCGGTGCAGAATTTATAAGCATCTATTATCAAAAGCTAAAAAACATGACATAACCCAACTTTTGCAGGCTTGTACAATCTAATAATATTTTAAAATACGTATAATTTTGTAAAGAATTGAGGCCGTTAATTTAGAGTCATTTTATTTAACGAAAATTCTGTTTTTTCTTCTTCATAAATGTTTATTACAAATTGTATATTTTCCATTAATATGCCAGAATGATTAAAGATTTCAAATTTATATTGCAATGTTAATTTTACTCCCAAATATTTTTTATATCTGACGAAATTATATTTTGACTAAATTTGTGAATGACCCCCAATTTGCAGCAAAAAATATGCTCCAACTTTAAACAGCTATTACTCGGTCAATTTTAATCGTAGAATAATGGGACTTTTTTTGTATTACTTGTCAGTGTAAAAGGAAAAATTTACTAAATATAACTTATAGGACCGGGGGACCGTATAAAAATTTAAATTTCGTATTTTTTTAAGAAATGTTTTTATTGACCCAAATCGCTTTTAAAATATTTCTTTACCCGATTTAAAACATTTTTGTAATTGGAACTATATGTCTATGACTAACAGTTTAGGAATTAGCCATTGGACACCGTTGAGACCGGACACCCTGTATAAATTCAAATAAATGCAATAATCTACTTTTTCAAATTTAATACACTTTACAACTCTTGTTTAACTTATTTATGCACCCGGAGGAACACTTGAATAAAACTGGATGTTCATTTCAAAGTAATTCGAATTATTACTAATGTTAATTAATCTGTTTTATCCGATTTATTATATCTTTGACAAGCAAAATATATGTAGAAGATCCAACTCGACAAAAGGAAAAATTTTAACCTAATAATATATTATAAGTAAAAAGTCACTCTTAATAGCAAGAACGTATGTCTTACAGATGGATTAATCAGATTGTCCTAATAGTTATTAACCCTTTGCCGTCGTATGTCTACTCTCAGCCATCGAAGTTTTTTTACCGTTCTAGTCGGGCGTCCGCTATCAACCACCACAGCTTAGGTGAGTTCGTATTTATATAGATACACAGCACCTATAGTTGTCGTGCCTTCCGTCTGTCTGTCTATCAGAGCAAAAACTACCCAACTTAATTGTTTAAATTTTTAAATATACACTGGTGTCCAAAATTAAGGACCAATCACAAAATTGCTAATTTTCAAGTTCGCGAATACTCAAAAGGAAATAATATAATTCGAATATAATTACTATCTCTACAGCACAGCTAGTCCGTATAACATCTCATTCATGTCACACATGGTCACAAGTGTTACAGTCACTACGGTGAAGCAAAAAAATAGGAAATTCCATACATTCCATTATGAGTCTCAAATGATCACTATATGTGACTCCACTGAGACGTCACTGTGATTGTTGCTTTGTGGCGAGTCACCATGTGACTTTACAATGTAGTTACATTGTGACTCTCATGTAGCTGTCATCTGCAGACTCAATTTCAAAGACATCGTGAACGCTGCATTGTTGTAAGTTACCAAATAATGTTACATTAAAGTCACAAGATGACTTTCAGGTGACAGAGCTACTACTGTGAAACCACCCTTGTGCTCTTTTGTGAAAAGTCACCATGTAACTATAATGTGATATTATTTGGTGACTTATCATAATGTAACATTCATGAGGACTTTGAAATTGTGTCTAAAAATGACAGTCACATGAGAGTCACAATGTAACTACATTGTAAAGTCACCTGGTGATTCGTCACAAAGCAGCAGTCACATTGAAGTCTCACTGGAGTCACATATAGTGATCATTTGAGACTCATACTGAGACGGGTGGAAAGTCCTATTTTTTTGTTTCACCGTACTGCGATATTTGTGACCATGTGTGACATGAATGAGGTACCATATGGCCTAGCTGTGCTGTAGGGATAGTAATTATTTGAATTATATTATTTCCTTGTGAGTATTCGCTTACTTAAAAATTTGCATTTTGTGACTGGTCCTCAATTTTGGACACCAGTGTATAATTGTTTCAAAATTTTGTCGCGTCATTTCAAATTTTATGAAAATTGAATGTATAGTTTAATTACAGGGACAGTTAAAAGTTTTCCGTTACATTACGGCCAATGGGAAAAAAATGTTTCATGTGCATTTTAATGATGTTACAGTCTTTCAAACATAATGAAATTGATATGCACTTATGAAGTGCACTAAAATATACATTCAATACAATCTTCGGTGCAAAAAATATTTATAAAACAAGTTTCAGTACGAACGCACCTCATTTGCCACATTTGACGTGCAATTTCCAACTTATTTACCGTTCTAATCGAATATCTGCTCTCAGTCATAACAGGAAAGAACCTTACTGATCTTAATATATTAAGTCAACAAGCTTAGGAGATATGTAAGTATTCGAAATAATATTTTACAATTTTTTTGTGTGTAATTAGGTATTTTCGCTGCTTAAAATATTTAAAAATAATACTGTATTATGCAAAAAGAAATTTATCGAAATATGTGTACCGTGAAATTGAAAGTAGTTTACAAAAGATAAGATATAAGATATAAAGAGTAATGATTGTTCTGTATATTCAAACAGAAAAATTAAATGCTGCCTATTGGAGACTGCTTTAAAAGATACCAAGCGATGGTGAACTATAAAATATAAGTCTTACATAAAAGCAAAATATATCATTGTGTCACATATATCTAAAGTTTAAAAAGAATTAATGAATTTTGTTTTTTCATCATAATCTTGCATATTATGATTACTGTTCGTTCAGCGAAAATTAATTCCGAATAGCATAACACATATGAATAAACTGAATACGACCGCAAAAGGCTAATACTCAAAGTTCTTCTATAAATACATGCAGGTTAATGCGACCACTCAACAACACTCCAAAATGAACAATTATTCAATTTTTTGTATCTCTCAAGCTGTTTCTCTGTGGATTTTGTACATCTCAGGTTGCTCAGTACAATCTGGGATATTGCTCTAACTAAATCAATCTAAACTGGTACTCGACTTTAAAGGCTAAATTAAAACCAAACTTCATGAATTTATTTTATCCACGTCCATCAATTCATGAATGGCACAAGAAATTCATCGAGTCTGGGTCAGTATTAGATAAAGCAAGGAATGAACGAAAAAGCGCATCAAAGGGAAACGTTTGCGATTATCGGCTTGACTTGCACCTTGAGGTTTAGTAGTTAATATTAAAAATAAAACCTTGAATATACAGGTTATTTAAGCACAGCAGTTACAAAGTTTCAGGAAAGATAGAGTACACTTAAACGCTGGAAAATTACATAGCAATGCATGGTCGGAAAAGGTTTCCTGTCGCAGTACTCATGACACAAAACACAAAGAAAATAAGGAAACGAACAGAAAAAAATGAAGGTGAAAAAACATGTTTATTATTCTTAGTACTGCAAAATTGCAGGGACTAGGCTGCAAAAGCTTAAAACTTGTTGCACGCGTCATGGCAGCTCTGGAGAAGTCCGGAACACGTCCGGTATTATGGAGAACATTAGATCTTCCATGCGCCGGAAGTGTCAGGCCTGCATCACGGCCCGGGGCCGTAATTTCAAACATTATCATTGATGGGGAACCCATGTCTCTGTTTTTGTTCTTATTTCTTAGTTTTCTGCTGTACTAAACATGTTTTCTCACCCTGTTCGTGTCCTTTCTTTATTTTGCTTTGTGTCGTCGCTACCATGCCAGGAAAGCATTTCCGACCATTCATTACTACATGATGTGCCATCATCTAGGTGTAGTCTATCTCACCTGAAACTTTGTAACCACTGTGCTGAAACACTCTGTGTACTCCTAATATTGTACTATTGTCCATACATGTTCGGTTGTGTTTATAAAAAAAAATTGAAATTCTATAGAGACATTGTGGACAACCTGTAAATTGCTACAATCACTAGATCTGAAATTTGCGCGACATTAAATGTTCAAAGTTCCATAAACAAGCGACTAAGTGAGGGGCACTGAAGTCGAATAAAATTAAAAGATTATCACGACCAAATTAAATACTACTACATGGAGGGAAATATCTTGGGACTCCCTATTAGCTGGCGGAACCATTAAAATATCCATGTGATTTCTAGAAAGTTCCATCCTTCAAAAGTCTCATACGAAGATTATATGACATTTCTGCCATTTTTTTACGAATCACTGGTATTTAAATGACAATACTTTTGTTTATTGAAAATAATAGATGAAAGATAATTTCTTTTTTTCATTAAACATTGATGTTTATCAAAAGAAAATGCAGTTCAAGCACAAAAAATAATTGTGAAGCTTTTAGGAATATCTGCTCCACTGAAAACAAACATCTGTCGATAGTTTAATGAATTTAAATGCTGCCGTACATGTACCAACAACAATTCACCGTCTGGACGTCAAATTTAGGCCTCCACTCCAGAAAACACACGATAAAATAATCATATTGACTTGGATGGCGGCAAACTGAAAATGAAAAAGATAACTAAAATTGTAAAGATATAGGTAAAATATGTGGGGAAATTTTTACATGAACATTTACATATGAAAAAGATTTGTGACATATGGGTGCAACGTTTCCTTTTAAAAAACAAAAAAAGCAAAGATCCAATAGTTTAGAGTGCAATGTGTGATATTTCAGCATAATTCAAGTGAGTTTTTCGACTATTTATAACACTAAATGAAACATAAATCCATCACTACACACCTGATACCAATAAGCAATCGCTTGAGTGGTTTGAAGCGGATTCGCCCAAAACGATCAAATACGCAATGATCAGCTGTAAAGGCTCTTGCCAGCATTTTTTGGAATACACGTGTCACAATACTTATTTACTGTCTTGAAAATGAAAAAAAACACAAGAAAATATTAAGCAGCATTATTAAATCATACAACAAACGAACAAAGAAACCAAATCTAGAACGCAATATATGGTAAAGTAAAAAGTGCTATTTCACTAAGCCAACGCACCAGCTCACACATCCACGAAATTCATGGTAAAATGAATTAAACTGCAAATTTCTTCACCATCTTTCGTATTTCCTAGATTAGACCCCAGAAACTGTTATTAATTTCCTAACTTGAAAAGGTGGATCTCCTTTTTCCAGAATAAGAGATTTGTGGTAAATGAGGATATCGAATGTGAAATTTATGCACATTTTGGAGCCGCATTTGAATCGCACTCCATGAAAGATATCCAAATGTTACAGGACCGTTGGGATAAGTGTATTGTTCGGAATGGAAACTTCGTTAAAGGACGAAATCCGTTTTTGACAGATAAATGCCTTTTTCTTTGCTATCCCGAGACTTTCCATTCCATATAATATTACGATATTTCAAAACTACCAAAGACCTCGATTTGATTCTTCATATATCAATATTGAAATCTGTCGCTGTTGTCAAAACAGATCTAAAATCTACGATTGTGACCTTTTATACTGGTACAATCTCAAATCTCGACGATTACTAAAAAACAGACGTTGTCCTCTCCAGGGCAGAAACCGATTATATCATAGTTGGATATGCAGCACAATAAATATTGTGAAGAACCCTACAACGTGGAGGTCTTATAAATGCAGGAATTAAATAAAGAAAAATAAATTAATGTAGTGTCTACATTATCCGAAAATTTTCAATTAAATTTATCGAAGGCAATCAATCAAGCATAAAAATGATATAGTCATCAAAATATGCGTTCAAAACCAAGCATATAAAAATAAAATGCCACTGCACGAGCAACCTAAGAGATATTTGTATAAAATATCTACAATATTGTCCCATCAAACTAATGAGAACCAATGTTATGACAAAAACTTTTCCAAACCTGACTTTCTAAAAGTAGAATTGGCTTATACTTATCTCTTAATTTCCTTTCAAGGAAAGCAATTTCATGCTGAATGTAAAATTTAAGAAAACACATTTTCACTCCCATTAATTTTCCCTTCTACTTCTGTGTCATAAAATGGGATGATGCCGCTATTTTTTCCACCGTGAGCATCTCAATATTGTTTTACCCGAGAATTTTTTTCTGGCGCAGTTCTTTGTTTACACGATTTGAACACATTAATAATGGAGCTCATGTAGCAAGATATATTAAACATTACTATTTAAACTCATTTAGGTGATATTTACTGAATATATAGACGTTATATTAGAATATATTAGCTTTAAATATGTCATCAAGAGAAAAGTTTCATGTTTTCCAGTTAGTGGATTACTTAGGTGATCATTCTCATATCCCAGGTATGTTCCTAGCCCTGAGCATATCTTAAATGGATAAGATAACATTTATTACTCTGGAATATTAAATTTATGGATATTACAAAATTGAGGTAAGTGAATATTTAAATTACATCTATATTTTTTATGGTTAAAATAAGAATTGATTTCAATTCTCGCCTTAAAAGGAATAGGGAAATAATATTCGTGTGGAATTGACATTTCTAAAACAACTGACATTTCTTAAATACAGACTTTGATGCTGAACAAATCTTCACACTGTAAAAATAGCAGAGTACATTATCCAATGGCAACAAAACGATTTAAACAAGTTAGTGCACAGAACTGTTATTAAGGTTTAGAGAAAAAGATTGTTTGTTGTGAGATTTCTGTTACATCTTTGAATGTTTTAATTACGTCGAAACCCAGATCATTGTTCGAAATCTTCTTTAATTTTTCTTACAGAAACATAACAACGATTTCTCTATGTATGTTATTTTCCTTTTATCTACTAGTTTACACACTGCGCATAGCGTCACAGTAATAAAAGGTCCAGAAAATAAGTAAAATAAAATTGTTTTTTATTTACACTAATTTGTTTAAAAATTACACGGAAAGAGACAGCTTTTCATTTCTTGTGAGCAATGTAAATTAAATTTTCGCATTTAATTTTCCTCTTATTATTTACTGTAATATAGGTTTTATTTTAAAATGAATTGAAAACATGCACATTTTATAAACTTAAATACATTTTAAGTTTGATTTTAAAACAAAAGAAAAATATTTTATAAATTATCTTCAAAAATTTATACATTTATAATAAATACAGACGCAATTATTTTACCATATTGACATTGTGAAATTAAATATTTAGTTATGTTTTATAATTTTGTAATTGAAATTTGTTATTCCATTATAATAAAAATTTGTCTTGTTTTAAGCTTTAATAGCGAAAATCTTTTTCTAAAGCTAAGAAATTTCTTTTATAAATTTTTAAATAACCTAAAGTGAAATATTGAAATAAATAAACAACTGAAAAATTTAAATTAAAATTTTCCACGACATTTTTATTAATTCAGTTTTATCATAAAAAATTAAATAATAAATGATTAAATTTATATTTCTTATTTTCTTGTTTTTACTTTGTAAATAGTACTCAATTCTTTCACTAAAAAAAAAAAAACTTTCCTAGGAATTACTTAAAATTCTGTTTAATTTTTTTTATATACTGAGGAAAAGAGTAAAAGTTTTCCATTATAAATTATTGATTCAAACCGATTTAAATATTTTTTAGAGTAATTAGAATAATGCGCGAAATTACTCTCATTTTCTATATTGGCATTCTCACAATCTTTTGACTTTCATGTCCCTGAATAATAATTTTTATATTAATAAACTTTTTTGTGTTTTTTTTATTTCATATACTGGGGAACATCCCATTGCATGATTGCACAACAATATTAACGAGATAAATAAGTTTTGGACGATGTTGGGGGTCGAAACACCTGGAAAACTCCTATACCGTCCCGTGTCCCTGATGCTGATTTTTAAGTTTGGAGCTGTCTGGATAAAATTGTTTCAATAAAAATAGTTTGATGCAATTTTTTTCTGAAACTGGAGCTATTTTTTTATATAAATATGTAGCTAAAAATTAATCTGCACACATTTTTAGGGTTGTTATTATTTTTTAGTCTCTGTCCCTGGGTTTTAGATTCCTTACCATCCGTCTTCATAAATTATACAGAAAATCATTTCAGATGCAGCCACAGAATTTTTTTCAAGTTTTTTCTCATGCAGAAGTATGCTAGAGAAATAATGTCTAAAATTCTTTGGCATGAAATTTACTGTAGAATTTAAATCAGCATTTAAATATCAATTTCAAGCATCGTGGCTTTATTGGTAGTGTCACCGTCCCCAAGGTTTATTCCTGCACTTTTCGAGGTAAATAAATAAAAATAATAATAATTTAATCCAATGTTAACAACTGTTTCTAAAAATCAATGAACATTGTGGCTATCACTTAGTCTTAACATGATTTTCCTAAAATTATGTGGTAATTTTCCTTACCGTCTCATCCTTACCATCCGTTTTTTTTACCATTTCGTCCTTTTTTTTTTAACCTTACCATCCCTTCTTTAACAGTTAACACCCCTTTAAGACAATGTTATACAAAAATTCTGTATTAAAAGTACTACATTGTTATTATTTCTCATTTGAATTTCCTGTGAAGAAAGATTTAGAAGAAAATAAAAAGTTACAGGGGTAAAATGGTAAGGAAAATTAAACTCGCAAGTTTAACTTAAACCTCTGTTAAATAAAATAATTTTCGCTGCTGACCATTTTTTCTTTATTTTGAATCATTAAGGTATTCGTCTATCAGATTAAAATGTTATTTTATCAAGTTTAATTTTGCCAGATTTTTTTCCTCCAAAAGTCAAAAGATTGTGAGAATGCCACATATATGTGAGTTGTGGTTTTAGATTCCCATAAAACCCTACTCATAGCAAGAGGATATGATCAGCGCTTTTCCATGAGAACTTGTAACCGCAGAACAGCAGATGTATTGAATTTGCTAATATGCAGGTTTGCATTCTCTTCGCTTGGAAACAAGTAACAACCGAGAGCAGATTGCATTCTGACGCGGCCGATGGTAGGCATATCTCGCTCTAGACGAGAGCAGAGGCCGATCTCCCGACGATTCTGTGAGTGCGTATGCTGCAGAAAAACCCCCTACCCTCCCGTACTTGTAAATATAATTTCTATTTAATATGTGAAACTATAACCTAGAATCATTAAACTCCTTTTTTCATTAACTACGATTTTATCTTTATATCATCCTTATATTACATGGGGACTCTGCCGATTTGAATCCCAAACGAATTACAAAAGTAAAATCCCCTAGGCTTACACCGATGTACGTTCAGAATTGGATAACTTCTTTTTCGTCCAGTTATCAACCTCCGCATTACAGCAGACGTGATTCATCCCCTTAGCCATCTGTGTGAAGCTCAATCTTCCGTTTATTTTTATTTGTGCAAGATAGTTATCGCTGTACAAGAAATGAATCTTCGACTGCAAGTATATTTTTTTTCTACGGATATTAATTGGATTACTTCAATATATCGTGGCGAAGAATTTATTTTTCAATTGAATAACTCCTTTTGAAGTAAGTTTATTTTTTTTCTCTTTCCTTTCTTGCCTTTTAATATGGAATTACAAGAAATTGAATTTATTAAAAGCCAGTTGAAATCGGCTGAAACAGATAAAATCAAATTATTGCATGAATTTATATTTGGTTGCGATAAAAATCGCCAGAATAGAGCGAATTTAAAGAAATTTAAAGGTTTTTCTTTTACTGACAAAAGCGATGAGTATCAGAATAAACTCACCGAAATTTTGGACGATTACGATCAGATACAATTGATTACTATTGCTAATATCTTATCCATTGACACCCATGGATCAAAGGCAGATATAGGGCAAAGTATTTTAAGCGCACTAGTTGATATTTCGGCTTTTAAAGACACGTTTACGGCAGTTTCCTAATCGGATACAGAATTTGATGATAGCCACAATAGCAGTGGAAGCACTGGTTTATCCTCCCCTTTGGCAGTACAGCCAGACCAGGCGCGTATACACTGTACACACTCCGCGCCCAAACAGACAATTTCTTTCCATGACATTGATCATTTAATTACACCGTTTAGTGGTGATAAAACGGAAAACGTTCAAGCATGGTTTCAGAGATTTGAATCTCTGGCCCATTCATTTCAACTGTCCGACATACAGAAATTTGTGTTTGCTGAGCGGGCATTAAAAAGTTTAGCATTATTGTATGTACGTAGTGAAAATAACATTTCTTCATATGCATCACTCAAAGAGGCATTGTTTCGCGAATTCGGACAATCAGCTTCGCCCGCCCAGGTACATCAATTACTAGCCGCTAGAGGCTGCCGCCCAAATGAAAAACTATTGGAATATTTTTTGAAAATGAAAGAAATAGCACAAAAAGGAAACATCGATGATATATCTTTAATTCACTATATAATTAATGGGATTAACGATACACCACATAATAAAGCAATATTATATGGAATCTCTGAACTAGAGGAATTTAAGAAAAAACTTTTAATCTATGAAGAAGTCTGTGGTTCGGTTACACATTTCAAACCTAAGGCCACACACGTCCCTTTGGGTACCCAGAAATCCTTTCCCAGCGAAAAACCTCAAAAAATTACTTGCTTTTCCTGTGGGGCCAGGGGCCATAAATCCATAGATTGTACGCGTAAAGGACAAGGTCCTAAGTGTTTTAATTGTTCTCATTACGGCCACATATCATTAAATTGCACAGCCCGCGGTTCAAAGCTGAGTGCAGCAACTGCACTCAGCCCCCCTTCTCAAGCTGTCACTGCCGGAAAAGACAGACCAGTTCACACGGTCGAGCTAACTCGCCCCCAACAACACATGCAAAAAGTAGTCCGAATTGCAGACATGGAGGTGCATTCTCTCGTTGATACCGGAAGTGAAGTGACCCTCCTCCGTGAGGACATTTACCGTCTGCTCGGGTCCCCTCCTCTGACACCAGTACCCTTACGGCTCTCGGGGTTCGGCAGAGGTAACATTCAGCCAAAAGGTTCCTTTTAACAGATATCGATATCGACAAATCCACTTTTTCTACTATTGCTTATGTTATTGATTTCGCTCACATGTCGCACCCTGTTATCCTCGGAACAGACATCATATGCCAAGTCACACTAACATGTAACAAGACTGGCATTACTTTGTCGAAACATCACCCGGCTGATATTTTTATTAACCTTATCAACATTTGCGATGACATGTCCGAAGTCGATTTAACTCATATCACCGACAGAACGTGTCGCGAAGAAGTGGCTGAACTGATTGAAAATTATCGCCCCACAAAATCGAAATCTACCGACTTAAAAATGTCCATAGTATTGTCTGATGACCAACCAGTTTACCAACGCCCGCGACGAATGTCCATGGCTGAAAAAAAGATTGTCAGCGACCAAATTAAACAATGGCTACAGGATGGCGTAATAAAACCTTCTTGTAGCGATTACGCAAGCCCAGTAGTATTAGCTAAGAAAAAGGGTAACTCTATGCGATTATGTATAGATTTTCGTAAGCTTAATAAAAAAAATTATAAAGGATAGGTTCCCTCTACCCCTTATTGATGATATTCTTGACCAGTTACAACAAGCGCAGGTCTTTACATCTCTCGACCTAAAAAATGGGTTTTTCCATGTCGATGTGGACCCACAGAGCACTAAATACACAGGTTTTATTACACACTATGGACAATTCGAGTTTTTAAAAGTCCCTTTCGGACTCACGTCTAGCCCCGCGACATTCTCAAGGTATCTAGCCTGTGTTTTTAGCGAATTACTACTAGAAGGTGTGTTGATTTTATATATGGACGACCTCATCATCCCCGCCCGTACCGAAGCCGAGGGTCTCGAAAAACTCAAACGAGTGTTAGAAACTGCTGCTGATTACGGACTCGATATTAATTTTAAAAAATGTCAGTTTCTGCAACGAAAAATTGAATTTTTGGGCCACGTCATTGAAAATAATACTATAGCACCCTCCCCAACGAAAATTAAGGCCGTCCAACATTTTCCGGAACCCCAAAACGTTAAACAGTTGCAATCACTCCTAAGTTTAACAGGATATTTTCGGAAGTTTATTCCCAAGTATGCCTCTATCGCACGGCCCCTGAGCGATCTCTTGCGAAAAACATCAACTTTCGAGTTTGGACCGGCGCAGAGGGAAGCGCTGTACACGTTACGTAATCTACTCACAAGTGCTCCAGTTTTACACATTTTTATACCGGGTTCGGACCTCGAAGTGCACACTGACGCCAGTAAAATGGGCTTCGGCGCAGTTCTCATGCAGAAATCCACCGACGAACACTTCCATCCGGTTCAATATATGAGCAAAAGAACATCACCACAAGAGGAAAAGTTAAGTAGCTACGAATTGGAAGTATTGGCAGTCATCGAAGCTCTCAAAAAATTCCGCGTCTACCTCCACGGCACTCGATTCCGTGTCATTACCGACTGTCAAGCATTTCAAGAAACTCTCGACAAAAAGGATCTTACGCCGAAAATTGCGCGTTGGGCTCTATTCCTCCAGGAATTCGATTTTGAAACAAAACATAGACCGGCGACGAAAATGAATCACGTGGACGCGCTTAGCAGGTACCCAGTTATGCACATTACATACGATGAACTGACACTAAAAATCATGAAAGCCCAAGCAAATGATCCCTTTATTTTCAGCATTAAAACAGCAGCGTCGGAAGCACCAGCAGCCGACTTCACGGTGCGCAACAACATTTTGTTTAAACTCCAACAGGGTCGAGATTTATTAGTGATTCCAGAAGCAATGCAAATTACCATACTCCAAGATATACACACTAAAGGACACTATTCTGCTAAAAAGACGAGAAGAAATTGCTAAGAAGAAATTGCATCCCAAATTTTTTTCATTCCTAACCTACCGGAGTTGACACGCACAGTCGTAACAAACTGCGTTCCATGCATTTTAGCTTCTCGAAAGTTGGGAAAACAGGAAGGTTTTTTGCACTCGATCCCTAAAGGTGACAAGCCGCTCGACACTTACCATTGTGATTTTTTAGGCCCATTACATTCCACAAATAAAAATTATAATCACCTCTTTACAGTAGTGGATGTTTTCACTAAATTTTTTTGGTTATATCCAGTCAAATCTGTGGCGGCGCAAGATGCACTAGATAAACTTAAATTACAACAAATTACATTTGGAAATCCCCGAAGAATAATCACGGATAAAGGACCCGCATTCACTTCTTCAGAATTTAAAAAGTTTTGCGAACAAGAAAATATAGAACACCATCCCATTACTACCGGAGTAATGCGAGGAAATGGACAAATCGAAAGACAGCATAAAACGCTTATCCCTATTTTGACGAAATTATCTTTAGATGATCCAACGAAATGGTACAAACACGTACCAGCGGTACAAAGGATAATAAATAGCACGACTTCATCTGTCAAGAAATTCTCCCCGTTCGAGCTGTTAACGGGTGTCAAGATGAAAAATAAAGACGACTTAATGATAAAACAACTCTTGGAAACGGAACATATCGAATTACACATGGATCATAAACAAACATTACAGCATAGTGCAAAAGCCAACATTTTAAAACATCAGGAACTCAGCCGCGCTCAGTATAATAAGAAAAGAAAACCCCACGCGGTATACAAGGTCAATGATCTAGTAGCAATACAACGTACACAGTTTGGAACTTGGTTAAAACTTCGACCCAAATATTTTGGAACATATAAGGTTACAGCCGTGAACCCTAATGACAGGTATGCAGTTACAAAAATAGGAAACCATGAAGGTCCCATTATCACAACGACATCCGTTGATCACATGAAACAGTGGCCTTCAATTTAAACAGTTGTGCAGTCCATGCTGTGATTTTTTTTTTCGCATGGCGAATCCATTTTTTTTATTATTAAATCAGCAAAAACAGTGGGGTTTTTTTTAGTTTTGCTTAAAACTTTTTATAAAATCAGCAAAACAGTGTTTTTTTTTGTAGTTTTGCTTAAAACTTTTTAGTAAATCAGCAAAACAGTGCTTTTTTCGTAGTTTTGCTTAGAACTTTTTAATAAATCAGCAAAACAGTGCTTTTTTGTAGTTTTGCTTAGAACTTTTTAGTAAATCAGCAAAACAGTGCTTTTTTTGTAGTCTTGCTTAAAACTTTTTATTACAAGTGCAAAACAATGCTTTTTTTTTAGTTTTGCATAAAACTTTTTTCCAGACTGCCAAGCAGTATTTTTTTTTTCATTTTGCATAAAACACTTTTGGCTATCCAGAACTGTGCCAGCAATATTATTATTTTATTATTATGTACCTATTTTTATATATTTGAAAATTTTTACCTGTATTTTTATAATTTTATATGTTATATGTATAAGTATATTATTATTATGTGCCCCCCGCCCCCACCTCGCATATTTTTATTACAGAAGTAAGAGCTAGCTGTCGAAAAAAAACCCCTTTTGGTGGGAAATCCTTTTTTTTTTTTTTTTGCTTAGACGAGGCAAACCTCTTTTTTTATATTTTATTCCCGAATGACGTTGGGATAAAGATGTTTTTTTTTTACGAAATTCTACCTAAGATGAGGCAGATTTTAGTATGTTTTCGTGATGGTAATATAATGGGCAGACGGCCTTTCAGATTATATTTTTCATCCCTGATGATGGCTCATGAGAAAGACGGTCTCATGGCGCAAATTGATATTATCCTGAGATTTTTTTTATTCTTTTGGTTTTTTTTTTGGAGATATCCCACGGCAGCTCAGCATTAATTTACATAAAATTTAGAATTAGTTTTTTTTTATTTATTTTTATTTAGCTCAATTTTCATAATTATTTAATGACAGTTTTTTTTTCTTTGGATCTTAATTATTTTTAGATAGTTTTTTTTTTGTTTTTTGACATATCTTGTTGCTTATTTAACGCGCTGTCGAGGTCGACAAGCGGACAAGATGGTCGAGTGTGAGTTGTGGTTTTAGATTCCCATAAAACCCTACTCATAGCAAGAGGATATGATCAGCGCTTTTCCATGAGAGCTTGTAACCGCAGAACAGCAGATGTATTGAATTTGCTGATATGCAGGTTTGCATTCTCTTCGCTTGGAAACAAGTAACAACCGAGAGCAGATTGCATTCTGACGCGGCCGATGGTAGGCATATCTCGCTCTAGACGAGAGCAGAGGCCGATCTCCCGACTATTCTGTGAGTGCGTATGCTGCAGAAAAATCCCCTACCCTCCCGTACTTGTAAATATAATTTCTATTTAATATGTGAAACTATAACCTAGAATCATTAAACTCCTTTTTTCATTAACTACGATCTTATCTTTATATCATCCTTATATTACATATATGATATACAAAAATTGCTGAAAGTAAAACCAGAATGAACAATAGCAATTTGTGTGCAGTACAGATCGCGAAACCACGTGCTTTTTATCTACTAGTTTACACACTGCACATAGCATCACAGTAATGAAATATCCAGCAAATAAGTATAATAAAATAGTTTGTTATTTTCACTAATTTGTTTAAAAATTACACACAAAAAAGATTGCTTTTTATCGGTTGCGAGCAATGTAAATTAAATTTTCACATCTAATTTTCCTCTTATTCTTTACAGTAATATAAGTTTTCTTTTAAAATGAATTGAAAATATGCACATTTAATAAACTTAAACAAATTTTTAGTTTGATTTTAAAATCAAAAGAAATATGTTTTATTAATTATCTTCAATATTCAATTAGAATAATGCACGAAATTACTCTCATTTGGACTTTTTCTAAATATTACTTACGAAGATTGCTGAAAGTAAAACCAGATTGAACAATATCAATTTGTGTGCTGTACAGATCGCCAATCCACGTGCTCATGGGTGTACCCAGAGACCTCATCGCTTGTACCCAGGGCCGAAACTAAGGGGGGGCAGAGGGGGCATGTGGCCCAGGCGCCAGAACGAAGGGGCGCCAAATGAAGGATTATACCTTTGGAATGGATCATTTTCTTCTAATGAACTGGTGGCTTCTATTTTTATGAAACAGCCATTATAAATGAAGTGTTAAGTGAAGATGAAAGAGCAGTCTTAAAAAGTTCGAACTCTGGTTTTCTGGTCAGAATGGGAAGAAGAGAGACACTTCATTTATAATGGCTGTTTCATAATAATAGAAGCCATCAGTCCATCAGAAGAAAATAACTCCTTTTAAGCGGAAACTCAGTTAAGCAGGACTCGGATAATCGAGACTCTAACTGTATATTTCATTTTAAAAATGATCTTTAGAATATTTTTGTTGGTGTTCAGAGGGGAAACATGACCCCCCCCCCCCCTTGGATCCACCATTGTAGATTACGTAGTGCAGTATTACATATTTTAAGATTACATATTTTAAATTTTAAGATAAGAAGGCAATTAGAAAATTAGTAAAATTCTCTTTGTAAATATACTTTGTGGAAGAGGGGGGGGAGGGGCGCCAAAATCCATGCTTGCCCCGGGTGCAAAAAAGGCCAGTTTCGGCCCTGCTACTAAGCTTTTATAAATTTATTAGTATATACAATAACACTCACACAAAAGTCGTATTCCCTCATTAACCACAGGATGGCGAAAGCCGTAAACATGTTAGAAAAATTTAGATAGGATAAAACGGCAACGCACTATGCGATAGGACCGCTTACAGCGCAACCTTTACAGTTCGTTTTAGTAAAAAAAAAATCGTGTTATGTATTCTCAGCGGTTTCACCATCGGGGACAAATGTAGACTGCATGGTGAATTACCGTCGATTGTGAACCATTTGTTTAACATGTACTTAACTTGATTTTGTTTTTTAAATAAAAGAAACCGTACCTAACTCACATGACTAGTTTTAATAAAAAATTTACGCGTGCTATGTGAATGTAAATATTTTAATTAAATTTATTTTCTTTATTATATAATAAACTGTATCTTTCTTATACGTGTTAGTTGTATTAAAAAATATGTATATGTTTTATAATTCCATATTTCGGGTACAATTTAGTGGCGTATTTAAGCTGGTGATGTAGACTGCTTGTTGCACGCACGGGCAAATATTTTACCATATTGACATTGTGAGATTAAAAATTTATGTTTTATAATTTCATAATTGAACTTTTTTATTCCTTAATAATAAAAAAATTGTCTTGTTTTAAGCTTTAATCGTGAAAATATTTTTCTAAAGCTATGAAATTTCTTTTATAATTTTTTTAATAACTTAAATTGAAATATTGAAATAAACAATGAACTGAATAATTTAAATTAAAACTTTCCATACAATTTTCCATTTATTAATACAGTTTTATCATAAAAAATTAAATAATAAATGGTTAAATTTATATTTCTTATTTTCTATTAATCGGTTATACAAAATTACAAATCAGGGCTTCTAATACAGCTAATTTTACATGTAATTTGTTTTCATACTAAATCAAGTACACTCTACAACTTTCTAATTAATATTTTTCGCACCGTTCACGTAATAAGAACTCTATTTTTGCAGTTTGCCACTGTATGCAATCTCATCATCTAGCACTTAGCCTAATGAGTTTGCCTAGACACTTCGGTTATGCCTATAATTGTTGCTAAGATGAAGTTAATGAAGGGGAAGAATACTTTTGTGGAAATACTCTATATTGCATACACTGCAAATAGAAGCGTCTTAAATTTAGACACACATGTGACTGAAAAAGAATTTTAGACACTTAAGTGTCTTAATCTGAAAATTCAGACATTATAGATGTCTTAATTTAAGATACATAAGTGTCTTACTATGACCATGGTGTAAACGAACTGAGAATAATGTCTAAAATATCCGCAAACGTCTTATTTTAAGACACTTCATTGCTTTAAACGTGTCTTAATTTAAGACGTTTTGATTCTTCCGACGCAATAACCACCAGGGGGCACTAGCACTCCCAGTTGCGCATGCGTTTTAGATGTCTTCGTTCGAAGTGGTATACGTTGTAATTCAAACAAAGTTTGTTTTTATGTACGCGTGTATTTTAATTCGTTTTTTGCGAAATGTGAAGTACTGTGATTTTAATTCGTATTAACTTGGATTATTTATTTATTGAATACATACATCTGACGTGTGTGCTCGACATCAAATGTCTCTTAGAAGCTGTCGTCGATACAAGGGCGGGATAGACACAGAACAGAAGTAGACGACGGTTGAAGATTACACCCGGAAATTCTACAAAGCGTGTGCAATGGGCTTAGTGTTAACTCGTATCAATTTATATCAATAATATTGTGTTATTCATCTTCGTCCTGTCGAAGCTGGCAAAAAAAAGAAACTTTTGTCTGGCCGGTCCTGTTTTTAGGATGAAACATCTCATTCTAAATATGGCTAGTCGGATGTATTATAGGATTACCTTTTAAACTGATGAACGTCTTTCTCCCTCACTGTGGTTGTGGTAGTTTTTAAAATTTCAAATCGAGGAATATTTCTTACATCTTGCAAACAGCGATTGAAGTAAGTGTTATAATTTCTTTATAGTACTAAAATTATTGTCTTTTATGATTTTATTTATTGTACTAAACAAAATCTTACATGAAATTTAATTAGTTTTGAATCTTTTTGCAAAAAAATAACACTAATTCTAGAAGTATATATTTTTAAATTTATGACGTTGTCTTTTATTACAAATTATGTATTATTTATTCTCATCTTTTTTCTCAAATTTAAAGTAATAACATCACTAAAAAACAGACATATTTAAAAGTTAAGTTCATTCTCTTGTTTTGTTTTGTTTTCAATATGGCAGTTCTTAGTTTCAATTTCAATGGCTAATGCTTATCTCATACTCGACCACAAGGAAATAGAAAAAAAAAACTTTGAAAGATCTCCCAAAGTTTTCTTACTTCCTAGCTAGGGATTACAATCCCGGATTGAGATCCCGGGATCCCGCTTTAATTTTAACCCCGAAAATCCCGGAATTTTTACTGGAAAATTCCGGGATTTTCGGGATTGCCTTTTTTTTTTTTTCCATTGAACAATATTCAGCTGAAATTAAAAAAATATATTTATAAACTTTCGCTTTTGGAAAAAAAAATCAATTGATTTTCATGAAATTTATATATAATTGAAGATGAATGTTTATCTCAAGTATTTCTTAGATATATTTCTAAAGCTATTAAATCTTTTAATGTGTGAAAACTTTTGATTTGGAAACATCGAAGTAAGCCAGTCAGGAAAAAGGAAATCATTTGTTTATTTAGATTTCGCTGCATGCGTGGATTCGAAGGTCATTTTCCAATTAGACTTTACTGATAAGCATCGCAAGTTTGTATCATAGTGATATCATGTGCTAACTTTTTTTTTTTTTTTTTTTTTTTTGGCTTTATTTTGCTTTAAAGATGTCTTGTTTAGTACCTCATAGGAATGATAACAATAAGACCATGTGGCAATATAAATTTTTAAAAAATCTAATTTTTAAATGATAAGGATTTTTATTTTTTTTCGGGGAGGGAGGTGGGGGGGGATTTTGTATGAAATTTTCGTAAAGTTGATACCTTAAATCTTGCACTGATTATAATGAAAGTTTTGAACTTTTAGAGTAGGACAAGATTAAAAAACACAAAATATAAGTAAACAAAATACCGAAGTAATTTTTTTCTCAATATTAACCCTTTGCACTCGAGGACTCCGGAGCGGAGCCATTTAAAATTTGTCTTCAAACTCGAGGTCTCCGCTACGGAGACAATGCAAATAATTTTGTGATACCATGTAATCTTGGCTTTTCTAGACAGGTATCACAAAATTATTTGCATTGTCTCCGTAGCGGAGCCCTCGAGTTTGAAGACAAATTTTAAATGGCTCCGCTCCGGAGCCCTCGAGTGCAAAGGGTAAAGTAGAATATTTATTTATTTATTCATAGTTAAATAGCTGTTGTGATTATCATCCGATATATATGTAAAATTACCTATGTGGCAATATAAATTTTTAAAAAATCTATTTTTAAATTATATGAAGTAGAGTAGGACAGGATTATAAGAAATATATATATTTATCCATGTACTTTAAAAGCCCTCAATAGCCCTTGCCGCTGAATTTGTCCGATAATCGGAGATGTCTGCTTTTGTGAGGTAAAAATATACAAATATGTATGCCATGCGGATTAAAAAAGTATTCGCTAAATAGATGTTTCAGAATAGCTATTCGGGAATGTCCATTAACCTCCACAACGGATACTCCCGAATACCGGACATCTCAATTAAGATAACAATAATGCAGGGTTGCATTTTTTGCAAAAGAACTTCTTGATTAAAGAATGGGCATACTGGGCCGTGCCCCGCTCCCCTACGATTTTAGTGCCCACAAATTTGATGTGCAATATTTGTAAAGTTTATATTTTAAATCTGTTTCGAAATTCCACTGATTATAATCAATATTTTAAACTTTTAAAGTAAAATAAGATTAAAAATAAAAAAAAAATTAAAAAAATCTAATATTTAGATAAATATTTTTTGTTTTAATCTTGTTCTACTCCTGAAGTTCAGAATATTGATTATAATCAGTAAAATGTCGTAAAAGATTTAAATTATCAGCTTAACAAAAATTGCGTACCAAAATTGGGAGCACCAGAAAAATCAGGTTGTAGGGGGGGGGGGGGGGCAGGACCCCAGCCAAATATTTTTCCAGGATTCAACGTGGTCAAACATGGTTACGTATGATGCTTACAAAAAAAATGGATGCTATTAAGACGTTTGAAGTGTCTGAAATTCAGACACGAAAAGTGTCTGAAAAAATTCAGACATTTTAAAATGTCTGAAAACTGAACACTCCGTTTCAGACACTTAAGTGTTTGAATTTCAGACATTTTAATTTACAGTGTATAGTGCGTGTTAATTCTGATAGAAAAAAAAATAAAATATTCACTGTATGTATTCGTTTGTTATAATTTCAAATCCGTTATAATGAAAATATTTACGCACACTATAAAATATAATGTTTTTGGTTTTTATTCATTCTTAACACGGAAGCTATTGAATCTTTCTGTGAGAATCGTCACCACAGTTTTAAAGCTGAACAAGCATATGAAGAAAACCATCGATACAAAAGATGTCATTTCGCAATCGTTTGTAACCCCGGGAGTAGCAAATGGAGAAGGGATCGTAAACTGCAATATTTTCAACCAGAAAATGGCAAATGTAATGTATTTGTAACCAATGACACATTTCAATATTCCCACAGACAACGTTCGTCTTTACTATTGATCAGCGTTCCTCATACCATACACTTGCGCCACTTCATGGCGTAGTAATGAAGTGAGAGAAGACAGAACTGTTAGCAAAGTGGATATGAAGAGGTAAGGACGGCACTGGACAGACAGTCAGGAGTATTGGAACTGTCAATTACAAAGTTTAAATCAAACACATTACTGAACGGAAGAAAGAATATAGTTTGTTATTCTCATTTTATCTGAATTACTTTATACTTTCTACCAAGTCAGATAAATTATATGGTTGCAATTATAGCGGGAGGATGCCCACTTTACATGTCCTACACTGAAAAAAATGTGTTTTCAAAACTGAGTAACAATTCCTCATTTTTAAATACGTCTCATACTCAAAATAGCTGCGATCCAATTGTACTCAAAATTGAAAAACACATGTACTCATTTTTGATTCCATGGATGTGTTCAAATATGAATCGTTATGCATTTATTTTTAGTCTTATGTACAAGGTGAGTCTGAAAAGCTCTACGGTGAATGGATGGATATCTCATAAACAACGCGAATTAAAAATGCGTACCTGCGCATGTGCAGGTAGAGACCAATGGATAGACGGCACGTAGCAAAAAGCTCAAGAAACAAAAGCAGAATAGTCTGCTATGGGCAGTCGAACGGTGCATATTTTAAAACTCGCGTCATATTGAAATGAAGCAACGAATAAACATCAAGTTTTGCTACAAATTAAGAAAAACCGCCACAGAAACGGATGCAATGTTGGTCCAGGTGTACCGAAAAGACGCAGTGAGCAAAAGATGTGTGTATTACTGGTTTAAACGTTTTCGAGAGGAAAAGGAAACCGTGGATGGCGAACCCCGTTCAGGTCGACCCTCAACAAGTGTGACAACAGACAACGTGGAACGGGTGCCACAGATGCTGTTAAACAATCGCCGACTGTCTTTGCGAGGGATATCGGAGGAATTGGGAATCAGACATACCGGATATCCGACGACTTGTGACATTTGTGCTTCGGTCGATCCCAAAAGAGGCTTTCGATGACTCATTCCACCAACTATATCAACGATGTCATAAAAAGTATTTAAAATCCCATTCTTCTAATTTTTCCTTGCACGAAACAATCCATCTCACTTAGTACAGAGACCAGGCCGAATATACGAAGCACTGATTTACAACAACAAGACAATGTAAAATCACACATTATAAATGAGACACAGGATATAGTTCCTTCCGAGGAAATACAATATTTAAGTATTGCACGGCAGCGCAATACTTATTTATTTCCAGTGTCACTTCTCAATGTTAATTTAACATGGAAAAGCCTATGGAGATCATAACTTTTTCATTTTTTTCCCCACCTTTTTGTCCCTGATGCCACTCATTTTTTATTCTTTACTAATTCTAATGATATTATAAATTTAAAGTGTAAAAACGTTTGCCTTGCGCCAGGGTCAAAACGAATGGTAAAATGCCTTTGCATATGGGTGAATTATAACCCAGAGAGAAACATGGGCCAATTTTTCTTTACATTATTCAAATATTTATCTTAATAATTCCAATTTTCGCTTTTTCATTGAAAATCAACGGACATTTTTCATAGAAAATGTAACATTTTTACTTCACTGTTGCAAAAATTTCAAAAGCCGTAATAATATTTTTTTTTATTTTTAGTTGAAAGATTTTTGCGTGAAATATTAAATTGAGCTAGTTTTTTTTTTTTTTTTTTTTTTTTTTCAAAAATTAAAAAGGTGAATATCGTCATAGTGGAAATAAAAAGGATATTTTCAGAATAAGTTTTTGCTTCGGTCAAGTTTATATTTTAGTAAAGAGTTTCTAGTGGATAGCTATTTTTATGCAGGTGGCAAACTCAGTGGAGAATTACATAACTTAAATTTTAAAATGTATTTTTTTTCCGAGATGAGAACTGTTTATACCCCAAGTTAAACTTAAGTAATAATTTTCTGATGTGTTTACATTACCCATAGGGAGAGAATGAGGTTTAAAAATTTAAGTAAAACTTTTATTTTTTATTTTTTACTGTATCACAGCTATAATATTATCTATATAATAAAAGCCGAAGTCATGTGACTGTCATCAATAGTTCCGGGCTGACCGCTTCACTTTTTATATGCCAGGTGACCATTTTTTACATTTTTTATTTTTAGCGTGGTAAATTAAAACAATGCTTTGATATTGAAATCAAAAGTCATGGTTTTTGATATTATTTATTATTTTTCTTTTCGTTTTCTTAAAAAAAGGAAAGAAAAAGTGAAAGTTATGAATTTCAAATTAAAATTATGTATTTTAAATAAAATGAATGAAATTATTATATTTTAGATTAATGAAATATGGAAAAAAGCTATTGGAAAGACAATGTTTGATGATTTATCACTTGCACCTGGATAGCATAAAAAGATACTACTTAGTTATACCGTCGACCCATTTCGCCAAATTTTTTAAATCGCCAAACCACTCGCCAAATTATACAAATTGACATAATTTTTATTTTAAATAGCGAAAGAACAAATAAATTAGTATAACATTAATAAAATTACAAATAAAACGTCGAAATAAAAATAACTTGATGACGTAAACACATGTAACTTGCTTAAAAACAAGCGAATATGACATTTACGATCAACCATTATTGATATTTAATCTTATAGTTTGGCGATATACTTTTGGTCGACGAAATAACCAAGTAGTACCCATAAAAATACGGAGTTCTTGATTTCTCTACTAGAAACTTCTGATTTGGCGAAGTATTGAGAAAGTAAATTAAATTTTGGATAAAATTAACATGGTACAATGCTTAGCACACATCTAACGGAGACCAAACTGGTCGCCAAGGGCTGCTAGTTGTTAAATATTAGTAGTAAGGATTCAACACAATTTACATTTACATTCATAGCGCTCCTGAGTGGGCAATAGGGTATCTAAATTTAAGTGAAGTTAATTTTTTATGTTTCGATTATAAATTTTTTACGTTCAGATTAGAAGTTTTTGTCCAAACTACCGCAACCTGCATTACTACAGTGGTGAAACATTTTGAATTACACATTGGTAAATTGCATCCTACATTGTGATGCAATACAGCATACACCAAAGCTTGATAATGATACTCTCTATTAATTTTGATATGCATTCGTCTGAGTGCATTAGTTATTAAAAAACTTGACATGTTAAACAAAAGCATAATAATTTGAAGAACAAATTAAAAAAACAAAATTCATTTCCTACATTGTTTAAGCCCGAGAAGGGACAGATATTAAGTTATTTCATTCAATTAGTTCTGCATTTAATGTTAAATTTTTGTAACAAATTAGTTAAGCCAATCGAAGATTAAAAAATAAAAATAAAATTCATATAATATGATACTTAAAACATCCTAGAAAATTAGATTCCATTCAAATGAAATCGAAATAAATCTTAGACTTTTTTTTAAGTTTTGTATTTTGATTACATCTTATCATTTTATGCACAATTGTCATAAACATAATACAAAATCTGCAATAGAAATATTTTCAATTAAAAATGGAAGAAGTCTAATATTTATTTCGATTTCATTTGAATGGAATCTAATTTTTTAGGATGTTTTAAGTATCATATTGTATGAATTTTATTTTTATTTTTTAATCTTCAATTGGCTTAACTAATTTGTTACAAAAATTTAACATTAAATGCAGAACTAATTGAATGAAATAACTTAATATATGTCCCTTCTCGGGCTTAAACAATGTAGGAAATAAATTTTGTTTTTTTAATTTGTTCTTCAAATTATTATGCTTTTGTTTAATAATATTTTACATCCGATTTCCATGATATATTACACTGATATATTACATTGTGATATATTACATCTTTTAAGCGGCCATGAATAAAATAAACCACTACAAAGTACAAAATTATCGTTTCGTTCGGATTTGATAACATGTGGCATATCAAAATTGAGAAAGAATAGGTTCATTTTTGATCCAAACATACTCAATTCGACATGAGTACATCTATGTACTTCATTTTTTTTCAGTGTATTCCGGTGTATGGGGACTATGTGATTGTCTCATGTTTAGCAGGTGACTTTGTTCATATACTTTTTTTACCTCTAAAAGGTCCGTGAAAATTACCGTTGACATATTCGACAACTTCCATTTTTAGTATCCTTGTTAGTATCGAAGGAGTTTTTTTTTTTATCTTGATTTATAGCTTACTCTTGAAATTATCCCTAAAAATTCATTTAATACTGTCCAATATCTATACTGGTATCTCATGTAAACTACATTAGACCTCTCCCATGCATCCAAACAAAGGTATGTACATGCGTACAGTGGTGCCTGTAGTAGATATCAGTTGTAATAATGTTTTCCTGGAACTTCGGATAATTAAAAAAAAAAGAAAAATGCCTTTTGCATTTTTAGCTCACACGCTATCAAAGACTGAGAGCTAATGTGCCCACCGGTTCTGTATGTATGTATGTACAGTCGTGGAAAAAAAAGTAAACACCCCCTACTAACTCCTCAACAAATTATCGTAGACAAAAGTTACCGGTACCAAACGATTAGAAATAAAGTCTTCTTTTAAATGATGTATATAAAATTTGCTTAGGGGGCCATCTACATATTAAAACGAATCCAAACTTCATTTTTTTGCAATGGCAATACCCAATTTTAAGAGGATATTTCAAATCTTCGGTTCAAACTATGCCCAGACACCATATTTCAAGTCATTTGAATGATAAGTTTTTGAATTATAAACATTCAAAATTTACTGCATGTAATGTTAAAATGCGTTTTCATATTTTTAGTTATATCTCCTGGAATTATGCTCCTAACGTGTTATTTATTTATTTATTTATTTATTTTTTTTTTGTAGCAATAATACTAATATACCCAAACATAAATACGCAGAATTTGCAATTTTTATAATTTTATGATATGAATTATGAAATTAATATTCGAAAAAATTATGATTTGCAACCTACAATTTTTTTGATGGATTTAGATTTATTAAGTCCTGCTTCATGGATATCCAAAATTTCACATTTTTCTTCCAAGTAGTTTTCAAATTATGCTTAAAAAACGGCAAAATGATGGTTTAAGGGGCCGTCTGTGATTGAAGTGAGTTGATATTTTGAAATTTATTCCGCTGTCCTGTTAATCTAACAGGCTTCATTGACTCCTTGAGTGGTGTTTCAGGTTCCTTGATCAAGAAGGGGGCTCTCTCGGTTAACAATCCAGTACGGAACTTGATACAGCCCTTAAAATACGCTCGTTTTAAAATAAATAATTTCTCCGAAACTTATGGTACGAATTGCAGAAAAATTTGTTTTTAGGCTAATTGAAGGGTGTAGAGTTTATTTATGCTGTCAGAATTGTGTACTTCTATTGAAAAAAACAAAGTTATGGTTCGTTTAAATATGTAGATGGCCCCCTAAGCAAATAATATATACATCATTTAAAAGTAGACTTTATTTCCAATCGTTCGGTACCAGTAACTTTCTTCTACGATAATTTTTTGAGGAGTTAGTAGGGGGTGTGTACTTTTTTCCCACGACTGTACGTATGTACGTAACGCGATAACTCTTGATAAGATAAATGGGTTTTCATGCTGAATTATCAGATTTACTTCAAATTTGGTGTACTGGTTAATTCTGATAATTTGTTTCTCCAATTAATTTTGAAAGTTCACTGTTTAAGTCTAAAGGGGGGGAACGGGGTAATAATACCCCCTTAATTTAGATAAAGGTATTTTTCTATCCTTTTGCTTGAAATTTAGTATACTGGTTTATTCTAATAAGGCGCTTCCTTGATTAGATTTGGTAATTCATTGGTTAAATATGAAAGGGGGAACGGGGGGCTAATACATCCTTAGTTTAGATAAATAGGTTTTTTATCCGATTTGCTTCAAATTTGGTATACTAGTTTATTTTGATAAGGTGCATCCTTATTACATTTGGCGGCTCATTAGTTAAGTATAAAGAGGGGAAACGGGGGGGGGGCTCATCTCCTCCTTAATTTATTTTTCGAGGGGGCATTATTTTTGGAAATAAGAGTATAATATACAATTAGTGGGAATAGCTGTTGAGGTCAATACCATCAGTTTAACTGGGCACTCTTTTTTATTAAATAAAACTGACGATTTCCGCGATGATGAACAAATGCGCATACTGCACAATAATACAGATTCAGCAGATAAAAAACAATACTAGTAGCTCAAAAAGTATATTTTAATGGAGATAAGATAAAGATGCACATGTGTCCTGGGAGTAACTCCACTGGCATACAAAAATCGAATTCGTGAAGTGCAGGCATAGAGTGTTCACATTTTTCATTCGTAAAGTTTTTTTGATAGAGATAAATATTGGCTAAGACACAGGTCTTGCCAACGGATGACCGTTGCACTGGAATACATGGGGTAGTTTAAATTTTGATGAAAAGCCTAATAGACGATATTGCGCCAAGCGCAAGTATCCGAGAAAGTAAAAAAGAATTTTATGGTTGCCGGTAGTACTGGAAAATGTACAGTAAATTAAAGGCGACATCTGGATATTATTATATGATCGCGGGTTTAACAAAAATTTTGACTATCTTTTAGCAAAGCTTCGAATTAAAAATATAACAAATAAAATTGCATAGGCAAAGGCAACGCGAAAAGAATCTTTTGAATAAAATCGCTGTGAATAAATAATATTATCTTTATTATTTAGTTAAAATTAAATTTTAACTATATATGCGATATCAATTGATATTACAATGCCATCACGAAAACTTGCATGAGTCTTTTTTTAATGATCTTGTTTGAACAACAACAAAAAAAAAATCTAATTTTATAATTTTCCCTAAGGGGGTTCTATAATAATTTCAAAAGTATGACTTTCGAAAAGTAATACAAAGATTATTCCAATCACGTAATCGTATTTCGTACCCCATTTTGAACATAATACTTTTCAAGTTATTATAGCTGCTTATTTGACAAAGTGTAAACAATTAAACTCCGTTACAAACGTTTGAGTACACCCTGTATGTGTGCGTGTGCGTACAGATATATTCAAAAATAATTTTTTTTTGTCATACTTATTTATTTAACTCGCCAATATACTAAATCACCAATACTTTATATGTGGAAACAACATGAATGTTGAAATTTTACAACGTAATTAAATTTAACATATAAAAAAAGAACAGTTGCTTTTACTGCATGTGACATTTTAATTACGTGTGACTTTTCGTTCAAATGTTTTTAAACACCTTTTTTTTAATAATATTAAGTAAGCAGCTTAAAAATATTTTTCATTCAAGTAATATTTTGCTTTCATTGGTACACAGTAATATCTAATCTAATTTTAAAGTAAAAGTTAGTTTACAATGTATACTGATTTAATTATTTACATAAAAATTTTATGTCCTAAAGCATTTGAATTTTCAAAGGATCCCAAGTAAATAAGTACATAGTAAACTAGTGATTCCTTTTATAAAAAGACATAAAAAAGGTAAGATAATTGTTTTATGCATTTTAGAAAGGAGAAATCGGAAAATAAAAAATTAATTATTTATACATTTTGCACCAGACTTTTGTATATCTTCCTTTGATCATAGAAGTATTTGAGTTATTTGAATAAAGAATGTTTTTGTTTACCATAAAACAGTGTTAACGCAAAAATAAAAATACAGTTGTAAAATATAATTTAAAACGCATTATTATTTAAATGTAAAAAACATATTTTATTTTCTTTATATCATCATATTTTAATTCACCAGATCATTAAAAAATTCTGGTTTTCTTTAACTTATAAGAAATTTAATAATATATAATTAATCTTCTACATTTGTAGATGTAAATGAATTTTGTGTTTGCCAAGACTTGTAAAAATATCTCTAAAATAATCACAATGTTCAGAGTTTTTTAGAAAGACTTTTGGAACTATGGAACATATCACTATGGAACTTTTGTCAGCATAGCCCTGTCCCCTTTTTTATTAAAAAAAACTATGTACTATTACATAGGCGTAACCAGGGGGGGGTGCCCGGGCACCCCTCCCCCCCCCCCGCTTGCGCAGACTCAAGCACAACTATTTAAAAAAAATCGAAATCTACAAAAAAAAACATATATGTTCTTTATTTTTTTTTTAAAACTAGAATATTTACAAGAATCTGAAAAAAAGTCTTTTTTTGTGGGAGATTTTTAACACCGTTCTTTCTATTGCATGTTTCTGCAATTTCATGAGAAATTAACGCAAGTTCTTGACGAGGATAGAAACAGAAATTATTTGTCTCTTTGATTTCGCAGCCTAAAGTCTAGAAAGAAGCAAAAAAATTTGAAAGGGAATGCAGATGTGAAACAGTAATTGTAAAATGCGATTAGCAGAGCGGGGGATAGGTGGGGATGCACAGGCCCAGCCTCCTTTGAAAATGAGAAATAATAGCACAGAAAATTAAAATTAATCTGGAGTTTGTTGGTTGGATGAATTTCGTGTTTCGCGACCATATTTTGACATTCGTAAAAGGAAGATTGTTGCAGTCTTTCAAGTCAGTATAATAATTTTTTTCTTCTGAAAATTTTTATGCGATTTTTTCGTTTCGTGGAGTTCTTTTGAAACTAGGAAAAGGATCCGGTTTCAATCTTTTAGCCCAGTGCAGTAAATTTTGACGAAATTCGCGATTTTATTCTGCGATCATTTCATGATATTTACAATTTTCCCCCAAATCTTTTGACGAAACTCGCGTCTTTCTACGCGATTTTTTTGTCGAAATCCGCACTTTTCACCACTAACCTTTTACAAAATTCGTGTTTTTCACCGCGATCCTTTGACCAAAATTCGCATTTTTTACCGCGATATTTTGACGAAATTGGGATTTCTTTAGCACGATCCTTCGATGAAATTCGTATTTTCTTTACACGATCTTTTGACGAAATTCACTTTTTCTTTCCGCGATCTTTTCACGAAATTCGCATTTTCTTTCTGCGATCCTTTGACGAAATTCTCGTTTTCACCGAGATTCTTTGACGATTTTTTTTCTATCTATTCACGAAACTGATTTTTTTACAGGGGTCATTTGTCGAAATTCGCGATAGTTTTGCGCGACCGTTCCGGAAAATTCTCGATATCTTTCCGTACCAATTATCAAAATCCTGTACTCTTTTCCGCGACATTTTGGCGAAATTTGCACCATTTTCTCGTAAATCATTCATCGAAATTCGTGATTTTTTTGCGGAATCTTTGACGAAATTCGCGATTTCTTTCTGCACTCTTTTATCGAAATTCCCGATATTTTTCATGATTGCTTGAAGAAATTCTCAAATTTTATCCGGGACCGAGTGACGAATTGATTTTGAGAAGTTCCACAAAAGAAATAAAAATCGCGGACTTCAAAAATTTTTTTAAATACTCACTGAAGAATCACAGATCTGTGAAAGAATTTTGAGGGCAGAAATACTGCACAGCATTTTTTATTATGCGGGACTTTCCTTTTCTGTGCACAAATTGCGCGATCCCGCACGTTATTTCAACCCTTGCCCCTGAAAGAAAACTTCATTACTAGTGGAGTTTCGCTGGTTGTTTTTTTTTTAAACGAACATAGAATTAAAGAAATCTAGGATTTTGGGGAGAGGGACTGCCTTCGGCAACGACCCCCGACCAAGCTACGACCATTTCCGTCTCGAAACAAACAAATCCTGAATTATCGCGATTTTTTTTCATTTCGAGCCAAATTAAACTTTCAGCTTTCTTATAAGAACTGATTTGACATTCTTCCAAGTTTAATTTAATCACGGCAATTGCAAAAATTACCGGAGAGTTTTTTGTGTTTCAAAAGAAGTCAAAAAGTCGCCTCAAAGTGCAAAAAAACCCCGCTAAAAATCGCATTAAAAATTCGGAAAAGATTAAAAAACTGCAGGGAACGAAATTAACTAATTGGGTAAAATATTTAAACCGGATTCCTTTTAGGAATGCGGAGAAAAACCCTTTAAAAATAACATTAAAAAATTGTTACAAATAAATTGAAAAATCACTGTAAGAATCTCGAAAAAACTTTATTGAACAGAAGACAAAGTTTACTGGATAAAATACATTAAATCGGATTCTGTTTTACTAATTTAAAAAAATTCGCATACAAAATTAATTGAAAAATTCCAGAAATTGTCTTCGATATGCATGATTTCAGGCAAACGGGTACTTTCTTGTCAAATCTTGCGACTGTGAGGACTGCATTGTTTTTTCTGAGTTCAGAGCGCGCGCGTACACACACCCAGAGACAGACAAGCACCTATCTTTATTATTACAGTCGCATCATGATAATATAATTTTTATCATCTTGACAAAATTTAGTGTATACAGTAGATTCTCGATTTTGCGAACCTATTTTTTACGAATTCTTTGTTTTTAGGAACTGATGTACTAGTCCCGACCAGTATCCCATTGAACTAATGTTATTCCCATTTACGAACTGTCGATTTTACGAACACATTATGTGAGTCCACTCGAGTTTGTAAAATCGAGCGTCTACTGTATTATATCATGACCTGCTTTACCCAATACATTGGGCACATTCTGAGGTAAAAATATGAATTATTAATGAATATTGTAATTATTTATAATATTATAATAATTATTTGTAGTATGCACTTTCCTCCAAAATTTCTTGACCCCCCCCACCCCGGTGATCCCTAAGAAGTCATGGGGTCACATTCTGAAAAACTTTCGTTGGTATGTACTATGTACTGGTGTACAGCATGTATTATCTGAGATTTATCATCCGACAAAATTTCATCTACAAGACTTTGATATAGATAATGTTAGGTCTCCCCGGTGCCTACAGACGTTTCCAGCAGAATTAAAGGCTTTTTTTAATCTTTATAAGAAGTTAGGGTGCCAAAAGGTTTTACACTTGTGACCACACTTAGTCACTGCCTTACTTCACTGCTGCAAGGAGATTTACATATCTTTTTTTTTACCGTTAGGTTTAGTTGTGATGTTTTGAACTCCTTCTCACACAACTTGTTGCATAGAAGAAACCCAGTTATAAAATCCAATTAAAAGAAGCAATAATTCAATCTTGGTATTACATTATATCAGCTTTTGATCAAAAATACTTAGTTTATACCATGGGTAGACGTTGTACAGTTGTAATTAAGAGTAAAGTTTACCCAAGTAAGTATTAATTGACAATGTGATAATTTTTGTATATCTCATTTTTTTTCGATATGTTTCCCTTTTCTTTATAACTGCTATTTTAATAAATATTATTTCGTGAAATTCATTCCATAACATTCTTTATTAAAATATATTTCCATTACTATATAATTTTAAGGTATTACATAAAGAGAAAATTATGTTATGAGCTTTTAAACTTCAAAAATACTTTTAAAAAAAAATTCACAATTTTGGCCAGTATTGTATTGGGTGATTGCAAAATTTCGTGATCTATTTCATAGATGGCAGAAATCTATTTCCATCCATTTCATAGATGGCAGAGAATTTTGACTGTACTGATCTTTCTTTTATAACCATATTAATAGCTGAAAGTTATCTACATGTGTCGTGAGTGACCATAACGTTAAACTAGTTGAATGTGCCAATCCCAAAACTTTCTTCTATCTTATACATCTTAATATTTCAAAAACTAGTTACACATGTTCATACTTCAATATTATTTGTTCAATATTATACCAACTTTGATTTTCATCTTAAATTCCTGCTTCAGTCAATTAAATGAACTAAAAACGAATTAATCTATATCATGATATTTCTTAAAATTAATAGTTTTTCCTTATTCTGTTGTTATCAGGTGTTTGCCAATAGCCGGCTTAGCAGGAAGCGAGTTCCCGCGTTTGCACGAGCCGCCGATGGACAACAGAACTACGAAAAATCAAGAAAAGTATACAAAAATCGCTATCACAGAGCACTTTTACCTCGCGATATTTCCAAATTCAAGGGGGACCTGTTGGCGAAAACCAAAAATATGCACAAAAAATTTGGTTCAATTGTATGCATAATTTTATACACTTCTCGATTGTACAATAAAGAAAATGTCACAAATATCTCTATTACAGTGCCCCCCTTCCGGCAGATTTTTTTCAAATTCAGGGAGGACTTGCTTGCCATAGCCAGAAACGTACACAAAAAATTTGGTTCAATTCTATGCATAAATTTATACAATTTTCGAGGTACAATAATGAAAATGGCGCAGAGATCCAATTATAGCACCACCTTCTGGCGGTATTTTTTCATGTTCAGGGAAGACTTGCTTGCCATAGCCAGAAACATACAAAAAAAATTGGTTTAATTCTATGCATAACTTCATACAATTTTCGATGGTAGAATAATGAAAATGGTACAGACATCGCAATTATAGCACCCCCTTCCGGAGGAATTTTTCCAAATTCAGGGAAGACCTTCGTGCCATGACCAAAATAAAACACAAAAAATTTGGCTCAATTCTATGCATAACTTCATACACTTTTCGATGGTACAATATGCAAAATGGCACAAAAATCGCTATTACAGTGCCCCTTACCGGTGAATTTTTCCAAATTAAGGAAGGACCTGCTTGCCATAGCCAAGAACTTAAAATAAAAATTTGGTTCAATTCTATGCATAACTTCATACACTTTCGGATGGTACAATATTCAAAATCGCACAAACATCGCTGTTACAGCGGCCCCTATCGGCGAATTTTTTTCAAATTCAGAGAGGACTTACTTGTCATATCCAAAAACTTAAAATAAAAATTTGGTTCAATTCTATGCATAACTTCATACACTTTTAGATGGTACAATATTCAAAATCGCACAAAAATGGCTGTTACAGCGCCCCCTACCGGCGAATTTTTTCCAAATTCAGAGAGGACTTACTTGCCATATCCAAAAACTTAAAATAAAAATTTGGTTCAATTCTATGCTTAACTTCATACACTTTTGGATGGTACAATATTTAAAATCGCACAAAAATCGCTATTACAGCGCCCCCTACCGGCGAATTTTTTCCAAATTCAGGGAGGATCTGCTTGCCATAGCCAAAAACTTAAAATAGAAATTTGGTTCAATGCTATGCATAACTTCATACACTTTTTGATGGTACAATGGCGACAGACAGACGGACACACGGACAGACAGACATTTTCTATAAACATGTTTTTTGGGATATCTGACCCCTAAAACGTGTAAATCCGTCGAAATCCTGAAGTCGAAAAAAATTTCGATTACAATACTTTCTTCTATTGAAGATAGAAGAAAGTAAAAAAAGTTTTACAAATTAATTTGTGTGCAAGGAGGAATTCAAAACGGAAAATGAAAAGTTACATTTTCGTCACGTTATGTTACATGAGTTTAAACTAGTCGGATGTGGCAACCACAAAACTTTCTTCTATCTCATACACGTTAATATGTACTGAAAAATAAAGCATATTAGTGCCACCGGTTAGGTGATTTACTCCAAAAATCTAATCAGCAACGACTTATGTCAAGTTGTAGCTAGATCTGAAGTTTGGTGAAAATCAGTGTATTAGTTTTTGAGGTAGAACTATTGCGGAAATCGTAAAAAGATATACATAGCAGCGCCACTTGTTGGTCGATTTACTCCAAAAACTAATCAGGACCACATTTATATGAGGGACTAACTGAATCTGAAGTTTGATGAAAATTCATGCATTAGTCCTTGAGATACAGTTTTTGCGGAAATCGTGATAAATGCAGCCTAGCAGCGCCCCCTGCAGGGCGATTTACTCTAAAAACTAAACAACGCTAATTTATATCAGGGACTGTATCTGAACTGAAATGAACTGTATCTGAAGTTTGGTGAAAATCAGGGCATTTGGTTTTGAGATAGAGCTATCGTGATAATCATAAATAATGCTGCATAGCAGCGCCGCCTGTTGGGCGATTGACACTAAAAAGTAATTAGCACTAAATTATAGCAAGGAGTAACTGAATCTGAAGTTTTATAAAATTCTGTGCATTAATTCCTGAGCTATAGCTATTGCGGAAATCGTGAAAAATGCAAACTAGCAGAGCCACTATTGGGCGTTTTTACACAAAAAAGTAATCAGCACCGGTTTATATCAGGGACTAACTTAATCTAAAGTTTTATTAAATTCCGTGCTTTAGCTCTTGAGATAGAGCGCTCACAAAATTTGTGTCACACGCACACACACAGACAAACATTTTGCAAAAACTTGTTTTATGGTTCTCTAACATCTAAAACGTGTAAATCCGTCGAAAACCGGAATTCGGAAATTTTCATGAATCAAATACTTTCTTCTTGTAAAGCTAGAAGAAAGTAAAAAGGAGTGAGCGTTGGATGTATTACAAAAAATATTCAAGAGATGATTTTGGACCGTGCTCACGATCTCAGGTGAGTTGAAAAGGGATTTCGTCGATTTCGAAATGGTGATTTCAATTTAAACGATAAAATTAGCTCTGGGCGATGATCTGGCATTAATAATGACTTAATCCGTGGTTTAGTGAATAATAATCAACGATAATAATAATACTGAAGAGATTACAGAGAAACTAAATGTTGACAATTCGAACTCATTTGGACATTTAAAACAACTCTAACTTCAAAACTCGATGCATGGGAAATCGGGTTCGAACTTTTTAAATCCCCCAATATTTTCAAATTCCGTTGTATTTTTTAAGCATGACGAAAATGATATATTTTCAGAAAATTATATTTTTTTATCTAAAATCTACAAATAGGCATCGCATTGTACATATTTTATTTTGGAAATAGCATATTGTCGAATAATGGTAATTTTACAATATTAATTTTTAATTTTCTGTATTTTCGATATGCCCAGACGGATCATCTAATATGAATTGTTTCGTAGTTGACACACAGCGTAAACAGTATTTTGAAATCACAGTACCGTTGTTCTAATAAGAACAGCGTTTGAAAAATATTTTTAAACTCTTTTTTTTTCTTCAACACTAGCAAGGTACCATTTGTCACGAGTATATTTTTATTGTTTGATTTTGAAATTTGAAACGTATAGAAAATATGCATTAAATTAAAATCAAATTTATGAAAGAGGTTTAACATACTGAAGTTTGAAAATGTCTTTTAAAAATTATACAAACATTTAAAAATAACTTTTAATTAATTTATTAATTATTCATTATATTCATTGATCATATTTGATTCTTTTTCCAATAAAAGTTAATTTCTGAATTATTCATCATTTACGTTAATATAAAAAAAAATTCAATCATAAGATAAACATCAGAAGTTTGAAAAATTCAGGTTTAAATCAGGTGTCGATTGTTCTACAAGCGCAGGTACATAAACACATACACACCCACGCATACATTAACCCACGCATACATAACTTCAAAGCAGTCTAAATGTAGTTTTACGTAATGAAAAAACACATTACTTTCAATTGAGAAGATCATGAATTTCCTTTCATATTTCACATGCTTAAAAGCATGCCATATTTAAAAGCACGTCTTTGTGAATTAACTATGTATTTTGTATTAGTTCTGATAACACTAGTTAAATATTTATTATTTATTATTTTTTGTTCGAGATTTTTTTCGAGGTCTTAAAATGAATCATTCAGAAGCCGTTTAAAATTTAAAGCAAAAAGTTCTTTATTTAAAATGCTAAAAGATTATTATTGTAATATCTTTAAGTACATAAATGTAAATGTTTACCATGGTAAACATTTCCAATCCTTTTAATAAAAAGCTTGACAGATTAAAGGTTAAAGTTCATGACAAATTTTAAAATTAAATTTAAACTTAAATCATTGAGGTAGGAATGTGAAATTTGAATATAAATACCGTGTTTTGTTTAGTGTATAAGATTTTTTGGTACCGCTTTTATAGATTTTATTATACACCTTAAAAATGGGAAGCTCGACTTCAAATGCCCACCCCACTACCAATAAGCTAAGTTATAGTTTTTGAATAAACTGCTGTTAATAGAATGTGTCATGGTCTACACTGGCAGAAAAAAACTGTAAATTCATGAGCCGTTGCTTTTCAATTTTCACGGGAAACAGCCTTATTTGATGAAAAACGGCCTGATCCACTAAAATAATACGGTACGACCCCATACATTTTCCTCCGCTAGGGCATAATCCTTCATTTTAGTCGTGTTTCGAAAAATAATGCACTTAAACCGCAACCTTAACATATTTTTTAACCCGCAAAAAAAGCGATTCTGTGATGATTATCTAGCGTGCTACGTGCTACGGAACAGTAAGTAAAGTGTTATTGTGTTTTGAAGTGCATTATATCTTTGCCCGTAAAATTACGGGCTGCACAAAATGATGGGCAAGGATTTTTTTTTACGGGGTATGGCTGGAAACTTTGCTACCGGCCTCTGCCGGTAATTTTACAAGAATATTTTTAGATACTTAGAAAATTAACAGTTCTAGCCCATCTGTTAGCAAAAATACGGTACGACCCTAAACATTTTACTCCGCTAGGGTGTACACGTTGACACAAAATGATGGGCATGGATTGTTTTTTTTTTTTTTTTTTTTACGGGGTAGGACTGGAATCTATGCTGCCGGCCTCCGCCCGTAAATATTTTGAACAGTGTACTTTTCCAACTGACAGCCCACAAGAGCACGTATTAAACTCTGTATAAAAGCGGAAAAAATAGCGGGAAAAAATAAATTTTAACTGTAACTGATTGTGACAAGAATACTCTGTAACTGATTTTCTCACTATTTTTAAAATTAGAATGTCATCTTTACACAAAATTTGGAATTAAATGTTTTATAAGCTTTTTTTATTGCTAGATAGATTGGTTGTGTTTATGACGGTCAATTATCAACACGAGGGATATAGGTCCTAAGGGGGATGTGCCCTTCGTGGGGGTCTTTCTAAGGGAACCTAACTAGTATTAACGCTTGGAAATCCAAGGTTCGAAGAAAACCACGAAAACTCCGAACGATTAGGCCGACGGGCACGATTGGGTTCGAACCCAGCACTTCCCGTCTACCAGCTTTGAGAGCAGAACCTTTCGGCCACTGGTGGGGCCTTTTTACTGCTAGACAAAAGGTAGTTCGAGACACCTCTTTGTACAATAATTATTTGATTTTATATTTGATTTTAAAGTGTATCATACAGATCTTGCATATGAATTTGCAATTTGCATCTTTTAATGAGACAAATTATTTTTTAAATAAATTATATTTCGTTAATAATATTTATATTATAGTTGCAACACCAATTTCTTTATAAATCTCTTAAACAATTTATAAAACAAACAAAATACGAGAACACATTGCAACTAATCAAATCCTGTATTACTTATCAAATACCTCATATGATTTTTCCTCTCACTATATATTTGTTAAAATAAATCAACGTTCTTGAAAGCTCCAAAGTTATGTTTACCTATAATTAAACTTCTAGAAGCTATGGTGACTTGTATGACATAATTTTGTAGAAGACACATAAATACACCAAGCATCCAAAATTTGCTTATAGAAATCCTTTCATTTAAACTACCCGTTTAAAATCTTGACAGAATTTATGTTTTCACAAATAAATACTTTATCAGGATTGTATTAAAATTGTGACAAACTTAACGGCAGCGATTTGTGTGGTCAACTTCGATGGGATTTTCTAAGTTTCCCGCTTAATAATTTGTTTAATATATTGTTTAAAATAATTAACTCAAATATTAGGAGAATGAATCTCTTTATCTCTGTACATATAATCAAATATTAATTTATTATAGTTAATTTTTCGAGAGTAATCTACATATACTTTTTTATTATTATGATTAATATTTATGTACTTTACTCTCTTTCGAAGTCATCTTTAAATGCACTATCATATGATAGAGGTCAGCACTATCTCTGTTCTAATACTGTGGAAATACTGTTTCGTCTCAACGCTTTTTCATTTGACTAAATTTACGAAGTTCATTTTAGCAATAACTATGTGAAACTGCTCAAAAGAGAAATAAAACATTGGCATGCAGTTTTAACTCAGTATAGCCGTCTATTGAGAATTCAATGAACAGTTTATAGTAATTGCTGTGTTGGAAAATAGCAGCAATAAATAAAATCGCCTTCCGAAGCCCACTGTGTAAATAAGATTGTTTTTTAGTATGTTGCACTTCAGCAACGCGGTGATACAAAGTGTTGATCACATTTGAAAAAAAAAATTAAGAAGATAAGAAGATAGCTTTAATATCGCTATGTAAAGTGGTAACATGACTTTCCGCTTGCCACATTGACTATTAAAACTTTTCAATCTTAAAAACTTAAATACTGCAGCGGCTTTGCGTGAATGCAAAACGAATGATTAGGGGAGACCGGGGGAATGGCGATACCTTAAGGGAATTTAAATTTTTTCACCTCAAAAAAAATGTTTATTTTTTAATAGTAAAAATTCCAAAGCTGAACCATTATCTTTAGTATCTGTATAAATTTAACCGTAATCATAACTGTAAAGTAAGCACACATAAAAAAAATTTCTTTCAACCTCTGTACAGTAGGGTGGAACTTAAGTATAGGGTAAAAAAAAACTTTTTTGCTTTAATGTGTAATAGTGAAAACTTTTTTTTCCTTTTTGGATGTCTAAACTTTTGGCTGAAAAGGTTTTTTTAAATTAAGTTGTTTTCTGGTTCCTCAAGGAGGTCAAAGTTTTGAAATTTCAGTATAAAGTAACTTAAAGTAAACAACGTAGCTGTTAGCTCATATCTACTTTTATTTAGCAAATACTATCCAGAAGTCACCACGAGGAGGTGGTTAAATATAGACTTCCACCCTCCTTACCTCACTTTGTTATGGATTAATTCAGCTGGATATTCAACCTACTGTCTTTTTAGGCAAACTTTGTCATTACATTGTAGGAATTCAACTTTCCCAAGATTAAGCCATCTTTTGCTTAATATTTAAAGACGGTTGACGCAGCTCGCGGAACAATTTTGACACACGTTTCCACTGTTTGAGTATGATAAGGAAAATCTAAAATTCAGGTGTATCCCCTGTTTGTACTTTTTTTAAGTTCTTCATCCGATCAGTTCGTCAAGATAGGATCAACGTTTTTATAGTCTATAATTTCAATATGTTCGCATTTTTTCAAGTCGATTTCTTACTGGTCCAGAAAATCCTTTTGACCCGTAGTTTTTCCAGCAAGAAGTTGAAAAAAGTATCTAAGAAAAAAGTTCATTTGGATGTAATAATCAAATTATCCATTATAAAGTTTTTAGGATATTGCTTCCGATGTTTTAACAACTCCAGATTTGCATCCTGCATTAAAGGCGTTTCTGTTTCACCCAATAACTTTCAAACTTGAAATGTCTGTATTATTCTTTTGAAAATACACCAAAATTGCAGTGGCTATATTAATATAAGAAGAAGATGTCAATGAAATATGACCAATATATTTTTATTCTGTTTTTTGAACTTAGACCAGGTGTTCGTCTTTAATGAGTCTTAGTTGCACTTTTTTCCCTCTGCTTCAGTTATCATAGTGTTATCCTTTCTGCCATCAAAATACTAACCTTCTAAAATTAACTCATTTCGTCTTTCCTGTTCTTCCAAATTCTTCCTTTTCTTTTCTTTTTGTCGTCTTCAAGTCCTTCTTTCAGTTACCTTTTCTTTATTATCATCAGAAATACCCATATCTTCTACACTGTAAAAAAAAATCTGTAGTTCTACAGATGTAAAAATACATGCTTACTAAACTTTCACCTGTAACTGTACGAAAAAAGCTGCAAATCTACAAAACTAGTTTTTGTAAAGCTAAAAAAATCTGTAACTTTACAAATGAATCTGCTAAAATTTCAGTAATCTTACTAAACTTTTATTTGTAACCCTGGCTGCAGTTACATGAAAAGTTCTCGGAATCCCAGTTTCCAAAAAAATTCTTAGTAACCTTACAGATTTTTTGATTTTCGGCGCAAAAGTGTGTCTGTTACATGAAATTTTGTTGTTGACGTTACATGAAAAGTTCTAGGAATCCCAGTTTTCTAGAAAAACTTTAGTAACTTCACAGATTTTTTTTTACAGTGTAAGGTGTCATCTGCAATAATATTTGCGGTTCTGTCTAATACTCTGGTTCTTTCACCTTGTTGATTATCAAATTCAGGTTTAGAAAAACAACCGATTGAACTATTTCCTTCCGAACTATTTTTCACACTTGACGATCATTCAATCAAAAGATCATTTTTTTGTTTTAAAATAACATTTTTCCTTGATATTTCTTTTTCCAGTCTTGCTAAACATTTTTTGTAGTTTTTATATCTATTGATCCTATTGCCATCACCCCATCTCTCTTTGGTCTTTGAGAAAGTGACGTTCTTGTTCTGATACACGATAATATTTATTGCTTTTACACAAAGAAATGTTTTTTGCAGGATTACCTAATATTTTCCAATTTTATATTGGATGTGGGATTATTCTTTCTAATCTTAATATTTTTCTTCTAATTTTGACATTTCTCGCGTTAGTCTCTAATCATTTTTCATGATTTGTGTATCAGAAACCGTTGGAATTGAAGGTCTCAGCAGTACACTTTTAATTGCATCATCAACAGCTCTAGATATTTTAGAAATAGTGTATACCAGATTCCAGCTGTCATATTTTAAGCTAAATTGAACTCAAAAATAATGTTTTATAACATCTTCATATGTTCGTCAAAGATGACAGTCTAATGTTAATTGTTTTGGTTCATGAAATACAGGACACTTCAAAAATTATCTAGATTTAGGTACGTTTCAGACTTTGTCACTTTTGACACCGAATGTTTATTGAAAAATAATTAAAGAAACTGTTAACACAAGTTAAATCGGACTAACTTGTTATGTGTCGCAGCCAAATAAATCAGAGACAATGAAAGCCGACGCCCACGACGCTGGCTTCTACAAAAGTCAAATAAAGTGTGCTACTTTTCTAAGGCACTCAAACTAAATTATTCTCTTCATTACAGGACATTAACACTTAATTAATTTAATTTTGCAAAATATAAATTTAACAATAAGCTTAAAAAAATTTTCATGCAATTATTGGCTTTTTTTCTTTTTTTAGGGAAAATCAGGCGCTTTGAGGAACCGGAAAATATCATTTTAAAATTAAAAGGAAAATATTTTCTTTTTATGGAGTTAAAAAGGAAAAAAATAATCACTATTAGAATATAAAATTCGAAACTTCGTTTTTTAGTTCCACCCTACTGTACAGTGGCGGGATTACCCAGGACACTGGGGTAATTCCGCCACTGTATCGGGGTAATGACGCCACTCTTTAATGACCTAGTAAATACATAAAATGGTTACTGGGAGACACATAACTGAAAATATTTAGAATGCAATAATTTAACAAAATAATGAATAATTACAATGTTCTTTAAACTAGATTTATTAATTTGCTAGGCTTACAATTTAACTCAAATTGGAAAAGTCGCTCTTTGTCATGGTGGCGGCATTACCCCGAGAGGACACTATAGCGGAAATCCCCCAGCAAAGCTAAAAGAAGAACCGAACTTGTTCAACAAATTCCATCAAAATGTCGGCGAATGCATCTAGATTAAGAGTAATGTTTTCTTAAGTACCTAATGTTACAATAACAGGTACTTATCTCTACTCATTTGAAGCTCCAAAATAAGAAGCAACTAGATGGAAACTACATTTTTCAATAGAACAAACGAACGACGTACAATAAAATCACTCTCACTCTAGGCGCTATTTCTATTGTTGGCCGCTATAATGCAGGTGCATTCACTATCTGAAACTGCCGTTAGTTTTTAAACTAGGCGAGGTGGCGGCATAACCGCGAGTGGCGCCATTCTCCCGGTCTCCCCTAAAGCGAACTGGCCGTTGAAGTAATCGATGCCGATTTTTTTTAAAAAATGCAGCATAACTAGATAATTTGCTGTAAAATGTGGGAACCGGAAAAAATCTGTCCCCCCGCATAAAACACGAAATAGTAACTACAATTGTCTAATCATCGACAGCGCCAACAGCCAAACCCAATGTCACTGAGTTTTTCAAAATATTTGGTGCTCGAAATTTAATTTTTCGTAAAAATTTCCGTGAAAGGTAATCCAATTTTTAACGTCTAAAACTAGTTTTAATCAGCAATTACTAATCTCCATTCATTATTTGTGTAAATGGGGTGTATGGTTTCTTTCAATGTAATATTTCATGGTAAATGAAGCATATTTTCATGGAAATTGGACAATATGAATTCGAAGAACTGTCGAACGTGTTAATGCACTTATTGTCCCTTTACGACCCGACCTACAGAATTGTGTAGGTGATCCTAAGGAAACAGAAAAAAACATTTTCTTCATTTTGTGCGATTTAAAGTCGAGCCTGCACACACAGAACTGCGTGGATCCTCCGTTGTCATAACCTGACATTGAGTATTTTTTAAATGTTTTTTTTCAATCAAATGTGATCCTATTAATTAGGGATAACCACCAAAGTGTTTCATTTCTACAAAAATCTTTTGGTCTTAAAGGTTTATGCCATTTTAAATTAAATATACTATCCGTTCTTGATTCTGATTTGCTTCGTTTACATTTTTGTATTACACATTACATTTCAAATGCTAAAACACCTTTCACCAGAAATTTTTTAAACTAAAATATTTTACTGGGTTTTCTTTACACTGAAATATTTATATAGTAAGACTATAAATTAATTTATTGCAATAAAGCTTCGATCTACAGACGACTCTAATATAATAAAAATACTTATTTTATAACCACCCCGTAAATTTATATTAAACCATTTTTTAGGGTGATCTGGGTGGAATTTATTTATCGCAAAATTTTATGTATTTTTGTAAACAATATATTATTTTTATGTTCTAATTCTGTTCAAATAATGTATTCTTTATGGGGTAAAACCCTTTTAATTGTGATCTCAATTGAATCCGTGAAATAAAAAAAGAAAGCAGTAAAACTATTTACATAATCATTACAGATCTAAAATAAATACCCTGAACTTGAGATATTTACCGAAAGCATAATTAGAATTTTTTTTTTTTACTATGTACTTTTGTACATTTCTCTATTAATTATTCTTTTATAGCGAATTTAATATCTAATAATTACCAGAAAAGGTAGTTAATATTTATTGTCGATAGTTTAATACTGCATATTATAAACTGCTATAATGAACAAATTTAACAGAATTTATGTAATTTATAAATAAGAAAAGTACTCGTTTAAGATAATTTAAAAATCTTTGATATTACATATATTTTCAATTTAATCTGACGACAAGTAAAAAGTTCATATTCAAAATTATAACTAAAAGAAATTTATAATGGTGCGATAACTAGAAATTTCATTAGTAATAATTACAAGGTTTTAATTATAAATTATTTTAATTAAAAAAAAAAAATTAAGGGCTTTTGAGAGTTGTTATAATTTCTTGACTGCAATTTAGATGTAAATAGTAACAGTATGAATTTAATTGCAATTTTCGATCAATTTTCATTCAATTCCTACTGGGAATAAGATCTATAAATTAAATAATGATTTGGAATCTGCAGAATTCTGCTAATGGGAGTTTTAATTTGTTTTAAATGTAGATATTTTGATATTTTTCTATAAAGAAAATGCAACACTCAAATTTCCGTACGCTTTTAGCAGGATAATAAATGTTACTATATTTATTTATTTATTTATTTATGAAAATTAAAGATTTACTAAAATATATCATTTTCTGTTAAAATATTATTCTTGTATCAACATAATATAAGTGAGGGCAATAAAAATATTTAAATTAATATTTGAGTGAAAAGAGAAAATACTTATGGGATTCCTCTGGTCATAAAATACTTGAAAAATGGTAAAGGAAATTAATCTCGCTTTTGCTGCAGTCGCATATAACATATTTGCAAAATGGGGTGTGAATCGAAAGCATCGTTCGTGAGCTATCGTATTCATTCACGTACATAGGAGAGAGTAGGTTAAAACCGGGTGCTCTGTGTTTCGTTAATTTTAGATTTTCTCATTAATTTAAGTCTTATTTTTGCCTAATGCAGTATACGTATGAGATTTATACAAAATGCAGCTTAATTAGTAATTTTGAACTAGCCGTAGCAGCATAATTTTCTCTAATGAAAATAAGAACACTAAAATCCCTTGTCATTTTACAATAACCAAGCGTGCAAAATCACCGGTTTTGCTAGTAACATACATATTTCGAATTACATGACAGTTTCTCTGTTTAAACCTTTATTTAAAGACAATGACTACATATTTCTTTACAAATTACATTTTCTGTCTAATTTTGTTTAAATTATTAAAGGGTTATGAAATTATTGAGATTATAAGGACAGTTGATAAGTTATAGCCGTTTTCAAGTTGTTGGTATAACTATTCTCTGCTACGAATCATCTGATTGAAAGAGCCGATAGGTAGATGCTGTAAGAACCATAGTTGTGTTCTTTATTCATTATACAGTGAAAAAAAGAAGACTTTCATTTACAAATGTTTCATCCCCAATTAATAATAATGTAAATAAACTGCGTGTGTTGCGTGTAGAAATATGAAGTGAGTTAACAGGAGATTAAAATAAAATTATATATTAAAGGATTACGAAATTATTGAGGTCATAAGGACAGTTGATAAGTTACAGCAGTTTTCAAGTTGTTGGTATGACTATTCTCTGCTATGAAACATCTGATGAAAAGATCCGATATGTAGATGCTGTAAGAACTATAGTTGTGTTCTCTATTCATTATACAGTGAAAAAAAGAAGACTTTCATTTACAAATGTTTCACCCCCAATTAATAATAATGTAAATAAACTGCGTGTGTTGCGTGTAGAAATATGAAGTAAGTTAACAGGAGATTAAAATAAAATTATATATTAAAGGATTATGAAATTATTGAGGTTATAAGGACAGTTGATAAGTTAGAGCAGTTTTCAAGTTGTTGGTATAACTATTCTCTGCTACGAATCATCTGATGAAAAGAGCCGATAAGTAGATGCTGTAAGAACTATAGTTGTGTTTTCTATTCATTATACAGTGAAAAAAAGAAGACTTTCATTTACAAATGTTTCACCCCCAATTAATAATAATGTAAATAAACTGCGTGTGTTGCGTGTAGAAATATGAAGTGAGTTAACAATAGATTAAAATAAAATTATATATTGAACTATTAACACTTTCCAGCATATTCACAGGAATGCGTGTTTGTTAATTGACAGTAACGGGAGTTTGGATACCCGGGTGCGAATTTAAAATGCTGATGTGTTGATGTTCTCAGCACAGTGGTTGAATTGCATCTGCATCCTCTAGTGTTGCTGCACTGGAGATCACTCTGAACCAGGAAGTGGCCTTGAAAAAATGTTCTTGATAATACACTCAATAGATGACAGATATATTTAATAAATTGAGTTATTTCACAAACAAAAGAACCATAATGTTTCAATTTCAGTTTTTTCAATAAACATGAAATAATCCTACATTGCAACAATTATTTAGATTACGTGTATTTTTAACACAAACAGTTATCTCAGCAAATTCATTTTCTTTTCTAAATTATAGCACCTGATTATTTACGGTTTTTCACTAGATTTCAATGATGAAGTTATTTATAAATGATTATTTTGTGGATGAGGAATTATGAGTTAAATGTTTATTATATAAGCATAATAAACAAATATCATATCTGATTCAAATATATTTTTAAACCCCCTAGCTCATGTTTCCATAACTGCATATTCAGCTTGGTTGACCACGGATCATTTATAATATAATAATCTTTAAACCATTATGCGAAAAGGTATTCTGGCAAACATGTTCCAAATATTCAATACATTGTTCCTCTAAACCCGGGTATAGTGAGAAATAGTTAATCCGTCCCAGCAAATCATTTATAAAGTATCCGATAATCTTTTTAAATCGAAAAATGTTCATTATTATTATTATTAAACAGAACATTCTCAGCTTGTAGTTATTTTTACTATTTGTGAAAACCAATTTTAATTAATTCGAGATTTTGAACCCTAGTATGAGTAAAAAGACGTTGTGGGACACGATGAATACTTTTAGAACGGTAGCATGCTTCTGTTTATCTTATTTATTCTTTCTATTTTTAAGGTGATCGTAGTATGTTTCAACTAGTTGGATGTGCCAATCCCAAAACTTTCTTCTATATTATACATCTTAATATTTCAAAAACTAGCTACACATGTTAATACTTCAATATTATTAGTTTATTACTATACCAACTTTGATTTTCATCTTAAATTTCTGCTTCAGTCAATTAAATGAACTAAAAGCGAGTTAATCTATATAATGATATTTGTTAAAATTAATAGTTTTTCTTTATTCTGTTGTTATCAGATGTTTGTGAATAGCCGGCTTAGCAGGAAGTGCGTTCCCGCCTTTGCACGAGCCGCCGATGGACAATAGAACTACGAAAAATCAAGAAAAGTATAGAAAAATCGCCATCACAGAGCCCCATTATCGCGCGATATTTCAAAATTCAAGGAGGACCTGTTGGCCAAAGCCAAAAACATGCACAAAAAATTTGGTTCAATTGTATGCATATTTTATGCAATTTTCGATTGTACAATAAAGAAAATGATACAGACATCGTAATTATAGCGCACCCTTCCAGCGGAATTTTTCCAAATTCAGGGAGGACCTTCATGCCATGAACAAAAAGAAACACAAAAAATTTGGCTCAATTCTCTGCATAACTTCATACACTTTTCGAGGGTATAATATTCAAAATGGCACGAAAATCGCTATTACAGCGCCCCCTACCCGCAATTTTTTTCCAAATTAAGGAAGGACCTGCTTGCCATAGCCAAGAACTTAAAATAAAAATTTGGTTCAATTCTATGCATAACTTCATACACTTTTCAATGGTACAATATGCAAAATCGCTATTACAGCGCCCCCTAGTGGCAAATTTTTTCCAAATTAAGGGAGGTGCTGCTTGTCATAGCCATAAACTTAAAATAAAAATTTGGTTCAATTCTATGCATAACTTCATACACTTTTGGATGGTACAGTATTCAAAATCTCTGTTACAGCGCCCCCTACTGGCGAATGTTTTCCAAATTCAGGGAGGATCTGCCTGCATAGGCCAAAAACTTAAAATAAAAATTTGATTCAATTCTATGCATAACTTCATACTCTTTTGGATAGTACAATATTCAAAATCGCACAAAAATCGCTGTGACAGAGCTCCTTACCGGCGAATTTTTTCCAAATTCAGGGAAGACCTACCTGCCATAGCCAAAAACTAAAAATAAAAATTTGGTTCAATTCTATGCATAACTTCATACACTTTTCGATGGTACAATATTCAAAATCGCACAAAAATCGGTGTTAAAGCGCCCCCTACCGGCGAATTTTTTCCAAAATCAGGGAGGACCTACCTGCCATATCCAAAAACTTAAAATAAAAATTTGGTTCAATTCTATGCATAACTTCATATATTTTTGGATAGTACAATATTCAAAATCGCACAAAAATCGCTGTTACAGCGCCCCCTACCGGCGAATTTTTTCCAAAATCAGGGAGGACCTACCTGCCATATCCAAAAACTTAAAATAAAAATGTGGTTCAATTCTATGCATAACTTCATATACTTTTGGATGGTACAATATTCAAAATCGCACAAAAATCGCTGTTACAGCGCCCCCTACCGGCGAATTTTTTCCAAATTCAAGGAGGACCTACCTGCCATATCCAAAAACTTAAAATAAAAATTTGGTTCAATTCTATGCATAACTTCATATACTTTTGGATGGTACAATATTCAAAATTGCACAAAAATCGCTATATCAGCGCCCCCTACCGGCGAATTTTTTCCAAATTCAGGGAGGATCTGCTTGCCATAGCCAAAAACTTAACATAAAAATTTGGTTCAATTCTATGCATAACTTCATACACTTTTTGATGGTACAATGGCGACAGACACACGGACAGACGGACACACGGACACACGGAGAGACAGACATTTTCTATAAACATGTTTTTTGGGATCTCTGACCCCTAAAACATGTAAATCCGTCGAAAACCGGAAGTCGAAAAAAATTTCGATTACAATACTTTCTTCTATTGAAGATAGAAGAAAGTAAAAATGATGATTGGAACATAAGAAGGCAGACAAATACACTATTCATTTTATCTTTATAAGGGTATCAATTAATTACGTCAATGAAGTTTCGTAGAATGTTTACACCTCCCACAATGTATGTAAAAGGCTGTTTTTAGGTGCGTTCGTAATTATATAAACTAGGGGATCGTACCCGGGCTTCCCGGGTTAAAGAATATAGGTGAAAACATTTTTTTTTAAATTGAAAACTAATAATTTTTTTATATGCAAAAATTTTTTAGATTGACCACTTACATTAAAAAAGCATTTTTCATATGGAAAATACGAATTATACAATCAAATAATTTTTTGAAATTTATCAAAAGCGATATTTTCTTATTAGCCGCATGTTAAGATTTTTTGCCAAGATTTTGCTACTTATGGCATCCTTTTATATTCTGATAATTTCAGAGCTTATACATGTCTGATAAATTTGTGTTTTATTTACATTATTTTATTTATTTATTCATAAGGAAGTTTTTTTAATAGATATTTGCTGTAAGAAAATGATGAACTCTTTATTTTGTTTTAAGGGAAAACGGATTAAACTTTCGTAATCGAGCTCCGCGCGATATAGATAAATTTAAAAATATTTCATGATTTAAAATTGCTTTTACTCTCTAAGTGTTTGGGGCGTAATATTCCGTTCACTAAGATCCAGGTTTCACAGCAATACAAGCAATATTTAAGATAATGTAATTCTATAGATTTAATGAATTTTAAATACATTGAAGCATGATTACCACTCTCAAGGATTATATTCATATTTGTAATTCAGTTTCTTTTATAATGTTGAAAGAATTATATTTTCTTAGCATTTAAAACAAAATGCAAAGAAAACAACACTACAATTTTACCCTTTTGCAAGACGCTCGGAGGGTTTTAAAATCATAGACAATCAGTAAACTGAGCTGAACTTTGCAAACAAATTCCATTTGAAAAAAAAAAATCCTATTTGGTGATCTAAAAATTTAAATAGCACGTTTACAAATATGTTAATTTGTATTTTATCAATATTATTCTTTTATTTGTTTATAAAAGAAGCATTAATTTTGTTAATTTGTCTTTCACAAATATGTTAGATTAGTGTTTTTTTAATATTATTATTTTATTTGTTTATAAAGGAAGTATTAATTTCGTTATGCAAAAATAGTCAGAAACAAATGCTGAAAAATGTTTCTTGATTTATGTGCAAAATGTTTATTTTTATTATGTATTGAAACCGACACGTGATAAGATAAACTTAAAAAAAAGTCATGCTTAAAAATTATTTTAGAAAATATAATACATCAATCAATGAATACAGTTTTTTATCAAATTGCGTTTGAAATTAAATTTTTTCTCCTATGCGACGAAAATTGAAAATGTACGATGATCAGAAGATTAAGAAATTGCAGTAGCGAAAATTTCAAGACCGAAATTTGATCGTGAAGTGTTGCCATTCGCAATGTTGCCATCCACAAAATGACGTCAGCGTTACGCACATATAAGTTTGTTCTTTATAATATAGATACTGAATCAGTAAAATATAATAAAGATCAGTTATTGGGATGTGGTTATCGAGGCTCTTATGCTTGGATTTCCGGAATGAAAACAGCAATTTTCACCTTCTCAAAATTTGCATACACACTTCTCATATCCATATTCGTCATTTAAAAAAAAAATTGTACTTTGTTTGATCATTTAAAAATCATTTTAACTCAAAACTTGCAGCCACGGTTGTCAGCAACATCTTTTATGTGAACAGACGCATTCTTTACTTGAGATTCTAATCTCAATTCCGGAGAGTAAAAATTTCCGTAATTTATGTTTTTTAGACGCATTTGTGTTAAAATGTTCCGTTTTATGTAAGAAAATGATCGTTTTCTTTTAAATATGACTTCATTTTCATTTAAATAGGCATTTCGCCTAGTGTCTGAAACTTAGTATCAGTACGCGTGCAGAAGGAAAAACAATATAGAAAATTTATGAGGAAAAATGCGTGTTTTCAAAAGCAGTATGTCATTTTCCGTTATTATGCCCCTAATATAGTATTCTGCTCCTAATGGGATTACTAACCCTATGAGATCACGAAACCCTATACAACAATTTTTATCAATAATTTTGAATGTTTATCAGAAAATCGCATGAATGAAGTTAAAATACCTCATTATTTCTCTTTTGTCTGCAATGATGAAAGCTATCTAATTTTCATCATTTTGAAGAAATTTCATAAAATACTTTTAAAATTAAAATACAAAAGTGGGTATAAAAAAAAATACAGATAGTGCGAATCACATCTGCAAAAGAAGAGCATTCTGTTTAAAAAGTGTATTACTAAAATTGGTTCAGCAGAAAGATCAGAGCAGATGACTAAAAAACACGCTTGTGTTTTAAATATATAGATTTAGGTTATATAAAATTAGAAAAAATTAAATTAAGTAAATTATGTTATTTTGATAATATTATAGTAGAATGTCCTAAAGCATTAAAATTTTATTATTCGAGAGAATTTTTGACAAAAACTTTCAGGAACACGATATTATTTTAAACCACGAATTATTTGTTTGCTTGTCGAAATCGGCGAAGCAAATCCATCCAGGCGAGAATCATCAATTTCTGTAATATAAATCGCTATTATTTGCATGTCACCTTTCTTTTATAAAGACACTCTAAATTTTTGTAAAACATTGCGTTTTATCAGTGTGTGATTTCGATTACATTATTTTTAAAAGTGAAGCATTTTCACCTGTGAAGAATTTCAAAGCAGCTGGGCTGTGAAAATGACGCACTTCTACAAAACATAATTTAGGTTTAAGAATTAAAATACTATATGATATTTTATATAAAATGACGCCATTTGCATCCGCTAAAGCAATCCACTTTTACAATCCAGTCTTAATCTTCGGAAAAGTGTGCATATGACGTCATTATCATGGAATAAAATACAATTTTCTTGACATAACCCATATTTTAATTTCAACTTTTTTTTCAGGTTTTATGAGAAAATGGCAACAAAAAGACACAGTATCTCCTATTTTCAACTTATTTATTTATTTTGCTGTAAAAGTTGGTCCCATCAAAAACTTGTCAATATAAAAGCTGTACATAACATTAAAAAGATTTATAATAAATTTAAGCGGATTTGATATCTTATTAATTGACGAAGTTATGAATTTGTTTCTACTTAAAAAGCTTTTTTTTCTCCCATTGATGCCATTTTTCATGATATCAAAAGTCTGTTCTACATAATCTTTTGGCCCTTTACATAGAAGTAATAATAACTTTAAACTGATTCGATATGTATTATAATTTATTATTGGGTTTTTTCTGTTTTCAAAAAAGCCCTCCCCATTTCCTTCCCCTTCATCCGATTTTGCCCATTAACGAACCTGACAGATATTTTATGTATAAGTTTGAAAGAGATTTGATCAGAATTATGTAAGTTATCGTGTCCATAAAAAAGTGATATATATATATGTAGAAGTTATTGTTTGTAAAATGTTAATATATAGATAATTTAAATAAGTAGACGTTTGAATCACAATACGTACACTTTAATACAATTCTATAAGGGTAACTTTACATCACTTCGTTGATACTTTTCTAAATACAGCACCTTTCTTACTTACAACTTGCAACATATTTCTTACGAATAATTTGATTAGGCTTAACAATACCTTCCTTGGCATCTAGTGAGCCGCTGCTTCATGCACAACATTATTTTTTAGACTGACTCTTTTCTAATTTTTGAATATGTCCAAACCTTGATCTCGTGATTGTGAATTTTCATTACTCGTGCTTTCAAATTATGGATAATAAAAATACCAGAGCATCAGTTAATTTGTTTATCATGTACGTCATAAAGAAAATAAAGTATGTTTAAATTTAAATCCTACAAATCGGTCATCCTGACATGATGGCGTCCCGACATCATCATCTTGGCTTATTATTTCTTTTTTATGTTTAAACAGCTACACTCTTGAGACGTTTATACATTTTTCTTTCACATAAAATTTTGATTATAGGTTCAATACACATACACGTATATTTAATCTATCAGACTCGTCCAGGAGTTTAACCCATAGACCACGGCTTCATGTATTCGGCCCCGGTTGACGTCTTCCCTGGACCTTCATGATCTCCTACTTTCTTTACTTCATACCGATCATGATTCTTGGCTGCAGTTATCTCATATGGCCCCAAATATTTTTCTTTAAGTTTGATAGTATTGACAAATTGCGTCCTCTTTATGGCGACGATATCTCCTATTTTGTATTTTCGTGGCTGTTTTCTTTTCTTATCAAACTGCACCTTCTTTTCTTCTTGTATTTTGAGTACATTTTTCTTTGCTTCTTCTCTCATGTCTTCGCGTTCTTCCATCATACATTCGGTAAATTCTTCTTCCAAAATTTTCTTGATGTTCTGCATGTTACTGTCCTTCATTTTAACTCCTGTCATTAATTCAAAAGGACTATACTTGGTGCTTCGTGTTACTGTGCTATTGATAATTCTTTGTAATTTTGGTACATACTTATACCACTTGGATTCATCATTATATGTTTCAGGTTGAACTAAAGTTTTGCCTGTAGATCTTCTTGCGTTATTATTTTTCTTTTCTTCAACATTTTTTGTATTATTTCCAATAGGATTATCTTTTATTTTCTGATCATAATTGTTTTTGGACTTTTTCTTTCTAACCGTTTTTCTTTTAGGTCTTTTTCTACTCTTTTTGTGTTTATTTTCTGTTTCCTTCTCAGTGTCTTTACTTTCGGCTCTCTCCTGTCTAGTGATGATGAATTTCTTATCGGTTTCTTTTTCCTTACTCGGGATCACAGGAGCCGTAAAATCTGAGGTGCTCCATTTGATAATGTCATTATCTAAATACTGTCGTACTCGTTTATTGATGATTTCCTTCTGAACTGAAGAGAATCTCTTTGGACGTTCGCAGATAGGTTTTCTATCTTCCGGTAGTATTTTTATGTTTAATTCATTATCTTTTGTTTTGTTCGTTTTGCAGGATTTTATTAATCCTCGTATTTCTTCTGTGTTAGCTAAATTTGTAATATGAGTCAAATCCATTACGCCATTTTCGCATTCGATATTAACCATATCTTCCCAACCTCGATTATCGTTGCTTATATTTGGTGTGGCTACTCCATCTGTTTTGGAAGGGACTTTATTAATTTTAATGTAACCTACTCGTACTTTATTTTCGTTTATTATTCTAACGACATCTTCCTCTACTTTTAACGTCGGGCCTTCGATTGCTTTTCTACCTATTATTAAATCAAAGTTAGTTTCTTGTACCACATAAAATTTATCTTGTATTTCTATACCATCTACATAAACTTTATGCAAGAAATACCCCAATGGTTTAATTTCTTTTCCACCTATGCCCGATATAGTTATATTGTCGCTGGTTAACTTTGGTGCGTTTATTGCCGTATGATATCTTGAATTGGCGATTGAAATATCACTCCCTGTATCGATTATTATGTTTGTTTTTATTCCTTGAATATTCAGGATTCTTCCTTTCTTTCCATTTAACGTGCCCGTATTAACTACTTTTCTTTGCGTGTTTTGGCTCCAATCTTGGTATTTCGTTTCTCGCCAATTTTGGTTACGTTGCGGGTTATAATTTGAATAATATTGTTGTGCTTTACTTCCCATGGTACAATTCTTACTCACGTGATCAGGTCTGCCACAATTATAACATATTATATGTGCCTCGTTTCTTCCATGGTTCACATTGTGCCTATTGTCAACTTGGCGCCTTTTCGAATTGGCGTAGTCAGCCACTCTCGATCGTTTATCCTCAAAACTCCCACTTGTATTCCTTATAGCTTGTTTATTGCAAACCCTTCGTGCCGTTTCGTAAATATCTAATTTGTTTACTAATTCGTCTATCTTTTTTATTATTAACAATTCCTCTGCAAAATGTGTCTTTGTTTCCGCAGGTAAATTATGCCTAATTTGATTAACTACAATTAATTCCGATAATTCCTCAAAGCTATCTATTTCAAGGCCGTCGATCCATGGTTTAAAATATACCTTGATCTCATAAGCGAAATCGCGCCAATTAGCCGATGGCTCTTTTTTGAGTGAGAAAAATTTCAGCCTAAACTCTTCTGGCGATAGTTTGTACCGTTTTAAAAGAATACTTTTTATATAGTTATAATCCTGCATTTCGGGTTCACACTCCCTGGTTATTATATTAATCACATCTAATGGCATTAGGTTAATTAAATAGTTGACCCATTCTTTTTTATCAATGCCCGTTTGCGCCATTTGCCTTTCATACATAGCCAAGTATAAACTAATATCATTTGTACTATCGTATTTTGTTAATAATCTAAGCAATTCATATTGCTTACCTGGATTTGTCCTTGTGTCCACATCGATGTGCTGTCTTGAATTTTCTTGTAGTTGTATTTTCTTAATCTCAAATTCTCTTTCGCGATCTTTTTCTTCCAATTCTATTCTCCATTTTCTCTCTTCCATTTCCATTTTCAGTTTCTTTTCTTCAAGTTCCGATTGCGCTTTTAGTTTCTTTTCTTCAGTCTCTGCTCTTAATTTCTTTTCTTCAATTTCTGATTCCGCTTTTCTAGCTGCCACAATTACTTCTAGGCGGTCCTTTATAAAATCTTCATCGTAATCTTCCCAGTTTTTAATTAGCTTTATTAGGACATGGATTGTCGGTTTTTCTGGTGGTTGAATTCCGCATTCCTCACAGAGATCTATTAGATCAATTCTTTTAGCTTTATTTAAGGATACCATGTTTTTCAAAGTTGTACTTGTATAAATATGACTACGGTTTTTACACACTTGCCTTGTTCATTCACAATCCATTTTTTGACACTGGCGATTGACAACAATTTCTCTTCGATTAATATTTTACTATTTATTCCACTAATAGTCGCTTAAAATCCCGGCATCGAGCCCCCAAATTTGTAGAAGTTATTGTTTGTAAAATGTTAATATATAGATAATTTAAATAAGTAGACGTTTGAATCACAATACGTACACTTTAATACAATTCTATAAGGGTAACTTTACATCACTTTGTTGATACTTTTCTAAATACAGCACCTTTCTTACTTAAAACTTACAACATATTTCTTACGAATAATTTGATTAGGCTTAACAATACCTTCCTTGGCATCTAATGAGCCGCTGCTTCATGCACAACATTATTTTTTAGACTGACTCTTTTCTAATTTTTGAATATGTCCAAACCTTGATCTCGTGATTGTGAATTTTCATTACTCGTGCTTTCAAATTATGGATAATAAAAATACCAGAGCATCAGTTAATTTGTTTATCATGTACGTCATAAAGAAAATAAAGTATGTTTAAATTTAAATCCTACATATATATGTATAAAGATTTGAATTGGGGTTGGTTTTGTGCTCTGGGAGGGGGGGGGGGGGTGGACGGAGATCTATAAAATGTTTTCAGAAATTCCAACATAGGGGAGAGTGTATTAAGTAGTATCTCCTACTACGAGTAGATCTACCTAAAAACAACTTTGAAAGATCATTTATAAAATGTCAGAGATTCAAGATCAGCATAAAAAAATAAATGCATTTTTTGAAACCTTAAACTTCTATGACCCTTTAAACACAATAAATATATCTGACACTTAAGAGGTAGAAAATTGTGAATTGATTGTATTATAGATCGGATTTTCAAATGCAAATCAGGGTAGTTTTGTGATAGATTGTGAATTTAAGAACAGTAATTTGACAGGTTAATAGGACTCGTCTTATGCATGATAAATTTCTGTTACGTCGTGATTCTCCAGTGAGATCAAATACACTTACTGAATTGAAATATGATTCTATAATCTAAATCAAAATATATCATTCACGGGAAACGAATCGTTCTCTAAATGATAGTAGAATGAAACCTCCAGTTATTGACACCTAACTGACACTTCAGCAAAAATAAGTATTAACTAAGTATAAGTATATAATAACTCAAATAAGTATTTTCTTGTAAAATTCTGCAACGTAATGCCACCTAGTGGTAACTTATTTGTCTTAACTGCTATCACTTATGTTTCAGTTAGCGGTTTTTACTTAACTATCCTGCGTAGTATAGGGTAAGTCGTGTAATTGTTTTAAAAATCGAAAAAAAAATTTGACGGATTTACACGTTTCAGACACTGGAGATTCCGAAAAATATATTTTCTCTCTATTCTAAAAAAAAGTAACTCCCGCTGTCACCGCCGCCGCCGCCGGTTTTGAATTTTTTGTGACCGGAGGTCTTTCTTCGTTAATATTAAGAAAAATAATGTATACAAAAATATGAAAATTGGTAGTATTATACAGAAATGTTTGATAAACACGCTGATGTAGACAGTTTTCAAATCGAAGAATTATTTTAAGAGATATTTAATGCTAAAATTGGACAAAATCGTTCCATTAAAAAAGTTTTATAGGAGCAAAAACTATACATCGGAATTCAATACTTTTTAGATCATTTTATACGTTATAATTTCCCGGTGTGCAGAAATAATTTATTTTTTTAATTTGACTCATTTTTCGAGGTTTCATTTCTATTTTAAATTCAAATTTTCAGCATTTCGAGAGATATTTTTTTACTTATTTCAGAAAATTGTACTAATTTAACCTGTTGCCAAACTGTATAAACAACGGAAACAATAATGTTTGCTTCAAATTAAAAATTTATTTACGCGTGACTATTATAAACAGAAAAGAAAAACTTTCAAATTAGAATTAAATAATTACGTATAAAAAGCAGGAGCTTAATGAAAATTACTTCATCTATAATTACACGTGAATTTTAACAGAGAAAGGATATTGTAAAGTAATAAATTCATTAACATTCGTTAGAAGTCTTAAATAGGAGAAATTACATCACATTTACGTCACATTACACTTATTACGTAAAATGTACAAAAAATAATATTGCAAAATAGTAGTTTAAATTTAAAAATAGCGCGAGACATTTACTTGATATTTTGAGATGAACTTTTCAACTATTTTTTTTTTTTTTTTTGACAGCGCAAATAATATTTCATTTCTAATAAAAGCATTTTCACGTGAATATTAAAAAGGGAAAGAAAAGTTTGGTGAAAATTACGTCAGATTAAAAACGATATATTTAAAATGTTTTATTTAAAAGCACTTCTTTTCGCTTTGTTAAAAAATACCGGGAGACAAAGACTCTGTTTACTTAATTCATTTTATATTAGATGATTTTGAAATGCCATTGTATCTTTTAACAGCAGCTGATTTTTCCGTAAAATTCCCCAATCAAAGAGAAATGAATAGAAACCCGTTTATAGGGCGATCGCCTTTGTTTTTTTAATTATAATTCAATCTTCCAAAAAAATTCAATTAAAGCCGATCAAATTAGCGTGCTTTTAGAGACTGCAGTGTCTGAACGGGGGGTTGGCGAGCGTAGCTCGTAGGGGGCCGAGCCCCCTAGTTAGAAAAAAAAAATGCCGTCCGTCTGTGTGTGTCTGTAAATACTCTATCTCCCGAACAAATCGTGATAGAGACTTGAAATTTGGTACGACTTAGTATGTAATAATGGGAAGAAGCTTATTGAATATCAGTAACCTCGATTATCCGGAACTATTTTTTTAGGACTCTCGAAATTTTCCTTCTGATTAAAGGTATATAACAATTTTCGAAATTGTTTATTTTAGGGAGTGGATATAAAAAACAATAAAAAAGATAAATTTTTCATAAAAAATGAAGTCGATCGGGAAATTAGTTGCCGAGATATTTGTAATCATGTTTTTTATTCTCTTCGATTTTTCATGATCCTGTATTTCATTCAAATTTCAATTCAACGATGTAATTTAATTGCAAATAAGATACTTAATCCGACGCAGTAAACTGTTAGTAAATATGGTTAAAATTTTTGGAGTTATAAGGATATTTCTTTTACGCAATTCGGCACTACTTGATTATCCCGTCGACAAAAAACTATCGCCAAATTATAAGAATAAATGCCAATAATGGCTTATCGTAAATGTTACATTCACTTGACATTAAACACATTATACGTGTTTGTTACGTCATCAAGTGATTTTTAATTCGACTTTTTATTTGTATTTTTATTAATCTTTTACTAAATTATTTGCTCTTCCGTTATTTAAAATAAAAATGATGCTAATTCGTATAATTTAGTGAGTAGTTTGGCGATTTATATAATTTGTCGAAATGGGTCGACGGAATAATGAAGTAGTATCCGCAATTCAGTAATAGAGCGTTACTACGTGTTAAAAATATTTAAATATACATATAAATTTTATTTTGGAATTGCAATGCATTTTATAAAAGGTTTATACATGTTTTATTTTCATATTTTATACTATGCATTTCCATGATGGGTAAGTATTACGGTGGCCCCCAACGACTAGTTCAAGGTACGGATGGCGTCAGTTACTGGAGTTTTTGACAATATTTATGAAAAAATTAATTTTTAGTAATAAAATGTATAATTTTTCAAAATTTTGTCAACAATGATTTTTTACTTTCTTCTATCTTTACAAGAAGAAAGTATTGGATTCGTGAAGAATTTCGACTTCCGGTTTTCGACGAATTTATACATTTTAGAATTCCCAGAACACGATTTGATGGCTTTTATAAAATGTCTGTCTGTCACTCTGTCACTCTGCGAGTCTGTATGTGACAAAAATTTTGTGGGCGCTCTATCTCAAGAACTAATGCACGGAATTTCACAAAATTTTATATTTAGTTAGAACTTGATATAATCTGAACCTGATTAGTTTTTGGTGAATATCGCCCAGCAGGTGGCGCTGCTATGCGGTATTTTTCCCGATTCCTGCAATAGCTATATCTCAAGAACTACTGCACGGATTTTCATAAAACTTCAGATTCGGTTAGTCCAGGATATAGTTTGGTGCTGATTACTTGTTTGTGAAAATCGCCCAACAGGTGGCGCTGCTATGCTGCATTATTAATGATTATCGCAATAGCTCTAACTCAAGAAAAAATGATCATCAAACTTCAGATTTAGTTAGCCCCTGGTATAAATTAGTGCTGTTTAATTTTTGGTGTAAATAGCCCAACAGGTGGCGCTGCTGTGCAGCATTTTCACGATTTTCGCAAGAGTTGTATCTCAAGAACTATTGCACGGATTTTCATCAAACTTCAGATTTAGTTAGCCCTTGACATGAATTGACGTATAAATTAGTCCTGTTTAATTTTTGGTGTAAATCGCTCAACAGGTGGCGCTACTATGCTGTATTTTTTGCGATTTCCGTTTTAGCTTGATTTCCGTTGATAGCTTTATCTCAAGAACTAACGCTTAGATTTTCAACATACTTCAGATTCAGGTATACCTTCATATCATTTAGTGCTGTTTATTTTTGGTGTAAATCGCTCAACAGGTGGCGCTGCTATGCTACATTTTTCAGAATTTACGCTATAGCTCTATCTCAAGAACTAATGCACAAATTTTCATCAAACTTCAAATTCAGATATACTTTGATATGAATTGGTGCTAAATTCCTGTAATTTCTTGTGCTATTTAAATGATTTAATTGACGTGATTTATATAGAAGAAAGTTTTGTGATGGCTACAACATACTAGTTTTTTATGTATCACTGCTATACTTTCAAAAACAAAGATAAGTATAAAACAGATTTAAAGCTTTCTATTAAAGATTTGAGTAAGAAAGAATCCCTAAGGTGTCAGTTAGTGGGGGTTTCATTCTATTTGAGATAAACACAATCTGCGTTTAAATTGTAGAAAAATAAAATTATTGCATTTTACATCGAAATAATCTAATAAAGAATTTTAATCCTTTGTATTTCTGCGTCGCATATCTGCAACATACCCAAAGGTCAATGTTACTTATGCAGTGGCTTTAAAAGACGATTTTATTTATTGCTATTCCAACACTGCAATTAATATAATTTTTTCACAGAATTTTTCACAGAATTTTCAACAGATTGAGATATTAAGTTAATTATTCATACCAAACATTTCTTAATTTGAGCAGTTTCATACCGTTATTTTTAAAATGAACCTCGTAAATTTTGTAAAATTTAAAAGTTTGTCGATTTCTAAAAATAGATTTTTTACAAAGGTAAGTTTGTATACTTTATAATTTTGTATTAGAAAATAGACAATATTTATAAGAATTATGTAATTTTCATGCTTATTGCAGCTATGAAAAAAGTACCTTATAATCAATATTTTTTTATGTTCTTTTTTTTAATTATTTTTATCCATACTTAAAACGGTGTCTTCTAACACGTTTGTATTTTTTTATCAGAATTTTTGAGCTACAAAGGGTTAATATGTAAAAAATATCATTTCTAAAACAAAAAATGCCAATATGAAACGTAAAGTATTGATATACCTATTATAAAAATGAATATGACGCAACACATATTAGGTAATTAATCAGCATTAAAGATAGTAATATATTAACGGAATATTTGAGAAGGATAATAATTTGATTATCTAAAACTAAAGTTCTCGATCGTCTTTTCCGTTTATTGTAATAAATACAAATTTACAATAGTGTGAAGCTTATACTTAATTTTATAACAATGTTCGAAACATTTTTGACAGGAACCACAAACTATTAAAACTTCGAAAAGAAATTCGTCTTTGTGAGTATTTATAATTAATTATTGTAAACTAGTACAAAAGATTCATTAAACTAAGTACCATTAAGTAATTATTATGAAACCTTTCGTAAAGCCTTTATAATTCTGTCAAACATTCTCAGAAGTTTCCCTGCAGGAAACAGAATTGGGTATTAATTAAAATAAATATAGATTATCATCTTAATCATACGCTTTAACGAAGATATCTGTTTATAATCACAAAAGTCGCATAACGTCCTCAAAGCGCAGGGAATTAATAATTATTATAGGTTGCAGCATCATACATATACATTTTAAAATGTATTTACAGTTTAAAAAACAATTAAAAGTAATTACATTAACTTAAAATATTATTTGCTGTTTTAATAATGTAAAAAGACAGTTTTTTCAAGTGCACTGTTTTATAAGCATTTTATCTTGAAATTCAACCCTTATTTCATGAAAACAATTCATTATTTAAAAAAAAAAAAAATTGTTACAATAAATTGATTTGGCATGGGCACCAATCCCAATAATTAAAAATTAACTGTTTCTTATGCTTGTTCGAAAGTGCGAGCTAATGAATTTATTTTTTTAAAAAATCATAATTTTACCTGTGTTTCTTTTTTAAGATATTGCAACAGGAAAGAAAAATACCATTAATTAAACCATATATTAAGAATTTCTCAATGGATTTATCAACGTATAATCATAATTTAATTAATGTTAAACTATTAATTGATTAAAACGTATTTTTTAAAAAAATAAATTACACTCTATTTTTTTATAGTTTCTTCTTAATGGTGTTTAAAATATTTAGTTGTATCAGCCGAATTCGGCAATTAAGTATACTTTACAATTATTATAACAATGTAAAAAATAGGGGGGGGGATGTACATTTAAATACATTTTTTTTTGCAAACTGTATCGCTGTTTGTTTAAAAACTTTATAGCTGTTTGTTTAAAAACTGTATCGCTGTTTGTTTAAAAACTGTATCACAATTTGCCTATTTTTTATAGTGTTGAAAATAGTTTTCATTTCTATTTGAATCTAATCTCTATCGCTTGTAGACGATTACGAAATATAAATCCGTTTCCACGTAAATTAATATATATAGTTGAGCTTTCGTCCAGGCTTAGATTCTATCACGAAATTTGAAACTTCATAAATAAATAAATAAAATAATAAAATATAAATAAAACACAAATTTAAGACATGAAAGAGAACTACGCGCTTAAATCAGTGAAAGGATTTGAATAAAAGAGACTGCTGTAAATAGCGAACTTTGGCAATTTTTCTCCGGTATTAAATTCTGAAACAAGGCCAATACGAAAGTATCACTTTTAATAAATTTCAAAAGTTTATTTAAATATATAATCCTTATGTTTTGTATAAAATTGATGTTTGGTTTCGTTAATGGGCATTCTAAAAAAATATATTGTAAAAAATCTATTACAGTTTTGAAAAAAAAAAAAAAAGAAAAAAGAAATCACATATATCCCGTAATTCTGAAAACCCATGTCGAATCCCCTAGCTACTTTAACGGCGTTATTAATTTTAAAGGCTATAGAAAATTTATTGGCAATTTCATTTTAATGAAAATAATAATATGTGCTGCAGCATAGCAGCTATTTTTTTTAAAAAATCAGATTTGTAAAATTAGTGTTTTTTCAAACAATTACAATACAACACCGTGACGGGTAACCCGCTTTTACTCGAGACCTGGCCTACTCACGGTTTGGGTCGGGTTGTATTCGGGATATCTTTTTTCGTTGCGATCGGATTCGGATCGGGTTGACTTTAAATGTTTCGGGCTCGGGTAAGTTTCAGGAGATTTCACTCTTTCGGGTCGTTGTCGGGTAGAACCGATATTTCAAAAGAAAGTCCTGAATATTTTTTTGTTGAAAAAATTGTATACATAAATATTATTCAGACAGTATGTTTTCAGTTTTATACAAAACAAGTAAAAAAAAAATCTCACGTCCAGCATCTACACTACCACATCTACAACATGAAACACTTTTCAACATTTCCAGGATATTTTAACAAAATTTTGTTGTTCAATAAGGCAAAGAAGGTACATAACAAGGAAGGTCTCCTCCATACGGCCATACTCTGAAAAATCTGAAAAAAATTATAGAATGCTCTACTCATGAGGATAGATATATTTATAATTTTGGCGGAAACTCGATAGAACGTCCATTAAAAAAAAAAAAAAAAAAAAAAAAAAAAAAAAAAAAATGAAAATTTCGGGCGATTTATCCTCGGTTGGCGATGGAATAAAATTCCAAAAAATACTTTTTTATGTGAAATACTAAGATAAAAATGTTTCATATTGAACTTGTTTAAATAAGTTTAATGTAAATACCTTTAGTTTTGTCAGTTTTAGTTTGATTTAATTATAGTTTTGTCATATATACATACATACATATATATATATATATATATATATGTGGTGACAGAGTTTGAACTCTGCACTGCAAAGCCTAGCACATTCTTAGATGAGGCTCGGGATGATCCACCCCAACCTCTGAGTCAACGAAAAAAACTGCTGAACTGACACAAACTATTGTGAAAAGATAGAGATGACTGTTGGTTGGTCGTGAAAGAAGACGTGTTGAAACGTCGCTGTTCGACCGAATACCGGGTCAAGGCGGAATGTCGCCGGCCAGTTATAGTTATCATGTTTAATCTAAATGTAAATACCCCATCTGTAAATACTTCACCCACATAATCAAGAGCATTAAAGTTTAAGATTCCATCAAGAATCGGCCTGGACTTTACTTCTAGACACCGACCACAGTGTACACTTATTCGTTAAAATAAACGTGCATTAAATTTCTACACATTGGGGACTGTCGACCGGAATTTACATGCAAAGTGTGGAATTTAACTTGTGTGAAAAATTATCTGATGTCCTAAAGAAATTCTCTGAAAAAGAAAAGAAGAAAAGTTGCTTTCATCGAATGTTCCGTGAATTGCTGGAAAGAGAAAAAAATAAAGGGAAAATTCTCATGCAGAAGGAAAGATAAAAAGTCGTTTCTGTCTTGTGCGTCGATAAAGTCCGTTAATGAAGGAAGAAAGTCGGATTTTCAACTGGGTATTTATTTCATCGAAGGATAGAAGTGAGCGTGTCTGTGAGATGAATCATTTGTTATCATCGTGAATTCTGAGTGCTGATAGAAAAGTGTGACAAAATTTTCGAGTCTCTGCGAGAAGAAATATACGTTGACCCAATTTCAGCTTCTTTTTTGTGATAAAATGGGGAAGTGTTTTTTTTTATTTTTCCCCATAAGTGCTTGAATTGTGTTAATAAAAAATGTACAGTAAGTTTCTGTTGTGTACGCCAGAAGAAAAAGAATATTTAGTAATTTATGCAGAAGTGGATTTTTTTTTGTTCTGCACTTTTTTTTATTTAATAGAATTAAGGCACTTGCTTAGACGTGTCTGCGAAAAGGAAATATAGGAAGGTGTTTTTTTTTTTTTTTTTTTTTGCTTCCTAATGATATACATGATCTTAAATTCCTAATACATGATTATTTTTTGCTTCTTTCAGAGAAAAGTGTTTTAACGATATCATTTTTTTATCTTGTTATTTTTTTATGTGAAAAGAAAGGAATATATATTCTGTGAGAATATTTAAAGGGAAGTAAGTTTTTATAAAACAGGTGTTAAATAATTTTTTTGTGTTGTTATATCGTGAAGAAAATATATATATTTATTTTTTTTGTGGAAATATCTGGCACAAAGTAAGTCTGTTTTAGAAAACTGTTAATATTATTATATATATAGATATATTTGATTTATCGGGTGCTTATATGTTATTGATTTATATTAAGATATTTTATTTATGTGTTAATTGGTTAGATATAATTATGGCACACTTAATAAGGTCTAAAAAGATCGATCTGGTTACTGCGGTAATCGAGTTAGGTTTAAGTCGTCCAGATGGTGCTAATAAAAGTAAACTAACTGATTTAATTGTAAAATCCGAAGGGTATAATGAGGATTTAATAAAAAATTTGCTATAAGCGAAAGGGAAGAGAAAGAAAAATTGTTGCAACAAAAAGAAATCGAAAATCGTGAATTTGAATTGAAAAAATTACAATTGGAAAATACACAAAATACCCAATTGCATAATCCAATATCTACAATCGCCGGAAAGGGTTCCGATGTTCTAAAATTGCTAAATAGATATAATAATGAGGAAGAAATTAGCATTTACTTAACCCTTTTCGAACGGCAAGCGAAGCGTCTAGGGATAGGAAAAGATGAATGGGTTACATATCTGTTGGCACTGTTACCGCTCGATATTGTTAGTTTAGTAAATCGTGAAAGTGAAGAACTATCCAGTGATTACGACTGTGTAAAGAAAATACTTTTAAGACGTTTCAAACTTACACCAGAGCAATTCAGGCAAAAATTATTTTTACATAGAAAACAAAATTCAGCGTCATGGAAAGATTTTTCATTTGAAATCGCAAATTTTCTGAATGAATGGTTGTCGGGATTACACATATCAACGTTCGAAGAGTTAAAAAATATTTTAATCATTGACCAGATTAGGCGAAAATTGTCCCTAGAAATGAAGGAACACTTTTGTGACGAATTGCCAAAAATTACGATTGTAGAAGATTTGACCAATAAATTGGATGATTTTGAAACCGCCAGAATTAACTTACGGAAAACTGAAATTAAGCCCCCAAACACGGAATTTAGAAAACGTCAAGGTAGTGAAAATAATTGAGCGTTCCATCAAAATGACATTAGTCGCGTACCATATGAGAAAAATTACACACCTACCCCCCAAAAGAATTTAAATACAAAAATCCGTTGTTTCAATTGCAATGTCCTTTCCCACCGTTTTAGGGATTGCCCCCGAAAAAAAAAAGTCCGGTCTGCTGGAGGTGTAAATTCCTGGCCACAGGTCTGACCAGTGTACAAATAATTCTCCTAAAAATGCAAATGCTGCCGTAAGCAATAACTCAAATCCGGTTCATAAAATAAGAAAAAGCGTGGGGATTTTAGGGAAAAATATGAATGCTTTAATAGATACAGGCAGTGACGTCAATATGTGTAGCAACGATACTTATACAGCCCTGGGATGCCCTAAATTGCATGAAAATGATTTGGTTTTATCAGGTATTGGTGGTAGTCAAATTGCACCCATAGGATTTATGACCGTAAAAATTGAAATTGATGGTTACACAGTGAAAGCAGATTTATACGTCGTAAAAAATTTGAGCCATTCTATAATTTTAGGAAAGAACTTTTTGGAAGTTAGGGTGAATTACGTAACTGCTTTCCCACAAGAAACAATCATTACAAAAACCAGACGCGTCATCTATGTTACACCCAGATTTCATGCGATGTTGCGGTCAGAGAAGCAAAACAATCCCACGATAGGAAAAATGATTGCGACAGCTGAATTGGTGATAAAGAAGCAAACTAGTCAAAATGAAACAGCTTGCAACTTTAGTGAAAAAATAAACATGCAATTAAGCTCTGATAAAAATTGTTTGTTGGAAAGTGAATAGTGTTCTGTCCCACAGTTAGATTCAGAGAAAACCCCAGATATTTATTTAGCTGAGACAGCTAATTCTATTAATTTTCAGGAAGTTGAGCTAAACCACATTACAAACAACACTATTAAGAAAGAGTTAACGAAATTGATCACTAATTATAAGCCAAACAAGGTTAAGGACACAGAGTTAAAAGTAAATATAATATTAAGTGATGATATTCCGATTGCGCAACAACCGCGTAGATTAGCATATCTAGAACAGGAATTTGTAGACAAACAAATACAAGAATGGTTGGAAATGGGAATTATAACGGAGAGTAATTCTAATTATGCATCGCCTATTGTGTTAGCGAAAAAGAAAGATAATTCCTGGAGATTGTGTGTTGACTATAGACCCCTCAATAAAAAAATAATTAGAGATAATTTTCCTTTGCCAAGAATAGAGGACGTTTTAGATAACATTGAGGAAGCGAAGGTTTTCACTACATTGGATTTAAAAAATGTTTTTTTCATATAGACGTAGCAGAGGAGAGTAGGAAATATACAGCATTTGTCACGCATAACTCCCAGTACGAATATTTAAAGCTTCCATTCGGATTATCGATAGGCCCGCAGAATTTTCAGAGATATATTCAAGCTGTTTTTAAACAGTTAATTAAAGAAAAAGTAATATTAATTTACTTAGACGATGTCATAGTACTTGCGAAGACTGAGGAAGAAGCGCTTTTAAAACTGAAACGCGTCCTAGAAGTTGCATCGGATTACGGACTTCAATTTAATTTTGCAAAATGCCAATTCCTTAAACGGAAAATTGAATTATTAGGTTATATTATCGGAAACGGAACTACAAGGCCCTCGGAAGCCAAAACTTTGGCAGTAAAGAATTTTCCTGAAACCCGCACCCTTAAACAATTACACAGTTTTCTGGGTTTAACTTCTTACTTCAGAAAATACATCTCACATTATGCAACTATAGTGAGACCTTTAAGTGATTTATTAAAAGCGGGAAATACATTTAAATTTGTAATCCTCGAAAAACAAGCTTTTGAGACTCTTAAAGAAAAATTAGTTAACCCCCCAGTATTGCATACATTTCGACGAGGCGCTAGACTAGAATTGCACACCGATGCAAGCGCCATAGAATTGGTAGTGTCCTACTACAAGAAGATGAAAACAAAAACTTACATCCTATTCATTACATGAGCCGTAAAACTACACCTACTCAAGCAAAATACTCGAGTTACGAATTGGAAACACTCGCAGTAATAGAATCGGTTAAAAAATTCCGAAACTATTTATTAGGCACGAAATTTAAAATTGTGACAGATTGTTCCGCGTTTCAAAAGACAATGGACAAAAAAGACATTACGCCAAAAGTAGCCAGATGGGCTCTACTCTTACAGGAATTTGATTATGAAATTGCCCACCGATCAGTATCCCAAATGAAACATGTAGACGCATTGAGTAGAAAGAAATACAGTTCTAATAGTTACCCGATCGCAAGATGAATTAACTTTAAAAATATAGAATGCACAACAAGAAGACGAACACATACAAACGATAAAAAAGTTAATTGAAAAAAATGAAAGTTCAGAATATTTTATAAGAAACAACATCGTATACAAATATGAAAATGATAGAGAACTTCTGATGATTCCTACAAATATGCAAAAGGAAATAATACGCGATGTTCATAACAAAGGTCATTACGCAGTGGCTAAAACTGAAATTATTTTAAAAGAAAATTATTTTATACTTCAATTAAGAAAGCAAATTGAAAGTGTCATTGCCAACTGCATAGAGTGTATACTTTGCAATAAAAAGCAAGGAAAAGGAGAAGGTCTGTTAAACCCGATCCCCAAACAAAATATGCCCCTCGAGACCTATCATATCGATCACATTGGTCCCATGCCTTCTACAAATAAAAATTACAATCACATTTTTACTGTTGAGGACGCATTTAGAAAATTTCTTTGGCTATACCCCGTTAAAACTACAGCCGCTAAAGAAGTCATCGATAAATTGACCAGACAACATGATATTTTCAGAAATCCATCGCGAATTATAACCGATAAAGGACCAGCATTTACCTCCGCTGATTTTGAGGAATATTGTAAGGAAGAGAACATAGAGCATATTCCCATAACAACAGGGATACCTAGAGGAAACGGTCAAATAGAGCGAATGCATAGAATTCTTATCCCAATTTTAGCAAAAGTTAGTGTAGAAGACCCCACTAAATGGTACAAATTTGTCGCGCCCGTGCAACGTATCATGAATAGTATCGTATCGAGGAGTACAAAATTTATACCTTTTGAATTGCTGATAGGAACGAAACTGCGGCAGAAAACTGATCTACAAATCAAAACGCTGCTAGATGATGAGGAATTAAATTCGTTCATATCGGGAAGGAATTCGAATAGAGAAATAGCTAAGCAAAACATACTAAAAATACAACAGGAAAACGTATAACAAAAGGCGAAAAAAGGCCAACACATATAAACTCGGTGATTTGGTGACCATTCAAAAAACATAGTTTGGGACAGGTACCAAACTAAAGCCTAAGTTTCTTGGTCCCTATGAGATTACTGCAGTAAAAAGAAACGATCGCTATAACGTGAGTAAAGTTGGACACCATGAGGGTCCAAATACGACCTGGACCGACGACTGCAGATCGACGGCTGCAGATCACATGAAGCCTTGGACTTCTACTGTCTAAGACGAAATATTTATGCTTTAAGTGATTTTCGTGTTTTTCATTTTTTTATAAACTGTGTGTTATTGATATCTTTGTTTTATTACTATTATGAATAAACTGTGAAAAGAATGCTTCCAAGTGGCAAGCAGAAAAACTTTATTATTTTTCTAACTCTAAAAATATTGGTCAAGGACTGAAAACTTTTGATCATCAGTATTTAGTGACTGATTTTACTATTATTTTGTTTTATATATTGTTTGTGAATTTTTTTTGTGTGTATAATATACGTTCTGGAAAAAGTAGTCCAGTACCAGTCAGGTATATAGAGTAGATGGGGGACTGGGAGGACCCAGCCCTGTCAGTTAGGCCGAATTGTGGTGACAGAGTTTGAACTCTGCACTGCAAAGCCTAGCACATTCTTAGATGAGGCTCGGGATGATCCACCCCAACCTCTGAGTCAACGAAAAAAACTGCTGAACTGACACAAACTATTGTGTAAAGATAGCGATGACTGTTGGTTGCTCGTGAGAGAAGACGTGTTGAAACGTCGCTGTTCGACCGAATACCGGGTCAAGGTGGAATGTCGCCGGCCAGTTATAGTTATCATGTTTAATCTAAATGTAAATACCCCATCTGTAAATACTTCACCCATATAATCAAGAGTATTAAAGTTTAAGATTCCATCAAGAATCGGACTGGACTTTACTTCTAGACCCCGACCACAGTGTACACTTATTCGTTAAAATAAATATGCATTAAATTTCTACATATATATATATATATATATATATATATATATACATAATGTAAGTTAACTATCAAATTTTGTGAATTAAAACAAAATTAAAATTGTTTCAATCTCAAAATTAAGTCCAATTGAGCGCTGTCGATTTAATTTTGTTACTATGGAAACAACGACTTCTTTGATATTGAAATGAATAACTGCAGCATTTTTCATCTTGCGTTTATTTTGGAATACGCTTAAATATAGGAAAATAATTTTTGTATATGAAATTGTTTTTAAAGTAATAAAATTAAGTAACAAGCAACAAAAACATGTAATAAAATGTATTTATTAAACTTTCTCATTTTGTAAGTTTAAATTAATTAAATACTATTTACACGCATTCTAAAAATCAATTAACAAGCGATTTTCAGATGCATTAAAATCGTTTGCTTTTGGCTAGGAAAATTACTGCTTGCCTAATCGCGTGACTCTTTCGTCTTTTCGCTCCAAATACTCGAAAGTATTTTATTTTTTAATGGCTTTCTACTGGAATTCCGCCGCTAAATTTGATAGATCCTTTATTACATACATAAATAGTTTAATTAGTAGTTTTTTTTTTTTTTTTTTTTTTTTACAAATATTCTGAGTATGCCCGGTAAGGAGACCTTCCTTGTAAGTAGATATTTTAGAAAGCGTATAACACATTTGAAAACCAGATTTCAACAATTACTGCTTATAGCCTGAATGCTAATCCATTTCTTTTGAGCAGCTCTGCATATGATCTATATATTTATAAAGATTCTACATAGAATGCAAAAAAAATTAGTTTTATAAGAAAACGCATAACATAGTTGAAAATTCGTCTTCAGTATTTTCTACCGATTGATGGAAACGTACTTGAATTCTTTTGCACAGCCGTCTATATTACATACAGATTTTTTATACACGTCACATATATTAAGCTGAAATTTATTTCCGGAATAAACGTTTTGAAAACTACAGAAATCACACTTCCAAGAATAACTATTGATAGGCGGCCATTTATCCAATTCTTTCCATAGCCTTGTATATGGTTTTATTTCTTTGCTACAACCATCTCTTATATACTAAATGTAGTTGAGCTTGAAAACGTGTAGTTTAACTTGCTCTGCTACTGACATATCTAACTGATATCCGGCTTGACACAGTTCACTCACTTGTTGATTCAGATCAGCGAAGACGCAAATTTACTGATGAAAGAGTGTTAAACATGGAAACTCCATTATTTCGTAGATATAAATTGGGCACAGATGTCATATACGCACCATATTGGCGCGATTTTTTTCTGGCGCCAATGTCATATACACAACGGGTACTTAACTGGTGCCAAAGTGTCGATATTTTGCTTGATATGGTAACCCGGATATTTTTGTTCATGCTGTTGATTTTTTCGCCGAACTGGCGTCAGAAAAAAATCGCGCCAATATGGTGCGTATATGACATCTGTACCATTAATTGTATATATATTCAAATCAATCCATATAACTTAGATTCGAAACCCAGCGTGGATACTTCTCGATCTGTTGAGAAAGTTTATTCAACCTCATAAACCTCAGCCGTACGGTTTGACTTGCACATATATATAAGTACTATCCATGAGATAACGGCTTTACCATTTGTAACACATTTACATCGGAAGTACTGTGGGTTCGAAGATCTGATGATACAAACAAATGAATGAATTGTGTCCATACGCCGAGTGCCATGTAAAAATCTATCGCTACTCGTAATGTTTCCAAACATAAACATAGACAGAGAATTAAATTATTCTTGTAAAATAGTTTGGCATCAATTGGTGGAAAATCCTTTCGTTTGTTGTTAATTACATTGTTGTTTCTCTGGCCTGGCGAGAATCTCTGTCAAGTTTCCATTACATAAAAATCTTTATGTTTTCATTTATAAGTAACTGTATGCTTTATAAAATGCGCTTTTACATATTGCAAGAAAAAATATTTTTTATGTTTTATCGGAAACGACAGTACCATTTTGAACGTTTCAGATATTGGAAATTTTTAAGCAACAATTTCTCTGAAACTCTAAAACTATATCAGGATTTCGCTGAAATTATATGATGATTTCGCGAAATTTTATCATGAAAATAATAACTTTCGTGCTGCATTGAGAAATGGAAATACTGATAGCGTATTGAAAAATATGTTTTCAAAGCACATGTACGCTTAATTTACCAACAGGCTCGCAGACCCAAACTTTACAAGAGACATAATTTTTCCAAAACTTAGTTTCCAAAAATGACACCAAAATTAAATTAGTTTTTACTACTCATATGCATATTTTGACTTCTTAAAGAAAACTGCTGAGACATGGAAAACACGACTGTAGAGCATAGATGTCCCCCCGGGCCCCTTTATGAAAGTCTTAAACGAAAAAAAATTACAGTTTTAAATCCGTAGGCTCAAGCCACCGAATAAACGCGAGCAATGGTCGACTGTAAGATACATGAAATATACATAAACATGTAACACACTATGGTCACAGATGCATAGACGCCGTAGTCCTGGCAAGGGCTTGACAAGGCTTGACAAGGTAAAACAAAAACAACAGCTGTTTAAGGTCAGATAACATAACCCACAGCTGAAGAAAAAGGAGAATAGAAAAGGGTAATATTCCTTTGTGTAGTCAATAAATAACGGTAGTTAGATAAGTCCATTAGGAAACTGCGACGAAGGTTCCAACACTAAGTGGGCATTGCTAATAGGAATGATAAGCTGTAGCTAAAACGCCACACTTACATGTAGAAGAACCAGAGCAATAAAATTTATGTAGATACTCTATAAATCGACAGTATCTTGTAAGAAAGGCAGTGCAAGAAGGAAGAGGAAAGAAGGCTGTAAAGAGATCACTGAATTACTCTTCGAACATGACTTCTTTTACTTATATAAAAAATCTTGCATGCAAGTTTAACATTTTAAAGTCGTGCAAGTTTAACACTAGATTTACTGAATCCGTCAATTTAACTGGTTTCAAGTTTTGTGCTTGAAGCCATCCAAAAATATAGCTTATTATTACAGCAATGTGAATTTGAAGGTATTACGATGCACATATGTACCTAGTTCATTGTCTCCGACAGCTGTCGTCTAATTTCATGTATCAGTTTAAAATGAATGAAAGTTGTTACAAAAAATATGCGCTTAAATGTAGTCAAATTCCCGTAAATCTCGTGCTAATATGTAAAATATTTTGAAAACGAAATGTGCATTTTTTTTTTGCGTTAGAGAATCATTTTCAATTTTAGGAATAATTAAACAATATTTGAGAAATTTCAAATATTTTTTATTCATAATAAACTATTTTTAATATAAACTACATAGTAACAGTAAATTTATAAAATATCTGCATGAAATTAATATTAAATAACAGGTTATCGTGAGAGGAATATTGCAAAATATTTATTATGCTTCCTACAAAGAAAATGACCAGAATGTAAGCTTTCTGCAAAGCATTAATTATCATTCCAAGGATTCTTGGAAGATTCATTGCGGTGAATACAATTAGGCATTAATAAGAATTATGATAGTCTGACATCTATGATGTATCTCTACTTCAGAGCAATACTGACGCAAGTTCCAATTTGTTGAATTTTAAGCGTTTAGAATAACATAAGATATATTTTATGGGAACATTTTATGGGAACATCGGTCCTTGTACCGACTTTATATTGACCGGTGAGCGTCCAAATTAAACATGCGATGTAAACAGCATAAGCGAAGGAATTGAATTTCACGTATCTGTAGCGATTCAGATTATTCCAAAAAAAAAAAAAAAAAAAAAAAAAAAAAAAAAAAAAACGCATTCTTGCAAGAACTGGGAATAACTGAACTAGAAAACTTCAGGACATTTTCAGCACCGAATGTCTGTTGGTCTTTGAAGCTTAAAGATGTCGCAATCCTTCACGCTTATACGAATGCAATTCATTCGACGAACACATGGGTTATTTAAACCACTGCTCACGTTCAAACGAGGAGACCGCCGCCTTCCCCTCCGCCACCTTTCAGGCTTAGATGAATTGCGACGATTGCGTCTATAAGCACGTGACCTCTGGTAAACCATAACTGCACAAAACTAATAATAAAAGCATGCTATGGAACAGCATTTATATAGCTTTTCTAAAGGTAAAATGCTGATAAACTGATAAATCACAGATAAGCATGCAAGAACATGAACATATAATGTAAACATTATACCTGAAAAGTAAGGCTTTGAAGTCATTTGTTCAATGTGTTTTTTGGTCATGATCATGGGTACAAGGACCGGTTAAAGGTAATTTGCTCTATTACAAAAACTTCTTCAAGGATAAAACGATTGTAATTTAAACAAAAACTTAAAATTATGCGTTAATCTTAGATTATGAAACACTTTTCAACAAATTCAGAATTCTATAATAAAGCTTCACAGTTTAATAAGGTGAAAAATGAGGCCTAAATAAACAAGTTGTAATATGCATAATACACTACAAAATGAAATTCCATCAACGTTCATCCAAAATTTAAAAAAATACCAATACTCTTTTGCGTAGCTCGTTTTTGAATTGACTTAAAAATGCGTACCACAAAAGAAAACATTATTGTTTATAGAGAGTACTGTACCTGAATTATGTGTGTCCCAGTATATCGATGGTGAATGCACATCATATTTTATAATAAATATCTTGAAGTGCACCTCAGAGATATGCAGTGTGATTCATAAATAGCGAAACAATAGGCTATCTCCATAAATATTGTCCCTAAGCACATACTTCCATTTGCAAAGTTTTTAAAAAAAAGGTGCAAAATTTGATGAGATAAATTGCAACGCCATGGGGGGTCTATTTGAGAAGATACAAAAATTGAAATTTTATACGGCCTCCGTAGGGTAAAATTACCAATTATAAAAATTTTCCTTATCCATTCCTGAATAAAACACAAGAAATTCCATCTTCATATTTATAAAACTCACAGAGTTATGTCCGTTTAAATAATTCGTCAGGTTTTAAGGGATTAGACAAAAATTGAAATGCTTGTAATCTAAGAAACAATGGCTACTTATTGGATGAAATGTACTTTAAGAGTTCTCGGAAATATGTAAAAAACATATTTATTGTGTTAGAATTTTGATTTTTTTGGTTATTGTTAACTATATAAAAATATAAATTTCCAAACAAAGTCACATCCTGAAATTTCTCATAAAGTTTTCAAAAAATTTTTAAATGATTATTATTTTTTAAGTGTGGTAATTTAAAATTGTTATAATTCGAAACATTATTTTTCGAATTTGAATTTTTTTCATTTAATTAAAGATTAGCGGCCTGCATGGGCCGGTGTTTACAGTTCGGCCCCAGCCGGTTTGAACAAAAACTATCTTGCCACGGTTTGGTGTAAAAATTAAAAGTTCGGGCCGAGACCGGTGAGGCCTGTTAGTATTTTCACAGTTCACGAGCCGTACCAAAATCAGTAAAAACAACCCCGACTAGGTCCGTGAGAAAGTCAATTAAATCAATCAGTCAATTAAATTAATTAAATCAGTATGGGCCTCGGCCCAAGCCCATGCCCACGCAGATCTATAAAAAAAATATAATTTTAATTTTTTTTTTCAGGATTATTTTAAATATTAGTTTTAAAAATGTTAAAATATAATTTAAAAAAATGAAGCAACTTATTTTTTTTTTAAATCATATTTTCGAAAATAAAAATATATTTTTTAAATTTGCCGAAAAAATATTAATTTAAAGTAATCAAAAAAGACATATTCAAAGTTTGCACCTTTTTTCTTTAACAATTCCTTACTTATGATAATTTTAAGGCGAGAAATGGTGAAAAAAAAAACCATCATGCAAAAAAACGCATTTAAATTTTTAAACAAAGATTGTCTCCTAAAAAAGTATTTAAATACCTTTTAAAAAAATGCAGGTGAGTTAAGTAACTCCTTCCTGTAGCTTAAATACCTGATTCAGTTTAACGTTTGCCCTTTTCACTTTCTTTCTGCATTATTTTAATGTCCGTCAGTTGATTTAAAACAAAGCATTTTTCTAACATTCCGATTAAGAGTTTTTTTTCCATAATTTTAGACCTCACAACTTCAGATTTTAAACCGTCCAGCCGAGGTTGTTAAAAAAGTCTGTATTCTGGGACCGAGGCAGACACGGACGTTACTTTTATCTGAAGGATCGGATGAGGCAGGCCTGGGTTATCTTATCAATACGGAACTGGGACTGGATTCCTTTTTCCTAGGTTGGCACGGGGAGAAATTTTCACTCTCGAACCAACCCGTATTCAAATCATTGCCTCTGACTGACCTGATCCAAGCAAAAATCAGTAAAATTTGGCTCAGCCTAAAAATATTTACAAAAAATGCATAAGTTTTCAAATTGCCCTTAATTTACAATTAAACTTAAAAATTAATTTTTTTAAAGGATATTAGATGTCTAGACGAAAAAAAAAAAATGAAATACAGTAAAACCAGTTAAAAAGAACCTGCCTATGATGAAATCCTGTCTGAAGCGAAAAAATGTGTTGATCCATGCAAAATGAATATAATATTACCTGAAAAAAGAATAGACTACATTTACATCTGCTAAGAAGTCTATAACGCATTATTTTTCTTTCCTATGTGATTCCGTCTTAGAAGATTCTAATTTATAGCGTTTTTCAAAGTCTCCAATACATGGAATATGGATTAACGATATTAATGATAAGTGAAACATTTACATACAAATAGAGATTAATAAATAAATAAAAAAAAATAAAAGCAAACAACAATACAAGCAAAAACAATAAATCGCCTATGGTGCTTCTTTACAAATGAACATTATAAAGATGAAAAATAAAAGCTATAATAAGTATTTTTGTTCGAAACTCCTCATACGAAACAATTTTTAACCATATCGACGTAAAAAACTATGTTTTGCAGAAATTCAGTCAGGCCGGTACAAGCTAGGGCTTAGATTTTAAGATTTTTCCAGGCCGGGCCAAACTTTTTTTTTTTGTGTGGGTTGGACAGGCACATGCCTGGATATTTCGACTCGTGCAGACCTCTAATGCAGACCTCCAGCATATTTTGAAAGCGGGTTTAAAGTAAAGGAGGGTTTAAAGGAGAGTCGCTGTCTTAAATCGGCATTTAGTTACGTACAATTTGTGGATACTCGAATTTTTCAAACAAATTGCTTTTAAAAGTACTTTTTCCGCTATACGTTGGTATAAAAATTGAAAATGTGCGAAGCTTAGAAGTTAAAAAAAAATGCAGTAGAGATTATCCGTATTTAACCGTACATTGATACGTCTGCTTTGTTTTACGGCTGGCTTAAATAACTAAAAGTTATTTTTTCGAGACGACAATTGAATTTCTGCCCGAAAGAAATAGCATATCAGGAGCTAAAATGTCTAACGTTTAAAAGAAAAATATTGCTTATATCCAAAAAGACTTAAATAGTATAAAGGGCTATACATAAATAACGTTGCCAACATTTTGCTAATTGAACCCCCTCCCCCTTACGATGTAATGTGTTATCATTCGTCCATCCCCCTCCTCCTGATAATATAGTTATCAATGTCTAAAAATTGTTTTTTATTTTTACATTCTTTTTCTTTCTTTTTATACTTTTGCTGTGATATACACCTGTGATTATACATTTGTTAGGCATTCACTTTACGGATTTAAGAAGTCATACATGAAACAAATTTAAATCAATTAACATCTAAAAGAGTTATTTACTTTTAAAGAGTAGTTAAGAATAGCTTATTGTTACATAATGTATTCAAAAATAATATTGTCTCTTTGCACTTGCCCCCTGCCCGGGGAGGGTAACAGCAGAACTTCTCAACAGAACAGTGGATAACATTATTTCTTTTTCATTACTGGTAATCGCAAGTACCATTTCCAACATGTTACGTTCCTGGTTTCTCTAAGAGCGAACTATATGCGCATATGGTAAAGAAACAGAAAAGCGAAACCTTGGGTTATTTCAAATTTTGGATAGAAATGATTTTATAAACATTTAATGACTTTAATAATAACTTTGTATCGTCATAAAAATATATAAAAATAATAATAAATAAAAGGTAATAGACTATTTGTATATAAAGTTACTCAAAAAAGATAAAGTTTGGTTGGATAAAAAATGATAACGATATCAAAAAGCAAAACCCCCCTCTCCCTAGAGATATCTTACGATATCAAGTGCCAGACTCCACCTAACCCCTAAAGTGATAACGTTATGTATGCACAACCCCTAAGCCCGAATATCTCTTTCAAAAATTATTTCTGAAACATACAAACAAATATCAAAAGAATTAACTTAAAAGGAGATATATGAACACATACTTAAATGATTATTAATAAAACATTTTTTATTAATATAAATTCATTTACCTATTGATGAGATTTAATTACCCTACATCTTTAAAGTATGTTAATAACTTCGAGATAGTGAATTAAATTTGCTGGTAACAGGCGGCTGTATATGTTTATTACAGATAAAGCGCTCGCTCTAAAATATCTTTATGTATAAATACATGAAAACATGCAAAACTAATTTAATATTTTGCTTTCCATAATTCTAATAGAGCACAGTATGCAATATATGTTTGCAACTTTTGTTGTTGTTGTGCATTGACATCAGATTTCCTAATTAAATTTATTAAAAAACAGAACTTCATGGAACATCTGTAAGATTTTTTTTCTAAAAACTCAAACTTCTATCATTTAACATACTGTCTAATTAACTTAACATAATTATTTTGAAATAAACTCGTCAAAAGATATGTTTTAATTATATTATTGCGAAATAGTAAAGATAAATTATTTTATCTGTTCGAAATATGCGAATGCGAATATAATATAATTACTTTTTCTTAGAAAACAACATTGATCAAATTCAATTAGAAATTAAGTAATTAATTAAAATGTGATAATTGTTTAAGAAGCTGACAACTCGTGTAAACTTTCTCATTCAAAAGATCAGGCGACATTTTACTTTCTTATACAGAAGAAGAAAGCACTGAAATCGCGAAAAATTTCAATATCTTTTTCTTATGTAATTAAATGCTTTGTCGTGTCCTGAACACGATTTAACTGTTTTTGGGAAAAGTATGTCTGTCTATCTATTAGTCCGTGTATGATGCAATTTTTGTGGCCACTCTATCTCAAGAACTAATGAATAAATTTCTTAAAAACATTACGTTTTTTTAAGCCTTGACGTGAACTGGAATTGATTAGTATTGAGTGCACATCGCAGAACAGATGATGCTGCTATGCTGCATCTTTCACGATTTTCTTATTAACTATATCTCATGCATGGAATTTCGATAAACTTCATATTCTTTTAAATCTTGACCCAAATAGATGCTGATTACGTTTCTGGTGTATATAGTCCACAGATGTACTGTCATGTATTTTTTCAAGATATCAAAAGTTACTACATCTCAGTCTCTATGGAATGGAATTTCCTGAAACTTGATATTACTGTTTAGGTATAATTGCATCTTCCAAAACATTTGGTGTTGATCACAGAGTAACTTATAAGTGGTAAAATATGCAGGAAGTTCTCCTTTTGAGAAAATATTAATTGTATGCTTTCGCTGAACGTTCTTTTAGGGTCATATGTAGTTTGCCATTGCTATACGTATCGTTTTTTGAATAAAATGACTTTGTTAGAGTCAAGAAAAAATATTATCGATTAAAAAATAAATAAGTAACAAAACAGAATAACGGTAATTGGGTGGCTTGACCCACACTGCCCCCATATAAGTTTGGGCCAAAGGGCACTGATTGCAGTGTTTTCTTTAACTGCGGATTAAACTGAAAGAAGCGAACTATTTCATACGTTTTGGTATGCAATAGTACTATTTAAATTTTTATACGAGAATAATGTAGTAGAAAGTTTTGTGAAAGCGCAACATACTGGTTTATTTTCAAAATGTTGTGGAAGCTCTTCTTGCTGTGTCCTAATGTAAGTTTGTCAACGACATTTCATACTTTATATGCTTTTTGTCATAAAGAAGAAAAGATTATACAATAATTAAACTTTTATTATATACCTTTAAAAAAAGGAAAATTTAAAGACTGCGATAAAATGTTAAAATGACTGCCTTAGAGGATTTTTAATACAATTTTAATTTATCCTGTAAGAATCACGAATCGCAGTTCGAAAATACTTAAAGATTAGATAAAGATAATTTTGTGAACAAAATTTCTAACAAAACGACCAGTATACTCAGCTTTAGAACAAGGACATAACCCTTCAAGAAAGCAAATTTTCTGAAAATAAAACTTCATCTGATAATTTAATATACAGGTTGATGCTTCTTATTGTTGAAATATAGCCCTACAGTTTACAGTTTTACTAGTTTTACCGAGATAGTTCCAATCACAAAAATGTTTAAAACCTTGTTTTTATAATACTAAAATCCATTTACGACATAAAAATATATAAAAAGATACGTAATTTATAATTTTATATAGTTCTCGACTCCTATTAGTTACATTTAGAGAAAATTGTGACAAATTTTAAAAAACGTAAAAATTCCATTCCTTTGCGACCAAAACATAGCGTGTTATGATTCTTTAAATTTTAGGATTTTTGATTGTTTTCTGGCACTTAAAATAGGAAAATGCGTTTATGCGTTTAGAGAAGATCCTGGAAATTTATAAAATTCAAAGTATTAAAACTCGGTAAATTTTTATAACAGAAGAATTTATATTTCAGCGCTTCAATTATAAGACACGGAGAAAATTTTATAAATGAAGCTTATAGAACTTAAGAAACATATACAAATTTCATTTTCGTATCTTTTTAAAAAATAACTATTTTAATTTAAATAGAATACGACGAAGAAAAACATTTTTACGATTGGAAGTTTGACTCTAATACTAATAGATTGGGAATTAGCTCAATGATAAGACTATTAGGGCTACTAAATCTCCCTGTTTGGCTACACTTACCAAACTCCTTTTGGCGGAGGCTTTATAAACTCTCTAAATTGCTCTGTTTTAAGAGAAGGCTAAAAAATGCCAGAAAATATAGAAACTGTATAGCCATTTAGAGACAAATATAGAGGATTAGTTTACATGATGCATCGGGTTTCAAAAGACACAATTATTTACAAGTACAGTGTATCCTCTGAATACCGGTTGACAGTGGGACCGGTGAAAAGTGAACTAACTGAATCTGAGGTTTGAGGAAAATCCGTGGAGTATTTCTTGAGAAAGAGCTAGTACGAAAATCGTGTAAATGCAGCATAGTAGCGCCATCTTTTGTGCGATTTACACCAAAACGTTACAATCACCAACTCACATCAAGGAATAACTGAATCTGAAGTTTGATGAAAATCCGTGCATTAGTTCTTGAAATAGAGCTATTGCAGGAATCATGAAAAAGGCAACATAGAAGCGCCACCTGTTGGGCGATTTACACCAAAAACTAATCAGCACCAATTTATATTAGGGACTACTTGAATATAAATTTTTATTAAATTTCATGCATTAGTTCTTAGAGGTCTCTTCGGAGGTGGGTGTTATTCAGAGATTTCACTTTTAAAAAGTCAAAATTACGTAAATTTAAACAGAAATACAGAGTCATTTTAATTATTCCCCATTGTTTTAATACATTAAAAAAATTAGGGATTTACAGTTCCTTTTTTTTTTTCTTTCTTTTTTTTTTTTTTTTTTTTTTTTTTTTTGCAAATATTTTTCTCCAGAGAAATAACAGTATAAGTTGTTTTGCTATTCAACTCATCATCATTATGATTTAATGCAAAATACTGGATTTCACGAAGTTTCGTCAAAACTTTGTTATATGTGTTAATGCTGGAAATTTGGGTGATTCCATAATCTCTCCCATTTCTTCTTCCTCATCACTTTTCTCTTCCTCACTCCTGTCCTTCACCATTTGCTGTATGGAACCAAATGTGGCAGTAATTGCCAAATCATTGTCCAGACATACAAACTCGCTGTCCTTCATGTTAGTTATGCTGGCGTTCTAAGAATATTATTAAATTTTTCCCATCATTATTAATGTCTTTATTTTCTATATCTAGTTTTTGAAAAAGGATTAAGTGTTAAAGAAATTAGGTGACTTTTTGTTCACATGTCAAGTAAATTTTGTTTGATCTGCTTCACATTTCGGTTTGAAAATAAATATGAAATTCTACCAGGATCTGTTAATTTATTTTCCTCGTGACTTTTGAGAGGACGTTGTTCAGAATTCCTTATTTAGAGGTTCGTACTAATGTTAATGCTAAGACTCAGGAGAGTGGGGATAGTTTTTTTAGCACCTTATAGCTTATTATTATAGGTCGTGATAGTAATTGAATATTTTTCAGCATCTTTTATTTGCCTAAATACATGTTATATAACAACATCTACCACGTTCTAAACCGTTTCATTGATTTAATTTTTATAGTTATGTCTTCGTACTGGGGTTTTATACGCAGGGGCATGTTGTACAACTGCCTGTACAAAAGAACAATATTTATGTACTAGTGCAACGTTCATATTTGCAGTAATTATTTGCTTTTATAATTTTATTTTCAAGAAAATTAAATATAATAAATAAACTAAATTTGTTGCAACTTTGTGCCGAGACAATCTCACCCCAAATTGACATTCAAGATGCCAGTTTCTGAATAAAATAAATAAAATCTTAAGCATCAAATTAATGTATATAAACATCATGGATTTGTAAAGAAGACATGCTGATAAATAAGACAAAATGCATTTACTTCTTTACAGCATCAAGTATAAATAAGTTTTATTATCAAAAGCTTCCTCCAGTAAAATGATGCGCGAAATTTTAAACAAAACAACTAAAGTGATGCCAAACTCAATTTATAAAGTGCTAAATTAAATAATTTATGTTTAAGCTACTGTCGCAATCTATCAGAATTCGGCATTAATCATTAGTTTATATTGAATCATATTATATTTATTAGCTCCCGGTATGCTATTTCTTTCTCCCAGCTGTTAAAGTGTCGTCGCTAAAAAATAACGTTTCGTTGTATAAGCCAGCCGTAAAACAAGGCAGATGTTTTTTAGATATTTGCAGAGCCATTGTACCGTTAAATTCTCTACTGCAATTTTTTTTTAACTTCTAAGCATTGCCCATTTTCAATTTTTATAACTTCGTATTAGGAAAAATAAGTACTTTTAAATGCATTTTGTTTGAAAACTGCATCTCAATTTATTTTTGAGGTATTAATTTTTTTGAAGTTTTCAGCGCCGTTGTTTAAGGTTTGCTACTCATGCACCGCATTTCTGTTGAAAGTAAGGAAAAAATAGTTGGAAAATAGTAATTATATCTTTTTATTGCCATTTTGCCATAACGACATTTAAAATATGTAATTAAAAAACGTGTTATTTTGAAAAAAATATATAAATGAATGATTTATAATGAAACATGGAGCTATTATGAACTTTATTTAATTTTAATTGTCTAAATTAATATTATAAACAAATGAAGGCATATGTATCATAAGATAGCCGATTTTTTTGTCGAGTTTTTTGAATGATGACATCTCTTTTTTTTATGGATTTGTATATCATTGAGCGATAGTGACGTCATATGCATATTTTACTGTAGATGTTGTTTAAGACTGGATCGTAAATGCCGAATTCTTCAGGGGATGCAGATGACGACATTTTATACAAAATAAAAGCGTGTGTTTTAAGTCTTAAAACTGAAATATGTTTTGTACTATCTATATTTATATACATATATATATATATATATATATATATATATATATATATTCGTCGGGGGCGACACTAAATTCTGAAAAAGCAGAATTCATGTTTTCCAGTTACAATTTTTGTCTTTATCCGCGGGGTGAGCAAAGACACCGTGTTCAACGGTAGGTAATAATTTAAAACTTTTTTTTTTTATATTTTGTTTTTTTTTCCTTATTCACGTGGAATATATATTTTAAATAAAAATTCAATGCTTTTTGAAATAATTTTTATTCAACACTTTTATGATGCGAAAACTGTATACAATGAAAAGCTATTTTTTATTTCCAAAAGAGGAATTAATTTTCTGTTCTAAAACTGTAATTGCACATTGCAGTTAAAAAATCGTATAAAATAATCTAATTGAAATGATTTAATAAATTTTATCTCGTAAGCAGTGGAAAATGGTTCTCCATATTCTAAGGGAGTTTCTGACAAATCTTTAACTACATTTAGTCAGAAATATGAGAATTTTGATAACAAAGTAGTCGGCATGACTATTAAATACGCATTAAAATATACAGGGTGATTCAAAAAATGTTTACATAATGACATAGTAAATCATGCGTACATCAATGATAAAAAATCACATAGAAACATAGGGTCGAAAACCACTTATTTAGTCACAAGTACATGGTGTTTCATCCTAACAAATTGGCTTGTTTGTAATAACTTTCAGAAAACTGAAACATATTATAATAAAATATTTAACAGACATTCTCACCTTTGTTGTAAATGTGACAACACCAAACAAAAGTGGTAGAAGTTTGCATTTTACGCGCAAGCAGTATGCACTTGATTGATAAATTGATCATCACATTTTGGACTGTGATGATCAATTCATACGGTATCATCGATTCCTTGAGCAACGTGTTTTTCCATATCTTTTTGTGATGTTATCACATTTTACACAAAACAAAGTACGTATCGTTGGACTTTCATTACAATGTTTTTATTTTCCTCGAAATTATTACCGTCAACCAGAGTTCAGTTTGAATGAAATACCCTGTATGTGACTAAATGAGTGGTTTGTTCTACGTGATTTTTTATCCTTGTTGTATGCCTGATTTGCCATGCCATTTTGTAAACGTTCTTTTGAATCATCCTGTATATCAAAATGGATTTTTAAAAAAGTTATAAAATTAAAAAAAAAAAAATGTTTGGACAAGACACACGATAATCTAGTTATGTATGTCCTTGCAAAAGTTGGTTAAGTTGCTATGTATAGTTTTTGATCCTATTAAATTTTTGAAGATGAACTGCTTTAACCAAATTTGCCAATAAATACTGTTGGCAAAAAGCCACCTCTGCTCTGCACAGCAGGTTACGCGCACTAGTACTTAGATAAATAAATAAATATTATTTGTTTTTGGCCATTAAATTATATTTAAATATAATAATAATATAGGTAATGTCTTACCTTTATGTTGTTGCTTTGCAATTACCCATGCTTCGGCTTCGCACGGGTGTATATCCATATCGCATAGAATCCTATATTGTATAGACAAGTGGAAAGAAAAGTGGATGATTAATATTTTGTAATAAATGATTCCACTCTTGACATCTTTTCTTTGGTTTAAGAAATTATATTGGTATAACTTTAAGTTTACATTTTGGTTTAAACTTTACATAACGCTGCTTTTTGCAGCAACAATTTTTTATTACATCTCTATAGATTGAGATAAACAGAGCAACTAACTAAAAAATAATAAAGTTTTTCTTGAGTCATTTTGAGTTCTATTTTATGACGATGATGTTGTCACACAGCTGCATCATGCGTGGGTTGATATATGAACGGATTTCACAAACATATTTTATTTATTAATATCATTATTTATTTGTAATTGTATAACTTGAGTAGAATAATTTAGCTATAATCGGAAAGTTTGTTTATTGCAGAATGATTTATTATTACTTAATGTATTTATTCTTGAATGGTTTCCTGTTTTGAAATCAGTTAATGATATCTAAGATGATAACGAATTGATTTACTGCTACTAAATTAGTTCAAGTATTGTAAAGTTTTATGTCCTTGAAAGTTATTGCTTGTTAATGTTTCTAAAGTAGTTTACTGTTCATATCTGAGAGGGTTATAAATCCACCAACCACATAAAATATTTTATCAATTTAAAATGTATTTGCTTCAGCATACTTATCATACATTTCTCTGAAAAACTACTAACATGAAGAAAACGGTACCTACAAAACCGGCAGAAGCAGCCGTCGGTAGTGAGTAATTCTTTTTAAAGAACACGAAAAATGAGTCCTGTTTTAATGAACGTTTCAACCGGGGTGGAAGATGATTTAAAAATAAAATGAACATATCAGATGTTTTCCAAAATTTCAATTTTGGATGAAAATGAAATTTATTTATGTCAACCAATTTCCTTTTTTTTTTAGTTTGGAGGAAAAAAAAACCCATTACTTTTCTGTGAGTAAAGTTTAATTGTAAATTCTCTAGCTAGTATTATGTCTCAAAATTCTGTTGATCTGAACCGGATCTATATTATTCGTTCATCTGATAATTATGGATCACTTTCCTCCCTATTATGATCTAAAATCAGTTAAAAAAGTCCTTCCGGCCAGTGCCGGGAGGAAGAGGTAGCTTTCATAATCCTCATTTTAAAAAAACCAACTTATATCATGCAAACACATGAAGCTCAATTTAGTGGAAACCGAATATAGGAGATTCAATACTAATTTTTATCAATATAATGAATGAGAATTTCGCGAAATTAGTCAGCTTTATCCAAGCTGCTTTTCTTTAAAGTAACTCATATTTGGCTGCCAAATTCGGCAATTTCTTAAAGTGCCTGTCATTTTAAGACAACATGGTGGATGAGGCTAAGCAGTGAACTTGGTCGAGACCTTAGTAATTGCTGTGCACATGCTCACTCACATCGGAATCGGTTAATATATAGGAGTGCTGTCGCATGCAAAAAATCAGATTTTTCAAAATGTCACCCACAATAGAAATTGAAACTGCTATATCTGAGCCATTTTTTAAGGTAAAGACAAACAAAAAATGCTCCTGAATCCTTATATCAAGATCAAATCCTTAAGAAAGAAACCTTTTTCAATTTCTAATTTTTTTGCACCTCACTTTAAATATATATATTTTTTTTAATTTAATGGCCGCCATTTTGAAACAAGATGGCTGATTAATCTGGCCAGCGAACTTGGTCGAGGTGTTGATGTATACTATCCACATGCCTCCTTACATCGAAATAGGCGAAAACGTGTGTTATCGCGTGACAAATACAAGATCGTTTCAAAATGTTAGCCATGCTAGAAATTCAAAGTGCTATAAATCAACCATTTTTTAAGATATCAACAAAAGAACAAATTTTCAGAAACAAAAACTGCTCCGAAATCTTTGTATCAAGGCCAAACACTTAAAAAAAATCTTTTTCATTTTCCAATTTTTAAACACCTCATTTTGAATTTTAAATTTAATTTTTTTTAAATGGCAACCCTTTTGAAACAAGATGGCGAATGAAGCTGGCCAACGAACTCGGTCGAGACATTGGTATGTACTATGTACAGACCAAGTTACATCCAAATAGGTTCATAAATACGCCTGTTATCGCGTGACAAAAATCAGGTCGTTTTTAAATGTAAGCCACAAGAGAAATTCAAAATGCTATTACTCAGCCGTTTTTTTTTAGATATTAGCGAAAGAAAAACTGTTCCGGAATCTTTGTATTAAGGTCAAACACATACAAAAAAATCTTTTTCATTTTCCAATTTTTTGGTATCTCATTTAAATTTTTTTATTTTTTAATTTTTTTAATTGGCCGCCATTTTGAAACAAGATGGCGGATGAAGCTGGCCAACGAACTCGGTCGAGATATTTGTATGTACTATGTACACACCAAGGTACATCCAAGTCGGTTCATAAATACGCCTGTTATTACGTGAGAAAAATCAGGACGTTTCAAAATGTCAGCCACGCTAGAAATTCAAAATGCTATAACTCAGCCATTTCTTAAGATATAGACGAAACAAAAACTGCTCCAGAAAATTTTTATCAAGATCAAACACATAAGAAGAAAATATTTTTTCAATTTTCAATTTTTGGTACCACATTTCAAATTTAAATTTTTCTTAAAAATTTAAATGGCCGCCATTTTTAAACAAGATGGCGGGTGAAGCTGGCCAACGAACCCGGTCGAGACATTGGTATGTACTATTTATAAACGAAGTTACATCCAAATTGGTTCATAAATACGCCTTTTATCGCGTGACAAAATTCAGGACGTTTCAAAATGTCAGCCACGCTAGAAATTCAAAATGCTATAACTCAGCCATTTTTTAAGATATAGACGAAACAAAAACTGCTCCGAAATCTTTGTATAAAGGTCAAATACATAAGAAAAAAATATTTTTCCATTTTCAATTTTTTGGCACCAAATTTCAAATTTTAAATTTTTAAAAAATTTTTAAATGGCCGCCATTTTGAAACAAAATGGCGGATGAAGCTGGCCAACGAACTCGGTCGAGACATTGGTATGTACTATGTACACACCGAATTACATCCAAATCGGTTCATAAATACGCCTTTTATCGCGTGACAAAATTCAGGACGTTTCAAAATGTCAGCCACGCTAGAAATTCAAAATGCTATAACTCAGCCATTTTTTAAGATATAGACGAAACAAAAACTGTTCCGGAATCTTTGTATAAAGGTCAAATACATAAGAAAAAAATATTTTTCCATTTTTAATTTTTTGGTACCACATTTCAAGTTTTAAATTATTTTAAAAATTTTAAATGGCCGCCATTTTGAAACAAAACGGCGGATGAAGCTGGCCAACGAACTCGGTCGAGACATTGGTATGTACTATGTACACACCGAATTACATCGAAATCGGTTCATAATTACGGGAGTTACAGTGTGACATAGGTCAGATATATATATATATATATATATAGATATATATATATATATATATATATATATATATATATCAATTTTGAACGGAGGGTGGTTTCGGGGTCTGGGGGTCATGATCGATGAAAATATACCAAAATTTTTTGAAATCGCTTTCCTCCGAACGGCTGCAATAGGTAGCTTTTTTGTAAAGAAAGCTACCTAAAAGTATAAGTTAGAATTTTATAAATTAAATACAGAAATCAATGTTAATATATTAAACTTTAAAATTCGGAATTGCTTTTATTGTTTTCTTTCTTTTTTATAAAAAAAATATTTATGTTTTTAAAAATCTAAAAGGAACTAGAAAACCTAGTTTCTGAAATATCTCGATGTAAGAACATTCATTAATCTCCATTTTCACATTTTGTTTTTTGCATAGCCAGAAAGAAAAAAATTCAGAGTGTGGTAGCGCCATCTTTATTTCATTTTGGGAAATGTTACTTCAGAAATATTTTTCTTAGAGTTTCAAGTCTATGTTACAATTTTTCGTAGAAATTGGCTATGACTGCGCAAAACACAAATTTAAAAGTAATAAATAAGCATATAGATTATTTCAAAATGATATTATGGTTCTATATTTAAATAAGAATTCCTTTACTTTTCTCTGTTGATAGAATGCGTGATACTGTGAATAATAAATATAATATATGCTGTAAACAATGTTATTAAATTTTTGAAGTACTTTTGGCGATAATTGCATAATTTTCAGTTACTATATGATTTCCAACTTTCGGTTTTAAATTGAAGGTTAATTAAATAAATCAAATTATAGTTTGGTTGCATATTATAAATAAAAATCCTTACGGCACAATCGGAAGAGTACGTTGATTTATTTTGAATACTTTCCAACATATTCAGGCCCGTACAGATTGGGTAGAGCTGGGAGAAATTATCGGGTCCGACGAGGGTGGGGTGATTATAGGTGGGGCGACTTCGTTCCCAGCTTATTAATCCCTTTATGCCCAGGGGTGTAGTCGTAAAACAAGTGGGTAAGTGCCCAGATAGCATTTTTTGCTTTTTAAAGCCTTTTTTCAACCATGCTACGTAAATGTTTGAATGCTTTTTAAAGGCTTCGCATGTAAAGTTTGTAAATGTTTTGTAAAGGATTGAAAAAGGTTCCTAGTTGACGCTATCTGAGGGAGTTTGTAAGTGTTTCATGATAAGCATGTGAAAAGGAAGAAACGAAAGGGTAGTTACAGGAGTTACAATCAAAGAATGATGAAAGGCTTTTATTACAAGCGTGCATAAAAAAATGAAAATGAGGTTTTTATAAATCATAAAATCTTATTTGATAGAAAAATGAGATAAATAACTCAACTTAGAATTTTTCTGAGCTGAGCATATTTTTTTTTTGTTGTTGTTTGTTTGTTTGTTCCTGTGAAAAATTAAATTTTAGTCAAATATTATCTATACATTGCAAAATACTGTTTTTTATTAATCCACATGTTTATCAAATTGCTTATTTTAATTAATATGTTCATTTTTTACCTTGAAAGAAATTCTTACATCCCTGTCTTTTACTATGTATGTATAAAATATATGTTTAATTTTTATCAATTCGCTACATTATTAGATCCTATTTTAATAATAAAAAAAGCTTAATAATGTTAAGAGGCTACTTCACTCGCACAGAAACACCTGATTGCTAATGTTAATCCGCTGGGAGATTTTTTTTTAAATATCTCGCTTGCGTTTTTTTTTTTTTTTTTTTTTTTTTTTTTTTTTTTTTTTGCATTGCATACCTGCAGTTTTGATACAAAGGCCATTTTTCGACTTTGTTTTACAAGGTTTTTTTGCTTATTAGGATATATTCAGAACTGCTTACAAAAGCGAAAATACTCTAGTGAAGAAAAAAAAAAAAAAAAAAAAAAAAACACATTGCAAACAAAACTGAAAACTTAAAAAAAAAAAAAAAGGTTTGTACAGATTGACCACAAGTAACAAATAATAAAATTTACAATATTGAAATGCAAACGAGATATTTAGAAAAATTCTCCCATAGGATTAACATTAGCATGCAAGTGTCTACACATGAGGGATGTGTAATACCATTAAAAAAAATTTCTTAAGGAAAAACACTTTCATTTGAATAAAAACCATTCCAAGTAAAATTTTAATTATCAGCAGTGAAATTATTGAAGATTAAATACGTGAAATTTTTTACATTTCTAACTCGGCGCAAATCAACAGTGCATTGGAGCACTATTTCAAGGATCCGGGTTCGACATTTTTCACTCTGTTTATTTACGCTTAGTTAGCAACTTGAAAAATTTCACGTATTTAATATTAAAAAATCATTCTTATACACATAGGCATAGGAGTCTTGAAAATTATTGGTAACTTAAAATTAAAAAAAGCAAAGGGATTTTTTTTTTTTTTTTTTTTTTTTTTTTTTTGTCATTTATCCTTTAACAAAAGAAAAAGGAGAAATTCAATAAAATAAAAAAACTAAAAGCTTTTTTATATTAGAGGGTAAGAAAAAGTATTTAAAATGTTACAGGGACTTGAGAACATACAACTCTATGTCTATGCTTATACATAGTAAATTTAATTATACTTTCAGTTACTTACCTTTTGAATCCAGTTCACTATTCAGGATCAGATAATTTTTTATTGTATACATATATAATGAAATCTTGTGTTTACCTACAATAAATAGCACATCAAATATGTGGAATTCCAATATAGTGTACATTTAATGACTGTAGAAGATTGTATATTTTTTATATTACTACTTCATTAATTTTTTAATTCTTCCATTTATTAAATTTATTTCTTAGAATTTTCAATTATTATTTAGAGAATATTGTCAGATTTATAAAATAAATCCTCCATAGGATTCTGATTGATGACCACGGGAATATATTTAATCTTTTCTCTGAAAATTGTTTAATGATGCAAAATGCAAAAGAATTTTTTTTACAAATTCAATGATCTTTCCATCATTTTTACATAAAAATAGTAATTTCTTGCTTGTTTAACAATGTAACTTACATATTACAATAAGACAAATTTTAAAAATCATCTGCCTTCCTCCCTTCTCCAATGTTTTTCTTTTACCAGAGAAATATTATCCTATGTACAACAGAGCAAATACTAAACTAACATTATTTCTTTTTAGTTTTTTAAAGTATAATTTAACTCACTTAAATTGTTCTTTTTCTGATTGTAATTATTTTTAATAGTAACTTAAGACTGAAGCAATGAAAAATATTTCTCAGTATCAAGGAAATAATCTCGAAAACAAATGAAACATCATTCAGTTTATAAAATTCTATTTATTTATATATAAAGAATTAATATAGTAATTTATTTACATATAAAGAATTGATATAATTAACAGGAACTTCATTAAATTTTTCTTCTTGATTCATTCTTTTCTCTCTAGAAAAAAAAAAAAATAAAATTATAAATACACAAATTACATACGTATAGTAAAAGTAAATAAAGTACAGTGTGACCTCGAAAATCCAGCATCAAAGTCATCTCGCCGCTTTTTTTTTTTTTACACTTCCACCTTATAGGAGAAAGAATAATAATAAATCGTTAAACAATTAAAAATTTCGAGATTGAAAGCATTGGATTGGCTGACAGTGAGATCGCAGATGCTATGCTAAATTGAATCCCTTCTGAGTACAGAAGAAAAGGTATCAGTGGAAAAATGCTTAAATTTGACTGGAAAACTAACATGTGCTTTAGATAAATAAGACTATATTTTCAAAATCAATATTCTACATTTGTGTAAAATTAAAACTTGTTAAAAAGCTGTTCAAATAATTGTAGCAAATAAAATTGACATCGATGTTTAGGAAATTACATGAGAAGAAATGATATATATTAGATTTTTTTTTTTTGTAACATAGAAAATATGAATAGAAACTTTTAATTTTAATATTTTTTAAAATATTTAATTTTCTATTTTTCTCACATAACTATTACTTGGGTATGAATTAAATTACGAATAACGGCACCATTAAGACTATTAAAAATATTTTTGAAGTCAGAAATTCGGCATCGTCATGGTCCTAACAATGCTGGATTTTCGAGGTTATACTGTACACAATAGAGATAAAGAGTGACACAGACAGAATCTTCATCTGGGAGTGTTACTCATAAAATGAACGTTTTGATTTTGTGACACACACACAAAAAAAAATCCCTACATAATGAAAAGCACAAATAACCATAATAAATCTAGCTTTTATCTGTTTAAAGGTTTCATAAAAGAGCATTTTCTTATATCTTCAGATGATGGAAAAAAAAAAAAAAAGAAGAGTGAGAAAGAGTAATAATTAGTGAAATAGGTGAAAAAAAAAAAAGAAAGATTATATTCTATCAGCAGAGGGTATACACTAAAGAGTAAACACTATAGCTACAAACAGCATGGTTCAGTGATATATATAAATGGATACATATCCGATATTTATTTTCAAAATATCATGAAGTTTGATATTTATTTTCAAAATATTGTGTATATTTTCAGTCGAGCAAGAGTAAATGGATTTTTCGACTCTGTCGTTCTGTAGATAAAGAACTTTTGCTCTGGCAATATGACAATTTTAGCCCCCCCCCCAAAAAAAAGTAAAGTACCAATTATACGTCTTTCAGGAAACCTTTCTAAAACGATGCATAACTGAGAAAGGCGTATAATCGAAATTTTAGTCGGCTAAGGTGCAAAATCTTTGACTGTAGAAATACAATGCTGCAATCGCACAAATTGAATTTTGATACCATTTTTGATTGTTTTAAATACATTATATATTGAAAAAAAGTTAGCCCTTTACACTCGAGAACTCCGGAGCGGAGCCATTTAAAATTTGTCTTCAAACTTGAGGGCTCCACTACGGAGGCAATAAAAATAATTTTGTGATATCTGTCTAGAAAAGCCAAGATTACATATTGGCAATTGCTTCAAGAGGTATCACACTTTACGATTACAAAATGTAATAATTTTATAATTTTTAGTTTTTTTTTTATATATCATAACATTTGTATTCATATTCATAAAGAATTTAAAAAAATAATAAGATATAACTAAAATCACTTTGAGTTGCTGGTAATACAAATGAAAAAAACCTTTGAGTGCAAAGGGTTAAAATATTAAAAAAAATAATTAAATAATTCCTAAAATTGAAAAATAAAAGTTAGAATTATCAAACCTTTTATATCAGTTGCATACCTTGTTAATTAAACTGATTTTTAATCATCGTTTGACAAGCCGATTTACTTTAAAGACTTAAGCAAAGCATTATTTCAAGAATCAGAAGTAAATTTGCTTCATATACTTTTTATGCTTTCTGTATATTAGTAAAATATAGTAGTATAGGTTTGTTTACGCGTAGATGTAATAGTTTTTCTATTTATTGAACATCATACAGTATATTATTCATAATTTAAACTAGCCTAAAAGTAGAACTTTTGTTTATACAAGAAGTTTAACATAAAAGAAGGTAGAGGGAGGAATGGGACATGTTTAATTCTTTCTTTTTAATAAGATGAATGTAAACTGCTAATATGCAAATATTTTTAGAAGATAATATATTAATTATAACATTATAAATATATTCATTTACTTCAAAACATAAATAAATTGAACTGATGATTTTTTTAATGCTATCTCTGATTGACAATCCTGAATTTTCATTCCAGTGATGAAGTTACTGAAATTTGATATTGTAGCACAGACATCAACCTACAATCTTTGTTAGACTGTATATATAGCCAACAATAGACTATTTGCCCCTTATCATACATTGTTTTATAGCTGTCCCATACCTCCCTGTTAGTGGGAAGGTATGGGACACATTTTGAAATTTATAATTTCTTTATAAAATTGTTTCTGCAAATTATGTTTCTATATTGTTCAAGGACATTAGAGAGTGTTTCATTTTGTATTCTATATATCAAAATTTTGTTTATGTGTCAAATAAAGTTTATTTTCTTATTTTTGTAAAAAGCATCACATTCCTCCCCACTCTCCCCTCAAGGTCAAGTAAATAATAATTAATGTATAATTAAATATGCATAATAAAGATGAGATACATTTTCCAGGAATTATTCAATGGAACTTTCCCCATAAAGGTATCATATTAATTCACATCAAAGTCGTAAAGTAAGGAAGTTTTATTTCAGGTTTAGCCAGTCTTAATAATAATAAAAGCTTGATTAATACATAAATATATTTGATAAAAAGATTGTGATTACCAATTATCAGCAATATCTTGATTTTTTTCAGAAATAAATTTATACTTTCTTCACGAAAAAACAATGAGTTCAGTCATATATCGAGAATTATATACAGTAGACTCTCTCAAATCCGCACAGCTTGGGACCAGTGGTTGTGCGGAATTTAGAATTTTGCACATTTCTGATCATTACTTTGTTTACATTTTTTAAACAGTAATTTGAATGTAATAATGCATTCAAAATTATACATAATGCTTGCAATATGGTAAAATATTAAAATAATTAAGTAAAGTAATAAACTACAATGATAAAAAGTAAGATAATTTTGAAAACGATTAAAATATTGAAAGTAAAGGTCAAGTAAATGATCAATAATGTATAATTAAATATGCATAATAAAGGTAAGATACATTTTCCTTGAATTATTCAATGAAATTTTACTCATAAAGGTAACCTATTGATTCAAATCAAAATCATAAAGTAAAAAGTTTTTAAAAAAATGGGTTGCTCATGGAGGGAGTTCAAATGAGATGGTCTCTGAATGGAGGTAAAATTAGTATTGAGCCTATGGGAATAAATTTCGTTCCATGAAAAAATGATCGGTCAAGTAGGTGGTCGCACAGGAGGTTTCACTATATATATATATGTGTGTGTGTGTGTAAATATATGTATATATTTAACACTGGTGTACAGTTACAGAAAAGTACAAACTTTCATAGGAGAAAGAAAACATTATTCGTACCATTGAGCATGAACTCACAAAAACAAATTTTGTTAAAATATATAATAACCAACCTGTTAAATTAGAAACAACTGTCTGTTCCACTTCTTGCTGGGCAATTTTAGATTTTGTACCCTCTGTTAGGACTTTGTTCCAACATCATCTGTAATTTTCTCAACATGCTAGCAACCATGACTTCAGCATCTTTACCAGATGATGTCATTAGTTCTTGAAACTAAAAAATAAAACATAAAATAATAACAATGAAGAAAAATCTTTTAAACCCTTCACGACAAGCCTCCCTTGTACCACTATTTTCAAATAGTGACTTTTTCCTTATTTAATAAATTTATATTAAATAAGGTAAAAATGGTACTTTTTAGTTAGCCGGTCGCCAGTGTTATGTATACAAGTATATATACATATATATGTATGTATATCTAACACTGGCGCCCGGCTAACCGAAAAGTACCGTAAAAATTACCATTCCGATATAGTAATAGTTACAAGGACTGTGTACCCACTTTATATCGCATATATGTTGTCATGAAGGGCTTAACATTACAATACATTTTGTAATGTATTTTTGTACCAATTTATATTTATTATTTATTATCAACTACACGGTAGCAGAAAGTTAGAGATGGGAGTCGCAGATTTTCTTTTTTCGTTTGCAGGTTATTTTTCTATTGAACCCTTATTTCGCTTTATATTATGTTTGGCTCTTTCTTACTTAATACAAAAACTTAAGATTATTATTAGTAAAATTAATAAAATGCATAATAACATTTTTTTAAAAAGTGATCGTTTGATTAACACTTCGATTGTAAAACTTGCAACCTGTCAAACCTGCAGATTATTTTCTGCCTCTGAAGTATCTGTTGCAGACACTTGGAGGATTTTCTGCTATTGGGTCAACTACTAAAAGTATACTTATTAAAAGTATGTACTAACTTTATTTGGTGAAATTGGTTGTCGGGATAATCAGGTAGTACCAAAAGAAGTAGTAGTATGAATTTCATGCCCTGTCAATTTTCACACTGATCACACTGCCAGTACAGATAAAATTATGGGGGGAAGGGACAAGAAGGGTAAGGTAATTTCATATTTATTAATTAAACAACAATAATAATAAACCAAGTTTTAATTTGTATGAATTTACAAAACATTTAATTTTTAAATAATTCTTATTTTGATTTCATTTTTTCCAATTTACTATTAACAACTAAAAGTATTGATGGGCAATTTTAAAATTAACAAGCTAACTGATAAGCATTTAAGGCTCATGATTTTATAGGCTGTGCTTAATATAACGGTATCACTTCAGGGAGGTGGAGTTTGGCACTTGATATCTTAAGATATCTCTAGGGAGAGGGAGAAGATTCATTTTTGATATTGTTATCATTTTTGATCCAACCAAAATATTCATTTTTCTATTTGTAACTGTTTCTTTACATCAAAATATTCAGTTATCTATTTTTATGAAAATACTAAGTTATTATTAAAATCATTAAATGATTATACAGAGTTTCCCCCAGGTTTAAAAAAGGGCAGGGTGCTGCTTGTGGGAAAAGGGCACTTTTGGATTCCGAAGGGCATGCTTTGGATTCTTAAGGGCATTTCTTGAAATTTTTAAAGGCATTCTTTTGATTTTTAAAACTACTTTTTAATATTTAATAGACAGAACACAATTTTAAAGACAGCAATGAGTCAATTTTTACTATGCAAGTAATTTTTTTAATAAACAAAGGAATAAAGGCATTTTTTTTTTTTTTTTTGGTGGGGGCAACAAGGGAGCAAATTTTTTAAATGAGGGGCAAGAGGGGTGCTATTTTGTAAACCTAAGGGCAGGCAGGGTGCAGCACCCTCCTGAAACTGTCTGGGGGAAACTCTGGATTATATATACAATTATTTCATTCTGAAATGTGGAATACCTCAACGTTTGGCTTTCCTATTTTTTTTTATATATATTTGCATATAATCCGCTGTTGGAGAAACCAGATAGTACGTTTGAAGTGATACTTGTGCTTATTAGTAAAATAAAGAGGAAGAATGTTGTCTATCTGTTTTGTTGATAAGAGCGGCAAGAAACAATATATCTGTTGAATACATTATGTAACAAAGAGCTATTTTTAAATACTTTTAAAAAGTTTTATTGATATAAACTTATTTTATATTTAATATAGTGATATTTTACATACTCTTTCTTCTTTATTAGAAAATTTTATAAATAACAGATATATAACAATATATTTATTTACATATAACTGAAAATATGTAAAAATAAAATGAAAGGAAAAAATAAAAAATAAAAAGAACTTTGAGACACTGATAACAATATGATTAGTGATGGAAGGGTGGGACATAATCCAGGAATGATAATGTAAGATATTGTAAAGGCCGGAAAGATTACAAAATTACTATAAAGTTGTTAACGTTATATATGTACAGCCTCTTAATATTAAAAGCTTTGCCGATTCTCAATCAGCTGGCAAAAAGACATACGAAAATTAATTTCTATTGTAAATATATGTTTATTTTCACTACATTTCACTTCATTTTTTTATTCTTCACTACACATAGCAAATTTATTTTTTGAGATGTATACATGCACATGATTTAGTGGGGAGTTTTTGCAGAAAAACTTTTAAATAATTACTTGTGTTTGAAGACAGTTTTTAAATTTTACATATAGCAGCTACTATAAATATAGGAATAGCGAAAAGGGAGTTTGTGCAATAAGGATAAGATATTCTCAAATAAATTTAATGAAGGACATTATAATTATACAATTATTGGCACAGATGTCATATTCGCCCCATATTGGTGCGATTTTTTTTCGGTTGCCAATTTGGCGAAAACATCAACAGCATAAACAACATAATCTGGGTTACCACATCAAGCAAAATAACGGCACCTTTGCGCCAGTTAAGTACCCGTTGCGTATATGACATTGCAGGGCCGAAACTAAGGGGGGGCAGAGGGGGCCTGTGCCCCGGGCGCCAGAGCCAAGGGGCGCCAAATGAAAGATTATACCTTTGGAACCGAGTTATTTTCTTCTGATGGACTGATGGCTTTCATTATTATGAAACAGCCATTATAAATGAAGTGTTAGGTGAAGATGAAAGAGCAGCCGTAAAAAGTTTGAAATGTGATTTTCTGGTCAGAATGAGAAAAAAAATGGCCATCCCCCCCCCCCCATTCTGACCAGAAAATCAGAGTTCAAACCTTTTAAGGGCCGAAACTAAGGGGGAGGGGGGGGGGCAGAGGGAGCATGTGCCCCGGGCACCAGAACGAAGGGGCGCCAAATGAAGGATAATACCTTTGGAATGGATCATTTTCTTCTGATAGACTTATGTCTTCTATTGTTTTGAAACAGCCATTATAAATGAAGTGTTAGGTGAAGATAAAAGAGCAGTCGTAAAAAGTTAGAACTCTGATTTTCTTCCCATTTGGACCAGAAAATCAGAGTTCTAACTTTTTACGACTGCTCTTTCATCTTCACCTAACACTTCATTTATAATGGCTGTTTCATAATAATGAAAGCCATCAGTCCATCAGAAGAAAATAACTCGGTTAAGCGGGACTCGGATAATCGGAACTCTACTGTATAAGCAATTACTGTAAATAGCCGGTAATATACATGCGAATTCTTTTATGTGAACGAACTATAATTGCAACAAACGTCACATTCAATTTACGTAGTTCAGTATTACATATTTTATGATTAGATATTTTAAATTTTAAAATAAGTCGGCCATTAGAAAATTAGTAAAATTCTCTTTGTAAATATACTTTGAGGAAGGGGGGGGGGGGGGGGGGCGCCAAAATTCATGTGTGCCCCGGGTGCAAAAAAGGCTAGTTTCGGCCCTGTGACATTGGCGTCAGAAAAAAAATCGTGCCAATATGGGGCAAATATGACATCTGTGCCCAATTATTATTGTTTAAATATGAATATTATTTAACATATGATAAAACATTTTTTTCTCCTTAAAATAAGAGCGAAGGTTGAATGCATTTTTTTTTTTTTTTTTTTTACTTAAAATGCAATTTTTTAGGAATATATTAAAGAGACACCTTTTGAATATAAAGCTTTTTTAAATAGACTTTTAACAATTCTAATATAATTGAAAAAAAAAAAATTCTGTTTGAATGTTATTTTAAAATTACAACAGAAAATCATCTGTAAATATATATATAGACGCTAAAAGGGATAACAAACAATATACCTACATTTTGATAAATACATTTTAATGAAATGATCTACATGTTTTATACGCTACGCACAGCATATATATTTTCAAATGAATGTAATTTGTTGAAGGTCAAAGTCTGTTTTGATTTGTAAATCAGTCCACAGCAAGGGGGTGGTGGTGATTTTAAAACTTTAAGTATACATTCCTTATTTTTTGAAGACTTTAAGAAAAAAGGATAAAATTTATTTTTACAAGCTTAAAATAATTAAACATAAAAACAAAATTGTGTTTAAGACTTAAGTGTTTTTAATTATAAAAACACTAGTATAGCCTCGATCATAATTAAAAATGTTTTATTATAATAAAATATGTTCCTAAACACTTATTCCTACAAAAAAACTCCTTACACTTTCTCGATTTCGTATTTTATGGTTCATTTACATTACCATTATGTCAATCCTATGTGTTAAAAGTATATATAACGGAACTGCAGTTATGTTATCAAAATACATTTGAAAATTCGCGATGGTTACGAAACGTGAAACGATACGTTATAACATGTTTTAAGTAAATCATGTTTATAGAAGTTAGTTTAATTTAAAGATGTAGCATGCTCAGGGTTCGTTGATATATATCAATGGATATATATCTTGATATATATCATGATATATATCCGATATTTATTTTCAAAATATCAAGGTTTTTGATATTTTCATTTTCATACATTTGATATTTATTTTTTAAATGTCGTATTTCTGGATATTTCATATGTGATATTTATTTTCAAAATATTTTCAGTCAAAAGAAGTGTAAATGAATTCTTCAACTCTTATTAAAAAGTAGCCCATCTGTAAATAAAAACTAAAAAGAATAGCTCACAAAATATTCCCTACACTCCAAAATCTAGTTTTGGATTGTACCTGCAGCTTTCCCATTACCATCATAAGAAATCTATCTGTCTTTCAACAATACCTCCCTAGCCTGTCTCAATTCTTTTTGTAGACTGCACCTGTTAGAATGGGATAAAGGGGTTAATTGGTGATTGGATATTAGTAAAAAAATCTCAATTTTATAAGGTTTATGTTTGAAAGTGAATATTTAAATGTTGAACCAAAAATTTGGTGGGATAATATTAAATTAGAACAGCCCATAAATGATGATTTAACTTATCAGTCGTTTACAGCTTCTCCTTCAGTAGAGGCATTAGAATCTTTTCTAGTTTTGGTTTACTTCAGTCTAAATAAATAGCACAGTATGTTAGGGAAGGAAAAAGCAGACAAACTTACATTCATGTTCAAATTCTTCAATAGAAAAAATAAACTATTTTGTATTTCAGAATTTGTTTATTTTTATTTATTTTTTAAATTGAATCTTGAATTCTGTGTTTTGATGAGTGAAAAAGCAACTTTTACAGAAAATTGTTTGTGTTTTCATTTATTTGATCATAAATTGTAAGAAAAAAATAAAAAAAATGTCATTTAGAATATTGCTTTATTATGTTTTCATGCTAAATGTAATATGTTTTAGATTCTAATTTATATTAAGTCTAAAAATATTTATAATCAACAGTAAGCTGACAGTTTTGAAAATATCGGATATATATCGAAAATATCGGATATATATCAAAATATCGGATATTTTTGATATTTTCGAAAATATCATGATATTTACGAACCCTGAGCATGCTGTATAACATAATTAAACAAAATAGCGTTGAATCAAATATCATCTTTTCCCCATGGGTAACTTACACAGAAATCTTAAATATGAGACAGTACAGAAGAAAAAAAGACTACAGTAAGAACGATTTAAACAATAATGATATATACTAATAAGTAAAAGTAATGGCAAACTTACCTCATTTTCTGTAAATGTTAGAAACGTAGAAAACTTGACACAACGAAAGCTTTCAAAACAGACGCCATTGAGAGACGCTACGCCTACGCTGGCCGTGAAAAGAATTAAGTTGCGCATGCGCAAAAATCGTACTGATCATAATGATTTACGAACATGGGTTGGCTACACGATTATCACGAAAACCTTTGCAGGATAGTTAGAAAGTAAAGCAAAAACGACCCTTTTCGGAAACCTTACATGCTATCTGGGTGTGATCATACATCGCACAAAGTGTTTCGTTTAATATTCCTTTCAAAACACTTTCTTTCAAAACGTCCAGTACATTTATCGCCATGGAATACCTTCTAAATTTTGGCAAACACATCCTAAACTATGTTAAAGTTTCAAACATATTAGCCTTGTTATATTTCCTAATTTTGTTCGCCCCCCCCCGCCCCCCCCCCAGAATGCTACGATATATCAAATGACGGGTATCTGCCAAATTTGGAAAAGTGCCCCCCTTGGGGGGGGAGTGGGCAGATGGTCACCATGATTTTTGACGCGGCCTTTTTTTGAAAATTTATGTTATGTTTTATAAGCCATATTAAAGTTTCAAACAGATCGTCCAGTTATATTTCCTAATTTTGTTCGCGCACCTCCCTCACCCGACCCCCCCCTCCTCGAAATGCGACGCGTCCTTCTTCTTTATAATTTATTATCGTGTGTTATAAAGTATCTTAAAGTTTAAAACAGATTGAATTGTTAGATTTCCTACTTTAAATGAAATCGCGGTCTGTTAATTCCACATTCCACCACCAGGGAGCGCACTGTATTCTTAACAAAAGCGTATCTGAACGAAACTCCTTTACACAACCCATTAGTAGATATGTTACTCGAGGGGGTGGCGGTCTTCAGCAAGAATTTAAGATAATTGTTGAAATTACTATTCGGAAATAGTGGTAATTTAACTTTTGACATATTTATATTTAATAAGTATAAGTAGCATGTATCTGAGGACTCCATCAAAAAACGCACCTGAAACGGTATGAAACAAAAAAGAAATATTTTGCCCCTCCCTCTCTCCCCACCTTCCCGAAATTTCACGGGCCATTTTTTATAAACTTTTTCTAATGTGTTATAAACTATCGTAAAATTTCAAACAGATCGCCTTGTTATATTTCCTAATTTTAACAAAAATGTTAGTTCCACATTCCACCACCACTGTACGCACTCTATTCTTAACAAAACTGTATCGGAAGGAAACTCCGTTAAACAACCTATAAGTAGATCGTATATATATAAACCTATAAGTACTCGAGGTGGTGGCGGTCTTAATAAAAAATTAAGATATTTGCTGAAATTACTATTAGGAAATAGTGGTAACTAAACTTTAGACAATTTTATATTAAATAAGTAGCATATATCTCAGGACTCCCTCAAAAAGTCACCTAAAGCGGTCAGAAACGCTAATTTTTTAAATAGAAATCTAGCGCCCCCCTCCCCGGAATTCCGCGTGTCATTCTTTCTTACACTTTATCTTATGTGTTATAAAATATTTTAAAGTTTCAAACAGATCGACTTGTTAGACTTCCTAATTTTAACAAAATCGCGTTATGTTAGTTCCACATTCTACCACCAGGGAATGCACTCTATTCTTAACAAAAGCATATCTGAACGAAACTCCTTTACGCAATCTTTCCGTAGATAGATGGGTCGGGATGGTGGCGGTCTTAAACAAGAATTTAAAATATTTGCTGCGGTAACAAACGCTAAGATTTTAAAAATAATTCTAGCTCCCCCCCCCCCCTCCTCGAAATATCACACTCCATTCTTTTTTATACTTTTTTCTATGTGTTATAAACAATCTTAAAGTTTCAAACAGACTGAGTGGCGGTCTTAACCAATAACTCAAAATATTTCCTGAAATTACTATTAGAAAATAGTGGTATGAAGTAAACTTTCTGATGATGAATGAGTTATACTTATATCATATCACTGTCCAAAAAGCCCAGGCAAATTATTAGATTTCCTAATTTAAGTTAATTCGTGGTTAAATAAGCGTTTCTTCATTTTAATCGATGCATTTGATAGGAATAAACCGATTAATTAAATAATAATTAATATTTCAGCTTGTAATTAAGATAGGACTTAGATATGGGTATCAATGAAATCAGCGAGAAATTTGACATCGGGATGCCAAAAAATTTAATCAAAAAATTTAATATTTAAAAAGTTAAAATTTCGTATTAAAATATGCTATTATGGAAAACCGCAGCGTCGTCATGTCTACCTGCTTTCCCGCCGAATTGAAATCTTTTTATTTCCTTGTCTTTCCAATTAAAGAAATTAAATTTTTATCGATCGATTTTTAGTGGATATTTTAACTTATATAGATCGCAGAAATGTGAACTTTATACCAAATGAAAGTAGATTTTTTTCTGCGTCTGTCTATTCCATTTACAAAATTCTCGCACCAATATTTTCTGATATACGATTTCGCTTTAAAATCTCCACTTCATTTTTCGGCTTAATTTCCTCCGTGGTAACCGTGCATTCGGCTGATTTTACTGGCAACCCTTAGGAGAAACACGGATGATTTCGAGAAAGTCCGTTTGAATTTGTGTTAAAAAGGTGGATTGGTTAATTTTAGAAGTTAATTAGCCCGTAATTCGGTTAATTACCAACTTTTTCAAAATTTTATGATTTGTTGTTTCATGTGAGGTGTTCAGCTATAAGCACCCAAAATTTCAAGTCTTTAACATGTATAGTTTCTGAGAACGGGCTCTGTGACGGACAGACGGACAGACAGACAGACAGAGGAGCGAGACGAATAGGGTTTCGTGAGATGAACGAAACCCTAAAAAGTAGAGGGTATACGCTATAAGCAGAGGGTATACGCTCAAGGCAGAGGGTATACCCTACAGTGTATATACTATAGCTTTTTGAGAAACAGAGGGTATACGGTGTTCCTTAAATAATCCAGAAGGTATACGGCGTATACCACCGTATACCCTCCACTACATCCCTGTTTATGCCTGGATTTTTGTTTTCTCAAATTTGTTGGTAAAATCACTTTAAAATGTTGCAAAATTTACTGGAAAAATACAAAAAAAAATTACGCATTTCTTTTTTTTTTTGTATTTATTTGATAAAATAAAAACGTATTAAATAAGGGAATATGCATAATATTTATAATAGTATAATATGCATAATTATATGTTTTGTCTAAATTTATATAAAGTAAGGTTTCAAATTGTATGTTGTATACCAGGGACGGCGAACCTCTGTCATGCGTACCATAAGTGGGCATAACTATAAGTGGTGTACCATAAGTGGGGCCTGCAGATTATTTTTGGCACGGCATAGATTCAGGTTCTACATCAAAATATTAGTAGAATTTCACAAAATGCATTAATTAATCTACATTTTACCTCTGTTTATCTGAATTCGATTAGTTTGGGTGGTTGTCATTGTCATACAGATTGAAGAAACTGAAATATAATTTAATGTATCTTAATCTGTCTCAATATTGGTTCACAAAATTTTAAGAATAAGAGAGAATTAGGAGATTTTTGCAAAAGAAATATTTAAGCAAAAATGCAGATGAAGAAATTAGAGCAACTTGGAATTAAATTCCAGACACTAAAACTGTAGATTCTGGCGCTTACTATTTTGATATTTTTTTCTGCGAGACATTCTTTTCGGAAATAAAGAACATGAAAAATTGAAGAAAAATAATCTTGTAAAATTATTCCAATTCAACTTGCATTCTCTTAAAATAACTAAGTACGGAGCTGATATAAATTATTTGGCATCTAAGATGAGACAGCAAAAATAATATCTTAAAAATAATTTTCTTAAGGTATAACATCAAATATTATCCATATATTTTAATGCTGAAAACAAAAGTTTAAGTAATTTCGATTCATTATTATTTGATCCATTAAAATATTTTATTGTTGGCACGTCGTGATCATGTAAAATATGTTTTTGAATAAATTTGGCACGTGAATGTGAAAAGATTTGCCCCCTGTTATATACTATAATAAGTATTTTTTTTTTTAACAACTTCAAAAATATATTTATTTCTTTAAAGCGTAATAACATTATAATTATTATTAATAATAAACTAAGAATAATAGTAATTGAGGCTTAAAAAATTTATTTCATAATCATCTTGAAAAGGACTTTAGATAAATAACTGTCCCCGAAAAGGCTAATAAAAATATGTACCCATTCGTGCCTAGCGACCTATATTTTTTACGTTACAAAAATGGATAAAAAATAGGCTTGAAGATATAATTTCACAATTTAAAAAAAATCGTATTTCAAAAAAGTCTACAAGTTAAGATTATGACTTATTTATTTGAATCCCTGATAGAAAAAATACAAATAAACTTACTTTTTACATTTCGCCATCTTGAAAAATGAAAAATCTATAAACACCGAAAAAAGCGCTCATTTAAGCAAATAAATATTCATCATATGCTGTCATCTCTCGGTAACAGATAAAGCCATTTATGGATAATTGTTTCGTGAAATTTTCATGTTATAAAGAAGAAGAAAATTATACTAGTTTATTAAAATTCGAAGCGTCGCAAAAATGGGATGCTAGGCATAAATGGGTTAAATATAACAGCCAAAAAAAAGTAGACGACTTATTCTTTGAGTAATTTTTTTAAGTTAAAATAGTTAATAAATAATAAAACTAATAAGTCAGAATTTGCTAAAACTTCTTTACGGCTTGGCCAAGAGAGCCGGGCTCAGAGCTACTTCTCTTTCATGTGTATAAAATATTTTATAATTTAGCGTTTTGCGTTCAAAAAACAATGTTTTTTATTAGGAATTCGCAGATCTCAACGTTATTAAGCGTTTAAAGACTGCTAACTTTAAAATTTTAGACCACCTTGTTCGAAGGGGGCTCTACCCCCTACGAGTTATGCTGGCCAACACCCATTGAAACACCGCAAACTCTAAAAACACGCTAATTTGATAGGTTTTAAAATATTGCGGAATATCGAACTACAATTAAAAAAAGCTGTGTGGATCTCCCTGTTAACAGTTTTCTATTCATTTCCCTTTGATTGGGGAATTTAAAGGTCGGATCAACTGCTGTTAAACAGCTGCTGGCTGTTTTCATGTTTGATTAAATAAGAGCAGTTAAACATTTGAAGTACACAGAGTCTTTGGCTCCTGATATTTTTTTAACAACGCTATAAGAAAATTGTTTTAAATAAGATATTTTAAATGTATATTTTTAAATCTGATGTAATTTTAACCAAAGTTCTTTCATTTTCAAAACTCACGTGAAAACACTTTTGTTGTTAGAAATGAAATATTATTTGTGCTGTCTTAGACTTCACAACAGTAGTTTAAAAGATCCCAGATATCCCAGATATGAAATAAATGACTCGTGTAAATATATTTTTTAATTTAAGCTGTTTTGCAATATTATTATTTGGTAATTTTAAATATGACGTAGATTCTTTATTTTACTGCTTTCAACACAATTAATGAATTTATTATTTTAAAGTTTTCTTTCTCTTTTAATATTCTAGTAAGGTTTGAAATGTCGTAAAATGTGGCTCCAGCTCGATTGAAGTGCCAAGTTTGATATTTTTGTTGTATTCTGAAGGTTGTGACATGTAGATTCCAAATACCTTAGGTGCCATTTTTTATACACATTTTGGGGGGTGATTTTCAAGATGGCGTCTAAGATGGCTGCCATTTACTGACCTTTAATATTTGAGGCATATTATTGACCAGTATGTCAAATTATAAGAACTACAAATACGGGTCAAGAACTACAAATGTATAATAAAATTTGGTGTAAATTGAGTTTTTCAAGTGTTTTAAGCGATAAAATGCAAATAAAGCACAAAATTATGAAAGACCTTAGATATACTAGCGTTTTATTAACCAGTTATATACAACCAAAATATTTAAACGAAATAACATAAATTACGGAACAATATTAGTAAAAATAGCATTTATATGTATATACAAAACTGGGATGTTACGTATCCTCTTCTGAATCACTGCTACCGCTGTGGTGATATTGATAGTCATTTGTATTGTTGCAGATACTGTGTTTGCAAAGGGCCAGATAATTCTTTAATCTTCTCACCGCCGCGAACTCATATAGTTTCTCTGCAATAGAAGCATTATTCATATCAATATAATTCTACAGATATAACCCAGTTTAAAAAAAAAGTTAGAATTAATACTCTAAAGGCCTATATGCCTATACGTATTAAAAAAAATTATATAATGTTGGAAAAATATGTTTTTTTTAGCATTTTAAAAAAATTTCAAAGAAAAAAATATTACAATTTTGCCCTTTTGCTCGGCGGTCAGGGGGTTAAGCAAGAACTTTCCTAACAGTACATGTTCTCTTACACTCACATTTTAAAAGTTAAATAACCGCTTTGGACGCAGGTAACTCCAGGCATTTAAGTGGAGAATTTACTCCTTCGCCGTTTTTTTCCCTACCATTGCTAATAAGTGGGGGTATTGTAAGTAGAGGATTTCTGTAGCCCTTTCCAATAGTGCGAATTAAGTTGGATCTTAGGATATGTAGCTTCAGTGCTCCAAGGGTTAGTGGTAATTTATCCCCCTCGAAACTTTTAGTTCTGAAAAGTTGCCATCTTAATTCTGAAATCCTTGAAAAATTACTATTTTGCAAATAAGCCAAGTTGGTGAATTTTTCAATCAACGACAGATTGGATAATGGATCAACATTAGGTTCCCCAAGTTCTTGAAAAGCTGTTATAATATCATAATCACACTGCAGATTGATATACACTTTTATCCACTTCTGTTTTGAAATGCCTACAAATTTTCCTCCCCAGTCTTTACCAGTATATGAAAGTAAACCTAGTAAACCTTTGTTTTTATGAGCATCTATTGCTCGCCATCTTACATTAATATTAATTTTCCTGTGTTTGTTGCCTCGACCAGTAACACAATTAATTTCACTGTTTACTAGATGACTTGAAACCAAGTCAGTCAGCAATATGCAAATGTCAGTATCAGCTGTGACTTTGTTTCATTATGTGATAGAAACGTCTTTAATGAAACCAACGTTATATTGTACTATTTGTAATAGTAAATCTAATAGGTTTTGTCGCCCCCAATCTTTTCTTACGAGTTTGCTCCTTTAATGAATGCTCAAGGTATTGGTCAAATATTATTCTCCCTTCAGTGTATCCGCTTGTCATTTTCATTATGATCTCGGTAAAAGCATTTGCGAAGTCTTCACAAGTTTTCATGGCAGTTGTCTTTATTATTTATTGTACAATTGCCATTTCATCTATAATACAAACTTTTTATATCGGAGAAGTAATCGAGGGTTTTAATGATTCAAGTTTGGGTGATCGATTAAATTGCTCTATTTCTGCAATAAATGAACTTTTGTCAGATGGAATATGAAGATATCCATCAGAAGAAAATAGTGATCTTGGTATTACAGAAAACTCGTAGTTTCCAATTGCATCGTTTAGGTTTGTAGACATTTGAGGTCTCGATTCCATAACAACAAGAAAACGAGCAAGAAGTTGCTTATCTTCTCGACTTTTAATCAATTTATCAGCAATCTTAAGTACAGTCTTCTTGTTACAAGTTCTGAATGTCTTTTATTTCATTTTTTTCATAGGATGCCAAACTAACAGTTTACCGTGTTCACTCTGTAGTCTAACTCTTACAAATTCTTCAAATTCCAATTGGCCTTTTTGGTCACGATTCAGAATATTATCCTTCGCAGATCCTGGAACTTTCATAGAGGATGTGGTATCATTATGCGGTTCATTAATGTGGTACTATCTTGGAAAGGGTTTCCTCCACAATGATCTCGAATACTCTCCTTGACGATGGCTGCAAAGTGAAAAATTCTTAGCGACATGGAAGTCTGAAGTTGATAGTGTTTCCTGGGCGGCTTAGAGACTTCACTTGTACAGTACCTTTCAAAGAAGCTTGAAACAATTCGTAATACTTCTGGTGCATACAAGAAATACCTTTCGAGGGCAATTTCATTCTGAGTTAAACCAATAACTCCATCAATTTTTTTCAGTTCTTTGATTTTCTGTTCCAAATTATGGTCTGAATATAGTTTCGTAAACGACACATTGGATTTGGATACTGCAAAACAACCAAATTCAAGAGCATTTCACACTCATCTGCTGAGAGTTTATTTATTCGTTCACAGAGAGGGGATATCTTTGACTCACCAAATTTTGCTCGCTTTGTAGCGTATTCTTTCAGTTTTTCAAGATTGTCTATTCCAGGTTTTTAACATAAATTTCCTCCTTTCAAGCACACTAAACAATTCAATGTGTATTCACAAATTTTAACATAGTTACTCTTATTATTAAGTATCTTCCAAGGAACATATAGTTTTCACATCTGCAGCTAAAGATAAAACAAGCAATATTAGTAATTTTGTAGTAAATTTATAAATAAATAACAAATACCACAATTTATGCCTATTTTAATTGTAGATTTGTATTTTTTGACCCCAAAAACATATAATTTGATATGCTGGTCAATAATATCCCACAAATATTAAAAAAGTCAGTAAGTGGCAGCCATCTTGGACGCCAACTTGAAAATCACCTCAAAAATTTGTAAGAAAAAAATGGCACCTAAGATATTTTGAATCTATATGTCAAAATCTACAAAATAAAAAAAAATATATATCAAACTTGGCACAAAAGTCGAGCTGGAAAACATTTCAGACCCTACTATTCTTGGAAAATACTTTTTTTTTTTTGCAAGAAAGAAAAATTTTTATTTGCGCTGCTTTAAAATTGACAACAATAGTTTTAAAGATCATCTAGAAATGTAAAACAAATGTCTTGTGTAAATATATTTTTAAATTTAAACTTTTTGGCAATTTTATTATTTGGATATTTTAATTACAACGTTCTTCCACCATTTACGGCTTTTAGTGCATATTATAAAATTTATTAGGAGAGAGTAGCCATATGTGGACCGCAGCTTTAAATGGACCGTTTCCATTCTGCCGTTAATTACAGAAAGAGACGCCATCCACCGCTGAAATACTACTCATCAGAAGGACGTCATTTACGATTAGAAGAAGCTCCCACGTAACACATACTGTTTTCAGACAATTTTAAAATATCTAAAATTAACTGTTTTGATGTATTTTTTTCCGACTAAACGTAAGTGAATATATTAAAACTAAGGTAAGTTGTTATGTTTTCATATACATATCAAAATTCATCTATTTATTGCGCATATTTTTCACGCGGATTTGTTTGATTTCATTTTTGTACTTAGTCTTGAGATTATCTGTTTTAAAAAGTGGCGCAGCTGCCTAAATTGGGCCTCTTTAAGTTGCTTAAATTGGACCAGCTATACGATCATGAAATGGAAAAGTAAGTAATGAATTTCGATGGCTATACTCTTTGTACGCTTTGTGTGCTATGTTTTTATTTTGTAATATATTATAATAGATTACTATCTCCATGCAAGTTTTTGAATTTTTATTTATTTATTTATTTATTTATATATTTTGTATATCTGGATCAATTTCTTTATACAGTTTAGGTCTATATAAACATAAAAATAATTTAACATGTTTATGCAATAAATTTTGTTTGCACTTAGCTTTATCTTGCATGTATTTGTGCTTATTTTCTTTGAATTGTTTATTCCTACGGCGTATTTGATTTACAGAGTTGAATTCAATTTTTCTCTTGGAGGATAGTTGCGGCTACGTGAGGGAGGGAAGATTTTCTACACTTCTGGAGGGTGGAATTACACTTTTTTGCCATTAAAACGCGTAGAATCGCAAACTTTTTGAAGGGAGTGGTTATTTCAAGGCTCCGGGGAGGGGAGGAGGCAACCCCTGAATTCAATACTGTTTCAATATATAATGCTTTGCGTTTAATTAAGCGTAGCGTATTTTTTTCAATAAAGCATATTTTTTAAACCCCTTTTAAATATAATTGAAAAATGTTGAAAACGACACAGACAGTCTGGAAGAAAAACACCCGTGATAGCAAAAGCTTTTAAAGATATAGGAAACGAAAAGGAGAGAGCAAGTTGTGAAGAAATTGACCTGCATGAAGCCCGCAGCTACAAATCCCCCCCCACCCACCCACCAAAAAAAAAGGCCAAGGAATCATTAGAAATGTTATATCCCTTGCTAAATTCAGTTAAATCAAAGTACAGAGGGAGCCAAAAAACAGTTGTGTTAACATGTTCCCCCATATAAAGTAAACCTTTAAATGAAAAAAAAAGACAAAAGGGAAGCTCTCACAGCACAAAAGCAATTGGAGAATCAAGTTTTAAAAAATAGGCGCAATGCAATTGGAAAGAAAATGATGGAAGGGATGAAATACAAACATTATGTAAAAAAAAAAAAAGTTTAATGTTTCAGAATCTAAAAAGAAAATCTAGACAGTGATGATTGGTTTTGCCTAATTTGTAAGAAAAATGATTCAATGTTCAGATTGACAAATACGGTTCCATGTTGCCTGCGCTGGAATAAAAAATAAATAAACGAAATTCACGAGTAAGCTTTGCATCACTTCTTACATGATATTCAAGTAACTGCCAATTAGTTCCATAATTTCTATTCTTAATTACCGATAACTCTGATTTATATTTTGAATACATTTTGATTTAAAACAATTACTCTTATTTTCAGATATTGACACCGGGAAGGTATTTTCTTTAGAGAAAATGATTAACTTCTTATGTATAGTTTTTACTCCTATAAACTTGTTTTAATGGAACGATTTTGAGCAAATTTAATATTAAATATCGCTTAAAATAATTATTGGGTTTAAAAACTGTCTGCATCAGCGAGTTTATCAAACATCCAGCTATTAGACTTCGGCTATTAATGTACGTAAATGTCTGTATGTATATTGGTAACAAAATCCCTTGTAGCCGGAACTACTTTTTTCACAGGCCACGTAGAGGGTCGCGTAAGGTGCCAATTTGGGGTGCCTTTTTCCGGGAAACCCATTCTTTGCGGTCGCGAGAAAATCCGTCTCCAGAGCTACGAGCTAATTAGTCTCATTAAAAAATCGTACGACGCGAAATTGATTTGCACCTCCCAACATACACCTTATTTTAAAGGTAATTAAATTTCCCGTTAAAATATTTCAGTGTCCGCCCCCTCACCTAAACCACCCCAAGGGTGCGCTCTTCAAAAATTTTCCGATTTGAAGCCCCCCCCCCCCCAACATACACCTTATTTAAAAGGTAATTAAATTTTCTGTTAAACAATTTCAATAAAATAAAGCTACGAGGCACGCCCGACCCGCAGCTCCCCCCCCCCAAATTTTGGGGCTTTTTTTTGTAACATTTGCTTGAAGCTGGAACTACTTTTTTCAAGGGCACGGAGAGGGCCGTGTAAGATGCCAATTTGTGGTGCCTTTTTCCGGGGAACAGATTGGTTACGGCCGCGAGAAAATCCGTCGATAATTAGCACAACTACGAGCTAATTAGTCTCATTAAAAATCTGTATGATGCCAATCTGGTTTGCACCCCCAACATATACCTTATTTCAAAGGTAATTAAATTTCCCGTTAGAAAACTTAAAAAAATTAATGGTACGAGGCACCACCACCCCGCAGGGACCCCCCAAAGCCTAATTAGTTTCATTAAAAATTCGTATGATGCCAAACTGGTTTGCATCCTCGCAACATATAGCTTATTTTAAAGGTAATTGAATTTCCCGTTAAAAGACTTAAAAAAAATAATGGTACGAGGCACACCCACCCCGCAGCGTCCCCCCCAAAACTACACGGCTACACGGAGCCGTAGGCAGCGGGGACCCGGTTCGAGTTTCTTTCCAGCGAGATATCCTATTCTGCAAGATTTTGCAGTGCGTGCGTAGCACGCCTGCTACGAGGTTCATTCGACCGAGATTGCCCTCTTTCAAAATTTTACAGTGCGTGCGAAGCACGACTGCTATACGGTGCCGTAGGCAACGGGGACCCGGTTCGAGGTTTGTTTTAGCTAGACTGCCTTTTTTACAAGATTTTGCAGTGCGTACGCAGTACCCCTGCTATACGGTGCCGTGGCCAGCGGGGACACGGTTCATGGTTCGTTCAAGCGAGATTGCCTTTTTCACAAGATTTCACAGTGCGTGCGGAGCACGCATGCTATACGGTGCCGTAGACAGCGGGGACACGGTTCCAGGTTCGTTCGAGCGCGATTGGCTTTTTAAAAAGCGTGTGCAGTGCGTGCGCAGCACGCCTGCTATACGGTGCCGTAGGCAGCGGAGAACCTGTTCGAGGTTCGTTCTAACGAGATTGGCTTTTTAAAAGAGTGTGCAGTGCGTGCGCAGCACGCCTGCTACACGGTGCCGTAGGCTGCGGAGACCCGGTTCGAGGTTCGTTCGAGCGAGATTGACTTTTTAAAAAGAGTTTGCAGAGCGTGCTCAGCACGTCCGCTATACGGTGCCGTAGACAACGGGTCCCGCTTCGAGGTTCGTTCACTCGAAGTTCTTCCGTTTCGAGGTTCGTTCGCTGGCGAGTTATGTTCTTTCGAGATTTTATGAAAAAGGAGGGGCCCGCTAGCGGGCGAAGCCAGCTAGTATCTCTATAATACTACCTATTTTCATATTTTTGTGAGCGGTAGTTTTCTTAACATAAACGAAGAAAGACCCCAGGCCACAAACAATTCAATTAGAACGGCGGTAACAGCGTTAGTTTTTTTTAAAAAGGAATAAATGGATTTATTAGTTTTAAGGGGAACAGTACACCATTTACAGAAAATGCGAAATTTATCCCATGTAACGCATTTTTTTTTAAAGGTAACGAATATAAAATCACGAAAATTTATCATAAAGTATAATAATGTAAAAGCCAAAATAATAAACTTGTATGATAATATGTACCACTTTTAAAAATAGTACTATGGGGTAAAGTGGGGACAGATGCCGCAGTTTTACTTTTCTTCTTTTAAAATGTACAATAAAGCAAAAAACATCAGACTAAGTACTAGAAATCATTAATCAAACCCTTTACATTCTACTTTCATTGTTAAACAAGTTTAAACTCTCTTAATAAAGTAGGCATAATTATTTTCCCAAACGTAATTTTTAACATCCTTTTTTATGTGCTGGATAAGATGCCGCATGAAGATAAAAGCTAAGCTGTTATTTTTTTCATGCAAATCACATTTGTATTTTCTCAGACTAGCACTTAAAATGAAAATAAATAACAGTAAACTTTCAAAAATTATATATATCACTAAAATGTGAAAAGTTTAACGAAAATGCAAAAGTGTTCCACTCTATAAATAAAACTTAAGACAAAAAATGAAAATGAAAAGAAAAACATTTGAATTTACATGAATGTATAGCATAATTACGAAAAAGATATAAATCACTGGTTTACATCCAGGTGAACATTGCAGTTTGCTCTTAATGTAAGTATTAGTTCCATTCTATTTAGGCACTTGTCTGTTTATTTTTGGCCTTTCTTCTCATTCTTTTATTTTGCATTTCCATTCGTCCACAATCACACCACACTTCCCGTTGCAAAAGTAAAATGAGCCTCTTTCATGCAGCTATCGATTGCATTCAATGCACAAAATTCTCACCTCTTTAGACTTTGTTTCTTAATAAGACTGCAGACACTCAGCACATTCAGAGTCATCAAATTCCCATCCAATACTACCATCAGAATCCATAAGAGGAACAATTTACACATTGTCGGAAGATGACTCATGTTTTCATTTTTTCCTCAAGTAAGGTGTTTTCAAGTTGATCTTTCCCTTCCTTTTCTTACACATTTTACTTCCGCCAAGCTGTCATTCTTTGATGCTTTCTAGTTTCTTTTGCTTTTTATTTCCGTCTTTTTTCTTGTTTATAAACTCTGTGCTTATCTTATTTGCATCTTTTTGCTTTCTATTACTTGGCTGTATAGGTCTTGACCATTGGGATAGAAGATATTTTGTTTAACAGTTTAGATGGTGAGAATGTAAACTGCCTGCGTTTTCATTATTCACACATGGTGAAACAACATTGTTGCTGAGACTATTTTGGATAAGTAACAGAATGCTCTAATATACGTTCATTTAAATATAAGTTCAATTTAAATCGCAGTGATTAATTTATTGAACCGTAAACAAAAATATATTTTGTGGCATGTGTCCCCCAACATCGGTGCGGCATGTGTCCTAGAGTGGCAGGTAAGATGGCGCGCCGCCATTTTGTGTCATGTGAGCGACGCGAGAGGAAGGCAAGCGCATGTATGTATTCTACGAGGATCTAGTCTACAGTTACAATCGGTTTTGGCATGAAATTTCTGTTTATTTGGCTTAAAAGAGGTAATAAAACTTTATTAAAATAATTTTAGCAACTTACCACGCAGCTTCGAAACATAAAAACTGGCATAATGTAAATACTGATAATTAAGAGGTGGAAACGCATACAACACAGCACACAGCATAAAGGAACACTACGAACTTCTTAAATTGGTCTAGGGAGCGCTAGTGTCGTTCACACAATCTCTGCGGCATCTGTCTCACCGTGGCGTCTGTTTCCACTTTATCTTACAGCGAATTTATAATTATAACGGAATCCTGTATTAAACGGAAAATTTTCATGATCCGGCTAAAACTAACACCATGTAATTATACCTACAATGACTAAAACAACCCATCTAAAACGGTTTTTCGCACCGATTGTTTATGTTTCCGTCTTAGCAAGTTTTATTGAATCATATTTATAGCAGGGGTGGTCCGAATTCGAATTATTACTGGGACCCGCTGTTTTTCTAAACTGTCCTGGACATATTTGAATTGAGTTTATGAATTCTTGTTTTTATTTGTTTGTCAACCCGAGCTCTAACCCATGTAATAGCAGCGCCCCCTACATTGGAGAAAGACGTGACAAGAAGAAAAAAATCAAACAGCTTGCATGTTTCGATTTCTTTGGCTCGTGGAATTGTTAATTACTATTTACTAATAATAATTATTTATTCCACGATCCAACGAAATCAAAACATTCAAGTCGTTCGATTTTTTTTCTTTGTTTTCCCTGCTTCGTGTTCGACGTTTCGTAACATCACAAAAAAAGGTGTCAAGGCTTTCCCCTTATCTAGAGGACATTGGTAGTATTCGGAGAGCTATGTAGTGTATATATGTTATTAAGATTTACACCGGCATTCTCAGTATTGAAAATGCAGTGGGTATAATTCATAGTTCGTTTACAGGAGCGCTCAAAACTGTTCCGTTGCATTGTGGTTTTCGCTGGAAAATTATTTGTAATCTATTTTAATAATGCTACACTAAACATATTGGAATTGATATATTAGGGGTTCGCAAACATAGTAGACCAAGCCTATTTTTTAAAAAAGTGGAGATAGTCCATTTAGAAGTAGCATAAAACCTGTTTTATCCACTCCCGCAGTGAGCGAAGCCCGTTTTCGCACACTTTCTCATATATGCCACCTGTTTACATACTTGGTTTACTATGGGAGTGGATAAAACAAATATTCGGCACCTTCTAAATGAACTATCTAATTTTTTTTCAAAATGGATTTGGTCTAGTATGGCTATGAGCCCCTCATATATCGCTCAGCTGCACAACAAAATGATTACTGTTGGATATAGTGTGTATAACATTTATCATTCATATACAGGGACACACAAAAGTGTTCGATTACAGGACTGCGTATAAGAGATAATTGCTGGAAAAGTGTTTTCAGTAGTGGTATGCATTTTTAAATTTAATATTTTTTTTTCATATTGCTTTGTGTATTCGTATAAAGAATATAGATCATATACATTGTTGTACAAGAGAATACATTTCTGTTTATTGACGGAGATTGCTGAAAGGGAATTTTCAAATATGTTAAGTGTTTCATAAATGAACTGATTTTCAGCATAAGATAAAGCGTATTTACAAATCGATATGTAATAGACAGAGATTCGCAAATAATTTGAATTTTTTTCGGACTATAATTGGTAATTGCTGAAATTGAGTTTTCAAATGTTTTGTGCGTTTTCCATCTTGTTTTCTTAAATATTCGCTTAACCCGAAATTTTGTTAGATATCTTCTGTCATTTTATAAAAAGGTGAAGATTTGTTACAGTATTCCGTGTGTGTTGGAAAATGTTACATAATATATGCATGACGAAAGATTTTACTTTTTCCCCCTTACAAACCTCAGACATTAATTAAATCAAACATATTGGCCGTATTCCTTCTAAGTTCACAATTTTGACAAGAAAGGTAATTTTTAGGACAACTAGGGGGCTCGGCCCCCTACGAGCTACGCTCGCCAACCCCCGTCCAGACACCGTAGACTCTAAATGCACGCTAATTTGATCGGCTTTAAAAAGATTTTGAAAGATTGAATTATAATTTAAAAAACAGTGGCGATCTCTCTATAAACGGATTTCTATTCATTTCTCTTTGATTGGGGAATTTTAACGCCAAATCCGTTGCGGTACTACTTGATTATCCGGTCCACCAATTTCGCCAAATTATATAAATCGCCAAACCACTCGCCAAATTATACAAATTGACATAATTTTTATTTTAAATAACCGAAAAAACAAATAAATTAGTAAATATTAATAAAAATACAAATAAAACGTCGAAATAAAAATAACTTGATGACGTAGACACGTGTAACAACATTTCAAAATAAGCTAATATAAAAGAAATTAAGTAAACAGAGTCTTTGTCTCCTGGTATTTTTTAACAAAGTGAAAAGAAAGTTCTTTTAAATGAGACATTTTAAATTAATCGTTTTTAATCTGACGTAATTTTGACCAAACTATTCTTTCTCTTTTTAATATTCACGTGAAAATACTTGTGTTCGAAATTAAATATTATTTGCGCTTTCCTAACAAAAATAGTTGAAAAGTATCCTCTTAAAATATCAAATAAATGTCTAGCGCAATTTTTAAATTTAAACCGTTTTGCAATATTATTTTGTGTTCATTTTATGTAATAACTGTAATGTGACGTAAATATGATGTAATTTCTCCTATTTAAGACTTTTTAGAGAATGCATTGAAGGGAGATGATAAAAATATCTCGGTGACTCAATAATCAGAAGGTTTTTAGAAAAATAAACTTTATTAACATAACAACACATAGTCAAATATTCGCCATCGTCACTGACAGAATACCTGCCGCTCTCTGCAGAGTTCGAAAGTTACTGCGTCACGTGATTTCAAAAGCTCTCCGCAGAAAACGCGGGGGGAGGAAATGCGCCTCATTGCTATTGGCTGGCTCCTCGCGTGCGAGAGAGGGAGAGAAATAGCAGACGGCTACAGAGTATGCCCCCAGTGACGAAGTCGCGATTACAAAAAGGTAGCAATTAATAAGATACATAAGAAAGGTCTTGAGTAAAATTAAAGTACATATGATGCAAAAAAAAATAGAAAATATATTATGCATTACATGAAAAACAATACTTTTGAGAAGGAAATAGTATGCACACTATATACATCAAATGTTTTAAACAATATAATCCGTAACGAGATGTTTCGGAAAACGAACTTTACGACCAGATTTGGTGGTAGGGTGTTCAACAGGAGTAGTTGGAATATTTATGGGCTCATTTTGTTTTTGAGGTTGGGAAGGTGAAATAGAATCTGCTAATTGATACGCAGGTTTAATGCGATCAATAGATACAGTACAGCGCTTCCCGTTTAATTCCAAGTCAAACGTTTTCTCAGACCTGTCAATCACTCGATGAGGTCCTGTATAAGGGGGTGATAAGGGAGGATTGACTTTATCTGATCTAAGAAACACGTGTGAACAGGTTTTTAATGAGGGATTGACATAAATTTTAGGATTGCCGTGCATTGCAGTGGCAATGGGATTTAACTTTCTCATTTTTTCAGTTAACTCAGTGACGTATGTAAGAGTAGGTGGTTGATTTATAGTTTCAGTGTTTATGAGATCAGAGGGTAGTCTGATATTTGTGCCATAAACAAGTTGAGCACAGGTCGCTTGGATATCATTTTTAAGAGCAGTGCGTAAACCAAGTAAGACAATGGGGAGGATTTCAGTCCATTGAATTTGATTGTGAGCTTTAAGAGAACTCTTAAGATGGCGATGGAATCTTTCAATAAAACCGTTAGACTGTGGATGGTATGCTGTAGTTCTGATGCGTTTACATCCTAATCTATCTGTAAGCTCTTTGAAAAGAGTGGACTCAAAATTTCTACCCTGATCAGTAGTGATGGTAACAGGGGTTCCAAATCTGGAGATCCAACTGTGTATCAATGTACGAGCAGTTGTTTCTGCAGTCATATCAGATGTGGGTATAACTTCGGGCCATCTCGTGAACCTATCAATGATGGTCATGCAATACTGATTGCCATCGGATGATGGTAAAGGTCCGATAAAATCAATATGAATATGGGCAAAACGAGCATCAGGTTCAGAGAATGTACCAATTGGTGATTTGGTGTGTTGAAAGATTTTAGCTTTTTGACATTTCGTACAGCTGCGAACCATAGATTTTATGTCCTTACGCATGCGAGGCCATACAAATCGTTTAGAAATTAAATCTAATGAAGCTGAGATACCAGGATGCGAGAAATAATGTAAGGTTGAAAAAACTGATTGTCGCATACTTTTAGGAACAAATGGTCGAGGATGTTTTTGTGACATATCGCAATATAAATGTACATCTTCGAGTGGAAAATAATGTTTTTCTAATTTTAATGAAGTGGTGTCAAATTCGAGAAGTTGTTTTAGCTCTTCATCATTTGTTTGAGCAGTGGCAAACTCTTTAAAATCTAACACACTAGGAGAAATTGAATCTATCTCAATTCGAGATAATGCATCGGCCACAATGTTGTCAGAGCCTTTAGTATATCTAATATCAGTAGAAAACTGTGAAATATAGTCTAAATGTCTCAATTGACGTGGGCTACATTTATCAGGGTTTTGTTGAAATGCGAATGTAAGGGGTTTTTGGTCTGTATAAATAATGAAATTTCGACCTTCTAGCATGTGTCTGAATTTTTTAATAGAACAGTAAATAGCAAATAATTCACGATCATAAGTAGACCAATTTCTTTGAGATTTATTTAATTTACAGGAATAAAATGCTATTGGTTCCCATTGGTTTTCGGAGAGTTGCATTAAAGATCCACCAATTGCGACATTGCTGGCATCGACCCATAAGCTTAGCTGGGCGCCAGGAATTGGATGTCGTAATAATGTAGCTCGAGCTATAGCTTCTTTTGAAGCAGTGAAGGAAAGAATGGCTTCATCGTTCCATTGCAATTGCTCAGTTTTGTTAGCATTGGAACGGGGATGTTTTTTCGTATTTTTGTGTCCTTCTAAGAATTTAACGAGTGGAGCTAAAATATCGGCAGCTTTGGGAATGCACCGTCGATAAAAATTGAAAAGACCTAAGTAGCGTCTTAGTTGAGTTAAGGTAGAGGGCTGGGGGAAATCTAGGATGCATTTTACACGATCAGGTAAGGGTTCAATTCCTTCAGCTGAAAGTTTGAATCCTAAAAAATCGATAGTGGATTGGCCAAATTTACATTTATCAACATTAATACACAGGCCATACTCTTTAAGTCTAGAAAACAACAACTCAAGGTGTTCTAAATGTTCAGTTTCATTATTTGATGCAATTAGAAAATCATCAAGAAATGCGTAAACAAATCCTAAGTCACGAATTACGTCATCAATAAATCGTTGAAAAGTTGAGGAAGCGTTACAAAGGCCGAATTGCATACGAGTGCTTTCGAAAAGTCCAAATGGAGTGCAAATCGCAGTTTTATGTACATCATCAGGATTTATGGGAATTTGATGGTAGGCTTTTACAAGATCAATGTGACTGAAGATTTGTTTACCATGTAATTCAGCAGTGAAATCTGCGATACAAGGGATAGGATATTTCTCTTTAATAGTTTGTGCATTTAGAGCACGATAATCACCAACAGGTCTCCAATCGACAGATCCTTTCTTCGGCACCAGGTGCAAAGGCGAAGAGTAATTACTTTTAGAAGGTCTCATATGACCGAGTTGTAGCATGTGCTGAAATTCAGCTTTGGCAATTTTTAACCGATCTGGAGCTAGCCGTCTAGGCTTAGCAGCGACTGGAGGCCCCTTAGTGTTTATATAATGCACAGTATTATGCTTAACCGGTTGGTTAGGATCCGGTAATTTCGTGATTTCAGGAAATTTAAATAATAATTTACCATATATATCATTTACAACATTGGGTTTCACAGAAAATATATTACAAGTACTTAATATAGCAGGAGCTTTTAAATTAGTAGTGGAATCAATAAGACGACGATTCCGTAAATCAAGTTTTAAATTAAAATTATGCAAAAAATCAGCTCCTAAAATAGCACATGAAACATCACAAATATAAAAAGAATATGTAAAATTTCGGCGTAGGCCTAAGTTGATATTAATACATTTACGACCATACACATTAATTTTTGTGCCATTAGCAGCACGAAAGGTTTGAAGAACAGGCTTAGTTTTGTCATTTTTATTCGCGGCCACAAGTGAGGCATCAGATCCAGAATCGACTAGAAAACACATACCTGTATTTCTGTCTCTAACGAAAAGGCGACGAGAAGGTGCTGGGGAGAAGTCCGTCGCCGCTACTCTTCCCGCTTCTGGTTTTCCGAATAAGAACAAGGCGCTAGGCACTTTTTTGCTTTTTCTTGATATTTTTGGTGATACCAACACAATGTTGCATCCCTATGGCGGGACTGAGAACGATTACGCTGATGGTTATCACTTCTAGATACACTTCTTGAACGACGAAGATGAGCGACCTCTTGGCGTAATGCTTGGATTTCTTTTACGAGCATATCAATGGCTGGTGGTGTCTGAGATTCAGTTGTTGGTGTTCGAATCGAAACAGAACTAATGTTGGAAGGCGTTAATTCAATTATTCTATCAGCAATATCCGCCGCTTTATCTGGAGTAATTTTTTCAATGGAAGCTAGAATCGTTTGCACGGTGGTTGGCATTTGTTGAGTTAACAGTTCTAGAAGAAGATCGTTACTGATATTATGGCTTTCAGCCCGTCTTTTCATTAAGCGAAGTAATTCAGTTGGTTTTCTGTCACCCAGGCTTTCTCCAGCTAGCAGTTTCCGAATTTCTAAAGTACGACTTTCTCCGCAACGTTCGATAACTTTTGCTTTCAAAATCTGATAAGGATCAGTTGGATCAGGACTCATTATCACATCTCGAACCATAGTAGCAGTAGCAGGCGGTAGATGCGCTACAACATAATTATATTTTGTTTTCGACTCAGTGATAGCTTTAGGAGTAGCTAAGTCGAACGTGCTTTCCAGCATATGAAACCATAATGTAGGGTCCACAGGGATATAGGGTGGAATGACTACGGCAGATGTTTCAGCAGTTGCCATTTTGCTAGTTAAACAAAACGTTCCATGAAACAGTTGAATAGTTCGACGTTCTATGAAATAGTTGAAGGTTCAAAAATCCGCGGTCACCATTTTAGAGAATGCATTGAAGGGAGATGATAAAAATATCTCGGTGACTCAATAATCAGAAGGTTTTTAGAAAAATAAACTTTATTAACATAACAACACATAGTCAAATATTCGCCATCGTCACTGACAGAATACCTGCCGCTCTCTGCAGAGTTCGAAAGTTACTGCGTCACGTGACTTCAAAAGCTCTCCGCAGAAAACGCGGGGGGAGGAAATGCGCCTCATTGCTATTGGCTGGCTCCTCGCGTGCGAGAGAGGGAGAGAAATAGCAGACGGCTACAACTTCTAACGCATGTTAATAAATTTATTGCTTTACAAATTCCTTTCTCTCTTAAAATTCACGTGTAATTATAGTTTTTATGACATAATTTTTAATAAGTTCCTGCTTTTTGTACATAATTATTTAATTCTAATTCCTAATGTTTTTTTCTGTTTATAATAGTCACGTGTAAATAATTTTTTAATTTATTTACACGTATAAATATATATATATATTTTTTTGAAGCAAACATTATTGCTTCCGCTGTTTATACAGTTGGCAACAGTTTAAATTAATATCACTTTCTAAAATCTGTTTAAAATATCTCTAGAAATGTTGAAAATCTGAATTTAAAATAGAAATAAAACCTCAAAAAAATAGTCAAAATAAAAAAATTAATGCAAACTGCACTCCGGCAAATTCTAACGCATAAAATGATCTAAAAATGATTAAATTTCTGTGAACAGTTTTTGTTCCTATAAAACTTTTTTAGTGGAACGATTTTGTCCAACTTTAGCATTAAATATCTCTTAAAATAATTCTTCGATTTGAAAACTGTCTACATCAGCGTATTTATCAATCATTTCTGTATAATACTACCGATTTTCATATTTTTGTATGCATTATTTTTCTTAATATTAACGAAGAAAGACCTCCGGTCACAAAAAATTCAAAACCGGCGACGGCGGCGGCGGCGGTGACAGCGGTAGTTACTTTTTTTCAGAATAGAGAGATTTTAAGTTTTACTTACAAAATATAAATTAATATATTCGGGATAATTATATCAAATGTGTTAATTTTTTTTTAAATCAAATTTTCAAAATGGATTGCAGGCTATAATATGTTTCCGTCTAAGAGGAAATTCAAACAAAAATTATTCAATCAATGCCATCGAAATTTTTTAACATGTCTCACATAAAAGGGTAAATATTTTAAAAAGAAATTGAAATCAAATCATTTCAAGATGTGTTACTAATGAACTCATAATATAGCCCCACTGAGCGTAATGTTATTCGGATTTTCAAAATTCCTTTATTTTCGAATGGACCTTCGAGTTCACTTGATTAACGAACTCAAGCAAGATTCCAGATTCTAGAAAATTTCGAGATTCAGATAAGTCCATTTAAGAATTTATGCAAGAAAAACACGTAGAAAGTTTTTTGCAGAGCAGTCAAATTTAATTTATATGTTTTAATGTCTAACTTTTTATTTTTTTGACAACAAATTTAATAAGAAAATGATCCGTCACTTCCCACTTTTTAATTTCAGTTTATATCAAGTTTAAATAAATTCTCTGAAGTTCTAAAATTCTTTCATTAAACACTTTGATATACAGTCGGACGTCGTTATCTCGACACCCGGTTTTCGCGTCACCCCGCTTATAACGTCAGTTTTACAAAGTCCCGATTTTCTGTATATGATTTTAATGTAAATAAACTCCGGATTTTACATCGTTAAATAATTTTCAACTCCGGATATCCCGACGAATTAGGAAAATTGCCCATTTTTTACAATCCATCTTATAAGCACGGAACTTAAGCAGTAAGAATTGTCTTAGCAAAACTTTTACAAAAGTGTCTAAATTACCAGTTGTGATAAATGAGAAATTTTACTTCAATCCTTTATCTGAATAAATAAACACACACACTATGAATGACCCACTTAAGCTCCAGGTAGACGTATCAGATTACTCGCGGTCTTTTTGTTCTGGTCAGTCGGCGCTCTCTCGTGGTTACACGGAGTTTTCCATCCGACTAAAACCGAAGCATTGCATTGCATTGAAACGATCAGAAATTATCTAACATCAATTTCTGAAACAACGAATATTGATTACAATTCATAGTATAATATTGATAAAAGAATTTTAGGAAGCACATTTAGGAATAAGCAAACCTTAATTCATCAATATTTCAGGTAACTATAAAAAAAGAAAAAAAGGCATCATAAATCTGATCTGACATTCTTTTCAATTTTGTTTTTGTGCTTATTTTGTTTAATATTTTTTTATTGCTTAAAACTGCAACAACAATTATGAATTTAAATTGTCCTAAATTAATTTAAAATACAGCTTTTTATAAACATGTTTTTCTCAAACTCCGGTTACCGCGACACTCCACTTATGACGACACTTTTTTATGAGTCGGGAGTGTCGGGATAACGAGGTTCGACTGTACACACATTACAAAATTTTAAAATTATAACAACTTAATAAGTAATAGGGAAAAGTAGCACGTGTCTTGATATACTTAACATTCGTTTGTTACTTGAACTATGAAGGCTTTTGGATAGCTTAAAATTGACATGCAGACGAATTGTGCATGTTTTTGTTTGTAACATCTACTTTTCAAAATAATTAGCGTTACTAGTTAAGTTTCATTTAAAACAGATTTAATGTTAGCAGGAGCTCAGTGGAGCACAGCTCCGGTACTTCTTTGATATTAGTGGATATTTAAATATTTGTCGGAATTCCATGGAATTCATAAAAACCGCGCTCCGAAGCCAGGAACGGAAGGGAAAGGTAAAACGCTTACAGAAGATCGCCAATAGTTATGATAATATTAATTAATCTTCCTTAATCGGGTATTTTTTTAAATATAGTAAATTAGCGTGTTTTTATAGCCAGCAGGGTCGGTATGGGGATTGGTAAGTGTAGCTGGTTAGCGAAGAGCATCATAGTCTTTCAAAAGATCTCAAAGGATCTCAGCCTGGGCAGGAAATTACAATCGGGAATCAGCCAATTACAATATATATATTCATTTTTGTATTTAATTCTTCGTCTGATGTTAAGTTTTTAAATCCTTACCAATTTTATTGAAGCATAAAAGTACTTACACTAACAGGTTCTTTAAGCATGTAGAATATATAATTGCTTAAAATTTATAATTGTATCACCCACATTACAACGTCCAGCTTAAATTTCTGTATTTTTTTTTATCTTCAAAGCTTTTCTAGAGTTCTATTTTTTCATACTAATGCTTTATGTTATAGTTTTTAAGTTCTTATAACGTTTTTTAAGCGATATGTAACCAAAATATAATGGAACAAAACTCTGAGTGACCTTTCATCTTGTAGTTTTTAGAATAAATAAAGTTTAAATATAGCTAAGTTCTTAACAATTTCCCAAATTCTTGCATTAAAGGGTGCAAAACTTTGACAGATACACGCTACAAAAGTTTTAAACAGTAACCTCTGAAAAGTAATGCTGAAATGGTACATGAGTTTTGGAAATCCGCACATTCTGACAAACAGCTTTAAACATCTTTCCCTGTCACATCAACTAAGAAGAACTTTTAATAGTTTGAAATCGCCATACAGAAGGATTGTACAGGTTTTTGTTTGGTACATCTATTTTTCAAAAATATTAACAGTGCTTGTTAAATTTCATTTAAACATAGAGTTATATACAAACTTTTCTTCAGTAAAGTTAGTTTGTTACTTTTTGTTTTGTGTAACATGTAGAAAAAAGAAGAAAAAATTCACTTTGATATTTAACCAAGTTTCTATTAAAAGTATCATTTTAATAAAATGGTACTTTATTATTGAAATGAGAAAGTAATTTTTCTAAAAAAAGGTTTTCTTTTTTACCAGCCTCGGGATTACTCTTAACATTGCGTTTTTTTTCCTTTTTAATAATCCGAAAATTCCCTGAGCGTAAACTGGAATTGGGAATAAAACTGTTAAGAAAAAAAATTCTTTATGTATTTTTATAAATAATGAACTTATTTTTCTTATGCTTCATTATTTCTCTTTTTTAATATTTGGTCTAATGTTAACTTTTAAATTTCAATGATGTTTGATTAAAGCGGATTGGTTGTTATACAAATACACTAAAAAAATAAATGTGTAAATTAGATACATTTACATAAATGTATGTGTAAATTCGTCAAATTACACCTTTGTTATAAAATGTACACTCGTGTTGTAACCATTTACCTTTATTGTTGTGTGTTTATCGGCTTAATGGAATTGTTTAGTTTGTTATATTTTCAAAAACTCAAACAAGTGTGTAAATGGTAGAAAATTGTACCTATTTACCCGAATTGGTATTTTAATGTAAATTTACAAATTTTGCAGATTACACAAATAACTATGTATTTTGCATATAACACTGAAATATGTGTAAGAATATTATACAAAATATGTGTAAGAAGAGAATATTACACATACTTATATGTAACAATATTACGCAGAAATATGTGTAGTAACAGAGTATTACACATAAATATGTGTAAGAACAGAATATTACACATAAATATGTGTATTTATATGAAACATTAAATATCGATGTTTGAAAACTTGGTTCATGTAATAGTAGTTGAGCGGTCAAGGTAATGATGCGGAAAGCTGCAGTTTCTAAGTTCACTTCTTCTCACTAAGTTCTTCTAAGATCAAAAGACGCTTTTCTTCGTCTAATTTAAAAATACAACTCATTTCAAAATCATTTTATCTGTTCAGCTCATTTTTTATCGATAATCGATAAAAAACGATAAAACTTTCATCCGTACATTATGCAACAGTCAAAATTCAGATGGTTATCGTAAATTTAATCACAAATTCTCAATGTGTACAAGTCAACTCCAGATTCGTTTGTGCATTTTTTCCATAAAAAATTTTTCTATGTAGTACTAATAGGGCCTTGCAGTTTAGAGATGGATTTGTAGATAATGTCCTTTAAACCTCCCCACAGAAACAAATAAAAATTAAATTTAAAAAATCCAAAAACCCGACTGCGTAAAAAGCGAACTAATTATTTCTTATCAATGTGAGACTATTTTTATATTACTTACCTATTTTGTTTCTTGTATTGATGATTTTTAAGTTGCATTTAATTATAAGTTTTTATCTATAAACGTTGTTTTCATGAGGGCTATAGTATAGATGTCTATAAAGGTTAGAGTTACAATAAAGCTGGAGATCCTACCTACACAACTTTCAGGTTGTGTAATATTTAACCGGAGCTTCTGACTGTAAAATAGTCTAGGGAACATCGTCGTCATTTTGAGAGACATATCCAATGATATGCCACTCAATATTGTGCGTAAAAAATTTTCATCTCTACTGCCATTTTGAATTTATGAAAACAAAACCTAGCTTATAACCATCGACCGGTTAAGACGAATCGATAGAGACCTCATTCATTAAAATCGATCTAGCCATTGGGATGTTTTGAAGGTATAAATAAAATCTACATACCCAGATGCGCGTCAAACACATAACCCTTCTTAGCAATCGAGTAAAAAAGTATGAGGTGTGAGTTCGACGGATCTCATTTAAAAGAATCGGAGTTCAAAGGTACATTGATAGATAATAATTTACCCATCAAGATATTATTTCACATCCATTATCCGCAAATCAATAGAAACATAAACGCAGCGAGGACCTATGCAATAAATCGTCCTCGTTTGACTTATCTATAATTTGGCGCGAGATGCTTTATAAATTTAAAGACCAAATGGTAAACTAATTCATTAGATTAAGTTTAACACAATTATTCTAATTGATAAATAAATCATATGAGTGGTAATTTCCAAACTCGACTAAAACCAGATTCATCCTATAACGCTCAGTTGGCAGAACATTGGCAGCTTCAGTCAAAAGATCCCTGGTTCGAATCCTGGCCTAAGACCCAATTGGGAAAATAAAATTCATAAAATAATTCACGTTCTGAGATGACCACTTTTATTAAAGCATCTGCTTTTATTATACCTGTGATCTCGAGATTTTTTTTTTTTTTTTTTTTTTTTTTTTTTTATCAAGCTTAGCTTTCAAACTGCGGAAATAGTTTATTCTGTCAGTATTCATTTGAGAATGTCGCTGTTTGTGTGTACGAAATTTGTTGATCTGCTTATTAAAAAGTATTTATAATCCATTAAGTTTACTATTATCACTTTCAGAATATATTATGCTATTGTAATTATGTTTATTAAATGCACTCTAAATTAAAATGTCTAAAAAGTTAGACACTTAAGTGTCTGAAATGGAGTGTTCAATTTTCAGACATTTTAAAATGTCTGAATTTTTTCAGACACTTTTTGCGTCTGAATTTCAGACACTTCAAACGTCTGAATAGCATCCATTTTTTTGTAAGCATCATACGTAGCCATGTTTGACCACGTTGAATCCTGGAAAAATATTTGGCTGTGGTCCTGCCCCCCCCCCCCCCCCCCAATACAGCCTGATTTTTTTGGTGCTCTCAGTTTTGGTATACAATTTTCGTTACGTTGATAATTTAAATCTTTTACGACATTGTACTGATTATAATCAATATCTTGAACTTCAGGAGTAGAACAAGATTAAAAAACAAAAAATATTTATCTAAATATTAGATTTTTTTAAATTTATTTTGTTTTTAACCTTATTTTACTTTAAAAGTTCAAAATATTGATTATAATCAGTACAATTTCGAAACAGATTTAAAATATAAGCTTTATAAATATTGCACATCAAATTTGGGGGCACTACAGTCGTAGGGGGACGGGGCACTTCCCAGTTTGCCCTTCCTTTAATCAAGAAGTACTTTTGCAAAAAACGCAACCCTGCATTATAGTTGTCTAAATTGAGATGTCCGGTATTCGGGAGTATCCGTTGTGGAGGTTAATGGACATTCTCGAATAGCGAACACCTCTATTTAACGAATACTTTTTTAATCAGCAGACATACATATTTGTATATTTTTACCCCAAAAAAGTAGACATCTCCAATTATCGGACAAATTCCGCGGTCCCGAAGTGTTCGCTATTAAGGGCTTTTAAGGTACATAGATAAATATATATATATATTTTATAATCTTGTCCTACTCTAAAAGTTCAAAATATTTATTATACTCGGTTGAATGTGGAAAAAGATTTAAAATATCAGATGTACGAAAATTGCAAAAATCCCCCCCCCCCCCAAAAAAAAAATGAAAATATAAAAAAATATATTGCCACATAGGCAATTTTACATATACATCACTTGATAATCACAACAGCCATTTAACTATGAATAATGAAAATAAATAAATAAATATTCTACTTTAATAACATTGGGGAAAAAAATGACTTTGGTATTTTGTTTAATATATTTGCGTTTTTAAACTTGTCCTACTCTAAAAGTTCAAAACTTTCATTATAATCAGTGCAAGATTTAAGATATCAGCTTTACAAAAATTCATGCAACCCCCCCCCCCCAAAAAAAAAATGAAAATACTTATTTAAAAATTATGTTTTTAAAAAATTTATATCTCCACATGGGCAAGTTTTTATGTAGATCAGAGGGTACTCACAAAAGCTATTCAACTATCAATAAAAACAAATAAGTACATATTCTATATTAAAAACATGAGGAAAAAATAACTTATGATTTCCAAACTTCTTTCGTCTTAAATATATACAGTAACATCTGTCATTTTTGTATTTTTCGTATAAGTGCATATAAATAAAGTTACCACAATTTTAAATACGAAATCTAGTTAGAGGTTTTTACTTTTTCCCATTATAAATTTCAAATTACTTTTTTATTAAAAATAATAAAAAAATCAGTATTAGAGTTGATTGCAAATCAAATACATATGTATATTTTTACAGGCAGCTTCATATAATAGACCAGTCTCATTTACTTTATTTATCTTTTTTTAATCTGCGGTTTTATGCCAGGAAGTAAGAAAGCATTAGGTCATCTTTCAAAGTTTTTTTTTCTTTACTTCCTTGTGGCCGTCATTTACTGCGAGATAAAAATTATCCATTGAAACTAAGAACTAACATTGAATATATAATTCGTAATAAAAAAGAACGTCATAAGTTTAAAAATATATACTTCTAGAATTAGTGGGGTTTTTTGCGAACAGATTGAAAACTAATTAAATTTCATGCAGGATTTTGTTTAGTACAATAAATAAAATCATAAAATACACTAATTTTACTACTATAAAGAAACTTACTTGAGTTGCTGCAAGAGGTAAGAAATATTCCTCGATTTGAAATTTTAAAAACTACCACAACCGCAGTGAGGGAAAAAGACTTTCATCAGTTTAAAAGGTAATCCCATAATACATCCGACTAGCCATATTTAAAGAATGAGATGTTTCATCCTAAAAACAGGACCCGCCAGACAAAAGTTTCTTTTTTTTTGCCAGCTTCGACAGGAAGAAGATGAATAACACAATATTATTGATATAAATTGATACGAGTTAACACTAAGCCCATTGCACACGCTTTGTAGAATTTCCGGGTGTAATCTTCAACCGTCGTCTACTTCTGTTCTGTGTCTATCCCGCCCTTGTACCGACGACAGCTTCTAAGAGACATTTGATGTCGAGCACACACGTCAGATGTATGTATTCAATAAATAAATAATCCAAGTTAATACGAATTAAAATCACAGTACTTCACATTTCGCAAAAAACGAATTAAAATACACGCGTACATAAAAACAAACTTTGTTTGAATTACAACGTATACCACTTCGAACGAAGACATCTAAAACGCATGCGCAACTGGGAGTGCTAGTGCCCCCTGGTGGTTATTGCGTCGGAAGAATCAAAACGTCTTAAATTAAGACACGTTTAAAGCAATGAAGTGTCTTAAAATAAGACGTTTGCGGATATTTTAGACATTATTCTCAGTTCGTTTACACCATGGTCATAGTAAGACGCTTATGTATCTTAAATTAAGACATCTATAGTGTCTTAATTTTCAGATTAAGACACTTAAGTGTCTAAAATTCTTTTTCAGTCACATATGTGTCTAAATTTAAGACGCTTCTATTTGCAGTGTGTCACTGAACACATTTACAGTACTGGAAACTCCAAAATAGTTATTACAATTGATCTGAAATCCTTCATATTTGTCATTATAGACTATAATTCATTCGCAGGGTTGAATTCTGATGGTTTTTCCATGAAAGATTTCTCGGGCGTCAAATAAAGGTATATTGTGGGGAAAAGTTGGAAATTGGGGATCATCCAAATTTTCCGGGAGGACATCCGATACTCTGGAGTGAATTACCCAAGACCATCCTATAAATTTATCGCTGTCATACACTCATTCACATTAAGTATGAGTGGAAATTAAGAATTCTGTATATATATAAAATATAAATAATTATAAATTTATAAAGAATTTAAATACTTCTCCGAAAAGATTCATCATTGAAGTATGTGAAACGTTTTAAAAACTTAATTAAACGATAATTATACAATAACATTCGAATTGTTAACTTTCTGTTACTACTTAATACTTAAATTTTGACTTTTGTAAAGAAATTTAAAAAATAGTTCATTGCTGTATTCGCAATAGGGAAAAGGAAGGAAAGAAGTTGTAAAAAAAGACGGAATTAGTTTTTCTTTTGTCCAGGCATACTTAGCAGAACCTAGTCTGGTGCATCAGAGATCCGTATTGGATGTTCATGTAAGTGAAAATTAACATTGACAGGTCGCTTCATATCAGTCTGTGGGAGTTGTGAGCAGAAGTTTTGAAAAACCACAGTGCATGAAATTATTCATCTGTGATAAGTTATTTTCGATCGGATACAAAATATTCTCAAAATATAACTCAAAATTTAAGGGTTAAGGAATAAAGATTGTTTAAAATGAATGATATACTGATAAACTTATTGCAAACAAATATGACAGTTAAAGTTATATATAAATATTATACAGACATACATACAATAAATACAATAAACCCAACTGGAGTGAAAAATTAGCCAGAGCCAGGAACCGAACCCGGGACTACAGTATACAAGACTGCTGCTCTAACCACTGAGCTACTCCGGCCGATGCCTGAGTCTGCAATTTCTCACTAATAAACCATGTTGGGAAAGTCACCAGCCATCTATACGACAGCCTTGGATGACAGGACAACGATGAATAGATTTTACTATTACATCGATCTACGATAATTATAATAAAACACTCATACTACAATATATATTAAAACACACATACACACATAAATAATTGCAGACTCAGGCATCGGCCGGAGTAGCTCAGTGGTTAGAGCAGCAGTCTTGTATACTGTGGTCCCGGGTTCGATTCCTGGCTCTGGCTAATTTTTCACTCCAGTTGGGTTTATTGTATTTATTGTATGTATGTCTGTATAATATTTATATATAACTTTAACTGTTGAATGCAGGCGTTATTTATGTGTGTATGTGTGTTTTAATATATATTGTAGTATGAGTATTTTATTATAAATATGACAGTGTTTGGTCATGATAATGAGAATAACAATGATATTGAATATCATGACGTAAAAACTGCACTATCCGTGGTGAGCATGATAAGGATGAACTAATGCTGGTTATTCTAATGTGTGTGTATGTTAAGCCAAGCAATAATTTAGGGTATATGATATTTGGTTTTAAATTTTCAATTTACAATCTCTTTTGAATGAATTATGAATATGTGTGAGATGTTGTAAAATTTGTTGAATAAAGTTTTATAAGTACTGTATTGATATTCTTATCTATTCGTCATCTTATTCCCTACGTAGGGAAAAACGACGAATATAACTTGGAATCGGGAAACATATTTTCGTCCTTTGAAGACAAGCGAAAGCATGTCAACTATCTTATGTTAGAGAGAAGGGTTGTAAAAAGTGTTTCATTCAATTTAGCGAAGTTTAATCCAACCTGTAAGATCAGGAAAACTCTTGGAAGTTTAAGATCGTCATCTTAATCTCTGTTTCTTAGTATTAATATAGTACTGTTATTTATATTAAAAAATAAACTATTTTATAAGACGCATTGAGATACATTAAATACTAGATTAAAGCACTACTGTTCGGAATATCTAATGGTAATAAATTTTGAAAGCCTAGAATGACATTTTGAGTCATAATCCGACTAAATTGCATTTACATGACCTGTCCTTAAAACAAATCTCTTCGGATACAAACACACTTTAAGTGTGGGTGAATCTGTAAATAATTGTCTTCTCAAAAAGTCGAAATTTTCATAATATATTAATATTTTTATTAGATATTTGATTTATATAAAATAAAATAATACATATGTAATCATTTAGGCGTTACACAGAAATTGTATAACAAGAAAATAAGAATTATTGTTTTCACATTATGCTGAATTTTTAATTTGTAAAAATATGTAACATTATACGTTAGTATATTCATTCTATATGTTTATTTATATTGGAAAATAAAAGAATTCACAACATATTATGAGAAGATATTTAGTGAATGGTTGATTCCACTATTAATCGGAACATCTGAAGGTTATCAGTTCTGAAGGTTTACAGTGGCATTTGCATTGTTGGCCTATTACATTGCACTTGCATGGTCTGTTCTTGCAACAAGGTCTCTCTGGATAATGGCATCCCTTATACAATTTGACGCACCTGCAAAAGGAAAACATAAGTTTTTCTTAATTATCCTTATTGTCGCTGTTTAATTACTCGGTATTAAAAGTATAGATTTAAAAAAGTTACCTATTTTTATTCTAATGCAAAATCGAAATATGTATCCCTTAACTTATATTCCAACATTATATAACAGCAGTATAGTTTTTAATTACGGATTCTAGAAATATTACTTTAAAAAATTCAAATTATATGCAAATTTGATGGAAGATGGAATTAGATTGTTTATTGCCTGATTTACAAACAAATAAACATGAATATGCTCCATATTAATGAATAACGATTTATGAATATTCATTTTAAGCATGCAACTACATTTGTAAATTAAAAGTCTTAAAATACGGCATAATGTAACTGGTGACATAACTTGACTTGCACGTAAAATTAAATTAATTTTTCAATCATCTAAACAGCGCTAGCAGCTGCAGCTCACCTGTAGTCTTTGATGACTTCTCCTGTAAACTTAATGTTTTTTTTCTTCTGAAGAACTACTAAAATTATTTTGAAACATTATTTTATATTGTTTTGAAGGAAACTTATTTTTAATTTAATCGTTCGGTAAAAAATTAATATTTATGCAATTACGGAAACAGAAACTTCTAAATTTTCTAGATTAATATTGCTATCAGCAACGGATTTTCCAGGAAAAGAAAACAATTAAAATGTAGTTAATTGTAACAGCAAAAATATAAAATTATTGACATATATTCAATGTCTGTCGAGAAAATGGAACAGAAAAATTACTTATTTTCCATTCATTTTACAAATGTACATTTGTTTTGCACTTTTACTGCGGCCATTAACTTTCGGTGGCTAAGTCGACTTATTTTTTAAAGTGATCAATTTCCGGTATTCCACATCCCCGTCACGAAATGTTGATTTTTTTTTTCAAGGAAAAAGATAACAAAGCACATAACAAACTAGATATTTGTTTCTTTAATAACATTTCAGAATGATATGTTTAACACAGCAAACCATTTCTTTAAATATATTCGTGTAGCATTTTTCTGCGTAACAGTCCGAGTCTGATAATGTTACATATTATATGATTAAAAATGTTAAGGATAATTCTTTTTTTAAGAGAAACAAATCTTTGAAGTATATTTTGAGTTTTATAGTGCAAAATATTATCACACATTCACATTTTTTTTATAGATACTTTTGCATGACAAAATCAAAACATGAAATTTTGTTTTCCTAATATTCTCCACTATCATGATTGCTTAGCTATACATAGTTTTTTAACCATATCTCAACCAACTTTATCTTCTGGCTGTACATAGTTTAATATTTATATTATACTTATTTAATATTCAAGAACAGTTCCTAAATTCTATGAAGAACATATTACATCAATCCTCTTCTTTTCTCATGAAATAATGAACTGATTTTAATACATACGCTTTTATTTTTTGGTATTATAATTACCTATATTTTTGCCGTTTTGTATTTTCCGGAAAACCAATTTATTTTTAGTAATGTTAATTTTAACAGCATGCAATAAAAGCAAAAATATATAAAAAAAATAGACTTATTGTTTGTGAAACCACATAACTGAAATTTTTATTTCTTTCCGAAGGATCAATTAGTAGATAAATTACTTCTAAAACTATGGACAAAATAACTTAAATCGTTTCAGTAGCATCCGTTAAAAAAAAAATCTTTTTAATATGAACTGATTCTCATAAGGTTTCGGAAGTGTTATTGCCTTCTTAATTTGATTCTAGGATACAAAATTCTTTGAATTTCTCTATTGTCATGAATAACTGCCTAGTCTAAACAATTATTTTACACGTTTCGTACAATCAATTGAGTTTCATATAGAAATACTATGAATCATTTACATTTCCTACCAAAATTACAATAGCTTTAGATTAAAGTGATAATATGTGAAGGCAAATCTCTTAACTCTATAATATTTAAAAATGCCTTTTCAACAATATTTTTTTCTGCTACTATAATGTGTTAAAAACCTACTTTATTTGGGATTTCCAATAATTCTCCATTCGATGAACAACATATTTCCATTACTTGTTTTAATCAGAAAATCCGAAATTTCTGATTCATATTTTCTTCACAGAATATGATTTGTTAGCTTTATTTATTATTATTATTTTAACATAATGTCATTTTTACGGGGGAAAAATTTTGCCCTCCTGATATTAGATCCGAATCAAAGAGGACGTGGAAGAAAGAATTACTAAAAATTCTTCAGTTCATAAAAACTGTATCAATAAATAGTTTTATGAACGAAAACGTGCTTAGTTTTTAATCAGGAATAATAGGTAGATTTTCTAAATCCCTAAATTAGAAATATAGATTTCCGAGTTATGCAAATAAGATAAAGAGATAAACTGAATAGAGGAAATTATCGAGAATTTCTAGTCTATAGTTTTCTAGGTGATAAAACAATACTTTATATTCTGAATCGTTTGAATTGCGAGAAATTATCACTTGATTTCTAGAATTAATTCATAAATTAGAATTATAGTTACTAAAACTTACTTCTTGTGTTCATATTTGTTCTCAGAGCTTTTTAAATATGTTTGACAACGATAATATAGGAAATCGTGCTTGAATTTTATTAGGGATAACAAGAACTCTCTATCAAATGGAACAAGAATTTATAAAGATGACATGGAACTATTATTTCTAAAGCCACAATTTATTTCTACATGCCAGTGGTAGAATTTTTTTCAGTGCAGAGACGAAAGTTTGAAGCTAGAAAACTGAACTCTTGCGTATATCTTCGTAACACATATTTGGGTCCCACTAAGAAAAGATCTTTTAAAATTCAATCCCGAAGTGTGTTAAAGGGTGTGTCGAGATTTTGGTTATATTCCCATATCTGAGAAACGGTCTTAGTATGAAATACAGTATAACAAATATCTTGAAAACATGGCGAAATGCTTTTTTGCACTATGTTTTAACACTATATAAATATCACCATAATACCCCGCAAAATTATGCAATCAAAATCTCGAGGAGAGGGGGGGGAGGGATATTTTCAGGTTTTTATGCTTTTTAATTACAACTTACATCACATGAGGCTAGAAAATAACTTCTAAGATATTTGCTAAATTTCATTTTAGATATTATCATTTATAGTTCCAATTGTCATTTTCTCATGCTTTAAAATTTTTTATTGGACATTTCGTCATTTGTAAATACATTAGACGAAGCGTTTCCCAAACTTTATTGGTACGCGACCCACCTTTAAGTAAAAAAAAATTTCGTGACCAGCCTAATATGGGGATGTATCTAATACCAGCATTGGAATTATTGTACGACTTCTATAAATTATCGGCTATCTTATACTACGAAAAAGACAAATTTTCCTACGAAGGATGCACTATCAACAAAATCAAGAATCGGTAATCCCAATGTGTGTAAGTGCAATAAAAATTAAAACAAAACGCATATTACAAAGATAACAAAAAATACGTTTAATTATTATCAAAACACATCTTTACAATCAGTGAGATTTCTGGCACTGGTGTTTACCGATGCGGGCATCTATAGAGTTAAACTGTTCAATTTTAGCCTTAAGTAACTTTCTACACACAGTTTGTTTATGTATTTGTTTTTCAAAAGCATAAAAATAGAAAAAGCAAATTCACACTATTAGGTCGTGTTGAACAACATCAAGGACCTCAAAGCTGATTTAGATATTTCTGTTTATTGTTGTCGTATATTCATTCAGATGGAAATTAAGGATTATTCTTTGAAAACTGCCTTCAAAGAGAAATCGCAAGGTACGTCAGTTAAGTAGTCTTCTTCAGGTTTTGAGACCTTTGGGCTTTTCGAATGTTCTTCTTCCAAAGGATTTCTAATTCACAAGCTCGAGAGTGAGGAATCCAGAGTAGCCATAACAACAGCGCGACTGCTGCCATATCTCACAAAGAGGTCATAACATAATACAAAATGACTCTTTAAGAAAACACTGTTTTCTCACGATGGGATTATTGCAGCTAAAATATTGTACTTGTTGTACTTTTTAAACAGATAAAAATAAAATATATATTTTTTCGGCAGACGTTGATTATTCCGCGACCCACCAAAACACCCGCCACAACTCACCAGTGGGTCGAGACCCATAGTTTGGAAACCACTGCGTTAGAATATCAGAATTAAAATATTGATCCCATCAGCGACACAAGAAATTATGCTGTAGAATTTTTTTTAAATGCTTAACGTATTGTAAAACATTTTTATGATTATCTAAGACTTAAAAGTTAAAATTACTTTAAACGGATTCTGTTTCAGTTACAGCTCTTCGGGTGGAAATATCAAAAAAGAAGTTTACAAAAGGTTAATCCTCTTATCTGTTCTAATGTTGATGAAACGAAAAATAACATTTCAAATTTCTCGTTTGCATTCTATATAAAAGTGTTTAATAATATTTATGGGACCCTACTTTGAAGCGTTTCCAAATACACTGATATTGCAAAGAACCCTGTGTTGAAAAAGCTTAACCCTTTTGTGCGCAGCTTTGCATATATGCAAACAACACTGTTTTGAATTTAATAGATTTTTTTATTCGCATATGCCTAATTCACACCACAAAATTAAAATAATAATATTTGCTTCAATTGAAATACAGACACTCCGTATTTACATAAAGCGAAATTCACCATTAAAATATTCTGGCGTAATGTCAGATTCTCTGAACTGCGTAATTTCTAGAACGTATTCTATCATGAGAATTAAAGGGTTAAATGTTAATTTTTATAAAATAAATAATTATGTAAAATAAGCTATTTGGATACATACTTATTAAAGTATTTACTAATTTGCATAATTTTACCGTAAAACAGTCACACGACAGTAGTTTTTACTTATATTGCAGATGTGCAACAGAAGAAAAAGATTGACGTATTATGTGAAAAATATATCTCTGATTTTTTTTCGTTATTTTCTTGTGTTATAAACCTTTCATAGTATCATATACATTTTTTTCGAAACAAAATAAAAAATCGCGCATTTAAGGGTTAAGAGTTATAATGGTTACGAGATTCACTAAATTACAGCCAACGTATTTCTTAACCCTTAAATGCCTGATTTTTCAAAAATCATTGTAATAATGTTTTTCGGCTTTAATTTCTTAAACAAATCATGGGAAAAATACTTTAAAAAATCATATTTTATTTTAAGTATAGTTTACGGCTAAAAACAGTTTGTTACTAAGCGGCAATACTGGTGTTTAATTGAAAAAATAATTTCCCTTGATAAAATTCTATAATGTTAAACACGCAAGAATTTTAGGAACTATAATAAGAAATAAATTTTACTTGCTCACTGCAGGTCAAAATAGGATATTTCGCAAGCTCCCAAACAAAACAAAAAGAACAAGTAACAACAATTGAAAAAATAAATTTATCTTTATTCTTAAACAGCACAAGTGCTGTCATCTACATGTTGAAAATCGATTTAATAATATTTTCAGAATGTATTTTATTGGCAACATTAGGCATTATAGCTTCAATATTATTCTAATAGTATTTTAGAGCCTAAATTGGGTATGTTGCCGAAAAACAACACCAGTCATTTAAGGGTTAACATGTTAAAAACCCCCAAAATAAACATTTTTCTTTTCTGTATGTTTTAGTAAACATTCTTCCATATCTGTGTTATAGGTTTCGAGAAATTTTATCACATAAAAGTTTTATACATTGAAATTCAAACGCCTTATTTCACATCAAAAGAGATAACAATCAAATGATAGTTTCTTACATAAGATGAGATTTTTGTAATAAATTTTTACTTACACTCCATTTCTTTCAAGCTCTGTATTCTCTGCTGCTAAAATAAAGAAAAATCGCACATTAGAAACTTATACGATTTCATATTAAATGTTTATTTACAAATTTACTTTTGATGGATTTTATTCTATATCTTTTAGCAAACTTGTATAATGAATATGATAGTAAAATTATAGTTATTCTTTAATGCATATTATGCATACAGTAAAATTTCGATTACCATCTGTCAAGAGATCATCGATGTTATCAATATAGAACAACACATCGCACATACGCGCGATCAATGTCAACATGCAAAGACGAAGATTAATTTTAGCATATGACTCCATATAATGTAGGTACAAAACAAAATTTTATTCTGAAAATCATTATGCTATTATAGCTGTTAAGCACTCATATTACATACACTAAAAATGTTACTTTATTTTAAATTGTAAAGAAAGCATATAGTCATACATAACAAATTTAAAATATATTCTATATAAGTTTATTTTTTTAGTTAATTTATTAAAATTCCTTCAAAATATAAAGATGGAAACAAATATAAGATGTAATACATTGTGTTGAAATATTTTTTTACTTTACGATTTTACTTAGATTCCGATTTGTAAAATCCTGTCATTTTTCTTTGTTTTAGAAATTTACGAATTTCGCTTTTATGTACATGCAATGTTTCAAATCTTTGCCAGAAAATAAAGTTTTACTATATGTGTATACACACAGGGGGGATTCAATAAAACGTTTACAAAATGACATGGCAAATCAGGCATGCAATTAAATTTAAGAAATAAAAAAAACCGAACTAATTAATTATTTCTCATCAAAGTGGTACTGTTTTTTATATTACTTACCTATTTGTTTTTATTTACTTATACTGATGATTTTTATGTTGTGTTTATTTGATGGTTTCTATCTATAAACACAGTTTTGATGAGGCCTGTAGATGTCTATGAAGGTTAGAGTTGCAGTAAAGCTAGAGATCTTACCTAGACAAATTCCAGGTCGTGTAATATTTAAACGGAGCTTCTGACTGTAAAATAGGGATATACAATGATATGCCACTCAATAGGGTGCGTGAAATTTTTTTCGTCTCTACCGCCATTTTGTATATTACGGCCGCCGTTTTGAATTTATAAAAACAAAACCTCACCTATAACCATCGGACAGTTAAGACGAATCGATAGAGAGCTCATTCATTAAAATCAATCCATCCGTTGGGATGTTTCCAGGGTATAAAGCAATCCACATACCCAGATACGCGTCAAACACATAACCCTTCTTGGCAGTCGGGTAACAAGGATGAAAAACCACATAGGAAAATATAGTCGCAAACCAGTTATTTAGTCACAAATACAGGGTGTTTCCTCAAAACTGAACCCTAGTTGACGGCAATAATTTCATAAAAAATAAAAACATTGTAATGAAAATTCAACGATAGGTACCATGTATTGTGTGAAATGTGATAACATCACGAAAAGATCTGGAAAAACATGTCGCTCAAGCAATCGATGATACCGCATGAATTGATAATCACAGTTCAAAATGTGGGGCGTCAAGTGCTTACTGCTGGAGCGCATAATGCAAACTTCTACCACTTTTGTTTGGTGTTATCACATTTAGAACAAAGGCGAGAATGTTTGTTAAATGTTTTATTATAATATACTTCAGTTTTCTGAAAGTTATTACCGTCAACGCAAATTGAGTTAGGATGAAACACCCTGTATTTGTAACTCAATAAGTGGTTTGTGACCCTCTGTTCCTATATAATTTTTCATCCTTGTTGTATGCCTGATTTGCCATGTCATTTACAAAATGCTTTTTTGAATCACCCTGTATATCTATATACCGGGTGTCCCAAAAAGGACTGACTGATTTTAAAATTCAATAACTTCCAAACGGTGACAGATATTAAAAAAATTCTTGCAGGAGGGTTATGCATAAAGTCAAAAGTTTTTTTTTACAGTGATTTTCGATTTTAGTTCGAATTACAAACAATAGATGGCGCTGTAAGCAATAGGCGCTAAATTCAGGCTTGATTTTTGGTACTTCGTGGCCCGGATAATACATTTCCATCTCCTTTTTCTGCAGAACAGAAAGGACCAAAAATCGAGCCTGTATTTAGCGACTATTGCTTACAGCGCCATCTATTGTTTGTAATTCGAACTAAAATCGAAAATCACTGTAATAAAACTTTTGACTTTATGCATACCCCTCCTGCAAGAATTTTTTTAATATCTGTCACCGTTTGGAAGTTATTGAATTTTAAAATCAGTCAGTCCTTTTTGGGACACCCGGTATATATATATATAATACCTTTGAATGTCCAAAAAAATCTAACTATTTCTCTTAACAAAACCTCACAGAAATCTCTAGTGTTAAGATCCCATATGTTTAATTTATATAAAAACTACCTAACATGAAGTTTAAAAAGTAATATATTAGAAGAATAAAGTTACTACAACTCCAGATTAAGCGATCGCAAATAATATTCCACAAACAGAATTGTCTAAAATCAAAAAAATTAATAGCAAATGGAATTTCGATATCAAACGGTGAAAGAAATTTAAGAAACCAAGGCGACAGGTGGATATCTAATCGTCAGTCAGTAGGACACCACATGTCGCTAATATATGCATTATTTCATACGAAAGACTGGCAATTTTGCCAAGAATAGTCTATCTCTGACGATATAATGCATTGGAATGATAAAAAAAAAACTTTGAAAAACAAACAAACAACGAAGAAGTTCTTTAAACAAAGTCTGATAGAATGTCTAATTTTAATATTTTTAATTTATATATAGAATTCCGAACATAAAGTTAAAGAGGTAACAAACTCGATTTACAAAGGGACCAAAACTCCTATTTAGACATGGCAAATGATAATCCACGAGTTTGCCACATGAAAAAGGTCATATTAAACAAAACACACCATAAAATTCTAATATAATAATAAACGAAAACATATCTAAAAACATATGAAATAGGAGAAAATTTAATTAAATATAATTTAAGCGGATACTGGAATAATAAATGGAATAAAGATATAAAATGATGATAAAAATTAAAAAAAAGAACGACAGATATATGTAATGGTCAGTCGACAGAATACCACATGTCGCAAATAAATGCATTATTTCATGTTATAGACTAGTAACTTCGTCAAGAATAGTCTATCACTGCCGATATAATGCACCGCAATAAAAAAAACAGTAGGACTCAAGAAAACCAAAGAAATATCGAAAATTGTACTCACATACCACAATACCACTTAGACGCGAACTTAGAACGTGATTTTAAGCTCCTCGATTCAATGGAAGTGTTCTAATGAAACTTACTCAGCCTGAACATCTCATGAATATTGAAAATGAATTCCACCAAAAAATCTTATAAATATTACAGATAACCTATTGGAATTAAGATAAGCCATAAAAAAGTAAATCAATAATATAAACAGATAGCGAACTACATCTAATGTTATTGTTTATTTGATTGAGTAACGAGGCAATAAATGTCAGTAACAAAAAAAAAGATGTCTTTAATTATACAATAAGCTTTTTAAATGAAATAAGATGAAGAATTAAATTACATTTAGAAAAATAAATCAATATATTAATATGAGAACGTATTGTTTATTTTATTGAGTAAGGCAATTAATGTCATTTGCAAAAGATTTACTTTATCTCTGATTGTCTAAGAAACTTTATAGATGAAATCAAATGAATTATTAAATTACATATAGGCAATAATTCAATAGATTACTATGATTACAGCTGAAAGTAAAAAGTAAATGCAACATTGTGAATTATTTATTGTTTGCAAATCACAAATGTCGGTGATCTAATGAAATTATAAGCAAATGAAATTATGGACCTCCGCAATTAATATTAAATAAGAAAGCTAGATATAAATTTAAGATGATCAATCTGCAGAACAAAATATAATATATTCAGTACCTGCTATATCATTGTCTTATATTCATTAACAATAATAGTAATAATAATAATAATAATAATATATGTGTAACCATTATAGAATCTTACAATTCATCATCATTTTAAATAAAATTTATAAACTAAGTATCAAGGCATGATACACACATTATAATAAGATGTCCTGAGCTAATAATGCCAGGGTGGGCAATAACGCCAAGTGCAAATATTACGCGTAATCATGAAGGAATCTGGGAGATGGCAACTATGGACTCTGCACAGAAGGGCTCTGAGTCATCTGAATTACAAACAACCGCTAAAAGTTAATTTTTCCATTTGTAGACCTTATCGATGGACGAAGCCCGTAAGAGTCAGCCCCCAATCTAAAATTTGCGAGATAAGTTCTGTGATCTGAAGACAATATATTTATGAGGAAATACTTTGTTTATTGCATAAATTTGTAGTGTATTTCAAGTTCTTTCAAAATGTTGTGGAAGATTTTAGATGTGTTAGCGAGGTAGTTTGTAGTTTAAAATATACTGCGCAATAAGTATATAGGGATAGTAACGCCATCCACTAGAGTTAATACACCGAATGATTCTTTTATGTACGAGAGGGCATTATTGTCATTGTTGAAAACCAAAAAGGATAAAGAAAAATTTGTATATCATAAGTGCTGTTAATTTTTTCATGTCAGGAGAATAAAATATCAGATAATTATTATTGCATTCTGATATCGCAATTAATGGTAAGTAAGAGAAATTTGTCAATTTCTTGGGCTGTAGAGTTTGTATCTTTAGAATTGGGCAATTTACAGGCCATTTTTCCATCTTATTTTATAGTTTTGTTTGCATGGCGTTATTACCCACCTATGTGGGTAATAACGCCAAATAGCATTGTTCGAGAAATCACGCCATTATACACTGCTCAAAACAATTAAAGGATATTTGAAGTTTTATATAAAATAAAGATATAAACGAAATTTTTTTTGCCGAAAATAGAAGAAGAGAATCACAAATGCAAATTTTTCTGGTTTTCAAACTGTGGAGTATGCAAATTTTGAGTTCGACGTCAAAAACGTCGCTTCAGCGGCAGCGAATGAAATTTGACTTTCAACTGGATAAAAGAGAATGAAGACAAGGATGATCGGCATTCAGTGATTGCTTTGTTTCGATGAGTACGATGTCTCAGCGAAGTCATTTGATAGATTTAGAAGCTTTGAGAATTGTTGGTAGGTTAGAAGGGGGCCAAACTCAAGCCGAAGTAGCGCAAGCCATTGGAGTGTCACAAAGTGTCATTTCCAGGATCTGGAACCATTTTTTGGAGAGTGGATGTGCAGGCCGAAGACCAGGGCAAGGTCGTAGATGGGCAACAACGCCCAATGAAGATCGGTATTTAGCGTTAACAGCTCGGAGACACCGAACCATGAACGCTACTCTTCTCCAACAACACCTTCGCTCGGCTACAGGCACCACGATTTCAACTCAGACTGTCCGAAACCGGCTCCATGCTGTAGGTCTGTATGCTCGCCGACCGATGGTATGTGTTAGATTAACATCAAGGCATCGTCGCGACCGCAGGGAGTGGGCAACCGAGCATGTCAACTGGAGGAGAAATGAATGGAGCAATATTCTGTTTTCTGACGAGTCCCGTTTTTCTGTGCATCCGGATAATAGGCGTATTTTCATCTGGAGGGACCGTGGCAGTAGGAATAATCCTGCGTTCGTGCACGAAAGTGTCAGATTTGGCGGTGGAGGAGTGTTGGTGTATGGTGGCATCTCCATTGACGGGCGCACTGACCTCTACATCATTCGAGATGGAGCTCTGACTGGTCGCCGATATAGGGATGAGATCCTCAGACCTATTGTAGTCCCTTACGCTGCAGCAATCGGAGATAACTTCATTTTAATGGACGATAACTGCAGGCCACATCGTGCAAACCTCGTGGAGGATTTCCTTTTCGAGGAAGGAATCGTTCGAATGGAATGGCCAGCGTGTTCTCCAGACATGAATCCAATCGAGCACGTTTGGGACGCTCTAGGAAGACGAGTTTCTGGCCGCCAACAACCCCCACAAACTCTCCAAGAACTGGAAAGAGCTCTTCTGGAAGATTGGGGCAGAATACCCCAACTCGTCATTAATAGCCTCATTGAGTCCATGCCTCAAAGGTGTTCAACGTTTCTGGCAGCCCGTGGAAACCATACCCCCTACTGAAAATGATTTTCTTTGAAGAAAACACCTTTTCTTATTCTTTTTTTCTCATATGCACAAATTGTGTTTTTTTCCTTTAGTACACAAATGCGCAATAAAATGCATTTTTTTCTGCCAAACATGTGTAATTTATTCTCATATAACCTACTATGTCTGTCGACCATGTATCAATCAGCTAAACAGTTTACCAGATACAAAATCCACCTAAAACTGCAATATCCTTTAATTGTTTTGAGCAGTGTATTTTATGAATACATATATGCTAAAATATTTTTTGTTGTATACATAGTCAATAAGTTGCTGTATCAAATCCTATATTTGCTTGAAAAAAAAATCTAAAACTAAGCCGTGAAAATTGGTTGAACCTTAACGTGGCGTTTTTACCCCAGGACACCTTACTACAGTAGTGTGCTGATTTTTAAATATGAAGTTTAATAGAGACCAAGGGAGATGATAAACTTGCAGCATCAAAGGGAATTTCGTAAATAAATGCATTATGTAACTATATACACTGGTGGGCAAAACTTAAACAACAAGCATATTTTCAAACATATGAGTACTCAAAAGTAAATGCATCAAAAAGCAAAAAAAAACATCAAGTGTAGCAAATAGGTATTATATCTACAACTAGTCCAGGCAATAGGGAATTTTACCTAGCAAAATTAATGGTAGTTCTGTAAATCGGCTTACTTTATGTTTTTTGGGTCGCTGAATCCGAATATGTAACTTCCCACCAAAATTTCCCCCGGCACCCCCCCCCCTCCAAATTTTGGTAAAAAGCCCGCCAAAAAGGTTTTTATTAAAAAAATCAATTTTTATTGCTTTAAGGAAAAAGTATCTGGAAATTCAGAAAGTAGAAAAAATTTGCAACAAATTAGATGTATTACATTCTGACTTAGGATGAAGGGGAAGGGGGGATCTGCCTCAGAGCATGTGCCACGATGCTGCGTGGACTAAGTTGCGCAATTCCACTTCACCATTCACACGTTTACATTCGCCCTCCCATCTCCCTCCAAACTTTCTCTATAAGGTTTACTTTAAGTTTTTTGGGTCGCTGAATCCGAATTTTTAACTTACCCCCAAATTCCCCCCCCCCCGCCGAAACCCACCTAAAATAGTTGTTTTTAACTTTAATTTCTTATTGTTTGAGGGGAAAAGCATTACGAAATTCAGAAACTAGACAAAACCTGCAACTAATAGGACTTAAGATAAATAATTAATAGAAATTTTTAATAGAAAAACTCTCTTTCCGAAATTCAGTTACAAATGCGTCGAAGACTCAATATTTCTCTGGAATTTAAGTTGTATAAATTGCGAGTTTTTCTCATAATGCAAGTATTAACAGTAATTTATAGCGGTCAAAGCATCCAACCACCTATATCACATGACATAATGTGCACTGCACATGTGTAGGAATGAGGCAGAAGCACCCCTGTTATCAAATTGCTCTATCTCTAATTCTATGTCACTCCAGTGTATTTAGTGTAAATTTATAATAGAATATCGAAAACATCAATCAAAATTCCACTTTAACATTGATTTGAAAGCAGAACAACCTAAAATCGAAACTTGCAAACTACTTAAAAAAAGGCATTAAACCCATTAAAAGAACACAAAAAGTAACAAAAAATCTTAAATTATGAAATATGTATAAAAATGACTTAATCAAAGTAAATCATAAATACATAGGGGAGATGGGGGCACATGTGAACAATGGGCACATGTGAACATCGCAGTTTTTCAATAGTTATTATTAGTTTTTTTATTTGAAAAAAATTACCAAAGATGGCAGCACCTGTAGACATATGGTAAAAATTTTTTGAAGCTTTTTGACATTTTGTTTGTCTTCAGTAGCCAAAACACTGTTTGTATATGTCAAATGTAAAATGTCGGTTTCAACTTTGGTAAGTGATAAAGTTTATTTATTTAATTAGTTATTCGAATTTTAATGTTTTAACATATACTATGACTACTATTGAATATTTTGGATAAAGTTGTTTTGTTCCCTAAAACGGATAAATGTTAATTATTTATCAATTTAACTCTAGCAGCCATGCGGGGCACTTGTGAACAGACTAGTTGGGGCAGATATGAACAGTTCACAAAAATCAAAATCTTTCTCTGTTGTGCGAATAGAAAGAATTGATAATGATAAAATGTATGTTAAATTCCCGAGAAAGAATCTCAGATCCAATTCATATAATTTCCCTGAAATAGTAGACATTTCTGTCATACAAAAGAGTGATATTGTATTGAAACTTCCACTTCTACATTTGTCAGGAAGTACACAAAGAGCAAGAAGCTCATTTGAGTTCAATTATAATTTAAATAAATTCAATGTTTCCTAAAATGCAATAAGTGTTATGTACTATTTTAGTAAACGGTTTAAAACAATATTTTTTATGCATTGTTAATACAAAGAATATTATGACAAACAACTTTGTATTTTTTTTCTTTTCATTTGTCTCAAACTTGATGTGATGGCTTACTTCCATCTCTGAAACAACAGCTATGAATAGGATAATTTGAATTGGGATGGATATCAGTAACATTCTTAAAATGTAAAATTTTCAAATTGATAACTAATATAATTCTTGTGTATGGTGTCAGAACAGCTTTATATATATTTAGTTTCATTTTAAAATCTTTTGTTTAAACATGTCACTCAGAAACTAGAAAAAAAATATTTTTTATTTTATTTATGGTGAATTTAACTGATAATATAAATAATGGTTATGATAACAAATTAATAACAGGAGAAAAAGCATGTCAAAGGATATTTTTTCCTTGTGTTCACATGTGCCCCACGAGTGTTCACAACTACCCCGCTGAAGGGGCACATGTGAACAATTTTTTGAATTTATAAAACTATTAAAAAATGTAAGAAAAACTATACAGGTGATTTAAAAAAAATTTCCATGTGTAAAAGAAAGTTCTGTTTACTATACTGACTAGTTTTTATTTATAAGAATTAATCCAATTATGAGAAAAAGATATATTTATGCGAACTGTTCACATGTGCCCCCATCTCCCCTATAGACTGTAAGAAAAATATTTCTTAATATAGGAATATATAGTCGATACGAAAAAAAAATGCAAAATAATTTCAGACTACAGTAAAATCTATTTGAAGTTTATTTTTCAATAGCTTTGTTTTATATTCTAAAGTAATGAAAATATGTATAAAATTAAATAAATAATTTTGGATTGATCGTTAAGTATTAGAAATTTAGTAATATAATACATTGCTAATAAAGTGCAATACAAAGTAATTTACAATAAATTAAACAACAGGACTACTTATAAATCTAACATAAAAAACCCAGTAAGTGACATATAGGGAATGGGGATAATACAAAAGCGTAAAAATTACTGTTGAGTAATGTGCACAGGAAAAGTATTCAGATATGGTAATTGAGTTCCGTGTTCAGATAATTATAGGGGCTGTGTATATATAACGTTATCATTTTAGGAGGGTTGGCACATGATATCGTAAGATCTCGCTAGGCGGAGGGGGATTTGTCTTTTGATATCGTTATCATTTCAGTTCGAACAAAAATTTTCTTTTTTGTATTTGTAACTTGGTCTTTACACGAAATAGTATGTTATCCTTTTTAGCCTTATCTATTTTTATGAGAGTGCAAAGTTATTATTCAAATCTTTAAATGATCATAAAATTATTTAATTCCAAAATAATGAATACCCTAACCTTTGTCATCAGTGTATGCATGCATATAAGATCCGCTGTTTGAGAAACCATATGCGAAATATGTTTAAAATTATACTTGTGTTTATTAGTAAAAAAAAAAGGAGAGAGAAAGATCGTTTTCTTGCTGTTTTGTTGGTAAGAAGCTCTGTTTACCTCCCCCTCCGCTACCTCCGTGCGGGGACAAGTGCAAGAAGACATTATTACCATTGAATTCATTATTTAACAAAAAGCTATTATTAAATTATTTTAAATAGTAACTATTTCTTTTAAGTGTCATTTGATATAAAGGTATTTCATATATGAAGTTATATTTTTATTGACTTCTCTTCATTTTGTATTTAAAAAAAAAGGCGAAAAATAAATGTAACCATACTTGTATATCACTCCAAACAAAAGAAAAAAAATCCAAAAATCAAAAGAATTTTTAGACATTGATTGATACCGATATCATTACGGGGGAAGGGGGACGAGTTCGAGGAATGATAACGATATCGTAAGGGGGAGAGAGGGTACAAAATTACCAAAATATTGATAACGTTATACATGTACAGCCCCATATCCTATTTCTATTCAAATATAACATTCAAAAATAAGGTTCAAGCTTAAGTTAAATGTCATAAAGATATGTAGATGGAACTGATTTTTAGCAGCCGTTTCACTTGTGTATTATGTACTATCTATATTCTTAGCGTTTCCTACATGTTTTAGTAAAAAAGTTATTTATTACAACAGATTACAAATTATCCCAGCAAACATAGAGCTATCGGTAAACGATCGGCCGACAGCCGCTTTGCCGTTACCGACGGTATCGGCACGATACCGGCTGCCGTACCGGTTCCGTATCTTTTTCGACACGCCGCGCCGGGCGAGTGACGCCCGACAGATAGGCCCGCACGCCGGTCCAGTATCGGCAAAACAGTATGCCGATAGCTATCCACACGAATGCCGGCCGCAACCCGACACCAGCACCAAATGGAAAAAAATATCTACTTTGATGGCGCCATCTATGAGCCATCGCGGAATGCATTTTTGAAAAGAACGTGTTTCAGCACTGGACGAGGTTGGGTTTGATCCAACGAACTCACGGACTTAACCATTTGGCCACTCAGACTTGATCATGGTAGGATTGTATGAGGTAAAAAGGGGAAGTCTTAACGATACGCAATAGTTTATCATTAAAGGTAAATAGTAGATGGGAAAATTAGAATTTTGAAGTGTTTTTATTTTATTTTTTATTTGTTTATTTATAATTGTCTTACGCGCGTTTATTTAAAAGTTAATTTAATACTTAAATGAATGAAATAAATATCTTAGCGAATTCGTTAAAGCAAAGGAATTTAATAATAATTCTAAGTTTAATTAAGATATAGATATAATTAAGAATAATTAAGAATAGATATAAATTTAAGAATAATTAATTATTAAAAAAATATTTTTAGAAGTCTTGTTGAGTTAATCAAATTTTCTTATTAGAATTATTATGTGCATACATGCGTTGCGTTAATTTATAAAATATATATTTTTAACATGGAAAAATTTATTTTAATAAATAAAAAGTTAGTAATTATTAACTTTTAATTAGAATAAGAATTCATTGTATGTCGTTTTGATGATTTAAAGTACAACATATATTTAATGAGTATGTTGCAATATTAATTTGTTACTTATCAATACTTTTAATTTAAAAATAAAATAAAAATATTAATTTACATTTTTTTTTTCTTTTGGAAGATAATTTTTAAATGCGGAATATTTCTCAATCTTTCTTATAAATTTAAGAATGCTTATTAAATAAAATAAGTGGCTTTCAGAGGTTTTCTCTTAATAAAATTTTCTCTTTAGGAATTATAATGTAATTAAATACGTTAATTCAAGAAATATATATGTGTAACATAGAAAAGCTAATTTTAATTAAAAAAAAAGAGATTGGTAATTAATCACTTTTAATTAGAATAAGAGTTCATTTTTTATCATTTGATAATTTAATGTAGAATATATTTTTAGTGATTAAGTAGCAAAAATGATTCTTTTACTTTTCAACATTTTTTAATCATCAAATAAAATAGAAATATTATTAATTTTTTTTTTGGTAAATAATTTTTTAGAAGTGGGAGATTTCTGAATCTTTCTTTTAAGTTTTAATGCTAAAAAGTAGGGGCAGTTTTTTTAGATTTTTATAGCTTGTAAAATAATTTTAAGCACTTTTTTAATAATTTGATTTTTAAATAACATGAGAAACATACCTATTGCTTTTAAAATGAATATATAGTTAGAAAATAATTAATTTGTTAAGGTTTTTTTTTTTTTTTTTTTTTTTTTTACGATTAAGTTTATAACGAATAATAATTTTAAGGGGCGATTTAAGAAACACTTTTGATGATTCAAATAATCGTAAGCCTTTTTAAAATTAATTCAATAACAGTTTAAAAATATATATATATAAGATTTTTTTTATTTTTTTTTTTTTTAATCACTTAGAATTTCATACAAATGAAATACATGAAATATACATATCTTATCAAAACTCAAATTCAAACAAAATTAAGAAAAAGAAAAAAAAATGTCGGCTAAGACTAAAAATTCCAAATTCGGACCGATGTTGATAAATCTAATCGGGCCACTATCAGAAATCACATATCGGTCCTGCGGCACTTGCTGGTGTAAGTCTCTTGCCGATATATAACCATAAGGGGATCGATTACGGTAACCGGCAGTCAAAAAAGCAGATTCTTATGTTTCAGTTGCCGACACTTCACCGAATCACTGTGCCCATGCCGACACTTAACCGACACTGCCTGCTGCGTTCCGATCGTGTGCCGAAAGGTATGTGTTTGCTGGTACGAGCTGAATATTTTTCCCGCAAAAGAAAACAAAACCGATATATACAAAATTTTCAACAAATGGGTTTTTTTGGTACCACTATTTTCCAAAACAAAGGTTCGTCTTAATTAATACCAAACATTCTGCAAATAAATAAGCTAAAAATTACTATTCGTAAAAGGGCTGTAGAAAAAAAAAACAGAAACTATGTACATACAGCTTTATTTTTTTGATAAAGAAATATTTAAAAAATTTATAACAGATAACATAGCAAACATTTGATCATAACTTCTAAAATTATCCATACTTAGCATGTTTAACAAAAAATATTAATATAACTAGCTATACCCACCCACGCGTTGCTGCGGCTCAGTATGATTAAATGGAAAAGAAAGAAAAGAAAAAGCGCACGATTCTAACATGTTTAATTTCACAGTGCTTGTGGACATTGTCTATGCAGATATAGAGATTGTCTGATTTGCCCATTCTAGAACACGAAACATATAATTGTCCACGCGAGAAGCAATCCGTGTCTAGATCTAAACCGCAGAAATCTAAAGCTTGGCCATAAGCATTGTTGATGGAGATTGCAAAAGCCAATTACATTGGTAATTGCAATCTCTTAAATTGAAATGGCACATCCATTGGAATCAAAGACACGCGAGGAAAGAGGACATCTTCACCTCTGAAAAATCTTGTCAAAATTTTTGCTTCTACGACGTTGCTCATTATTTTTTTACTGCAAGCAGGGTGCCGTTGCAAAAATTTTGCTTGTCAATATTTCGCAACATCATAATTGGAAAGCCGATTGTCAATTACAGTACGTGCGGTGCTTGCGACCCTTGCAGATCAAGTGAATTAAAAAGATGTGGGCCGAGATAAACTTATGGCATTGAGCTCACAGGCTATTCACACTAATTGTATGTTATACTCTTATATCAAAGAAAAATGCCCCTCAAATAATGGACTAAGGGTGATTAGCCCACGCTCCCCCCCCACCCTTATACTTAACCAATGAACCTCCAAATCTAATCAGGGACGCGCCTTATCAGAATAAACCTGTATACCAAATTTGAAGCAAATCAGATAATTCTGCATGAAAAAAACCATTTCGCTCAATTAAGGGGGGGGGGGGAGGGGCTCCTCCTTATACTCTTATTTCAAAGAATAATGCCCATTGAAAAATAAATTAAGAGGATTACACCCGTTTCCCCTTGTTTTTTTGTTACTTAACCAATGAATCTCCAAATCTAATCAGAGAAACGCCTTATCAGAATAAACCGGTATACCAAATTTCAAGCAAATCGGATAAATCTGCATGAAAAATCCATTTATCTAAATTAAGGGGGGGGGGGGATTAGACCCTGTTCGCCCCTTTATACTTAATCAGTGAACCTCCACAGCAAATCAGGAAAACGCCTTATCAGATAGAACCTATTCACAAAATTTGAACCAAATCGAATAATTCAACATGAAAAACCAAGTTATCTAAATTAAAGAAAGGGGGGGTGTAATTAGCTCCCCGTTCCCCTTTGCACAACCAATAAAACACCAAAACTAATCAGAGAAGCACTTTATCAGAATGAATCTATTTACAAAATTTGAAGCAAATCAGATAATTCTGCATGAAAAACCCATTTATATAAATTAAAGGGAGATTAGTCCCCGTTGCCCCTTTTATGCTTAGCCAATGAACTCTCAAATCTAATCAGGGAAGCGCCGTATCAGAATGAACGTATTTACAAAATTTGAAGCAAATCGGAAAATTCTGCATGAAAATGCCATTTATCCAAATTAAGGGACGATTACCCCCCCCCCTCCCGTTCCCCTTTTGTACTTAACCAATGAACTCCCAAAACGAATCAGGGAAGCGCCTTATTAGAATTAAACTATTTACAAAATTTGAAGCAAATCAAATATTTCTATCAAAAATTATCGCGTTCCATACATACGTACATACAGAACCTACGGGCACATTAGCTGTCAGTCTTTAATAGCCTGTGAACTAAAAAGAAAAAAACTGGAAGTAAAAAAATAAAGAAAAAACAAATATCATAAAAAATACTGACGAAATATTTCAGTAATGTGCCTCTCCAGAGGGCATAGTGAGGGGAGATGCATAATATGAAAGAGTGGTCAAAGGGCTTTCTAATGATATACCACATAATAGGTGTCGAAAAATATTAAAAGTTATTGAAAAATATTAAAAAAGTGCACTGGGGGATATAATTGAGGGGATGCGAGGATCATAATAGTAACATAAAAACACGCGCGCATTCAAATGCAACGCAATCGGTGAATTTCAAAGAAATCGGTGAAGATTTATCGGAGGTTTAAGATTTCGTACAAACTAACATTTACATTTTTTTATATAGAAATGTGCCCCCAGCAGGGGAAGGATGAGGGGGATGGTAGGTGCATAATAACAAAAAGTAGTCAAAGAGCTTTCTAATGATATGTCACATGACGTGTGTCTGAAAAAATTTAAAAAGCGCCCCCTGGTGGGGGCAAGGAAATTGGAGGAGGGAGAAGCGAGGTTCGTGATAGGTATATAAAAACACGCGCGCATTCGAATGCAACGCAATTCGTGAATTTCTGAGCAATCGGTGAAGACCTTTCGGAGGTTTAAGATTTTGTACAAATGAGCATTTATATTTTTATTTATATAGAAATGTGCCCCCACGTGCAGAAAGTGAGGGTTTCGAGATGCGAGGTGCATAATATGAAGCAGTAGTCCAAGGGCTTTCTAATGATATATCTATTGATGGGTTTTGGAATAAATTTTAAAAGCGCCCCCTGGTGTGGGTGGTAGCAAATGGGGGGGGGGGGGGGAGCGAGGTTCATAATAAGTATATAACAACACTTCTGTATTCGAATGCAACTCAGCCCCTGAATTTCAAAGCATTCGATGAAGAACTTTCGGAGATTAGCGATTTTAAACAAACGAACATTTACATTTTTATTTATATAGTAGATTTAAATCATCGGTTATGAATCTAAATAGAGAATAATATAACCATGTTTTTCAATTAAAATTTTACTTACACAATTCAGCTTCAGAATCGGCCAGTGTTAATGCAACGATTGAAACAACCATCAGAAATATAAGTACTCCTTTGGTCCACATAGTTCACAGAATGTTTCAAAATATAAATTATCTGAAAAAAAAAATTGCTATTTTTTAAAGCAAAAGAAATACCACTTAAATAATATATTTTCGTCTGTCCGTTTTTGATGTCGGAAAACTTCAAAATTTCATAAAATTCAATGTATCATAACGCTCGCACAAGTTTTGCTCGTACAAGAATGAAGTTTTACTCTTTTATTTTTTAGAACATCGAGAAAAAAGTTTCTCAATAAAATTTACAGAAACTAGGAACCGTATAAATTATAAAAATTATAACTTTTAAAAAAGGAATAACAGGGGTATTTCACTCACATAATCTTAATTCCTGCATTATTTTGAAAACATTGCAATTTGCGTTGCCTACGTGTATCTCCGACAGTTGCAAAATTAAAGCCCGTTTAATCTCTTTGGAACACCCTGAAAATGCTTTAGTTTATTATTCAAATAATAAAATACGTGGATAGAATGATATTATAAATTTATCTTATATAACATTATATAGGAAATATTATTTCTTAAATATTGGCTTTACGTTGGAACTACATATTTCAAGTAAAACCTATGAAATTTATGATGCCATCTATAAAAGGTACATTAGAACACATTTAAAAAAAATAAAAAGCTAATACATTTTCACAATGCTTAAAAAAAGATAAAATCCTATTGTATTTCATTTTAAGTCTGAATGACATATTTAATTTTAAGTTACTTAAAATTTTACTATGCACAATTTTTTTGTATAAAAATTATGTAATTGACATAATTTTATTAACATCATTATTTTTGTAATAGCATATAAAAATCTAATTAAATTTCCTAACAACAGAAACAAGTCGGAAATTGTACTTCAAACGTCGCAAATGAGGTGCGTTCGTATTATAACGAAGTTTTATACCTTACGAACGCTTAAGAATTTGTTTGTGTAGCCCTGTATATAATCTACAGCATTTATGCACACAACAAAATGTGCAAAAAATTTAGTTAAATTTAAAAACTCATATTACAACTAAAAATGCACTTCCCTCAATCATCGCTAATATACAGTATTTCGGATACAGTATAGTATCCGAAGCCTTTTGGGTGTCCCTGTAAATACTATGCACTTTCTATTATACAGGAAGTAACTTGTAGTAAACCTCAGCAACGTATATCAATTTCATTGTACGTGAAACAGCTTAGCATAATTAAAATATGCCCCAAACAAATGTTTCCCTCTATATCATTATGGTGAGGAATACTTTTGTGTGACCCTGTAAATGAATAATGAATATTCTTTGTACCGCATATTCTACAAAATGTATATTTTAATGCACTTAATAAATGCATATCAATTTCATTATGTTCGAAAGGATGTAACATAATTAAAATGCACTTGAAACTATTTTTTTTTCCATTGTCCGTAATGTAACGGAATAATTTTGACTGCCCCTGTAATAAAACTATGCACCCAATTTTCATAACATTTTAAATGCCTCGACAAAAGTATACAACAAATACATATTTTAAATTAAAAACCATTCGGTTGGGTAGTTTTTCGATGTAATATGCGGACGGATAGGCAGACAGGGAGACGGGACCAGACGACGACGGCTATAGGTGCTTCGTATTTATATAATTATTAACGCACCAAAAATTGAAATATATCCCAGAAATCAATTATTATCAATGAAATAAAATACACATTTATATGCTAAAAGTGATTACAGAACGTATTAAAAAATCTTTAAAATCTTTTAACAAAACACCGAACTACTTTTGTGCATTTTCTAACGTTAGTATATTCTTATAATTTGTAAATAATAAATAAACTACTTCCGTATAAAATTGAACTTTTAAACTGATAGTATTGACGCCATGTATTGCCAATATTTTGTCTTGTTTATACATCTCACGCTAAACACCATATAATTAAAAAAAAGGCTGATTCACTGCACATATCCCTATTACGGATATTTACTTCTATTGACTCCAGGGTAATGGATGGTGAATAAATTATTAAAGGATAATTTATTGAAGGATACATTATTTTACTTTCTATAAAATTAACCTGCAAGCTTATGTTGTTACGTCCGTCAGTATTTGCCTCAGTTATTCTAAAGTTTGAAATATAAACTTAACAATTATCTTCATACGCTCATAGAAAGAATGATATATAAGCATAAAAGATTTAATATCTATGTTATCGGAACGCCCCCCCCCCCCCCCGCCTTCAAACCGCCTTAAAAACATAGTCTTTAGGAAAGAAGATCAAATTGATAAAAACCAACTATCGGGAATATATAAAATACCGTTCACTAATGCCGGATGAAACAATACATTAATATATAGGAATGACCAGAGGACTTAAATTCTAACAAAAAATGTACTTTAGCTTAAATTTTCTGCAGTAATAATAACTACAATGTATCACCCTGCGTCCCCTTCAATCGCATATTTACATTTCATACATTATTTATAAAATTTAAAGCATTTTTGTCTTGCGTAAAAAATAAAAATAATATATTTTGATTATACCTTTATACATAATAAAATCTCATAAATAAACAGAGCAAAAACATTAAAATCGGAGTGAGGAATTTTCAGATAATCGTACTAGAAAAGGTTTTCTTTACATCAACTAGCAAGGCACAACAGACAGTGCACAACTGTTTCAGTGGGATTCAGTGCTCTTTTTAATATTTAAATATTCACTAAAAATAATCAAAAACAGCAGCTGCGTTCCTGTGAGAATCATCGCAAATTAAACACTGCTTAAAGTTAAAAAGTTGATCAGTAGGAATGTTTTGCAAACACAAGCAAAACACAGCGAGTAATCATATTTAACATGAGCACGAGCAAAACTGACAGTTACGGTTGCCTTTGATTCTGGCATTCCTCATCGCTGTTCGTAAACCATTGTGACCGAAAACAATTGAGGCTACTCTTGCAAGCGCTATATAGGATTATGCTGTAACGTATGCGACACGCTACGTCCCATATATAAGCACTTTTGTAGGAAATAATGCAAAGTATTGAGATGGGAGTGAAAGGAAAACATAATTTAGGGTTCGATTTTTTTGGAAGCTCTGTTCCGCTAGGCTCCACGCCGTAGTATTTATGAGCTCGGGCGAATTCCGACCAAAATTTGAACATTGACTAAAAACAAAGAATTACCGGAGCTAAGTTTCGGTGAGCTCCGGCGGAAATTAAGCTTTGCGGAATGACAAATGAAATGTTTAAAATGTAGAAGAAACAACATATAGCAGATTTCCTGAACTTAAGTTCAGCAAGAAAAGTACAGCTTTAGTCAGACATTACAACGTAGGATCTTTGCAGATTAATTTTAACGAAATTAAAACATTTTATCTATCAAGATTTTATTCCCCATCCATTATCCACAAGTCAGTCAAAATCTGTATCTGCAATAAGAACATGAAATTGTGAATTGAATCGAAAACTGTAAACTGAATTTTTCTATTTTGAAATCACTCAGTGTTTAGCCTAAGATGTTCCGTAAGCTTAAAAAAGTATAGTATAAACTAGGGGGCTCTGCCCCATGCCAGCTACGCCAACCCACATTCATACACCGCAGACTCTAAAAACACGCTAATTTGATCGGTTTTAAAAAGATTACAAAAGACTGAATTACAATTTAAAAACCAGTGGCGATCTTCCTTTAAACGGGATACCATTCATTTTGTTCATTGGGAAATTGTAAGATCGAATCAGCTGGTGTTAAGACATCCAGTGGCTGTTTTCGTGTTTGAATCAATAAGATCAGTTAAACATTTCAAAATAAGCTAATATGAAATGAATTAAGTAAACAGAGTCTTTGCCGCCTTACATTTTTAATAATTCCATAAAAAGATTGTTTTAAATAGGACATTTCAAATTATGAAAACACGCTTATTTTTAGAAAGGAAATATTATTTGAGCTGTCTTAGAATTGGCAAGATTACTTAAAAAGATCATCTCGAAATTTTAAATAGATGTCTCGCATAAGTATATTTTAGATTTTTAACTTTTTGTCAGTATTACTATTTGGCCATTTAATTTCTCCCATTTACTGCTTTTAATGGATATTATTTGATTTCTCATTTTAAAGTTTTTTTTCCTCATTTTAATATTCACGTGAAAATACTTTTGTTAAAATTTGTAATACTTTTGTTTTGTCTCGAAATATTATTATTTGCGCTCCCTTAGATATTACAATAAAAGTAAAAGAAACAATCCTTTCCAAATATGAAACAAATGTCTCGTAAATATATTTTTAAATTTAAACTGTTTGGCAGTTTTATTATTTGTCCATTTTAAATGTGAAGTAATTTCTCCCATGTACTGCTTTTAACACATATTAAGGGATTTACTATTTTAAGGGGTCTCAGGACTCTTAAAATTGGTAAAATGAGAAAAACAGAACATATTCAATATTTAATATCTTGAAATGTATACGATTTTAAAACAAATTTTAAAGAATCAAGAAAGATATAAGTATGTTCTTTCATTTCATTTATTTAAGAAACTACAAGACGCAGAATTAATGTTTACAGAGGCCTTCAAGCTGACAGACGTTTCTCGAACAGAAAATTGATATGACAGCTTATGTGGAGGATTACAAAATACATTTTGCAACTAGAATGATATTTTTTATGCCCGATTATACTTATGATTGTAATAATTACCTTGAACCTAAATAAATTTGTATTTAAACCATTTTAATATTTTTAATACGGAGTTATATTTAACTAATACAAAATTTTGAAATTTTCAACAGCATAATCACCTAAAAGAATGAGCTTTTTTAACAATAAAAATGAAATTTTAGATTCAGGTTATACAGACTAATATGAAAACTATTTTTTGAAAATTTTATGAAAATATATTCAGAAATTTTGGAAATATCCTGAGCAATTATACTAAAAACATCATTTGGAGAAAAATGACTTTAAAGTTTCGGAAACCCCCTCTTCAGCTATTGGGCGGGTATAATTCTAAAAGCCTTAACTTCTGTTCTAATGTGAATTTCAAGGAAACAATTATATCAAAATTTTCAAACAAGATAGGAGGTTAACATTTAAATAGATTAAAATTTCAAAAATTTTGAATTTTTACGAGTCCTGAGACACCTTAAAGTTTTCTTTCTCTTTTAATAGTCACGTGTAAATACAATTTTTACGACGTAATTGTCAGTATTTTTCTGCTTTTGACACGTAATCATTTAATTCTAATTTTAAAGGATTTTTTTTTGTTTTTGTTTTAGATAGTCACGTGTTTATAAATGTTTAATCGTAAGGAAATATTATTCTTTGCGCTGTTTTTACAATTGGCGACAATTTAAAATAACATTATCATTTTCTGAAATATTAAAAAAATATGTTTTGAAATGAGGAAAATTTTATTAAAATAAATAATAAATTATTATTTATTAATAGTATTATTACCTTAGTTCCACAAAAGTGGAGTAATTTAGTTACCATTATTACAGAAATATTGTTAAAATCAGAAAAAATATAATATCTCCAAAATTACTTCAAATTAAAAATTTCTAATATTATTTTTAATATATGGGGATCAATACGGGTAATTGGTGCTAAATTTACCGCTAAAAGCTCAATAATTTAGAGAGAATAGCTGTGAAATATAACCATTCGTTTTATCAGTCGTTTCATAAATTCGTTTCATTAGGATTTTATATATATAGGGCAGATGAAATCAAATTTACAGAATTTTTTTTGTTGTTGTTAAGGCACATTGGGAATTGATGGGAATGCCCAATACTCTCTCGCGATATATTATCATTAGTTTCAGAATTCAATTTTATGCAGAAATAGCTTATTAATTATTTTCAGACCTTGAGTATGTCACTGTTATAAAGTGTACGAAACTATTCGGTTTTTTACTAAAAGAATTTAACAATTTTTTATATATACTTTATTCACTTTTAACGTATAAATCTATGCTTTATTATTTTTTTTTTTAAATGATAAAAATATCACTGAATGTAATTAAAAAAATATTAATATGCCATTTATGTTATGCACACACAGATAATTTTTAACAAATAAACTTACCAAGATTATTTCTATCTGTCTATATGGTGACTACTGGCTTAAAAAAAAAGGTTTATATACTAAATGATACAGACGAACACAATAAATATTTGACATAATATGACTGGCAAAGTAAGAAACGTTTCAACTTCTGTAAAGTGCTGTTTATATTGTTTTAAAAATAATAAGACATATTTTTGATCATTTGTGTATTTTTCGTAGGCTTAAAAATAAAAAAAAAGAATATACAACTGTCAAAGTAAGCACGTTTACACTGATTTCTTTAGGGATGATTCCAGCTGCTTTTTTTCTGCCACATTCCTGATAAAAAGTGATGAAAATATTATATAACCCAATGAATAGAAATCACAATGATGAAATAAAGAAAATTTTAATTTCAAATTTAAATGTAGTTTCTAATGATCATTCGCTGAAGTGGCAAATACGTTAGTGATATTAAAATATTAACAATATTCTAATTGTATACGAGTTTAACGAGTTTATGATTTTGAAAATTAAATAATAATATTAGAAAAGGTACATACTTATGGGATCAATAGAAATGATTGTTTACATAATTCCATTACACTTCGACCAGTATAAGTCGGATTATTAATTTATGCATGCATTACGGTGCCAAGATGACTTAGAAACTTATAGAACATTTTTTTAATTATACACACTGCGTTCTACAGTTATTTTAAACTGTTTTAAATGTATTTTATTAAATTTTAATTTGCTTATTTATTTTTTTTTTATTTATAAATATTCTTTACCAAACTCCTTTCATATTTCTACGTGTGACTATTTTATCAACGCAGTCTTAACTATCTATACTTTGGAATATTTTATTAGGGACTTTGTCCGTTCATTGCTAGTATAAACTGCACGTGTTACCATTATATTATAAATCAACTAACAGTCTTAGCTTAGGTGTTTTTTATTGGGTCTCTTGTCGACTTCGCCAGCATCTGGAACCTTTAGAGTAAGCTTTAATCTTGGATTGAATAAAATATCAGTTGAAGATCAGTCTGCGTATCCCTCAATAGTAGAACTAAATATCTTCTTTTAAACCAGACATGTCAAACTCGTCTACCGCCGCGGGCCAAATTAAGCATTGGATACAAAGACGCGGGCCACATCAAACGAAGTAGATAATGTTATTAGAATTGCACACAACAATATTTGTACGTACAAAACATAGCCATATTAAACAAATATTCAAGTAAAGTTCCAAAGTTATTATTATAATTCATAGTTTATTTTATCTTATTTTTCGAAAAAATACTTGGCATTACTTTTTATCAAACAAATCTACAAAGTTTAATCGGATTTTCTAAATTGTATTCCTTTAAAAAAATTATTTTACACAAGCTATGTTAATCTAACAGAGGTATAACTTTTAATCTTCAGGATTTTTTTCAAGTAAAAACTTAAAAAAAAAATAAATAAATAAATAAAACATATCTCTCTATTCTAAAAAAAAGTAACTTATGCTGTCAACGCCGCCGCCGGTTTTGAATTTCTTGTGACCGGAGGTTTTTCTCCGTTAATATTAGGAAAAATATTGCATAATAAAATATGAAAATCGGCAGTATTATAGAGAAATGTTTGATAAACACGCTGATGCAGACAGTTTCAAATCGAAGAATTATTTTAAGAGATATTTAATGCTAAATTTGGACAAAGTCGTTCTATTAAAAAAGTTTTATAGGAGCAAAAACTATACATCGGAATTTAATCATTTTAGATGATTTTATACGTTATAATTTCCCGGTGTGCAGAATGCATTTATTTTTTAAATTTGACTCATTTTTTGAGCTTTTATTTCTATTTTAAATTCAAATTTTCAGCATTTCAAGAGATATTTTTTACTTATTTTAGAAAATTGTACTAATTTAACCTGTTGCCAACTGTATAAACAGCACAAACAATAATGTTTGCTTCAAACTAAAAACTTATTTACACGTGACTATTATAAAAAGAAAAAAAACTTTCAAATTAGAATTAAATAATTACGTATAAAAAGCAGGAACTTATTGAAAATTACTTCATAAAAACTATATTTACACGTGAATTTTACAGAGAAAGGATATTGTAAAATAATAAATTCATTAACATGCGTTAAAAGTCTTAAATAGCAGAAATTACGTCACATTTACGTTACATTACACTTATTACGTAAAATGAACCAAAAATAATATTGCAAAACAGTTTTAATTTAAAAATTGCGCGAGACATTTATTTGATATTTCGAGATGAATTTTTCAGATATTTTTGTTGGGACAGCGCAAATAATATTTCATTTCTAACAAAAGTATTTTCACGTGAATATTAAAAGGAGAAATAAAAGTTTGGTGAAAATTGCGTGAGATTAAAAATGATACATTTAAAATGTCTTTCATTTATTTATTTATTTACTGAACAACAAAAATACGACTTGTGTGCTTGACATGAGAGCCTGCTTAAAATGTCTTATTTAAAAGAACTTTTTTTTCGCTTTGTTAAAAAATACCGGGAGACAAAGACTCTGTTTATTAATTCATTTTATATTAGCTTATTTTGAAATGTTTAACTGTTTTTTTAATCAAAGAGGAAAACAGCCATAGTATCTTTTAACAGCAGCTGATTTTTCCTTAAAATTCCCCAATCAAAGAGAAATGAATAGAAACCCGTTTATAGGGAGATCGCCACTGTTTTTTAAATTATAATTCAATCTTTCAAAATCTTTTTAAAGACGATCAAATTAGCGTGCTTTTAGAAACTGCGGTGTCTGAACGGGGGTTGGCAAGCATGGCTCGTAGAGGGCCGAGCCCCTTGGTTTTGAAAAAAAAATTAATAAATTGTGTCTTGTATTTATGGGCTACGTATTTAATTTCATTTATGAAACACGTTTTCTCGTTCAAATTATGTTGCTTGTACCAGAAAAAGTTTGCTACCGAACATAGCTAATATATGCCTTATTGCTCACTGTGCCCCATTGCCAACTTTCTCACTCAGTTGGAAAATTACAACTCGTAACTGAATTAAACAAAGGTAAAATGCCAAAGGATTGGCGGGCCACAAAGAAGTTGTCGGGGGGCCAGTTGTGGCCCGCGGGCCGCGTGTATGACATGCCTGTTTTAAACGAACTGAATTTTACCAACTGAGTGAAAAAAATGCACTAGCCTTAAGTTGAACCCAAGCCATTTAGTTTAAAATGCGAATGCTCTATCTAATAAGCTAACTAGGTGGTAGAACTGGTGGACACATTTCCCTCATAAAGCCTTATTGGCAATAGCATCTGCTCTATGTAAAGAGCTCAACAGAATGTACCGCAGGTATTAGAATTTCATTAAAAGATGAATACGGGGATACACTCATTGTAAATTTATATCAAAGTTCTTGTGTTCGACTCTCGGCCTAGACACTGCTTCACCCAGTTAGAATATCTTTACAAATCGGAAAGATTGAGTAAAAATAATAAAGTGCAACTTCTTTTAATTTTAAATAAGTTAAATTTTGTATTGTCATGTGTAAAACTGTTGTCAAGATTTCCTCATTTAGTCATTAAATAAATTAAATTGGTTATTTGTTGATTTCTTAAACGAGGAAATGTTTGAGTAGGACTGTGAAAGATAATTTTGTATTAATAATTTTTTTTCCCAAGCGAACTAGGGATTGATATTTGAAGATTTGAGACTTAAAAGTAGTTTTTGTTGAAAAGCCAAGCAAATAACCGGTATTAAGATTTTTAAAAAATGTATTTTCATCTTATCTAAGTTTATTTCTCAATGTTTTTGTCATATGAAAACGGTAATTGCCCATAAGGATCCGTGTAGAACTTTTTCCGGGAGATTTCGAAACAATAAGTGTCCTACAAGGCAGGCGCAAACATTTATGTAGTGAAACATTGTTGAGGGCACGTGTCTTGATAATATACACCGGAATGTCTAAGTAACCAAACATGTTTTCCTTGCACTTGAAACATTTTTTAAACTCTTGATTTTGTGATATATATATATTTGCTTTGCACATATATATATATTAAACTGATACATAATACTCGTAAAATATGGCATAGAAGACTAGTTACTTCGGTATTTTTAAAATCAAAATTACTTATAACGTAAACATGTAAAAATGTCACTTTCGTATAGACCTTTGAAATGCTACTATTACTTTGAAATATAATGTAAACATGTAAAAATGTCACTTTCGTATAGAGCTTTGAAATACTATTAGTTTTGATTTTATAGTGTTTTACATGATTTAAATCCCATTAGCTTGAACTGCTTTAAAGTAGTATTACAAATAAACAGGGTGTTATAAGTTCATGTGTTAACAATACATTCTTTAATTCATATTTGTATTTTCTTTCTATTATTTAAGTTTAACTGAGGTTTTGTAAGTAACACTTTAAGATACGTATTTTAATAATATGTAAAACACTAAAATTGTTTTAAATTTGAAAGCAAAAAAAAAAAAAATATATATATATATATCTATATATATATATCATCGTAAATGTGTACCTTTTTTTAAAATTCAGTACTTATGCTGTAAGGATAATTAATGCTAATTAATTGTATTTTCGTGTACTATTAGACAATAATAATAATACTGCTTGCAGTAACAATCAGTCGCGTAGCCAAGGTTTCCTTTCTGAGAGTGCCGAAAATTTTCTATTCGAATGGAAAATCTGTTTTACTTTATCATAAACAAGAACATTTTCGCTAGAACACAGTGCAATGGGAAGGGTGTAAATTTTGAAGTGTACGGGTAATAATAGGTGGGAAATCAATTTGCAACATATAACACTGATAAATTCAGGTTCTTTTTCTCTCATTTTTTTTAATCAATAAAAGTTAAATCAAAAACTTTATTAAAATAGATCCGTAAAAAAGAGGAGTTGTGAGGGGAATGGACTAAAACCCGTGCAAAAGCTCTAATATCAGTATTAATAAATATAGTTGCAATACTAGATACGCATAATAATGAGATAAATATGATAAGGGGGGATAATATGGAAAATTTTGTTCATTATTTTATTTGCTTTTGCATTAAATGTTTTTTAAGAATGACATTTCAAAATTGATATCTCAATTAAAATGAAAAACATTTTCCTTAAGATACTATTTTTCCTGAAAAACTTGAGAAATTTATACAGTTAAAACAATGTTTAGTAGCCTCTTTGCGTGAAACTATTTATTGTAAATTATGGTTGCATTAGATTTAAAATGTAATCTTTAAATTGTTTTTTATTTTACTGTTAAAGTGCAAACCAAATAAGCAGTAGTGTGACTTTACACCAGATAAGCAGTAGCGTGACTTTACATCAAAAATGGTGGCAACTAAGTTGCCACTAAAATTGGTGTTTGTTTACACCATTTGATAGCTGGTAGCTCATTACACCAATTTACAAGTGGAATTTCATTACACCACTTGGGGTGGCAACTTGGTTGCCACCCTTTTAGGCTTAAAGTAAGGGAAATCTTTTCTACAGTGTACATGCATATATTCAGCTCATACATTATTCAAAAGACGGCTGTAGTAATGTATTTTGTGTGCTAACACTATATGGCAGATTAAATACTTCACTTGCTCATAATGCATATATAATTATTCAGAAGATGAAATAAGCATTTATTATTTGGCATTCGTATTCTTTAAAGTATTCCATAAGCAAGAAATACCTGATCAAAAGAACGAAATATAGAAGGTCGAAATTAGCTTCAGACTTGCATGCACGTGGAAGTTCATTTTCTCGCCAAACGGCTTGGCTACAGTGTTTGGCGTCAAGCGCGCTGGGACGTTGAGTGATTGTGAATTTGCTTCCGGGTGGGAGGGTCAATTTGAATATGGTTCTATATGGTCACGTTCAATTGGAAATAAGCTGTCCTTCATTCACAGACTTTTTCTCTCTAAAAAAGTAATCTTACTACTGTGCGATATTTTCTCTTCTTACGGCTACATTCATTGGAAAGGAAGCATTATCTCTCTATTCAAAAACAAGTTGGAATTTGCAAATCAAACGTGGCAAATGAGGTGCGTTCGTACTAGAAATAGTTTTATAAATATTTTTTGCACCGCATATTGTACTGATTGTATATTTTAGTGCACTTCATAAGTGCATATCAATTTCATTCTGTTCGAAAGGATCTAACATCCTTAAAATGCACTTGAAATAATTTTTTACCATTGACCGTAATGTAACGGAAAACATTTGACTGTCCCTGTAGTTAAACTATACATTCGATTTTCATAAAATTTGAAATGACTCGACAAAATTTTGAAACAATTATATATTTAAAATTGCAGACCATTCGGATGGGTAGTTTTTGCTCTTTAATATGCGGACGGACGGAAGGACAGACAGACAGACGGACCGAAAGACGATAATAAGTGCTACGTATTTATATAATTACGAACGCACCTAAAAATATAACTAACGGTGTCAGCGCCGCCGCCGTAAACAATTTTTTTTTTTTTTTTTTTTTTTTTTTTTTTTTGGCCGGGGTCTACGCGAATATTAAGAAAATTACTGCATACAAAAATATGTAAATTCGTAGTATTATACAGAAATGTAAACACGTTGAAGCAGACAGTTTTTAAATCGAAGAATTATTTTAAGTGAACTTACAGGAAATATTTAATGTTTAAGTTAGCCAATATCGTCCCATTAAGAAAGTTTAATAGAAGGAAAATCTATACATAGGAATGTAATCTTTTTTTCTAAGGATATACATTAGAAGCTCCCAGTCTGCAGATTGCATTTATTTTTTGAATTTGACTATTTTTTTTAGGATTTTTTTCAATTCAAATTGAAATTTTTAGCGTTTTGAGAGATTTTTTTTTTTTACATATTTACGTCATAAATGTGTACGTAAATGTGTGTATGTACAAGTGAACTCCTGTGTCTGTCTGTCACAGCCATTTTACTCGTAAACTATGGAACGTGGAAAGTTCAAATTCGGGGAAGTAATAAAGACCATTGACCCACATATTTTCAGACTAATAAACATTCATAAATACATTTAGTAAAAAAGTAGAGGGGCTAATTATGCTACTTGAAAAAAAAAATGTTTTCTTTCCATATCATGTGGGGTATCCTGTGAAAGCTTTTGTAACGCTGAACTCAAAAATACATTTCTTTTAATTTTAGGTATTATACGAGTATTTTCAAAGATATTGTTGAAAATATAGCGCAAAAATATGTCCCCCCCCCATCTAATTCCGAATCTACTGAAACTAAAATTATGAAAAAATTAGAGGTAGTAGACGTTAATGTAAACCTTGCAGGAAATTTATAGCGATTACCCTAGGTCACATAGTTTTTGAGTAATTAGCATTTTTCTGTTATACACCATTTTCGATTTACGGGCATTCAGAAAAATTGTTGAGCATCGCTGAATATACCTATCGTTGCAGAAGAATAAAATCATTGTTGATAATGATTTTCGAAAAAAATCATCGGTAATTAGCCGAGATATTAACCCTTAAATGTACGGTCTGTTTGGACATACACAATGACAGGAGCAGCGTACTCTATGCCTACTTAACAACTTTTAATGATATATATGTGTAATGTAATGTCCAGCAACAGTATAAAAGCAATAAACGTCAAATTGTTAAAAACATACTAAAAAGTGGAAAAAATGAAAACAAAAGATCATTTTCAACATTTTATGACTTAAAATGCATATGATTTTAAAACACAATTTTAATTGGGATAAAAAATTGCAAGACACAGAATTAGTATTTATAGGGGGCTGGAAATTGTTAGACATTTGTCGAACAAAAAATTGGATAACAGTTTACGCTCAGGATTACAAAATAAATATTGCAACTAGAATGAAAATTTTGGTGCTTACTTATATTTCATATTGTAATAATTTGCCTGAACTTAAATAAATTTGTATTTAAAGCATTTTTATATTTTTAATGCATTGTTGCATTTCGCTAATACAAAATTTTGAAAATTTCAACAGTAAAATCACCTAAAACAATATTTTTTTGAACAATAAAAAAATAAATTTTAGGTTCAGTTTATACAGACTAACATGAAATATATGCTTTGAAAATTTCATGAAAAAAAAAATCCAGAAGTTTTTAAAGTATCCTGCGCGTTATGCCCAAAAAACGCCATTTGGAAAATAATGACTTTAAAGTTTCGAAAACGCCGCTTCAGCTATTGAGCGGGTATAATTCTAAAAGTCAAAACTTCTGTTCTAATGGGAATTTCAAGGAAACAATTATATCAAAATATTCAGAAAAGATAGGAGTTTCATCTAAAAAAATTAAAATTTCTTAAATTTTGAAGCTTTAGGCTAATGTCAGACGAACGTCTATTTGTACGCTTTCTTTTTTCAACATGGAAAATAAGCACATGCTAGCGGAGGTGTAGGAAGGCGGTAGGAAGGAAAAAAGCGTGCAAATAGACGCTCGTCTGACATTAGCCTTAAGAGTCCTGCGACCACTTAATCCTTTCCGACATGGAGTAATTCTATTTATAAACTTATGAAATAATGAACTGGCACCAGAATTTATAAACGAATTTATTTGAAAATGCGAACTTGCTTATTTTCACGTACATGATAAAAGGAAAATTTTAATTATATATTCTTGGTGCAGTTTGTCTGTTTTGGAATTAAAATTAGGTGTCCGTTTTTTAAGGGCATCGCCCTCGAAAGATTTAATTAGAATGAATCGCATAAATACTGTGGGATTCGCCATAGTTTGCATTGATTGTATCTCTCAATACGCCTCGAGTGACTTTAAAAGTTAATTAAACACCTATCTGGAAAAACGCGGTACTGACCAAGGCGGCGTTGGAACTTTGAGACCTCAATTCGAAGCGCGCTTAGCACAATGCCAAATTTAAACTTTGAACAAAGGTTTTATTTTAGCTACACTGTAGAATTAAAGGTTATCACTACGCTGAATTTAGTCTCATGAAATGCCAAATGAAGTTTAACTATGCACTGCTTTTATTGTCAGTACCGAATTAAGTTCATCTTAAACAGATTAGGATAATATTAAAAGAAGAGTTATACGAATAGCTATATTTGATATTATTTAGGTTCCATATCTCTTTGAACGTTCATGGTATACCCATTTACACTTTTCTAATATATACAGTTATACCCAACTCTACGTTGTATAGTTTTTTACAAAGTCTTAGTATTCTTTTAGCAACGTTTTTTTTTTTTTTTTTTTTTTTTTTTTTTTAATACAGTTAAAATTCATATATTTACTCTACGGATCCCTCTGTGCGCGAGTAATGCTCGCACTTGACCGTTTATTTTTTTTAAGGTTTTTGATGTAAAAGTTCGACGTAATTTTTGTTGTGTGTGTTTTTTAAGTGCGTTCGTAATTACATAAATAGATAGTACCTATAGTCGTCGCCTGGTTCGACCGTCTGTCTGTCCGCCTGTCCGCATGTAACAGCGCAAAAACTACGCAACAAAATGGTTTAAAATTTAATATATATAATCGTTAAAGAATTTTGCCCTTTTAAATTTATCGAAAATCGAATCAAAACTTAAAATTTATTAATAAAAGTTTCTTTCATGCTATTAAATCCAATCATACGTAATCAATTCAATAATATCCCATGATATGTAATGATTCTTCGTTGTCATGGTGATGACATCCTATTTAAGATATAGTCATATATTTTCCGTATTACTGAATTTAATATGTATAATCGTATTAAAATTTGTATTCGTGCATTTTTGTATAAGAGTGCAACAGCTATTGCACCAAGATCTGAATATTTATAAATCTACTTACTCTACGAATGCACCTCATTTGCCATGTTTGACGTGCAATTTCCGACTTCTTTAAATATATTTCCTTTAAATTTGACCACAATTTAGTTTTGTTTCTCCAGGTAACATAATCAAATAATTAATATATTTTAAAAAGGAAACGAAACACTTTAGAACTATGCATGCAGACTTCGGATAATATGAATACTAGCAGGAATGACCGAGCTTAGCTAGGTGGCCTTGTGTGCGAAAATTAGCCTTGTGTTCAATTCGATATTTTATTGTCACTGTATCATTTTTGCTGTTTAGGTACAACTGGCATGATCCTGAGGCATAGTGATCCTAAATGACCCACTAACCGAATTTTTTCGAACATGCGACCTAACTAATGGTCTTCTCGAAACCGTAAACGATAGAATATAAATTTAGTCAAAATCTTTAAAGTCGTTTTTTAGATAACGTTAGCTTGTACCACGGTAACCCAAAAGGGACCCACTAATCTAAATTTATCGAACATGTGATCTATCCCAATAGTCTTCTCGTGCTGGGAAACAATGTAATAAAAAATTTTGTCAAAATTGTTTGAGCAGTATTTTAAATACAATTAGTTTGACACACAGTGATCCCAAACTGATCCACTAATCGAATTTTCTCGAACATGTGACTTAGTGCAATGGTCTTCTCATGCTCAGAAACAATATAATGCAAAATTTTGTCAAAATGTTTTGAGCCTTTTTTAGATACCATTAGCTTGACCAATAGTGACCAAAAAATGACCCACTGTTCGAATTTTCTCGAACATGCGACTTAGACCAATGGTCTTCTCATGTCCAAACGGTATAATACAAAATTTTGTCGAAATCGCTCCAGTCGTTTTTAGATACAATTATCTTGACTCATACTGACACAAACATAACCCACTAATCGAATTTCCTCGAACATGTGACTTAGCCCAATGGTCTTCTCAGGCTCAGAACGCTATAATAAAAAATTTTGTCAAAATGGTTTGAGACTTTTCTTAGATACAATAAGTTGATCCACAGTGACCCAAAAATGACCCAGTAATCGAATTTTCTTGAACATGTGACTTAGCCCAATCGTCTTCTCATGCTCAGAAACGATATAATACAAAATTTGCTCAAAATTTTTGAGTTGTTTTATCGATGCAATTAGCTTGACCCACGGTGACCCAAAAATGACCCACCCACAAATCGATTTTTTTCGAACATGTGACTTAGCCCAATGGCCTTCTCATGCCCAGAAACGGTATAATACAAAATTTTGTCAAAATCGTTTGATTCGTTTTTTAGATACAACCCACAATGACCAAAAATGACCCAGTAATCGATTTTTCTCGACCTTTGACTTAGTTCAATGGTCATCTCATGCCCAGAAGCGGTATATTACAAAATTTTCTCAACATGTCTGAGCCTTTTTTTCAGATTAAATTAGCTTGACACTTGACCTATTGTGACCCAAAATGACCCATTAATCGAATTTTCTTGAACATGCAGCCTATCCCAATGGCATTCTCGTGCCCGAAAACGATAAAACACAAAATTTCGTCAAGATCGTTAGAGCTGTTTTCTAGATAAACTTAGCTTGACCCACAGAGACCCAAAAATGACCCACTAATCGAATTTTCTCGAACATGTGACTTAGTCCAACGGTCTTATGCTCAGAAATGATATAATGCAAAATTTTGTCAAAATGTTTTGAGACTTTTTTTTAGATATAATTAGTTTGACCCTCAGTGACTCAAAAATGACCCACTAATAGAATTTTCTCGAACATGCGACTTAGCACAATGGACTTCTCATGTCCAGAAACAGTATAATACAAAATTTTGTGAAAATCATTTGAGTCGTTTTTAGATACAATTATCTTGACCCACAGTGACCCCAAAATGACCCAGTAATAGAATTTTCTTGAACATGTGACTTAGCCCAATCGTCTTCTCATGCTCAAAAACGGCATAATACAAAATTTTGTCAAAATCGTTTGATTCGTTTTTTAGATACAATTAGATGGACCCTGACCCATTGTGACCCAAAATTACCCACTAATCAAATTTTCTTATCATGCAGCCAATCCCAATGGTATTCTCTTGCCCGAAAACGATAAAACACAAAATTTCATCAAAAACGTTAGAGCCGTTTTCTAGATAAACTTAGCTTGACCCACAGTGACCCAAAAATGACCCACTAATCGAATTTTCTCTAACACGTGACTTAGCTCATTGGTCTTCTCGTAATCCAATACAGTAGATTAAAAAGTTAGTCAAAATCGTCAGAGCCGTTATTTAGATAAATTTAGCTTGACCCGAAGTGACCCAAAAATGACCTCCTAATCGAAATTTCTCGAACATGTGACCTAGCCCAATAGTTTCCTCGTACCCAAAACGATTGGATATAAAATTTAGTCAAAATCGATTGAGCCGTTTTTCAGATATAATTAGCTTGACCCTGATCCATTATGACCCAAAATGACCCATTAATCGAATTTTCTCGAACACGTGACCTAACCCAATAGTCTTATCGTTCCCGAAAATGGTAAAATACAAAATTTCTTCAAAATCGCTAGAGCCGTTTTTAAGATAAAATTTACATACACACACACACACACATACACATACATACACACACAATTTTTGCTCGCCTTATACTATAAGATATGTGTAAAAATGATTGATTTTTAAAAACATAGCCATGTTAAAGAAACTTGAAATAGACATAGGTGGTTAAAAGATAATTATAATTTATTTCTTATGTATTAATAGCCTATTATTTGTGTGTATTTCTGTCTCATCTGATCGAGCCACATCGTCATAAAAACAGTGTGGTTTTCCATTAGAAATGAAATTATGTTTTATGTATTTATGATTTTTTTTCCTTTGGGAAGAACCAGAAATTAACTATATTGTTAGTAAAATAAAATTTTTTTCTAAATAAAATTAATTTACAGTGCTCAAATTCCGTCCCATTGAAGATATTTACTCTCTGCTCATAGAAAAAAAAATATCAGTTAATAAGGAACGTGATTGCAAATCAAATTTTATAGAACAAATTAATACTTTTTATTTGATTTAGCTAAACTGCAATATTTGTGACATGCACACCACATGACGCTCTTGGGTCATATTTGCGACAAAAATGAGAACAATGCAAAACAAAGTTCGTATTTTTTATTTTAATACATCCTATTCATAACCGAAATATTAATTTTTTGAAAATATTAGTAGTTTTTACTAGTTTATTAATTTAAAATATTCATACATTATTATATATTAATTAACAAAAAAGTAAAGCATAAATCAATCGAAATGATATTTGTTTAAAATCAGAACTATTTCGAGGTTTCGAAAGTTACTTTCATATCTTTTGGAAAAAAAGTTAGCTTATGTTGGGTGATATATGAATTTCCAAATATATCTTTTTTAGTGGATTTCGTGAAATATGTTTTAAACTTGTATTGTTAACTTTACACATTAGTTTCATTGACAGATTTAATTGTTTTAGTTTAAAATTATTTTAAAAGCTGTCATTTTTAAGTAAATAATATTGTCTTTCAATTTTAAAATTATTAACCTGTCACACATGTTTTTTTTTTTGTTTTGTTTTTACCGAGGAACATGAGTTAATTGGATACATAATATATTCGATGATGGTTTTAAAAAAGTGTGTAATGTTTAAAAAAATGTCTTGTGTTTTGCAGTAGCCACTGAAAAATTAATTGGTGAAAAATAAATGGCTAAAATTTTAAGATTTTTTAATTGATTGAATTTCCAGCACAATTAATAATCCTGGTTCAGATTCTAAGCCTAATGTATTTGTATAAAGAAGTATTTAAATATACTATATAATTTTCAAATTATTACGTCTGATAAATTCTGATTACGTCTGATAAATACGTGTGATAATGAAATTTTTGTTTTACAACTTTGTAATATTTCTGTGAAAATTATTAATTTTTACTTTCTTTTATCTTTAATAGAAAAAAGTATTGTAATCGAAATTTCCTTAGACTTCCGGTTTTCGACGTATTTACACGTTTAAAGAGTCAGAGATCGCCCAAAACATGTTTATACAAAATGTCTGTCTGTCCGTTATGTGTGTCCGTGTGTCGCCATTATACCATTGAAAAGTTTATGAAGTTATACGTAGAATTGAACAAAATTTTTTGTGTATGTTTTTGGTTATGGCCAGCAGGTCCTCCTTTAATTTGGAAATATTTCGCAGAAAGGAGGTCGCTGTAATAGCGATTTTTGTGCCATTTTCATTATTGTACCATCGAAAAGTTTTTGAAGTTATCAATAGAATTGAACCAAATTTCATAGTTATGTTTTTGGCTATGTCAAGCAGTTACTCTTTGAATTTGGAAATATTTCGCCAGAAGGAGGCGCTGTAATAGAATTGCCATTTTCATTATTCAACCGTCGAAAAGTGCCTGATGTTATGCAAAGAATTGAACTAAATTTCATATTTATATTTTTGGCTAAGACAAACATGTCTTCGTTGAATTTCGAAATATTCCACAGGAGTAGGTGCTGTAATAGCGATTTTGTTGTAATTTTCTCGAGTTTTAATAGTATTATTGTGCATTGGTGGCTTGTGCATCGATGGTAACATCGCGTCCTGTTAAAGCGACTATTTGCAAACAGCTGACGTATAACAGAATAGCGAAAAATTATTGATTTTAAACAATATCATGATCGAGAGTAACTCTTTTTTACTCTAATTAATTGACTGAAGCAGAAATTTAAAATGAAAATCAAAGTTTGTATAGTATTGAACTTATAATATTGAAGTATTAACATTTGTAACTATTTTTTGAAATATTAAGATGTATGAGATACAAGAAAGTTTTGGGATTGGCACATACAACTAGTTATTTGTCACTTAATCGTAATTACAAAACGCTGTATACAATATTTAGGAGTGTTTGATTGGTAAGTATATTTATAAAGAAATGGACTTTTCAATAAATTAGCAAAAATACGGGGTGCCCTAAAAAGGACTGACTGAATTTAAAATCCAATAACTTGCAAACGGTGACAATTATTTAAAATATTCTTGCAGGAGGGTTATGCATGAAGTCAAAGGTTTTTTTACAGTGATTTTCGATTTTAGTTCGAATTACAAACAATGGGTGGCGCTGTAAGCAATAGACGGTAAATACAGGCTCGATTTTTTGGCTTTTCTCTCCTTCCATGTGGAAAAAGGAGATTAAAATGCATTGAGTGGCTCCCGAAGTATCAAAATTCGAGCCTGAATTTATCGTCTATTGATAGCAGTGCCATCTATTCTTTGTAATTCGAACTAAAATCGAAAATCACGGTAAAAAAACTTTTGAAATCTTGCATAACCCTCCTGCAAGAATTTTTTAAATATCTGTCACAGTTTGGAAGTTACTGAATTTTAAAATCATTCAGTCTTTTTTAGGACACCCGATATCTGCAAAATTAAATAAAATACTTTTGGTTAATTATTAGATATTTATAAATACAGTTGCCGAGATTCATTACTAATAATCAAAAATTAATGCTTTTACTGCTTTACTGTGCAATTTATAGAAAAAGTAAACAATATATGCATTAATAAAAACATTTTGAGATTAATTAAGTTACAGGATGTAATTAGAAAATAACATCTGACATGTCCTTGTTAATTAGGTTTAAATTTTCTTTTATAAATAAAAAAATAAAGAAATGTAAAGACTTGTTTCTGTGGTCTAATTAATTCAAATTAAAATCACTTTTACGTTTTTTTATTAATGAAAATCATTTATCAAGAGACGTCTAAAGAGTCAAAATATTATACAGGTGAAGCTATTTCTTATGTTAGCAACTATTTTTTTTTCTTTTACATTTATTTTATACTTCAGAGACTTTTCACTAAATGGAATATTAATCAAGACGTTCGAGAAACATCACAAGTTAATTTAATTTATTCTACAAAAACATGGAACATAGATTTACATTAAAATTTATAAACAGATATCATTCTTTGTATTTCAAAAATAATTATTAAAAATAAAAATAAAAAGTAAATTTGCGTGTTTAGATATATATAATAAACAGCTAATATAAATTTAACAAATACGTGATAGAATTGTAAAAATTATTTTTAATTTACTACGAAAAGATGTTTTAACTTACATTATTCAGATTCAGAATTGGCAAATATTAATGCTGTGATTGACACAAATGTCAAAAACATAAAGATCCTTTTGCTCCACATACTTGACTAGATTTTGTGGATGTGAATTGTACTAAAAGAAATAAGCTCTGTTCTAAAATATTGAAATGTTATATTGGTACATACTTGGACACAAAATAATAAATATAAGATAAAATATGCATTTTAAAAACAGTTAAAACAAATTACTCCAAATTAATAAATATACAATTTTAATTAGACTATATAAAAAAATATACACTGACGTGTCATTAAATGCAATGCAGCGCTATGCAATTTTTTTAGCGCTGCGCCTCATTTCTAAGCATTCGAGAGTGCTGTGGTAACTGCATATATATCTAATACTCTGGTTGTTTCGAATCACTCGTTTCAACTGCCAGTATGTGTAAAGATCGTAATTTAGATGACTTCGATTGCGGACAAATAATAGGTGTTCGTCGCATGGGCCTTTCAATTTCCGAAATCGTTAGAGAATTAGGATTTTTCCGCTCAACAGTCTCAAGAGTACATCGAGAATAAACGGATGGTAGGGAAAATAGCTAATGGGCAAAGAAAGGACAGTTAGCCTTTAACGAGCGAGGTAGCAGACGGCTCAGCCGTATTGTATGTAGACAGCGAAGCCAAACATTAACTCAAATTACCACACAGAGTGCCATTCGTACAGTCAGTAAATGGAAGTGCAACGTCGCTTCACCGTATGGGGTTCAGGGGCCATAGACCAACGAGTGTACCATTGCTCAACGCACGCCACCGGGCTATACGTCTTGCCTGGGCAAGAGAACACATAATATAGACTTTGGAGGACTAGAACAGAGTAGCATGAAGTGATGAGTCCCTATTCCGACTACTTCACGCCAATAGGAGGTTTAGGATATGGCGACAATCTTACGAAGCTATGGATTTTGCTTGACAGGTTGCACATTTACGAGGTCATGGCGGCTCAGTCATGGTCTGAGGTGTTTTCTCCTGGGACGTTTTATGATCATTGGTACTTGTACAAGACTCCCCCAATGCAATTTGGTACGTAGAGTTGATGGGCGATCACCTCCATCTATTTATGTCTTACTGTCATCCACATGGATATGGAGTATTCCAGCAAGACAACTGCTCCTCTCACATGTCCCGGTTGGCTACTGCCTGGTGGGATGAGCATTTTCTGGCTTCTCTGTTAACCTTTTACCCGCCGCACCATGAACTGCTTGTTAAATTAATTTGAAAAAAAAATTTTGAGACGATTTAGATTAATTCTAAGGTTGCGTGCCAAATTTTTGGATGTTATGTAAAATAGAAGTGAAGTTACAAGTATGTTCCGCTTGTGGAACGTTGGCGGTACGGATAACATTTGAACATTTTGTCGAATTTTTCTTTCGAAATCATACCAGCACTGCACACATAACAAAACAAAGAAAACAATGTAAAGTAAAAACATTTTCTATTTTAAGAACATGTTAACTAGTCACTAGCAGCAAAATGTTTATGAAAGGCCTGAAAACATTTTTCATGCATACGCTTTCCACAATATTCACACCATTTATTCATGTTTTTCTGTCGATTTGATAATCTTCTTGAGTAGTAGACGAAAACAATGGCTACTGAATAAGGTGATAATGCCCATACTTACTGGAGCAGTAGGACTTTCTATTCCCTTTCTCAAACATCAAATCCAATTTTTATGACAACAGTCGCAATTTCACGACGAAACCCCAAATGGCTCAGGGTTCCTTTTGAACCTACTGTATGACAAGTAACAATAGCCATATTTAGTTCATTTGCAAGCAGATTTCATCACCATTTTTATCATCGAAGTACTGGGCGATATGTTCCAAGCAAATAATCCAAAAATTCTACACTACCCATATTCTAATTATGCAATCTAATCAATCGAGGTTATTTGATTGAAATTCCTCGCTTCAATTTTCAAGAATCATGTTACACTTTGAGTTAGCGATGTGTTAGCTTTCCAATTTGATATAACAGTAACGACACTGTTGCACTGCATCGTACACAAACACCTTTGTAATCACTATAATAATCAAAATCTCCTTCTTCTTGTTTTTGCAATTCTTTTGTAGATTTTATTGGCATTTATTGGTTTAAAAATATTTCACAGACACTTTGGCAACAGGTGCAAGAGATATTCATGATAAAATTTTCTCTTTAATAATACTGGTACGAAAATAATAAGAAAATAATCGCCCGAGGGAGCCCAGAAAAAATGATCAAGATCCTAAAAAAAGTAACAATAAGATAATTTTGTACTCTGAACCGCCAACGTTCCACATGTGGAACATTGGCATTCAAATGATCATAAAACAAAAACGAAATAAGATAAAACATTCATTTATCCATAAAACGTAATAAATAACACTAAGCAATATAATAATAATCATCACAGCACTCACATTTGAATTCTAAAGTTATAGCTAGAGTAAAAAGCACAGTCTACTAAATTTACGTTTTTTGTTACATTTCAACAAGCTCCAAAATAGAAACCACAAAAAATTATTTAAAAAAAATAATTTTTAATCCATTAAAACACATCTTTTAAAAAGATATATTAAAAATTTCAAACAGATTAAACAAATACTTAAAAAGATACAACACCACACAGTTTATGTTCCACTTGTGGAACGTTGGCGGGTTAAAGGTTAAGAATTGGCCACTTAGAAGCAAAGACTTAAATCCTATTGAGCACCTTTGGGATGCTTTGGGTTGGAAATGTGTGGAAGCACGTAACTCTGCACCAGCGAATCTTACAGAATTATGGACTGTTCTAGCAAACTTTTGGCAAGCAATGTCTGTGGAGCATTTCCGCAAACTTGTTGAATTTATGCCCCATCGTGTGGCCGCCGTCATGAAGACCAAAAGAAGCCCAACACGTTACTACTTTTCTATCCCTACTTCAATGGCACTTTAGTGCATAACTTACTACTCAAATCTTAAGTCGAATTTAAGCGTTTAACACATTAATCTATTTTTAATTGCTTGAAGTTTTCTTTTTGTGTTTTTATGATTAGATCTAAAAACGACATAATATTAACCGCCATAAGATTTAACCTGGCTGAGATTGACTACAAGAAAAGATGATAAAATATAATATGGCATGAAATTATTTTATCCTAATATATTTCGTAAACACCATAATTGAAATTATTGTACAGCTACATAAATTAATATGCTTTCCTGCCACATTTATATTTTTTATTTCTTGAAAAATCACTCTGCGTTTTCCCATAAAAATTTTATAATTCTATAAAGTTATGAATATTTTAGATTAAAACCCATATTTCAAAATATTTATACTAGTGTACAAATCGGCCCCTTACTTCGAGAGGAAGGAAACAGAAAATCTTAAAAAAAAATTATGTTTCCTACTTTTCCTTCCTAATTCAACAAGAAAAGATCAAAAACTCGTGTATAAATTTATTTTCTTTCTTCCTCATAAAAGCTCTTAAAAACAAAAGCGTATGCATTAATTTTAAATGGATAGAAATTATAATCGTACTGAAAAGACTTTGAAAACAAAACAGAAATGCATGAAATATATATCAAATGATGAATTCCCTCAACATAAAAATATAGTCTTTGGAATATTTCAGTATCCGACCCTACGTCAGACTCACAAACAGTTCACCAAAGTATTTTGTATCTTTAGTAGAACACTGCTAATGCGAACCCTGCTAAACCGAAATTCCTGTTAATCCGAACCAGTTTTATTTTCGAAAATTATATTTGTACAGATTAACCTAAAAGATTAAAATATTGTATAAAAACATACTTTTTCAGCATGCATAATTTTGTAAACATTGAAGAAATTAATGCAATAATTCAAGTACCACATTTACATTTAATAAAAACATTACATTAACACATCACATACACATTTATTTTAACGATCTTTTGGAAAGGAAGGATAAGAGAAAGCAATATTATGCCTCTCATAAACATAATCTCCATTGATGTTGCATTTTCAGTCTGCTCTATAAATCGCAGTGCTATTACTAGTGCATTTGAAGCTTCAGAATGGGAAACGAGAATATTATGTGATTCATCAGTTTCTTCTAGATCAGAGTCATCTTGCAGCTTATTTTGAACTAAAGAGATGATTTCTTCATCTGTATATAACTGATTTGCTTCAGTATCACAAGACAACCACTCAGTTACAGCGAGTTCTGTTGCGTCTTCACAGCCTGGGATACATTTAATAAGCCGAAGAATTTTGCTTTTGTTTGCTTCTCCCTATTCAACATCGCTAGAATCAGCTAAACTTGTCCATAACTTCTTCCGCGAATTTACTAAACAATTTTGTGTAACATTGTCCCATGACTCCGATACCCAGAGTATATTAATCTTTTATTATGACATTTTGTATAAGTTGCCTTACAGAGAAAGAACTACCACCGCTTTCAATTAGTTTTCCAAGAAGCATCTTCCTGTAGCCGTTACATTTTGTAAAAATTTTACATTTTGTAACACTACTTTGTTTTGGTCCATAGGCTGTAATAAAGCTGTTGCATTAGGAGGCAGAAAAACAGCTTGTTTATTTCCGCAACACAATGATGTTGCTGCTGGATGAGATGGAGCATTATCCCAAATTACTAAAGCGCGGTTTGGCAAACTGTTCTTTTTATAAAACATTTCTATTGCTGGGACAAACTGTTTTTCGAACCATTCTTTAAAAACCTTGGCGGTCATCCACGCTATCTTCTGACTCCTGTAAAATACAAGAAGTGTTGAAGTGTTCACATTTTTCATCACTCTAGAGTTCCTTGACTTCCCTATAAACCTAGCGGTAATTTATTATCAACTGTTGAACTGGAACATGCTAACACTGTCACTCTTTCTTTACTCATTTAAAGCCTGGAGCGTAAGATTCCTCTTGACAAGCAAGACTTTTTTGCGGCAGCGCTTTAAAATTTAGGCTACTTTCATCACAATTGTATACTTGCCCTGGTAAATAATTTTTGAATAAAATCAAATCATCGAATTCTTTTATGAATTCTTTAGCAACCATGTAATCAGAGGATAATTTTTCTCCTTTTATGCACAACTGTCAAACTACATGTATTTTCTCAACCTTCAAACCATCAGTTACTTGCAACAAATGTTGGGTCTCCATCAATTAAAGTGTTTTGTTGATGTGCATTTCCTTGGATAAGCAGAACAGATATCGGCATTCCTTTTTGTTGCTCTTGTGAAAACCAAAGGTAAAGAGCTTCATCAATATTTTCAAAATGTGACACTTTTAATGTTTTATGTTTTTTAAACATGCTTCCTAAACTAAACTGATCAATTTTCAGCGATTCTTTTTCCAATCACTAAATGTTGCTTTACCGATGCCAAATTCAGCAGCTAATTTCGTGGCTGATTGGCTTTTGTCTAAACGTGCTAGCACATCTTTTTTTTAGAGAGCATGCATTATGTTTCTGTTTATTTCACATAACTGAAATGCTTAAAATATTAATTAAAATGAATTAATGAACTTAACGCGATCCACACTACACAAGTGATTTCAATTTTACAGAAGAGAACGACGTGTCAGGAAAACGTGTGTTCATACAAGAATGAACTAGCAGGAAAGTGGATGATTCATTTGCCGGAAAATTAGGAGTTGAACCGCACGACAAGTTAGAAAGAGAAAAATCTTTTCTATAGCCTCCACCGTCACAGCGCCCCGACTACCCCTAGCTTCCATAGCTTTCAGACGTGCCCTGGGCGAGCTCACATGGCCGGGTTCTAATTTATAAGACCCAGGTAAGCCCGAAACCTAAACTATGCAAATTCATTCATTTAAAGCAATTCTGGTCATTTTGGTACAAATTTCATCAAAATCGGTCCAGTGGTTCCGAAGATATGAGCTTTTAAATTTTTTCTCATTACTCTTAATCTAGTTCTCATATCTCGGAATCTGCCATTGCAGCTGGATTGATAAATTTTAATGCTCATATTTATTTATACAGATTTCCCCAGTATTCTAGTATTTTGTAAAGTGTTTTAATAACAATCGTAATGCAAATAAAAGCATTTAAACATTTGGGAGTAACTTTAAATCGAAGTTATGGACTTGAATGGAGTTGAAATTGGTGTCTGTGTTTGTGAATTTATTTAGTACTAGCGAACTTGCCCGGCGTTGCCCGGGTACGTCAGAAAACAGCACGAATTACGAAAAAACTCTGAAAATCACAATAAGATATCGCGAAAGAATTTTAAATCGCTTCTCAAATTCTAAAAAGAGAAAATATATATACATATTATGTTCCAAGATTGCAATTTGATTCCTTTCACTAATGTGGAAAAATAGTAGCAAATCGCAAAATACACTAAAAATCACATACAAAATCCCCGAAAAATTCAAAAATTGCTATACGAAATCTGAATAAACTTTATTGAAATGCGGGCAGAATGTACTTAGGTCAAAAATGGAATGTCAAAAAATTGCAGAAGATCGCAAAGAAACGTAAAAATCGCATTAAAAATCACAAAAAGTTCAAAAATCACGAAAGTCAAAATTTACTATAATTGGATAAAAGTTTCAATACTAATTCCTTTGACCTGTGGGCTCTCTTAAAATGTATGTTTTGGAAATCATGCTAAGCATTAGATCATGTTACTTTTATTCGTAATTAATTTACCTGTACTCCCTTAAATATAATTAATATAATCCCTTAAGTTAATATTAGTTTTTGTTGCATTAAAATATCTCAATTTGTTGATTTTCTGTAAGCAAGTAAACCCTATTGTTTTACAGTGGAAGTCTATCGGAATTTGGCGAAATATTAGAGATATCGCCAAGTTCGCGTCACTTTTGGCGACTCATTTTGGCCGCCAAATTTGGCGATATATCGCCATGTTAGCGACAAACTTGGTGTTATTTGGCAACAGAACTGGATCCTCCCTATGGTAACCCACTTATAAGTATGGTGATGCATATTACATGCTGTTCAATAATGGCATAAAAATTCGCTAAATATTCAAAAATCACTGCACGAATTCCGAATAAATTTTTTTGAAAAGAGAACAAAATTTGCTATATTGGGTTAAAAGAAAGAAACCGCATTCTTTTTCCTAATATGGAAAAATTGAATTAATATAATCCCTTAAGTTAATATTAGTTTTTGTTGCATTAAAATATCTCAATTTGTTGATTTTCTGTAAGAAAGTAATCCATATTGGTTTACAATGGAAGTCTATGAGAATTTGGCGAAATATTAGAGATATCGCCAAGTTGACGTCACTTTTGGCGACTCATTTCGGTCGCCAAATTTGGCGATACACCACCAAGTTGGCGACAAACTTGGTTGCATTTGGCGACAGAACTGTGTCCCTGTACAGTAACCTCCATATAGGTATGGAAATGCATTAAATGCTGTTCAATGATTGCATAAAAAATTCTCTAAAAATTCAAAAATCGCTGCATGAATTCCGAATAAACTTTTTTGAAAAGGGAACAAAATTTACTATATTGGGTTAAAAAAAAGAAACCATATTCTTCTCACTTATATGGAAAAAATCGCCTCGAAACTTAAAAGAGTGCTAAAAATCGCATAAAAATTAAATTAAAAAAATCTAATCAAAAAATCGAAAATCGGGCTTCGAGGTGCAAAACTTCATATTTAGACGTACCTTTTCCCCAAATTTTGTAGCTCTACGTGCAGCGGTCTCTTCAGAACACCGTCGACACACTCACTCAATCACACACAAACTTCTTTCTTTATTATTATAGATGTTTCAAATATTCCTAGGAGTGGGCGGTTGCGATATTTACTTAAATTAAACATTTCTGAACGCAAATTACCCAACATTTATAACTTAAAAGTATTAGAATTACAAAGAGTAAAACAAACACAAGAAAATGCTATGAAATTAACAAGTTGGAAATTCCTCGTCAAACGTGTCAAATGAGGTGCGTTCGTACTATAACAAGTTTTAAAATTATTTTTTGCACCCCATATTGTACTGAATGTATAATGTTTTGCACTTCATAAAGTACACAGTCTTTAACATCATTAAAATGCACTCCCAATAATTTTTTCCCCATTCCCCGAACACTTTTGACTGTCCCTGTAATTAAACTATACATCCGATTTTCCTAAAATTTGAAATGGTACGACAAAATTTTGCAACAATTATATCTTTAAAATTTCAGACCATTCGGAAGGCTGTAACATCATTAAAATGCACTTGCAATAATTTTTCCCATTGGCCGTAATGTAAAGAAAAAATTTGACTGTCCCTGTAATTAAACTATGCATCCGATTTTCCTAAAATTTGAAATGGCTCGACAAAATTTTGCAACAATTATATCTTTAAAATTTCAGACCATTCGGAAGGCTGTAACATCATTAAAATGCACTTGCAATAATTTTTCCCATTGGCCGTAATGTAAAGAAAAACTTTTGACTATCCCTGTAATTAAACTATACATCCGATTTTCATAAAATTTGAAATGGCTCGACAAAATTTTGCAACAATCTTATATTTCAAATTTCAGACCATTCGGTTAGGTAGTTTTTGCTCTGTTATATGCAGACAGACAGACGGACGGACAGACGGACAGACGGACGGACTGAACGACGACTATAGGTGCTACGTATTTATATAATTACGAACGCACCTAAAAAAGGACTTGGAACAAGAACAGGCATTAAATAGACAGTTAGCAGAGAACATAAGGAATTTAAAAGAAACAGTAGAAAACGAAAACAAAGAAGTGGTGGATAAAACAGTAAAAATAAACACTCTGCAAAAAGAAATAAAACAACTACAGGAAATAAAAACTAAGAAAAAGAATAAGACAGACATAGTTGAAGTAATAAACAAAAAGACGCAAACCAAAATCAGTAGAACAGAAAAAACATCAAGTACCCAAACGAATGAGGTAGACTTCCCAGGCGAACTTTTGAAGTATACGGAAGGAACAGACAGGAAGCTACAGGTAATGGAGAATCGCTAAAGAAGCTTATGAAGGATACACAAATGCAGCAAGAACATCATGCCGAAGATCAGAGGAGTACAGTGGGTGAACAATCTAGCTCGGCAGTCCTGATAAAAAAAAAAACAAGGCGGTCTGTCGCTGGAGAAGATAAGGGAGATCCTGAATCTAGAAATAATAAAATATTCCGAAATTCTATCAATAACAAACAAAACAGCAAGAAACAACAGAACACTAATAGTAAAAGTAAAAACAAAAGTAGAAACAGAGGAAATCCTGGAATTCATAGAGGGAATAAAACAAATTATAACTCAAGCAGAAGTAACATTCAAAAGCAACGATTTCAAGAAAATAATAATAACAGGAATCCTGCGAATAGTAGAACAAGAAAAAAATAGTAGAACATCTAAGAGAACAACAAAGCAACGCAGGAACAATAATTATATACAGAATACTACAAAGAGACAAATCAAAACTGTACAACTTAATATTAGTAATGTAAGTACCGTAAGTAACTAATAGAAATTTGCTAATAACATTATGTACTTTTTTCAAAATTAATTTTCTCACTTAAAAATAGCTTCTTAAATAGAAATAAGTATTAATCCTGTATAACCCCTAATGACAACTTTTTCTGATTTTCATGTCTTTGAAAATATGTTTACAATAGAAAATTTTATAGTTATATCCAGTAACTAGCTGAAATAGTCACTATTCTTATGGTAGAAAAACATGACGAAATACAAGTAGAACAATGGCAGAAAGATATGAGTTCTTTTTATCAGTAAATCTAGAAAATGACTTCAAACAGAAAGCGATGACAGACAAGGGATATTTTCGGCGGCTGCTTTATGTTACTAACACTAAGCCTGCAAAGATTTCATTATGTATCTCCTTATATCCTATCAATAACATTTTAATTTCCTTTCAAATTGATTTCTAACAGATTGCAAAACACTTTAACCCTTAAATGCCTGATTTTTCAAAAATCATTGTAACAATGTTTTTCAGATTTCATTCTTTAAATAAATTATGGGGAAAATACTTTAAAAAATCATATTTCCTTTTAAGTATGGTTTACGGCTAAAAAACCGTTTGTTACTAATCAGCAATACTGGTCTTTAATTGGAAAAATAATTTTCCTTGATAAAATTCTATAATATTAACCACACAAGAATTTTAGGAACTATAATAAGAAATAAATTTTACTTGCTCACTGCAGAACAAAATAGGGTATTTCGCAAGCTCCCAAACAAAACAAAAAGAACATTTATCAACAATTGAAAAAATAAATCTATCTTTATTCATAAACAGCACAAGTGTTGCCATCTAAATGTTGAAAATCAGTTTAATAATATTTTCAGAATGTATTTTATTGCAACATTAGGCATTATAGCTTCAATATTATTCTAATAGTATTTTAGAAGCCTAAATTGGGTATGTTGCCGAAAAGCAACACCAGGCATTTAAGGGTTAAGTAACATGGATTACATTATCGTTTCTCAAATAGCACTTTTCCCACCCTCTACAATAGCAAGATTCTTTTTTGGCCGAGACCAAACATTTGTATAAAAATCAAAACCCCACAGACCGGGCTCTGTTTTGATCTGTCTCATCTCTTGCCGACATCTAAAAGCAGAAGCAATAATTTAAAATCCCTGGAGATGAAAGGAAAATTTCTTTTAAATTTTTAGCTTGTTACTTTCTTCTATCTTCAATAGAAGAATGTCTCAATCGAATTTTTATTTCGACTGCCAGATTTCGACAGATTTACACGTTTTAGTGGTCAGAGATCCAAAAAGACGTTTATAGAAAATGTCTGTCTGTCCGTGTGTCCGTATGTCGCAATTGTAACATCAAAAAGTGTATGAAGTTATGAATAGAATTAAACAGAACAATTTTGGGAGTTTTGGGCTATAGGAAACAGGTCCTCCCTTAATTTGGAAAAATTCCGATGGGAGGGGGCGCTGTAACAGCGATTTTTGTGCCATTTGCATTGTTGTATCATCGAAAAGTGCATGAATTTATGTATAGAATTGAACTAAATTGTTTGTGTATGTTTTTAATCATGGCAAGAAGGTGTTTCCTTAATTTGGGTGTATTCCGCCTAAAAAAACACTGTAATAGCGATTTTTTGTATATTTTTCTTGATTTTTGGTAGTTCTATTGTACACTGGCGGCTTCTAAAGCGATAACAACTTCGCATCAGAATAAGCCGGCTATTCGCGAACCGCTCATGTACAAAAATATAACGGAAAACTACTGATTTTTATAAGGATCAATAGTTTGTGTATGTTTTTAACCATGGCAAGAAGCTGCTTCCTTAATTTGGGTGTATTCCGCCTAAAAGGAACACTGTAATAGCGATTTTTGTATATTTTTCGTAGTTCTATTCTACACTGGCGGTTCCTAAAGTGACAAGAACTTCGCATCAGAATAAGCCGGCTATTCGCGAACCGCTCATGTACAAAAATATAACGGAAAACTATTGATTTTAAGACCAATGTCAGACAGGCGTCTTTTTTGCTTACGTATTATCCATTCACAATGCTATAGCATTGTGAATGGATAATACGTAAGCAAAAAAGCAGCAAAAAAGACGCCCGTCTAACATTGGTCTAATAAAGATCATTACCAAGATGAACCTGTTTTTACTCCGATTAATTGACTGGCACAGAAATTTAAGATAAAAGTCAATGTTGGTATAGTATTGAACAAATAATATTATAGTATTGGTATTTGTAACTACATTTTGAAATATTAGGATGCAGTGGATAGAAGTAAGTTTTGGGATTGACACGTCCAACTAGTTTTTTAGTGCATCCCTGCTGTGAATGACTCTCACAAGAAAAGCAGGAGCGCTTTGTGTTTTTAACACTTTCCAACATGTTTGAAATGTGTTTATGTATTACGTTTCTCTGTCCGTTTGTCTGTCCAAGCTCTAACTCGTGTAAATATACTCGGATTGCCCTGTAATTGATATAGGTTATTAAGGTTTGTCCTAGCGTGTTCGGTATTTAAAATGATAGTAGTGTTAGTGTTTATAATTCCCTTACAGGGTCACTTAAATGTATTCCGTTACATTATGGCTTTGGGGAAAATCATTTTCGGGGTATTTTAGTGGTGTTACACTATTTTAAACATAATGGAATTTATATACCTTATTGGGGTGAACTAGAAGATGATTACTATAGAATTAGCACATAAATAGGTGTACATGGGAGCTCAAAGGTATTCCGTTATATTATGGTCCATGAAGAAAAATATTTTGCGGCTTATTTGAATGATGTTACCCTGTTACAAACATAATCAAATTGATATGGATTGTTTTGGTGCTGTAAAACATTCTCCGTGTCGAATATGGGGTGCAAGGTATTTACCATTCATTTACAGGGTCACACAAAAAAGTTTGTTTATGTACTGGTGTTAGGGGAAAAACTATTCGTATTTAATTAAGTTGCATATTTCAAACATAATGAAATTGATATACCCTACAGAGGTTTGCTACAAGATGATTTTTGTAGAATTTGATGTGCATCGCACTTATCATTCGTTTACATTTTACAAGGATACAAAAGATTTCGGATACAATGCTGTACCAGAATTATTGTACTAGAAGGGATTGGTGAAAATGCGTCTTCAGTTATGGAATGAGCTTTTAAGTTTAACTAAATTTTTGCATGCTACGTGGCTATAGACCATGTATAGGGCTGCACAAAATAATTCGTAAGCAATACGGAGAAAGAGTGTATTGCTTAAAAGTGTTTTTAAATTGATATATGCATTTTCTAGCTCAACTAAATTTAGCATTCTAAAAAATGTTTGTAGCATTTAATTAGAGTCATATGCACGGCAATGCAAAGAACTGAATAGATGGCCTCCTACGGATGATACTTTTTGGAAGTAAGATTTCAGTAGTTTTAAGCATGTCTTTGCCTGAATTACGTTTCAGTTTAATATGTGACATGTAGAAAAAGCTATAGTTAATACACATGGCTCTACAAAAGAATTCATGAACGTTACCGTCTAACTGTAAAATTTGCTGAATGTCAATCTAACTGTTTTGTGCAATTTCATACTATACTAAATTTTAGCGTACTATGTAGAATATAAACAGAGCTATAGATCATATATATAGTTGCAGAAAGGAATTGGATTTCTGTTGCAGATATCGGCGTTATTTACTTTAATTTGCTTTTGAAATGTGCTATGTGTTTTCTGAAATTTTTTTTCTTAGATATTTTATTTATATTGATAAATGGCGAAGTTTCGTTAAAGTATTTTGGAAGCGTTTGGAAGTTTTTCATAATCTATGCTTCAAGAATGATTTTTCTTTCTTGTTTGAAAGTGCATGCGGCCTGTTGCTCTACATGTTTTATAATCAGTTCTTAGTACCGAGATCACTTATTCAGTCTTTTTTGTTGAAAGCGAATGATGCTACATTGACAGAATTCAGCCCTTTTTGGAAAATGAATTTCTCTAAGAATTGTCGCTGAATGTAGGAATAAGTTTTGAGAAATACGAAAGTTGAAATACTAAGATCGGAACATTAAAAGCCTGCAAAAAAGCCCATACAAAGCACACATTCGTAATTTATGTTAAATCTAATTGCCGTTTCCTTTCAAGTTCTGTAACATTTTTTTTTTTTTTTTTTTTTTTTTTTAAATGTACCGTATAGCTGAGGTCGATCTTCTAACCGGACCCTTTTTTTCGCTTTTTCGATTTCGGTTGAAGATTTTTTTTATGAGGTCACTTTCTAGAGATCGACCTTAGTTATCCTCTGCAAGTTATATACATACAGAGTGTATCTGAAAAAGTGGGCAAAACTTTACTGGATGATAGAACGCAGCTATACGAGCAAATGTTTTCATAGAATGTATAGTATGAACGCAAGCGGTTAGAAGTTAAAATTTAGTTTTCCACTGTCCTAGGGCGATGTATTGGTCGAGGTGGTCACATAGCTTGGCTACCAAAATCGCCGTATCTCTTTTGTTTGGATTTTTTTTCCTGTGGGGTCATATAAAAAGCCTAATCTCCGAGTATTCCATTGAAACCGATATGGATCTAGTCGCCGGGATTACAGTTGTTCCCAGCGATATTCGGGAAATGCCTGGTGTCTTCGCAAATGTGCGTCACTACCTATTCCGCAGGTATGAAACGTGCATTGCAGCTGGCGGAAGAAGAGCAATTTCTTTGAGCATGTTGATTAATTACATTCCTGTTAATAAAATATTTTCCGAAGTTTCTCCTCTCATTCTTGTGTAAATTCTTTAACTGCGACAGTGGAAAACTACCATACATTCTATGATTTAATTTGCTTGTACAGCTGCGTTCTTTCACTCCGTAAATTTTTTTCCTTTTTTTAATACACCCTGTATATATATATATATATATATGTATATATTGAAATGCAAACAAAAATTTTCAAAACAGCGGTCGCATAGATTTACATCAGCTTGCGATTGTTTTCGCGTGACTACCGTAGGACATCTCCATTAATCGCTCGAGATTTGATAGACGTACTGCCCGGCTCTCTCACAGATACAACGCGAGAAATTATGTTATACATAATATGTTTACTTTTTTAATTTTATTTATCCATAAATAAATATTTTAAATTAATTTAGTCTGATTTATTTACCTTCACATCTGTTTTAATTATTTCTAATTGTAAAGATTTGATTAAGTATCTTACAGATATTAGAGAGTAATAAAATAACTGCCACTGACGCGACTAATACACGTTTAAAAGACATATGATTAGGGTAACTGGGAGTGAGATACCGTGCTGGACAAGATGCCGTGTCACGTGATTTTCCTACGTGCAGGCACTGTAAATAAATGCCGTTCAGTTGTTTGGAAGAGTGTTCCTAACTGATACTTTAACTCCAGTTTGGGTTCTTTTTTTTAAAAAAATATAAGTATTGCTTTTTTATTGCTGTTTCGTCTTGACATCTGTGGTAAGAGCCCAAAATCTATTACGTAACTTCTTAATTTATCCATATAAGTCATAGTTTAAATATAAAAATAAATCTGATGTTTTTTACAGGGTGTTGGTATCTGCACTGACTGCAAAAGATAAATGATGGGCGGTTCCGGCTTCTTCACGTCAGTGGTAGTGGGAGGGGGGGGGGGCGTCTTCTCCAATACCGTGATCATGATGAGAGTGAACGGAAAAATTTTGAGGTAAGATGCCAATTATTTTCTTTTTCTGCCAGATTGTTTGATACCTGATTGTTTCTTCATTATTTTAATGTACACTTGGGTATTAACTAAGGTGTTTCATTTTTTTTAAATCGGTAACCTGAAGTCTTCTCCATATTAGGATATAAAATCTGGACTGATAAGGTATCAATTAGACATTCATTTATTTTTAAAAATCTCATTTTTGGCGAAATGGAGACATTTGTTTTTAATTGCAGTACGAATTTAGAATAAATTTCATTGAAAACAAAACAAAAAAAAAACTGTTTCGTTCTAAAAGATAAATTATGGATTGTTTTATCAATGTGTGACAAAAATCGTCACTAACTGGAAAATCGGAGAATTACGCGAATCTTTACGTTAAACAAAAAAATCTCATTACAAAACATCTAAAAAAAATTTAATCTGAGGTTCAGTGCAGCTGGATATGTCTTCCTCTATCTCTATCCGAAGACAAATTTACCCAACTCTAAGTCCAATAGATTTCCCTATCCATTGTCTACAGACACACACACTAAGACAAACATCTTTGTTTTATTATTCTAAGTTCTAGCTGACCGGGCTCGGATTAATAATCTTGAATATACATAAAACCAGTGTTAATTCAGATATTTTTCTCCGATTTTTACATTAATGATTTTACAATTTCATTTCGCTTATTAAATTTACACAAGTAAATCATGTTCCCAATATTTTGAAGTAATATGTCTTTTTTTTATAATTAATAAGATCTATAACGTATTAATTGGAGAAAAATTATTACAATTTAGATTTGGCATTCTTTTCTTTGTCTTTTAGGCAGTAAACATTATATTTATAATTTTGTAAAAAAAATGAGATTCACTTTAGAATAATCTAACTCCTAACATACGTTTGAAAGAGAAAACACGATGCAAAGCAGTTTTCTCAGAATATTACACGATCGTAACATATACTGCTAAAGGAATGGTAATGCACTTTGAAACCTTCTAGAAATTTCCACTTAAACACAAATGCTAAAATTCAAAGGCATTCACTTTTCTGTATTGTTCGTAATTCAGAATGACAGATGTAACGTAACAGAACAGTTGCGATATTTTTCAAAAAAATTCTGACAATTATGATTTTCAATAACTTTTGAATTTTATTGCACAATCTAGAACACTTCAAAAGAGTCGAAAAGAAATATCGTAATATTTGTAAGCATATGTTTGTCTTTCCTTTATCATTTCTCATACAAGGTATCATTTCTCGGATTTAAAACACCAAAATATTTGTTAAATATTTTGAGTGTTTTAAGAGAATGGTGAAAAGTGTAGAGTATTGTTAAATTTTACTTGGCTACTGCGTGAATGTTTCTTTCACCACGCACTGCAAGAAACATGTAATGCTATTAATGCATATAATGCATATCCTTTCTGCAATCCACGGACATATTCGTGAGACCACTGCTACCAGTATATATCCGAGAATTTTAAAAAAAAATCCGTTATTTCTTTTCTGTTCTAGGACAGAAAATTTCCGTAATCTGAAAAAAGTATTTTTTTAAAAATAAGTCTCTCGTTATACCATTGAATTTGAACCCGGGTCCGTGTGTTTCAAATCGATCATCTTAAACACTCGGCCAGTGAGCACTTAGCAGAAGGAGAGTTTAAAATGAAGATATTGGTTTCTTCAAATGGGTGAATGGTAAGGCTTGTTAAAATTCTTGTTCAAAAAGCTCGGAAATTTAAACTTAATTGCAGGAACATTTCGTCGTTATGAAATAATGGTTGGTATTTTAACACTAACAGAGTAATAGAGGATACAAATTATTAAATATTAGACATATTTTTAATAAGACATAATTTGATTGTTTGATGTAAAATATGAATATTATATTTTTAATTAAATTCGAGAAGAAATGTTTGTTCTTTTCAATAAAATCAATTTTTTTAACCTTGATTGAAATATCATATATTTGTTTTATGCTTTCATTCAGAATAAATTTTACATGCGATTATATTTTTAATACTCTCAAAGATAAATTGAGAATAAGTTTAAATTAATGAAAAAAATACTGCTTTATTAAATTAGAAAGAATTATTTTTGTTTGTTTGTTTTAAAATAAATTAGAAATTTTCATTTATTGAATTTTCGGTTAGTATTTAGAAAAATTAATTCGAACTTTGGTATTAAGGCAGCCAATAATGCGCGCGAGAAATGAACGGAATTTTCCCCACTTTTTCATACTTCTGGGAAGAATTAACACAAAAAGCCTATTTTCTTGGAGTACGGAAATTATTTGTTTAAAAATGACCAATTATTAGTGTATAAAAGCGAATTTTGCTGACAGTGTACACTGTAAAAAAAAAGACAGATGTTTGTTAATCTTTAAAAATATAACATGTCTAGAAACGAAAATATACAAAACACTCTTTCTAGTTACTAACGATTCTAAAAATTGTTCCTTATCTCTAAAACCCCCAGAAAATAATATATTTTCAAGATATGAATTTTGCGGTCGTATTAAGTTTATAGATATGTGTCGTGCTAGTCGGAATTAATTTTCGTTCAACAAAGAGTAATGCATAATAGGCAAGATTATGGAGGTAAAACAAAATTTATTAATTCTTTTTTTAAACTTTAGATATATGTAAGAGAATAATATGTTTTAATTTTATGTAAAAATTATATTTTATAGTTCGCCATCATGTGGTATCTTTCAAAGCAATCTCAAAAAGGTCTTCATTTTTCTGTTTTGAACACACAGAACTATGTTTACTCTTTACGTCTTATATTCTAACTTTTTTAACTACTTCCAATTTCACGGTACACTTCTTTCTGAAACGCTCTTTTTTTCATTTTAGAGCATTATTCTTAACATATTTTAAGAAAGAAAAATGTCTAATGATACTTAAATATAATTTGTGAAATATTATTTCGAATTCTAGTATGTATCTCCGAAGCTTGTCGACTTACTATAATACAGGTTTTATGTATTATAGTTTGTCTAAATACAAAACCACTTATTATTATTGTGTATTATTAATAACATAATAATTGAACAAAGAAAATCAGTATTGTTCTTGCTGTGGTGACTGATAGCGGACATACAACTGGAATGGTAAAAAAGCTTTGGTGGCTGAGAGTAGGCATACGACCGCAAAGGGTTAAAGAAGCATTTATAAAGACAAGGATTCTTTTGCTGCAACTGATTTTCGAAAACTTTTCTGAATATTTTTTCTATTGCATTAATCACATAATATCATGAGACGAAACGCAATATTTCACCTTGATTCAAACATAAAATATATTATATGAACTTTAAAAACTTCACTGTCGACAAAATCATTCATATGGAGCAACTTATTTTATGCTATTTCATCAAAAAATAACAAGTTGGAAATTGCTCGTCAAACGTGGCAAATGAGGTGCGTTCGTACTATAACTAGTTTTATAATTATTTTTTGCACCCCATATTGTACTGAATGTATAATTTTTTGCACTTCATAAAGCGCATACTCTGATACATCATTAAAATGCACATCCAACATTTTTCCCCCATTCCCCGTAATGTAACGGAACACTTTTGACTGTCCCTGTAATTAAACTATACATCCGATTTTCCTAAAATTTGAAATAGCTCAACAAAATTTTACAACAATTATATCTTTAAAATTTCAGACCATTCGGAAGGCTGTAATATCATTAAAATGCACTTGCAATAATTTTTCCCAGTGGCCGTAATGTAAAGAAAAACTTTTGACTGTCCCTGTAATTAAACATACATCCGATTTTCCTAAAATTTGAAAGGGCTCGACAAAATTTTGCAACAGTTATATCTTTAAAATTTCAGATCATTCGGAAGGCTCTAATATCATTAAAATCCACTTGCAATAATTTTTCTTATTGGCCGTAATGTAAAGAAAAACGTTTGACTGTCCCTGTAATTAAACTATACATCCGATTTTTCTAAAATTTGAAAGGGCTCGACAAAATTTTGCAACAATTATATCTTTAAAATTTCAGATCATTCGGAAGACTCTAATATCATTAAAATGCACTTGCAATAATTTTTCCCATTGTCCGTAATGTAAAGAAAAACTTTTGACTGTCCCTGTAATTAAACTATACATCCGATTTTCCTAAAATTTGAAAGGGCTCGTCAAAATTTTGCAACAGTTATATCTTTAAAATTTCAGATCATTCGGAAGGCTCTAATATCATTAAAATGCACTTGAAATAATTTTTCCCATTGGTCGTAATGTAAAGAAAAACTTTTGACTGTCCCTGTAATTAAACTATACATCCGATTTTCGTAAAATTTGAAAGGGCTCGACAAAATTTTGCAACAGTTATATCTTTAAAATTTCAGATCATTCGGAAGGCTCTAATATCATTAAAATGCACTTGCAATAATTTTTATCATTAGCCGTAATGTAAAGAAAAACTTTTGACTGTCCCTGTAATTAAACTATACATCCGATTTTCCTAAAATTTGAAAGGGCTCGACAAAATTTTGCAACAGTTATATCTTTAAAATTTCAGATCATTCGGAAGGCTCTAATATCATTAAAATCCACTTGCAATAATTTTTCCCATTGGCCGTAATGTAAAGAAAAACTTTTGACTGTCCCTGTAATTAAACTATACATCCGATTTTCATAAAATTTGAAATGGCTCGACAAAATTTTGCAACAATCATATATTTGAAATTTCAGACCATTCGGTTGGGTAGTTTTTGCCCTGTTACATGCGGACAGACGGACGGACAGACGGACGGACAGACGGACAGACGGACGGACTGAACGACGACTATAGGTGCTACGTATTTATATAATTACGAACGCACCTAAAAAGGAACTTCGACTGTCTAGCTACTTATTTAAAAAGGAAAATGACGTATGAGAACAGAATGATAAAATAAATGGAGCGGTCAATAATAATATATTTTTACTCTAATTCTAAACCAGCCTTTCCTCCCTACCCCCCCCCCCATTTCAAGCTAGGTTTCACCTCTCACATCTAAAACGAAAAAAAAAAGTTAATGTCACAGCTACGGTTCAGAAATTGAGCATATAGGCATCTAAGATATTAGGGTTCATTATTCCACATCACCCGTCGCTGTACAAATAATTTATAGACACTCGAGACAATTTATTGAACCACCCAGTTTCTCGGATAATATGAAGGATAATCTGCTATTTTATGTGAAAGTAACGATATAAATACAGATACCTATACTTTATTTTAATTGAAATAATGTGACTATTTGTAAAAGATAAATTTTTATGGAATACATTTTAGTTGATTTCAACTAAAACGACTGGCTGTTCTCTGCATATTAGCAAATGGGAATGTTTGTAGTCACTGGCTTTTAATAAAACTAACATTCTTTATCTCAAGTAATTTATAATTCGCGGGAAAGAGCGCCTAATGTTAAAACTAATAATTTTATCTTTTGCAGAATTCTATTAAAAATGAATGCAAAAGTTCTCGGAATTTTCACCTTTCTTATCTTCATATTATTATTAGCTGGAAAAAGAATAAGAGTAAGTATATTAAAAGGAAAAGAAAGGAAAATAATCGTTTACACATATAATGAAAAGTAAAATCTGAAATGCTCTGATAGAGATTATTTTAAATACGAAATGTATTAAATAACATATATAAATTATAAAATTCTAGTTTTTTTCAATTAAAAACGTAACAGAATCTAAAATTAATCGGCTCAGTATAGCATACGTTATCATTCAACTGTTTCATTTCTTCAAAATCTTTCCGTTGTTTGAAGCATGATTCGGTGATATTTTTACTTGATAAAGGTTTTAAATGCGTATTTTGTGAATTAAATAGTTAACTATTAATTATTCTGACAAATGTTTTATCTTATCAAAACAAATAACTTCCCTTGAAACTTAAAGTATAAAATGAAAATTTAAAAAATGTCGTAGTACTCTACGTACATGAATTAAATAAGGAATAATGATGACATTTGAAATTTTAATTTTAAATATTGATTTTCACAATTTCTTACAGATTTACAAAATTTCTGCTTTAGCGCTGTTTTTGGCTCCATGTAGCATGAAATTCTCTGTCGATACTTTAAAAATAGGTCTCTTTGTTTTTCTAATTATATTCCTATTTTAAAGTATGTAATCTAAAATTCCAATTATCTTTCATATTTTAGATACGTTTTATACATTTTCATCCAATTATTCTAGTATTAGTTACAAGTGAAAGCAGGTATTTGAACGCTTATATGTAAAATTCCATTAACGCAATACACAGATGAATAACGATAATTTTCAAGCTCTAAAAGGAAGTATATTAAGGAAGATACTATATACATTATGAAATATTTACAGGACATTATACACAAAGGTAATGCTATTGTCTCAATAGCTGTTCATAACGTGCTTTAAATACCTCGTAGCAGTTCTTCGATTAATTAGCTATTCTTAACGTCTTTTAAATACATCGTACCAGTTCTTCGATTAATTAAAATGAAAGTATCAGACAGCTTTACAGCTGTCATTCCGTCAGCCGTCCACAACAAACGTCCCATAGAATGGAGAAAGCCGTGACACGCTTTGTTGTGACTTTACGAAACGTCACACGAAGCAGGCAAAACAAAGAAAAAATAAAAAGGAAAGTCCAGTTAAACTGGTGGCATTGAGCTCACAGGCTATTCACACTAATTGTATATTATAGTCTTATTTCAAAGAATAATGAACCTCAAAAATTAAATTAAGGGGGAATTAGCTCTCTCCCTCTCCTGTTTCACATCTTTATACTTAACCAATGAGCCTCCAAATCACTTTGGAAGCGTCTTAACAGAACAAACCGGTATACTAAATTTGAAGCAAATCAGATTGAAAAACATATTTATCTAAATTAAAGCGGGGTTATTAGCCCCCCGTGCCCCCCTTTATACTTAAAAAATTAACCTTCGAATCTAATCAGGGAAGCACCTTATCAAAATAAACCGGTATACCAAATTTGGAGAAAATCGGATACAAAAACCCATTTATCTAAATTAAAAGGGTATTAACCTCCCTTACTCCCTTTATACTTAAAAAATTAACCTCCAAACACCTTATCAGATTAAACTGGTATACCAAATTTGAAGCAAATCTGATAATTCTGCATGAAAAACCCATTTATCAAAGTTAAAGGGGGATAAGTCTCCCGTACCCCTTTTATACTTAACTAATGAACTCTCAAAACTACTCAGGGAAGCGCCTTATCAGAATGAACCTAGAAATTTTTTTTGAAGCAAATCGAATTACAGAACCTGCGTTCACATTAGCTCTCAGTCTTTGATAGCCTGTGAGCTAAAAATCGAAGAACTTACATGTTTCGATTTCGCTGCCTCGTGTATTAATAATTATTTGTCACAACAAAGAGTGTCAAGACTTCCTACCTTATCTTGGGGGCGTTGCCACAACACTCTCTCTATCTCTCTGAAGTGGGCCAACTCTCAGATCGCTTATTGGTGTATCTTTTTTCTTGCGCAGTCGTGACGCAGGCCTTACGTAATCAGTAAGGAGATGTTACATCTGATGCAAGGCCGCTTACACACTGAAAGAAGCTACGAACCAACATATATAGTTGCCAACCTCTGATTTTTTAATACAAATATTTTTATGCAGAAATACTTGTTTTATACAATCACACAGTTTCTGTAATTAAATAACCATCAAACCACCGCTGTGGTCTTTTTCTCGGAAATTGGAAGGCAGGTTTTCCCCAGATGAAAGTACATCGAGAATTTGTATTTAGGCTGAACAGAGACTCAACAGTGAATAGGATGGCCCTCCATTGATACCTGGTCGAACGTCGATGATCTCTGCACCATGCTAAACGGGTTCCCCTGTGTGCAGAAGTGAGCGGGACGCAAAAAGCAGGTGTCATTGCAAACAGCACTCTGTCATCAAAGCCCAAACAAGCTGACATTGGGACCAGAGCCTGTTTAAAAGTTGGGCCCTTTTGGGCCAAAGAAAATTAGATTTATTTGATGAGTTGACAAAGTTGTTTGGGTGAAAGTTTCAAGTTTACAAAAACAAAAATTAACTTACAAGAACAATCAAGAAAATGAATTATCGTCCACACTCTCAAATAAGCCTTTGTATAATTCACAAACATCTATGATCCACAGTTTATGTTGTAGAATAAATGAGGACGTCTTTTTCAAAACTCGCTTTATCCAAAATCATAAAAATTGTGTTTTCCCCAACAGTCTAGTATCATTTTAAAACTACAATTCTGACATTGTAAAATCCTCATTTATATTGGAACCAATCGACACAGTATGCAGTTTTTGGCATTATCCCCAAATTTGATTTTCTGGATACGGCAAGTTTTGAAAATTATAGGTACTCTCAAATTGAAAAGAACTTTTATAGAAAAATTAAATGTGGAGGTTTTTTATTACAGTAAACTTTGTTTTTACGTCAAGGACCAAAATATAAAATGCAAACAGTGGAAAAGCTTAAATTGTGAGAAAATACACACAAATTTGTGGGCCCCTGTAATTGGTGGGCCCAGGGTCTAGGCCCTGGAGGCCCGTGCATTAATCAGGCCCTGTCTGTCATGTATTCTTCTGCAAACAGTAACCCGTGAAACTCGTCTGCCTGTGCCCGCATGAAGGTTACGAGAGATCTGAGAAGCTGTTTCACTCTTGTTAACCCTCGCAGTAATAGACAAACAATGATCTTTCGGCGGTCGTGGCTCTTGGATTTCCTTAACCAGGCTTTATCTCTATGGATCTAGTGTCCTTAAATTGCTTCCCTAAGTTGGACACGACGCGTGTGTTACATTGATGTCTCTAGGAATCTACAATTGAGACTGTCGTGTTTCAAGTCTGCCCGCGATTTGCCATCTTATTCCATCACCTAAATGTTGGTGGTTACTCATTTTAGTCCAGGCAATAGAGATCTTATAGGGACTCTACCTAGCAAAATTAATGGTAGTACTGGAAATCGACTTTCTAGATGTTTTTGGGGTCGCTGAATCCGAATTTGTAACTTCCCACCAAAATTTCCCCGGCAACCCCCCCAATTTTTGGTAAAAAAGCACCCCCCCCCCAAAAAAAAAGGTTTTTATTAAAAAAATTTTTATTATTTTAGGTGAAAAGTAGCTAGAAATTCAGAAAGTAGACAAATTTTGCAACAAATTAGATATATGACATTATGACTTAGGATGATGGGGAAGGGGGGATCTGCCTCGGAACATGCACCGCAGTGCTGCGTGTACTAAGTTGCGCAATTTCACTTAATCACTCACACGTTTACATTAGCGCTCCCATCTTCCCTCCGAACTTTCTCTATAAGGTTTACTTTAAGTTTTTTGGTCGCTGAATCCGAATTTTTAACTTACCCTTAAAATTTTCCCCCTCGAAACCCCCTCAAAATAATTGTTTTTAACTTAAATTTCTTATTGTTTTAGGGGAAAAGCATTACGAAATTCAGAAACTAGACAAAATTTCAACAAATAGGATATATGACATTAAGACGTAGGATAAACGGGGCGAGAGGGGGCTGCCTCGGAACATTCCCCGCGCACTTTTCTCAAAATCCAAACTTTTTAAAAAAATCAATTTTTAGGGGGGTTGCCGGGTGAAATTTTGGTGGAAAGTTACAAATTCGGATTCAGCGACCCAAAAAACGTCTAGAAAGCTGATTTCCAGTACTACCATTAATTTTGCCAGATGAAATCCCCTATTGCCTGGACTTCATCATTTAGTGCACGTAGCGGCGCCGCAGTGCATGTTCCGAGGCAGCCCTCACCCCTCCCCGTTCATCCTAATTCATAATGTCATATATCCTATTTGTTGCAAATTTTGTCTAGTTTCTGAATTTCGTAATGCTTTTCCCTTAAAGCAATAAGAAATTTAAGTTAAAAACAACTATTTGGGGGGGGGGGTTCGGGGGGGAAATTTTGGGGGGAAAGTTGAAAATTCGGATTCAGCGACCCAAAAATCTTAAAGTAAACCTTATAGAGAAAGTTCGGAGGGGAGATGGGAGGGCGAATGTAAACGTGTGAGTGGTTAAGTGGAATTGAGCAACTTAGTTTACGCAGCACCGCGCACATGTTCCGAGGCAGATCCCCCCTTCCCCTTCATCCTAAGTCATAATGTCATATATTTAATTTGTTGGAAATTTTGTCTACTTTCTGAATTTCTAGATACTTTTTCTCTAAAACAATAAAAAAATCGATTTTTTTAATAAAAACCTTCTTTGGGGGGCTTTTTACCAAAATTTGGGGAGGTTGCCGGGGGAAATTTTGGTGGGAAGTTACAAATTCGGATTCAGCGACCCAAAAAACATCTAGAAAGCCGATTTCCAGTACTACCATTAATTTTGCTAGGTAAAATTCCCTATTGCCTGGACTATTTGTACCGTTTTCTTTTCAATTTCATGGATTTTTGCAAAAAAAATATAAAGATATTCAGCAAGGTGTGCTATCGAACAAAACTCGAAAATTGCCACGCTCGCTTATAAAGCCTGTTACTCTACCCTCTCTGCCGATATATACGTTTACGCTTACGTTTTCGACACTAAAGAGTTACATCTTTGTTTCGAAGAATTAGTTTTATCTTTTGTTTAGTAATTTTCATGAAATTCGGCAAAATTCTTTTAATATTGAGCATGAATGTGTTATTTTAGATGCTAACCTCCTTTTTTCTCTTCACATACAAAAGGAACAGCGATGAATGAGGTATTTTTCGAAATATTCTGCAAGCGGCTTTTGAAATTGTATACTTATATATCGTTAAAACACGTTGTTTGATAAAAGAATTAAGGTTAATAAAAAATTAATGATAAAATGTATCAGCAAATAATCCCAAAGTTTATTTGCTATTATGCTATTAGAAAAAGCCTCGCACGGGTAAGCGATATTTCCATATTGACCTCGCGTCAGACGTTAACAGCCAAAGAAATCTCCAAAAATCGTTAGTTACAATCAGGGGTGTTTGTTGTAAACCACGCTGGTTTAAACCAAACGCTTTAGAAAAATGATAAAAAAATAAATTGGTAAAGTTACAAACATTTTTAATCAATCCAACTTTTCTTATAAGCTATAAATCTACATGGCAGACTAACTATTGTTTTCTAACATTAGCTGTAGAGAAAAAAAAGATTGTTAGTTTCTTTTTACCTTTTTAAAAAAAAAATAGCCAAAATGGCAGATTCCAGCTAAAAATGCACTTTTACTACTATCCTAGAACCCCGCTAATCTCAACTAATTAGAACCGATGCCTGTTCGGATTGCGAAAAATTCGAATTACCCTAAATTCCGATAAAAATAGAAAATAAAAATGCGTTCTAAAAAATTGTAGGTTTTAAGTACACAGTAGCACAGTAAACATCCTATAATCCGGCATCCCAAAGTTCGGCATGCTGGATAATTCGGCACGACTTTCGGAAAAAAATAGTATTCCTTGTTTAATCACTCCTGATTTTTATAATAATCCAATGGAATTTCAGAATGAGGAATTGCATAACAACCCATGACAAACGCTTCAAAATCGAGAATCTACATATAGCTCAATCATGACCGTCGAGGAGGGGGTAAGAAAAAATCATTTCTGTAGACAATTTGAGAAATCAAACTGTTGAAAGGAAAAATAATTTTTATCACCTGAATGAAATACTTTTTGCATTTTAGAAAAGAATTATATAGTGACTAGCTAACAAACTGATGTTCGAGATTTTTTTTATGGTTTCCATGAGACCTACAGTGCACTTTTTCATTTTATATTCGTGTTCATATCGCACTCTTGCTTCAAAAGTGGCATAACTAAAAAAACTTCATTTATTAAAAAATGCGAAAAACTGTTTCCGGGCTTTGTAAGGGTCAATGCCATTGGCCATCTTGCAAATACAACTGCAACCTGGTGGCTGGATTTTCAGGGTACTATTTTATACTTTAGGTGAGTGGTCGAGGCGTAAAAACTAAGTAGAATGGTAGCCATAACTCAAAAAACCCAATTTTTGAGTTGTGACACTTTTGAAGCAAAGGTGCGGTATGTTGTACTTTTACATTATTGAGTATTTTTTTATTCTATTCAAGCTGTTTAAAGAATAAAAAACATGATTTACTACCATTTTTTGTTTAATTCTTCTAGACGTTTTTCCTGTCATTCAATCTGTAATCCGGCATCAAGTGCAGAACGAAAATAAAGTCGAAATAAATCAAGTCGAAAATAAAATCGGATCGAATTAACCGGAATTTCGGATTAGCGGGGTTCTGCTGTACTTAGATTGCTTGATTAGTTAAGATTTAATAAAGATTACAGCTTTCCTCAAAGCCTCAATGATGACATAATCATAAGATATTCTCCCCATTGGTTAATCTTTGTTCTGTATGCTAATGAATGGTTGGCTGTGAGTTTTCTTTGCTCTATGGCTAGTGGGTTTAGTAAGCCTTTATTTTTCTCACTTCCCTACATTGGGATTGTAGTTTTTGCATTATGATTTTATTATGTTACCAGCAGATTGCACAATTTAAACCAATTGTTTAACCAACTCGTCTTTTTCCCGTAAAAAAAAAAAAAAAAAAAAAAAAAAAAAAAAAAAAAAACAATTGTTTTTTTAGAACAAATTTAATGAAATATTTTCCCAGTTTGGAAATTTAAGTGTTTCAAATTCTTGGATATACAGTATGAGTTCAAAAATCCGACATTCAGAAATCCGGAAACTTCAAAAATACAGCATCAATGTCATTATTTTCTAACTTTAGTTTTACCCTTCTGACTTAAGGAGAAATAAAAATGTCGTATGAACACGTGTAGGGTAACAACTCTAGGATACATGGCTATAGTTTTTAAAGATTAAAATGAAAATTCTTAGCATGCAAACAACAAGAAATATTGATACATTTTTTAAATTCTTATACATATACTCATAATATTTTATGCAAAAAAATAAATTAAATATTGAAAATAAAAAGTGTTAAAAAAATTGAAATTAGAATGGCAGAGGGCCATATCACCTTAAAACCGAGGAGAGATGGCCATCCAATACAAGAAAGAAAAAGTTAATTTAAATAGCAAAAAAAATAGCACATTTTATATAGTTAATCATGAAACACATATAACAAACTGTAAAGATGCAGTTATATGATGTAAAATGAGTGAAGAAAACTCAAATAAACAAAATTTGAAGTATAATTAATAAGTAATAATTGAAGTATAAATATGAATTTCAATACTTCACTTTTCGTAAAATCTTACCACATGCTTGGCAAAGGTCTTGATACACATTGGTACACATTTGTACACAAGGATGGGCCGAAAAAATTTTTTTTTCGTTTTTTAATTCGCTATACCGCTGAAAACTTGGCTCTAGTGTAGCTTAGTAAAATGCAAAAATAAATTATATAAATTTTTACGTTTGGCGGTAGCACATCGCACTTGAATATTTGAAATTTACTGAAAAAGCAATAGTTTTCTTTCGTTTTTCTAAAGCTCTAAACGAAAAAGATAAAAAACTGCTATGATGAAAAAACTTTTAAAAACGATAAAAGAAAACATTATAATAAAAAAAGAAACAAAATTACATTATTTAAGGTGGCGAAAAGCAATTAAAAAATACTTATACTGACGCAATCAAGTCCTATTCTGTCCAGCGCGACGCGCCCTTTTGCGAATTGGAGCCCGTCAACACTGCCTGTACTGACATTTCACGATGCACTGTGTGATACGAATGCGTGTGCATTATGATACAACTGTTTTTGTGAGTTGCTCACTAGACTTTCGCCGCTAATGATTAGCAGTGTGATCTTCTTGTGCGTTTCAATCGCATTTTTTAAAGACTGACTTAATTACTGACTGCTTAATAAGCGAGTCCATTTATTGATTATATTAACCATTGTGTTACGGCTGTTACTCGCAATGTTCTTTAACTGCCCGTTATTTGGCCACCCAAAAGAGTTACCTGTGAATAAACTTCCAACTTATGAATACTTTCTCAAGTGTTGTTTCATGAAAATTACACCTTAGCCTTGAAATCAAACAACAGGTCAGTTAATTTTCTCACGTTTCGAGTATTGTGACACCACAAGTTAAATCTGTGTTTGATAAAGCTTCAATACCGACAGTAACGCCTTACAGAATTGTTCGGTTAATAAATGCATATCACGACAGTAATCGTAATCTTATGAAGTCCTTTAAGTGTAATAAGGGAAAGTAAAAGTTCAAAAAGAAAATTAAAGATTTAAAAAAAAAAATCTTTGTTACTGTTTTATGTCTCTGCGTGTAAATGCAAAATAACATTAGACTGCAATTGTAAAATGGTGCATGAGGTTTCTGAGTGTCCTGTCTCTATTATTTGTAACTGTGAAAAAGCAAAAAAGATACCCATCATTAAACTAAAATTCTTGTACTTCCAAAGAATGAATGGTATTGGTAATATTGGACGTGTGTACGTAAAGGAAACAAAAAAATGTGATTGGATATGATGGTACTGTTACTAATACGGTGTGGAAAACCAGTGTTATTCGCACAATTGAAGTTAAAAGACCACTACAGTGTGTGTGGATAAGGGGTATGCCTCTTACATTTCAATGAATTGCCATTCCGGCATTTGTTTCAAACTTTAGATGGTGAAACGATTGGGCCAAAACCATTTAGTGGTCTGATTGACACACAGCTCAGGAAAGGTGAGAAACCCCCAGTGGTAAATTTTGACAGTTAAGTGTGAAATTCCAGAAATTGACAAGCAAAATTTTAAGCAAAGATCAGCAGCAACTACTGGACAGTAGTTGTGCTATAAAAGCAGGCAGCTGTCCTGAAGATTTATCTGTCCGTGAGCATGGCACACTTTCCCATTCAAGGTGGTTAACAACGGCGAACAGATTTTTCGGTTGTATTTAAATATTGAAAATCCAACAGACGAACACAAGATCTTAATTTCTTTTCTCCTAAAGTCATATGTACCTGTATGGTTTAGTATAAAAAAAAGTAAATACTTCACAAATGGACCGGAACATGTATTTTAAGTTATGAAATCGTCAAATTTCCTCCCTGAAAGTATGCTAAAGGCCATTGACCAGTGATTGAGAGAAGCGCATTTTTGCCAATCCAGAAAACTTGCTTTTGGGTATGATAGTAGATAAAAGGGATCATATACGAGAGTTATGTTTCAAAAGAATTACAAAGGCTAGAAATTTAGCTTCTAAAAGAAAGTCAATCAGGTGTTTACAAACACTCAATATCAATTTTCTAGCTACAGATTACATCGAAATGATTCACTGCAACTCTACTACACTTTCACCACCACCTTTGCTGCGAAGAGTCACCGACGAAAAGATTTGGCACAAGGTACAATCAGATGAAACAGCGGGCCAGTAGAACTTTGACCAATTCGCATGTCACTGTCACACACAAGCAGTAGAACTAAAGAAACTTTGGTAGAACGGTGCGTGAAGCTCTCAACCAAGGCGTCACAAAAAGTCTTCGGGTCAGATGGTTTTATAAGAACGACACTTTTCTCGAGATCTTCAATGCCTAGTTTTTCAAGAGAATCTTATTTCAAACTGCCAAAAGACAGTAAAGACAAGAATAAGACCATATTTTATTACGAAGTGAAATTACACCCAGGAATAGTACAATTAGAATAGTCATTTTTGTTTCAAGGAAAATTAGTCATTAAAAAAAAAATGCTTTTTTTAAACATAATACGCTGTCAATGTATTGCGAAATGCACATTTTTTTCATTTATTTATCATTCTTATACTCTATTCTACTAAAATATGTCTGTCACTGCTTGTTATAGAAGTTATTTGATTTATTTCCATTTATCAGAAAAATTATCAAAATCGGGTTTTTTCTCAAATTTAACATAATACGCTGTCAATGTATTGCGAAATGTACATATTTTTTTTCATTTATCTATCATTCCTATACTCTGTTATACTAAAATATGTCTGTAACTGCTTGTTATAGAAGTTATTTGATTAATTTCCATTTATTAGAAAAATTATCAAAATCGTGTTTTTTCTCAAATTTTAGGCCCGATGCGCTACCGCCAAACGTAAAAATTTACTTATTTTGTTTTTGCATTTTACTAAGCTAACCTAGACACAAGTTTTCCGCGGTATAGCGAATCCAAAGAAAAGAAATTTTTTTTTTCGGCCCACCCTATTGTACACGTTTCATGGAACCACTTCAGGTACCTTATGCATTGTATCCAGAAATTCTTTTTGGATGTGATATTATACTGTTTTGCACAACCAACACAGTGATCCTAATCCAATTCTATTTACTCGGAATCTGTAGAATCTGGTAATTTAAATGTGTTTCGTTTTATTCGTTACTGGAGTTGTCGTGAGTTTTTTTTTTTCTCACGTTAATTGTAGGTTTATTTCGTTAATTTAGTTGATTTATCAACTTTATTAGTTTCTGTAAAGTTTTCAACATTTTTCAGTATTTTCTGAAACAAATAAATCGTTAGGTCTTAATATATTATTATTATTATTATTATTATATTTATATTAGTTAAAATTTAAAAGATTATATCGATTAAACAATTTATAAACGTAAACGTTATATATTTATTTTAAATTTAATTGTATTTAGTTAAAATCATCACTAAGTATAATTTTGAAACATTGATTAAAGGTGGCCATCTCTGCTAAAATTGAAGGACTGGTGGTCGTCCAATTTAAAGAATCAATAGCCATTGTATGGTTTTGTTTTAGTCTTAGAAGTAAAGATTAGATTATATACGTGCCTTAAAAGTCCACATAGTAAAAAATATACACAACGTACGTACTGCAAAATATTCAGATACCTAAGTCAAAAAAATATTTAACCACCTCTTTAATTTACATTAAAATTACATTTACTTTTCATAAACGAAAAACACAACTGCAAATCGCAATAAATAAACTCGTTGAACTATTTCATACGAACAATGTTTATATTGCAATCTATGATCAAGTTTTGGAGATATTTAGATTAGCCATCTCTCCTCTATGGCCATCTATTAGAGTTACCCTATTTGTGTTCTCTGAAGCTTTGGAAGTTTTTATTTATTTATTTAGAGCTAATACAAAGTCTTTTTCAAAATCGGGAACCGTTGATTCTAAATGGATCGTCGACAGTTTATGACTTTAAAAAACAGAAGTCAAAAATACTGCAATTTTATAGAAAAAGTGACATCCAAAAAGGTTAAAGAGAAAAAGCATCCATGAAGGGAAAATTTAAATTAAAGTAAGTTTTTTTTTTATAATATTTAGTTCTTTTATCACATAATTATCACTTGGTTATGAATTAAATTTTGACTAAAGACACTAGTGATATTCTTTCAGAAATCCGGTATTTTCAAAAATCCGGCTTAGTCTTGGTCCCAATGATGCTGGATTTATAAAGATATATTGTATATAATTTCTACTTTTAACAGTCTTATCTCAGAAGTCAGCGTGAGACATAGTGAGTCTAGGTCATCTCCATAATAATAGCCTAAGTCATGTGACTGTCATCAACAGTTCCGGGTTGACCGCTTCACTTTTTATATGTCAAACAGCCAATTTGGTAATTTAATGTTAGCCAAGCGCAGGAGATAAATCGCCAAATAGTGTTCCATCGTCATCATATCATCAGTATTATAATAGTCCCTCTCATGCAACTGTCATAAACAATTTTTCGCGAGGTAAATTAAAACAAAGCTTTGATGTTGAAATTAAATGTCATAGTTTATAGTAGTATTTGTTACTTTTTTTTTTTCTTTTTCTTTTCTTTTTTTTAAGAAATAAGAGAAAATTGAGAGACATAAATTTTAAGTATTTCAGTTTTAAATTAAAGTTACGTATTTTAAATAAAATGAGTGAAAGTATCATATTTTAAATGAAATTAATGAAATACGAAAAAATACGACGAGTACAACGTTTGGCGATTTATCACCTGCACTCGGCTAAACTAAAAATACCGAGTTCATGATTTCTGTATCAGAATCTTCCGATTTGGCGGAGCAAGTAAATTAAATTATGAATAAAAGTAACATGATACAATGCTTAGCATTGATTTAAAGGAGACCAAACTGGTCGCCAAAGGCGGCTAGTGTTTGTATATGCATGTAGAATGCAAACTGCATGTGTTGATGAACATATTTGAAGCTCAAAGAGAAAACTTAAAACATGTGAATTTAGCAAAGATAAAATAGATTATAATTTTTCAATATATTTTCCTTTGAGAAAACGCAGATTATTTACAATTCATAACATAAAATTACCTGTAAGATTTCAGACAAGCTGTAACAGATAATTTTCTTAATTGGGGATATTATATTTTAAGAATAAAAAGAAACTCTAGAAAGGATGTGAAGCACCTGTTTACTTTTAACTAAATTGTGTAATAAGATTTATTTAAATCCTCTATTGCATAATCGAACCCACTATTTAGATTTGTCCAGAAAATGAGGGAACATCGAAACATAGTTCGCTTGTACTATAACAGAAAAAAGTCTCATAATAATGCCTAAAAAGATATATTATTAATTTTTAGTTTACACATTTAAAAGTAATACGTATTATAACATATCTTAAAAAAAGCCCGTGTATTAAGTCTGATGGCTGTTTAAATGTTTTAGTGGATGACAAATTTTATAAAACTACTTTTAGGTAGATTTCGTATGAAATACTACCTATTGGCGTCGTTCCCATGTTGGAAATTCTGACAAATTTTTGCAGATCTACACCAATCATGACCCCTAGGGCCCAAAGCCACCCTCAGTAAAAAACTTTATATATATATATATATATATATATATATATATATATATATATATATATATATATACATACATACATATATATATATAAATGTATAAGCTTTTCAATTTTTGTCGGTGTCCACTTTTTTCTTTTTCTTCCATAATAATTCTTATATTAATTTTTTTTTTTAATACTTACAGCTTTAATTCATAATAATTGACGGTGGGAGGTTATGTTTAATTAATGGTTATATTAATGGTTTATATATATGTATGTATCTATATATATCACTTTCTTCTGGACACGATAACTTCCACAATTCTGCACCAATCTCTTCCAAATAATCATAAAATCAAGGGTCATAAAATCTCAGTCAAGTCCGTTAATGGGCAAAATCGGACGAAGGGGATGGAAATAGGGAGGGGTTTTGTGAAAACAGAAAAAACCCCATAACTTCTTAAATTTTGTACATATCGAATCAGTTTAAAGTTTTTATTACTTCTAAAAATAGGGCCAAAAATTTATGTATCACAGATTTTTGATAAAGTTAAAAATGGGCTCAAGGGGCGCAAAAATAGGGTTTTTGGGAGAAAAAAATTCAGAAATTTGTCAATTCTCAAGATATCAAATCCAATTAATTTTATCATGAATCTCCATAACACTATATACAAATTTTATATTCACAAGTTTTTGATAGGACCAATTCGTACCGCAAAAAAAAAATTAAAAACGAAAACAAAAAGGGAGTTTGAAGAAGAAAAAAATTCATAACTTCGTCAATTCTCAAGATATCAAATCCAATTAATTTTACCATGAATATCCTTAACATTATCTACAACTTTTATATTCACAAGTTTTTGATAGGACCAACTCGTACCGCAAAAAAAAAATTAAAAACAAAAACAAAAAGGTCGTTGGAAGAAGAAAAAAATTCATAACTTCGTCAATTCTCAAGATATCAAATCCAATTAATTTTACCATGAATATCCTTAACATTATCTACAACTTTTATATTCACAAGTTTTTGATAGGACCAATTCGTACCGCAAAAAAAAAAATAAATAAAAATAAAAACGAAAACAAAAAGGCGTTTGAAGAAGAAAAATATCCACAACTCCGTCAATTCAAAAGATATAAAATCCCCATGAATTTATCATATATCTTCTTAATATTATCTACAACATCTATATAGACAAGTTTTGGATAGGACGAATTCTTACAGCAAAAACAAATTAAAAATACATAGCGGTTGAAGAAAAAAAATCATCGTAAGGGTGTATTCAAATCTAAACTGCTTATTTTCTGACTCATTTTACAATCCGTCTTTACTCTCAAAGGCTTCCAATTCGTACCTTTTCTTACTCAGAAACTATATAATGTACTGTAATGGTCAATTTTTTGATAGAGGCAGAATATATTTTAAAACATGCTGCCAAATTGGGCCTTTTGAACCGAATTTCCCGAAGCGGATTGTGTTGGAAAAATCATCGTATTAAGGGAGTATTCAAATCCAAACTGCTTATTTTCTGACTCATTTTTAAATTCATTTTTGCTCTCAACCGCATCCAATTGGTAGATTCGCTTATTCAGAAACTGTATAATGTACCGTAATGATCGATTTTTTGGCAGAGGCAGAATATATTTCAAAAAATGATGTCAAAGTGGGCATTTTGAACGGAATTTCTCGAACAGATTGTGTTAGAAACGAAAAATATTGTCTTACTGAGAAAATAATTGTTTATATATCAAGTTTTAATTAATTGAACGAAAATTAAAAACACAGGTCGCTTATAAATCTCTTCAAAAATGACATCAACATCTGGAATCTGGAGTTATGACAGAAAATTTCGAGTTGTTGAGAATGGAGAAGTATTTTTTTGAATACCGCCCTAACATGATTGTGATAAAACCAGTTATTATATAAAAATGGAATAAAAACTCGTCAAAAGCGACCAGATAAAATTGTTAAAGTGGGTTTATCTCTAATCATGATTTGGTTTTTGTTTGTGAAATTAGTATACTTAACTTCGAAATCTACCTCCGCCTGTAGGCCGGGCCGGCAGGGATTCTCTATTTTAAGATCAATGTTTTCAGTAGTCTAAAAAGCTCCTAAATAGATATATCTGTTTATTTTACTGTCGCCTTTTTTTTTTTTTTTTTTTTTTTTTTTTTTTAATGCGGCAGTTTAGAGAAGAGTTAAATGACAATACACATTACTTCTTGAAAAGTGTAAAGACTCTACTGCTAAATCCAAATCATTCCATGAGTTCTTCATAAAAAGCTTTATTTTCAATAAAAGTTAATTGTTCATGTAAGGTTCTGACAGAAAAATCATACACCTAAGATAGCAACTATTTCAAAGAAATTATTTTGAATAGCCATGGGAAAGTATATTATATTTATAAAACCACATCATATATTTATTTATAATACTAGTAACCAAAAAGTTATTTATTAAGATTTTCAAGGTATCACTGGTTCACTATGTAGAGCATTTAATTCATTGAACATAAGACATAACTTTTATTTAAAATGTTTAAATTTTAAATGAGATTTCAGCTTTCTACATGACTTATTGAAATTAGTTAATTTAAATTATTTTAAAATGAAGTTATATTACTTATATATCCAACAATGCTTCTTTTTATCAATAAATATGCATGTATATGCAATAGGAAAATATATTTTTAAAAAACCCGGATAAAACCAAAAAAAAAAAAACCTGGTTTAAACCAAATAAACCGTTTTTTTTTCATAAAAATCGGTTTTTTTTCAACCCTGGTTACAATCAACCTCTTCATTGTCTTCAATTCAGTGTAACGAAAAGAGAAATTCGATTACATGCCTTTAATTTGTGTTTTATTTATATTTTATTATTTTGTTTATTGACTGATGAATGTTTTAGTTTCTTTATGAAATGTTAGCTGGTATGAAATTGTAACCTATTTATATTGTTTTAAGTGCAAACGGATTTATTTTTCTTAATCGTCTGCATGCGATAGAGAAAGATTTGAAAAGAATTCATGCTTGAAAATTAATTTTAAAACAACAAAAATTGAGTAAATTTTGATACAGCTTAGAAATAAATTGCAATATAATTTTCAAACAAATTGCACCTGAAAATACATGTTTTTCTGTATTCGACGCTGTAAAAATTGAAAACGTGAAAGTACTTAGAAGATAAAAAAAAATTGCAATTAAGGTTAGTAAAAGTTAAATTTAATCCTTTGCTGTTGCCACCGTCAAAATGACGTCAGCTGTACGCACAGAGACGTTTGTCCTTTATACTATAGATAGAAACAGCAAACAAATTTTTTCCAGAAAACATTTTCTTCCACCTGTGTAACAGTCAATAATTGACTGATTTAAACTGATACGTATAATTTTATATAACATCTGTTTTCGAAATAAATCATTTTGACTTCTGATTGTATGCTAAAAAGCCCACGTGTACTTACTATTTCAATCAGTCCCAAATATGACGTGTTTATCTTTTACTTATATAGAAGTTCGATTAGATGAGTAAGGAGTATCCATAGAAAAATATTAATCAGCTAATATTATTTGGTGAAAGGTAAGGAAGATATCCTGATGTTGAATTTTGTTGTACAAAACTTTCAAATATTTTTTAACAGTGAACGAAAAAATTTAGTCATTATAATTAAAATATATGAAAGTGTACGACGCATAAAAGATAAAACGCATTTTAAATATAATATAGTTAAGATATACATTTAAATAAATATTTTGTAAATAATCATCTACGATATCAAATATATAAAACAAAATAAAGTTGTTAAATTTAAGCTGTACTTTTAATTTTCTTTCATCTTTCCCGTAAAATGAATTACCATGTTTATTACAACTAAATTGGACAAATAATTTGACTAACTGGATTTCTCAGTTATGAGAAGAGAGGTTTTTAAAATTAAATTAGTGAAACAGCATTGTTTATTAATTGTAGTTTAAAAAATATAGACATTATCAAATACATCCCCATAAAACAATAGAAAAATATTTACAATTTTATGTTAATATTCATGTACGTAGGTGAATGCACAAGTCATTGATCAGGCGCCAGAAATTGACTAGCCAGATACAAAGCAGTATAAATCATAAATTAATGCATGGATATGTTTATTTAGGTTTGTATGCCCCATATATTATTTTTTATTGTAATACAAACGGGAAATTAATTCATGGATATGTTAATATTGGTTATTAAATCAATCAAAATTAACATTTTTCTTTCATAATTTTTATTATAAATTATAATTTTCGTTTTATACAATTTCCTGCCTCACTGATCAACTACTTGTTCCTGGTCAATTAAAAGTGAATTCGCACTATTTCAAAAATTAAATAAATGGTCAAGTATGACTCGCATACAGAGGGTTTCGTTGAATAAATATATTAATTAGTAATTGTATTATTACAAAAAAAAATCGTTGCTAAAAGAATAATAAGACTTTGTAAAAAACTGTACAACGTAGGATTGGGTATATCTGTACATACTGGAAAACTGTAAATGGATATACCATGAAAGTTCAGAGAGATATGAAGCCTAAATATTATCAAATATTGCTATTTTGTATAATACTTTTTTTATCTTATCCTATTCTATTTTTCATGAACTTAATTTGGTGATGACAATAAAAGTAGTGCATATTTAAACTTCATTTGGCATTTTATGCACCCAAATTCAACGTAGTGATAATCTTTTCTTTTTCACTGTACCTAAAACAAAACTTTCATTCAATGTTTAAACTTGGCCTTGTGCTATGTGCTCTTCGAAAAGAGGTCGCAAAGTTGCAACGCTGTCTTGCTCCGTGCCACGTTTTTCCAGATAGGTTTTTAATTAACCTTTAAAGACATGGGTGACTATTTAAGGAGCCACTCAATGCAAGCTAGTCGCGAGTCCCAGATTAATTATGTGACTAATTCTAATTAAATTAGTCTGTTTGTAACACTTTGACATTTATTGATTTCATATTACTGAGCATTGCATTACACAAATACATCATTAAAAATTGTTATCTAGGCTTCAAAAGTCAATGACGCAAAGAGTATGCCGCACGTGTCTTTATCTGTGTCCCAATCGTAAATGTCTTTAAGAGTTAATATCTCGGCTAATAAACGACTAGTTTTTTTTTTTCGAAAATAATTACCGACAATCCTTTTATACTTCTGCAACGATAGATAACTCCAGCGCTCCTCAACCCTTTGACTGAATGCCTGCACATCGAAATTTGCGTTTAACGGAAAAATGCGATTTTCTTAAAAATTATGTGACCAAAGGTGATCGCTTAGTTTTCCTGCAAGGTTTAAATTAACTTCTTCTGTTCCTAATGTTTTTTTTTTTTTATAATCTTAGTTTCTGTGGATTCAGAAATACAGGGTGGGGACATATTTTTGCATGACATTTTCAATGATATTTCTGAAAATATAATACCTAAAATTAAAATAAATGCATTTTTGAGTTGGGCGTTACGAAAGCTTTCACACGATACCCTACAAGATTTACAAAGAAAAGATTTTTTTTTTTCGAGTAACGCAATTAGACCCTCTACATTTTCCCTAAAGGTATTTGTGAATGATTAATAATCTATAAATATGTATGTCAATAGCCTTTATTACTTCAGCCATTTTGAACTTTCCACGTTCCATAATTTGCGAGTAAAATGGCTGTGACAGACAGACACAGGAGTGATCCTACAATGACTCCGTTTTTACTTTTTAAGTACAGAACCCTAAAAAAGTTGCTTCAATGTGTTTCCAATAAATATTTTCTCTTTTTATGTATTTCAACAATGTTACGTTATGCTTCAAGTATTTTTCTTCTCTGAAAAATGTCCCAAAACTTTCTATAGAGTAATACAATCACACTAATATTTGTAAAGAATATAATATAATATTAACTAGCGGTTGGTTGGTTGTATTTATGACGGCCAATTATCTGCACGAGGGATATGGGCCCAGGGGGGGGGGGTGCCCTTCGTGGGGGTCTTTCTAAGGGAACCTAACCCGTATTAACGCTTGGAAATCCAAAGTTCGAAGAAAACCACGAAAACTCCGAACGATTAGGCCGACGGGCGCGATTGGGATCGAACCCAGCACCTCCCGTCTACCAGCATTAACTAGCGGACTTCTCCCGCTCGCTGGTCGGTTTCTCTAAAAAGAATCTTGAATCAAACGAAATATATCTAGCAAAGATGAAATGTGTTTACCTATTTATTTACTATATTTGTTATCTTAAATTTCATGCTTCTACATAAAAAGGCTGCTGAGATATGTCAAATGTTCTAAAATCCCCCCCCCCTCTTTTATACACCTTGGGGTGGGGAATTCTTAATATTGCTGAAACATGTTTTCAATTATTTTTTACTAGATTTAATTTCTGGAATTTCATGCTTCTACCTAAAACGTCTGCTGAGATATGATCAAATGGTCTAAAAATTTCAAAACCCCCTTTTAAACCCCTTAAGGGTGAATTTCTAAAAACGCTCAAACACATATTTAATTATTTTTTAGTAGATTTATTTTCTGGAATTTCCCGCTCCTACCTCAAACGGCTGGTGAGATATGTCATATGATATAAAAATTTAGATCCTCCTTTTAACACACTTTTGGAGGGAATTTCTAAAATTGCTGAAATACGTGCTTACTTATTTTTTTCGTAGATTTGTTTTCTGGAATTTCACACTCCTAACTAAAACGGCTGCTGACATATGGCCACATGCTCTAAAATGTTTGACACACCCCCTCCCTTTTAACCCTTTTAGGGGGGAAATTTTCAAAAATCCGTCCTAAGTGCTCTTCCCCCCCCCCCAATTTTTATGCTTCTAGGTCCCGTAGTATGGGCTGGGCCGTTTATATATGGAGATTAAGATTAAAAACTGTCTCAAACGATTTTTTCCCGGAGAACGTAATGTAATGGAATTATTTAGAGCGTCCCTGTAATCCCTCACTTCGACCCACCCGACCAAACTGCCTTGCTAACAGCAGGAAACCAAGGGCTATCTAACCATTACAACCGCGTGTGGGTGGCAGAAGGTGTTCATGAGAAAAGTCTGTCTTTACCCACAGACGATTGACTTATACATATATAGAGATATTTTTATTATTTCAGTTCTCTTGCAAGCGCAATTATTCTCACTCTTTCTAAACCCTTTGTAACTCAACAACCCCGATTTGGAAAATTCTTACACATATATTAAAATGCATCATTTTAAGCATGGAAAAAATAATTTAAAAAATTCAGAACAGAAAAATAAAATTTTATTTGAAAAAATGGGTTTGTTGCATATTTGCAACATCTTGCCAAGTGGCAGAAAACCGAAAATATTTAAAATTTTAATTTGCACGAAAATTTTTAAAACAATTGTTAGTTTTGTTGTAGCAAATTACCACACGACATTTCTCTCAAACAGTTTGATTAAAGTTTTTACAATCGTAACAATTGACAAAGTATTTAAAATCTATTCTTTTTTCTGCCCAATATAGCCGGTGTCCAATTTCGTCTAGGCGCACTTGTTTTGGTGGAATATGTTGAGTAAGCGCTCTATGCCTTTTCTGTAAAAATCTTTTTTCTACGAGACCTTTCCATTTTTTGCTAGCTTTGTACTTGGTGTTAATTTTACATAGGAAATGGAGGGTGGACGGAGATCCCTAACTTATCCTATAGCAATTAAATAATATAAAAACAGACTAAAGTTTCCCCTTTTTAAAAATTTTGCTCTTCTGAAAGAATTTCAACTTAAATAACCATTAGAAGATATTTTCGATGCTCTTTCGATATTTAAAAAAAAAAAAAAAAAAAAAAAAAAACCATTACAAGGAAAGATATGGCGCATTGTTGCAGTTCTGCAACAAACAAAAGTTTACGTTTATCTTATGCATATTATAAATTTCCTAGCTCGAAAATGGTCTTTAAATAATGAATTTAAACTCATCTTTGAAAACAATATACATGTAGACGTCTGCAGATCTTTTTAATTCGTGTATTTCAAAGCTTAATTCAGCAAAAATCACGTGTAGCCGATCAAGCTATAATTCAAACTTTGGCGCGAAAAAAAGATCAGTATCGACATTTGTTGCAGATTTAAGGAAATAATTATGTTAATAGTAGTGTAATAGAATAAGAACAATAAAAAAAATCGTCTTTTGAAATTTACTGTTCAAATAACAATGACGTTTTGGGTATGTTGCAGATCTGCAACACGGTGATACAAAGGGTTAAAATGGTTAAAGAAAACAAGTAGTCGATCTTAAAATATTGATAATAATGAGTTATTTCAATTTAATTTCCCTATATAATAATTTTACAAATAAAAAATTGTTATATTGTTTTCGCGTAATGCGATTTCTAGAATTTAATACCGAATGTTTTCATTATTTTATTAGGGTAACTTGAGGTGAGATGCCGTATCACGTAGTTTTCATATGCACAGGCTATGTAGAGAAACGCTGCTCAGTTGTAAGGAAGAGGGTTCCCTGGTGATACTTTAATTTTCATTTGCGTTCTTTTTTTAAATTTTTAAGTGGTACTTTTTAATTTTTATTTCGTCTTAACACTTCTGGTAAGTGTCCAAAATATTTTACGCCATTTCTTTATTTGTCTATATAAGTCTTAGTTTAAACACCAGAGAAATAAATCTGATATTTTTAGAGAGTACTGTTACCTGGCCTTTCTTCAAAGCATAAATGGTGGCCGGTTCCCACTTCTTCACGTCAGTGGGGGGTTGGGCTGCACCAGCGTCTTGCACAATACTTTGGTGTGAGTTGGCGAATTTTTTCGGCGTAATATGCCGGTTGTTTTTCCTTGGGGTAAAATGCCGGTTATTTTCCGTTGCGGTTAAATGCCTGGTTGTTTCTTCATTGTTTAAATTACTCTTTCGCCATTTCTTTATTTGTCTATATAAGTCTTAGTTTAAACACCAGAGAAATAAATCTGATATTTTTAGAGAGTACTGTTACCTGGCCTTTCTTCAAAGCATAAATGGTGGCCGGTTCCCACTTCTTCACGTCAGTGGGGGGTTGGGCTGCACCAGCGTCTTGCACAATACTTTGGTGTGAGTTGGCGAATTTTTTCGGCGTAATATGCCGGTTGTTTTTCCTTGGGGTAAAATGCCGGTTATTTTCCGTTGCGGTTAAATGCCTGGTTGTTTCTTCATTGTTTAAATTACTCTTGGCTGTTAACTAACTCGTCAACAACTTAATAATTCAGATAATTTAAATCAGTGTTTAATTCGTGATTTTAATCAGCTGATTAAAAAAATCATTGATAAAAATTATAAATTTTCTAAGTGTTTAAAATGACATAAAGAAATATTAAAATCTAAGGTTAACATAATTTGAAAGGTTTCTCTATGTATTTCGCCTTATAAATAAACTTTACTGGCCTTATAAATAATTGTTTAATAATTATTCATTTTAATAATTGTAAAAAAATTATGTTAAATGCAGTTATAAATAGTTTTAATAAATGTAAATATCGGTATTATATAATATAGTTTTAGATAACTAGAGGTATCTGCCCCCTGCGAGCTAAGTTCGCCAATCTCCATCCGGACACCGCAGACTCTAAAAACACGCCGATTTTATCTGATTTGAAAAGGTTACGGAAGATTAAATCGTAATTAACCGACTAGTGGCGTTCTCCTGCAATCAGGTTTCCATTAATTTCCGTTTGGCTGAGTGATTTTCAGGCCATATCAATTGCTGTCGAAACAGCTAACGGCTACGTTCGTGACTGATTAAATAAGATCAACCCAACAATTTAAAATTAGCTTGTATAAAATGTCTATGTAAACAATTTTATAAAGATGCTATAAGAAATTTATTTTAAATTAGACATTTAAAATGTTTCGTTTTAAATATGACGTAATTTTCACCAAATTTTTTTACTCATTTTAATATTCAAATAAAAATAATTTTAAAGGCCTATACAAACCAAACTAAATCGGTTGACAATAGCATCTGCGATTTCCAGGTGTCTCAAGCCTTTCTAAAAAGGAATTAGATAAGAAGTCAAAGGGTAACAAGACATAATCTTCAACTGACGATGATATGGATGATGATTAAATTCCCTCCCAAGATTCAGATGGCGAGGATTTTTTTTTTTTTAAGTGAATGAAAATGGTTGTTCAGAGTGTCAGGCAGAGTGCAATAAAACCGCGGAAAATTGTGATGGGATCAAGTGTATTCAGTGAAACTGTTGATTATATAAAAGCTGCTCAAAGTTTCTAAACAAATGTGCAGTTTTTAGCAGACCTGAGATATTGCTAAAATGAACAAAGGGACATATGGAAAACATTAACAAAAAAGATTGACTCTAGAGCACTTTATCACAGTGGCTATACCGTAGTTAAGCTTGTTATAATGTTTAACCCCTGACCGCCGAGCAAAAGGGCAGAATTGTAATAAGCATAATTAAGAGCCATAATTCTTTTAAATGTTAATTCGAACACAATATATTAAATAAACATTATACAAACAAATATATTAATATAACATAAATAATTATATAACAAATAAATACTGTGAGGGGGAGATGCCAACCTGGGAATCGTCCTCGTGGCTTAGTGGTAGAGCACTGGAGCGCTATTCCAGGGGCCCGGGTTCGATTCCCGGCTTGTGCATTTTTCACCCTGTTCGTTTGCGCTTAGTTAGCAAAGTGATAATGCACGTTTTTAATATTCAGTAATTTCAAGCGTCATTTCACTGCTGAAAAGTAGTTGAAAAATTAATTAAATAAATATTAGTTTGTTCTTTTATTATATTGCCAACGTTTGTTGCATTCATATCTTGGTAATTTTCTAATATTAAGTAAGTTAACAACTTTAGTATGTCTAAAATATTGAAGTTACTTTTATTCCTCCCATTATGTTTTATACTGCTTCACAAAAATTACTGTTTACATTGAAACTCCATAAGGTATCTTACCCCTAGATCTTACCTATACCTATGGATAAGATAACGAAATGCAAGTGTTTACAAAAACAAAATTTTCGATGCTTTCTATAACACCTGTAACATGAAATAAGTTTTTAAATGATACGTAAGAGTCTAAACTTTAACAAGAAATCAAAGAATAAAAAATATAAACAACAGGAGATTTTTAAAACAATTAAGTAAACAAACTACGGCATCTTCACCCAATCTATCTTATAATAGATTTCTGTTATTTTTAAATAATAAATTTAATTTTAATATATATTTTTTAAGTATTTTTTTTTTCAATCAGAAGAAAATGCAATATTTCAATTGAAAATAAGTAGATAAGTCTTAATCTTGATTACACATATGTAGGAACGCAGGAAACATATTTGCGAAAAAAACATTAAATAAAATAAATATTTTAGGGAATTAAGTAGACTAAGTACAAAAATTATTATCTTAAAATATAACAAAAATATGTTAATCTGTACTTAGCAGTGAAATATTTCGAATGTATAGTTTCTCGTAGAATCTGAAATTTAAGCATTAAATTGTATTTCTGTTATGCAAGTACAATAAATAGTTTTAAATATAATAATAGTTAGCATAAAATATAATAATCGTTAGTCAATAAATAGATTTAATTACAATAAATAAATAAATTCGTATCTTAAAATATAACAAAATTACCTTAATCTGTCTTCAGCAATGAAATATTTCTAATGTATAATTTCTGAAGGAATCTGAAATTTAAGCATTAAATTGTAATTTTACTATGCTTTAATTCCGTTACAAAATTCAGTAACACTAAAAAAAACATGTTATATATCTTAAAATGTAAATGAAATGTTAATATTTATTTATTTTTAAACTTTTTCCAAGTACAGCGGTATGAAAGAACCATATTTAATCCTAAATGCTTTTGTTTATTTTTTTTTTAGTCTATGAATATTTTAATTAGTAAAAATTTATTAAAGCTGTAAATTTGTTTTACATAATGATATTATGGGAATGGGATAAAATATAGAAATTGCCTTCAAAATATTGCCTTAATTTATATTTTTGTTACAGAAGCATTTTTAGTTGGAGCTGACTTTTCCTTCTCGAAATGGATTAATGAACTCAGAGTAGATGAAATTAAAATAATAAAACTTTGTAAAAAATCACCATAAAATAAAAACAAAACACAGGACGCGTTTCGAGCTAAAAACATAACAGCTCGTCATCAGCTACAGCATACACGTGTCCGCAAGCGAACAAGTTCAAAAATGAACTGAAGGTAAAGAATGTTGCAAAGAATGCGACAGATGACGCTACCTAAAAGAGGCACATGCAAAAGGGAAAGGTGTTGCCAAAAAGAGAGAAGAGAAATTGATAGGGAAAAAATGGAAATAAAATAAATAAATAAATAAATAAATAAAAAATAAATAAACAAAATAAAATAAAAGAAGTAAATTAAAAATATAAATAATAATAATAAATAAATAAATATAAAAGAATAAAACAAGAAAAACAAAAGAACCATTTAAAAAAAAAAAAAAAAAATTAAATAAAAAGAAAAGAAACAAGAGAAAAGGGAAAAGAATTACAAAAGTAATTTCCACGCTGGAGATAGGAAAGGAGATGACTGGAGATCATTGACAACATTAGCAGAATTTTTAGAAATAAAATATGCTTCATGAAAATCCGAATGAGAGGGAGAGGCAGGGGAAGAAATAATTTTGGCCATGGAGAAATTGAAACAATGACTGGAAGACCAACAGTGAGAAGCAATCGAAGATTTAGAGATTTCTTGATTTGCAATATACCTCTGATGCTTGCCTAATCTGAATTTTAAAGCTCTCTTTGTTTGACCAATATAACCTAAATTGCAAGAGCAAGGAATGAAATAAATACACTACTGGTTCTCAGTAGGAACAGGATCTTTTAGAGAAGAGAATTTAATTTTATTCATAGGTTTGAAGATAACTTTAAAGTTAAAACGAGAAAGGATTTTAGCAATTTTGAAACAGAGAAGAGAATAAAAGGGCAGAATTATTATAGAATTAAAATTAGGAGGATTATTGATAGGAGAGTAGATGACTTTAAATTTCTGATCAACTCTGTGGAAATATCCTTGTAATCAAGACGGCGGAGTTCTTTGTAGTTGTGAGTGAATAGAGCTGACGGATTATTTTGTGACCAAAATTTTTGGATTCTTATAATGATTCTTTCATCGATCAAAGTAGAAAATTTTTTTGGTGTAACACCAGACATTGTAACCAAGATTTTCACCGCATATTGTAAGGTTGAAAAAAAAAACGCATCCGTCAAACACCAGTGTTGAAGAGAACAGTGTTAACACTAAAACTACCGGAAATTTTACTCAGGTTTTATAAAAATATTTTGCACAAGAATTTTTATTTAAAACTGTTTAACTTATTTAACTTTTTCGTCCTTGTATTATTTTTTATAAGATATAAAAAGGTTTTAAATATAGAAAAAGATAGACAATAGCAATCTTAGAGTGGGTGTACCCTGAGATTACTGAGTGTCCATAATCATGGAGAACCTGGGGGGGGGGGAAAGGCATGACCATGATTAGTGCATTTTTTTGTTAATGTGGCTTTTGCTACCTCCTTACAGCTTTTCCTACCCAAGCTTGGCGAGAGTAACACTGAACAGTGCTAATTTTTTCTGTTTTTAATCCTTCTTTATAGTAGTTCTAACTACAGCTAGACCATTTTTTTTTTTTTAATTTAAGATCTTTATCAATTTTTTTACTCATTTTAAGTCTTAACTTAAAATTTACCTTTAATACATTTCTATACTTAACTATTTATTTTCTCTTTAAATTTCTTAATTTTTTCTCTTAAGTAGCTCGAAACTACAGTTTAACTTATCCCAATGGCTCACAAATGGTTTTCCAATGGCTTTCCCAATGGCTTTCATTTCCTAGAGTGGGTGTTAAGCTAATATCAGCTAGGAAACACCTCAATGCCGCTCACCTGTTCAGCACCTGTTCTTTGTATTTTTTAAACTTATTGTATAAAGAAAATTCTTGTACGAACCGAAATATTTTCAATTGGTAGGTGTCAAAATGACCCCTTACGGTAGTTTTCGTGTTAAATCCAGGCATTTTCCTCAGGAGAAATTTGGCAGCTCGAGAAGTGGCAATTTTGAAGTTTTAGGAGGATTTTTATTTTACCATTAATAAGTACAAATCTCAAAATCTTCCGAGGTAACATATTGATAAACCGATGGCGAATATTACCCTCTTAGCTACCTCCTATGTTCTACACTAGACAGAAATGTTATAGAAGTAGATGAGAATTGTGTAAGGTTGTGATGAATGATGAGAAATCTACGGCAAAGAAACTAGCTGGTGAAACAAATACCGTTCTCACAAACAGTTCTGTAGTCGTAAAATACCCCGTAGGATATACGCAATAGGCAGATATTATACGCTACGGAGAACAGTATACTCTAGAAAGTATACACTACTTGTGTAAATGCCCATCCTAGGACGGTGGGAAAAATTTGTGTTTTTCTCTTAAAATTTGAAAAACAGATAAAAAAATAATTGACAATATGGAAGCGTTTAGATGAGCAAAGTTCGGCTAGTTTATGTTCTAATAAACGCACAATTAGCATTTACAATATTTCTGGGTAAACCATGTTTTCCGGCTAATATAGGGTAATTCCAGGATTTATGCCGCACATTTCTTTGAATTTGTGTATAAAGTCCCGTGGTGGACATAAAATAAAAAAAAATCATGCTGTGCTATTTAATGCTAACTATACAACGTGTGTACTGCGGCAAAAAATCTCAAAACAAATTATTAATATTTTTTAACATTTTTTTTTTCTAAAACATTACACTGCGGCACGTCACCGTACGTTCAGGCTGAGACGCCACACTTGTGCGGTAGTTATGCCGCGCTTCTAATAAGAACAGAATGAAATTATAAACAAAAATATTCAAAAAAAATATTCATATCTGGACTATAATTAACTATGTAATAACAAAATGAAACTAAATGAATACAATGAAACCTATTAGTAGACTCAAATTAATAATTGTTGCCTACTTTCACTACTAAAATTGTCGACTTATTTTTTTTTACATTAAATTTTAATCGCTATTTCAGCAACAACATAACATCAATGTATTAGAAAGGAAAAAGAATAAAAGTAAAATTGTGTTGACATAATTTATTTGTTAACCCGTTCGGGACCGGCTGCTTTTACACAAATTTTATTCGGTTGATACCACTTTTTAAAAAGAAGTTACCTTTACTTAAACAATCATGAAAATGCTCTAATTAAACAAAAGCAAATATTACTTCTCTTTCTTACTGGTGCCAGAAACAAATTTTGTAAGCTCTTTATGAATGTGCTTATATGCACCTATGGTCCCGAATGGGTTAAGAGGTCTTCTTTTTAGACTACAATCTACAGAAAAAGTGTCGAAAAAGTACGGTCTTTATGTAACTACGTTTAAACACATGATGCAACAAAGACAATTACACTTCCTCTTTTTTGGAGTTGTTTTTTAAACATTCCTTGCAAAGAACGTCTGCGTTACGCGTAATCCAATTTTCATTATTATCATCTTGACTTGCATCTTTCTTGCCAATCTTACTTTTTATTTTCCCCTGCATCTTTCTTGTCCTTCTTACTTTTTATTTTCACCTGCATCTTTCTTGCCCTTCTTACTTTTTATTTTCACCTGCATCTTTCTTGCCCTTCTTACTTTTTATTTTCACCTGCATCTTTCTTGCCCTTCTTACTTTTTATTTTCCCGTTTTTCTCCATTGGTTTTCGTAAACTTGATAACATGCCTAACATGGTTAATCTGTACAAAAGGAAAGGAAAAGTTAATAACACTTAATCATCCCGTACAAAAGAAACTACGGCATGTATACCGGAATAGCAGTGCGGCATGTATCCCATTTTGCATGGTGCGGACGTTGGCCGTCACAGTTACCTGCCATAGCTAAGGGGAATGGCGTAACCATACACACAGTACTCTATACAAACCCTACGCTTAGTTTTGACTTCGAAATCATGCATGCATTTAGTAATTAGTGTATGAAAAGTATTTAAACATAACGTCTTTAAAAGTTTGGACAGTGAAATCATGCACTTACGTCAAATTAAGGATTGTACTTCTACATGTAAACATCGAAATGGGATTCACGCTGTACACTGGTTAAAATAATCTTATTGCGCACCTATACTGTGCGTTTGACAACCATCTATCGATAATTACAAGAAATATAAGGGGTGCGGCATCTATCCCGTATGCGGCGACTCTCCCGGAGTTACCCTACTGTAACAAAATTAAGATTTCTTAATAAAACAAAAATTTAATAAATATGCAATAAATGTGCGTAATTAAAACAGTCTGCTGCAACCATTAAAATAATACTATTTTTTTAATAACACTTTGAAATTGTATTTTATCGTTTACTCCCCCTTCTTCCCCACTCCAAATTTTTTTAAATATGTATATTGATTAATAAATAAGTATCTCGGTTTGAATCCCAACCGTCTAATCCCCTAAGCTTCTGTCCTGCTGATGCACAGCTATAAATCAAAAGTTATTAATTTCACTTTTCGTATAAATATTAATTTCTTACTTTTAAAATATGGGATATGTTTTCTTTCTTTTTTTTTTTAAGTTTAAATTTACATACACCTGTATAAAGAACTGGAAAATATAAGTAATGTGTAATTTAAAAATAAGTTACAAAATGCCAGGATATTATTTCCGGGGGGGGGGGGTCTAATCCCCTAAGCTTCTGTCCTCCTGATGCAAAGCTATAAATCAAAAATTATTAATTTTACTTTTCGTATAAATATTAATTTTTTACTTTTAAAATATGGAATATGTTTTTTTTTTTTTTTTTTTTTTAGTTTAAATTTACATACACCTGTATATAGAAAAGGAAAATATAAGTAATGTGTAATTTAAAAATAAGTTACAAAATAATAAATCTAAAATATTTAAATTGATTATTTTTTTTTAAAAAAGTCAGTTTTATCAATTTTTTGCAGGGAAAAAAAGGATATTTTTAAAAATACCATATCATTGTTTTCCGTGAATCACTTTATATGTGAAATAAATTAAAATTCCTTACATGTCGCAAAGAAAATTTAATATGATTGCAACTTAATACTTGAAATAATCTCAAGTGACACTTGGCGACTTATTTTGGTGGTGAAATGCAACGTGCCTTGTGATTTGTTAGGGAGAAGTGTCTACCACTGCTCAATTATCAGGACTTGTAACCTTGAGAAATAATCGCGGGATTCTTGTTTCTTGTCAACCAATGGGAGAATGGAACCTTTCACCCTTGAGTCTCTTCCTCGGAGACTGGTAAGATTGATGGATTCGCCCCGGATGCGTTACACTGCCTTTTATTATATAGAGATAGTTTTACCAGATAAACTAAGGGTATACGGAACTAAAATAATATAGTGACTATACGGCATATACTATTAAAACCCTTAAATTCATGCCTGTTTACAAACACTATAAGCGCCGAAACAGTACGAAAGGAACTCCAATACGCATGATTTTCAGGCTTTTAAAACTCCTTATTTGTAATCAAAATGCTACTAAAGGTGATAAACGATGTCAAAGTCAAAAAACCTGGACATTTGTGAAAAAGGACATTCGTTAGTATTAGCTGAATATTACACTATTTTCAATATCTGTCCGAATTTACATCTAGAGGACTTATCTCAAGCGTGAAATCCGGAATGTTTTCTTCCAATAATTACATATTTTCGCGCTTTCAGTCGGTTTACAGGGTTAGCCTGATTAGTCGAGTCTCAAAAGACTTTATTTAAAAGTATACGACGAACGTACAAAGACGAGTGATACATGAAAGATACATATACTCACCAAGTTGCTGGTACTTAGTACAAATATTCAACGAGTGCGCCCTTAGTCACCCGGCACATATTTCAACGGAAATCCAATTCCATCCATATGTTCAATAGCATGTGTTTGTCAGGGTCCGTCAAACAGCAGTGATGCATTAAACATGTTTTTAAATGTATTGTAACATATTCTAACTGCTTTAACATTTTTAAAAATAAATTTATAACATACTTACTTTCTTTCTCTCTCCACGTATTTACTTTCAATCAATTTTTCCATAGATTCTGCAAATTTAGTGTTTTCTAAATCGACTGTGTTACTTTTTTCATTTCGTGAAGTTGCTTTTAAAAATCCTCTTTTAAAATGTTGGATACGGTTGCCTATTAAAACATAACACAAGCCACGAAGCGGGCTTTTAAACTTGGTGAGTGCATGTATCTTGTCATGTATCACCCGTCTTTTTATGTCGTATACCTCTCAATACACAGAGTTTTGAAACCGATAAATCATTTAGGCTAACCCTGTATTTTACAGACATATTGTGATATTACGCAGACCTTATCACCCTTTGCTATGTCAAGTCACTGACAACCAATTTCATGTTCATTTTAAGTGACCATGCAGCATATTTTGGTGATAATGCTTATCGTGATAACAAACTATCTGTCCACAAACAAACATTATTCAAGACTTGTTTACGCAACATTAAGATGAAGTTTCGCTCCTGCTGTGACGTCATGCGATCTCAATGTTATTGAACTGTTGTGGTCGGTGTAAGTTACAAGTTTCGATATCGCCATGCGCTTTCATACTTCATAAACTTACGAACATTTTACAGGAAGAATGTTTCAGAAGTGGATTAATTACGATGCACTACTTCTGTTTATCCATTTTTAAAAAGACTGCAATTAGTTCTTCATCCAACAGATGATGATTCTGTGCAAAATTAGTAAACATCATATGATTTTCTTTTCTTTCATTTCATATTTTTGTCCATTCCCTGTATTTTGACTTAAGTCTTTTAACTCTACTGAAAAAATTATCAAGAAGATTTTGAATTATTAAAGAAATTTTTTTTAATATTTTAAATATATTATGTATCAGGCTTACGGTTTATTTTTTTTTTTAGCAAAGAAGTTGGCGATGAAGTTTTTGCTTGTTCTTTCTATTGTTGTGTATGTAAGTTTATTACTGGTTGCTGATAGTGTCACAAGTGCAAGTAAGTCAAATAATAATAGAATACGTTTCTTAATATTTTGTTTTAGTTAAAGAAAGAAAGCTACATTGATTTAATGAATAACAAAATGTTTAATTTTACAATGTCTGTTTTTATAGACAACCGTATTCAACGTTTTGAAAGAGGAATTTTAGAAGCAACTTCACGATATGAAAAAAGTAACACAATCGATTTAGAAAACACTGCAGAATCTATGGAAAATTTGTTTGAAAATAAATATGTGCAGAGCGAAAGAACGTAAGTATGTAATAAATTTATTTTACAAAATATTAGAACAATTAGAATATGTTATCCTACATTTAGAAACATGTTTAAATTAGAGTTTTGTAGTAAACCAAATGAAATACAAGGAGACGTAATGGTTAAACGAATAAGGCATTTTGTTTATATTAACCCATTTATGCCTGAATTTTTGTTTTCTCAAATTTAATGCTAAAATCACTTTAAAATGTTGCAAAATGAACTAGAAAATAGTAAAAAAAAAATACGGTAAAATATATTTGTATTTATTTATACAATATTTACGTACTAAATATGGGAATATCCATATGTGGAAAAATGCATAATTATATGTTTTTTTCTAAATTTCTATAAATTAAGCTTTTAAATATTTGCATATTATATACTATATTCGTATATTATATACTATAATTAGTTTTTTATGAACTATTAAAACATATACTTATTTCTTTACAGAGACTAATAACAATATAAGTATTATTAATAATAAATTAAGAATAATCGTATTTGATGCTAAAAAAACAAACAATTTATTTCAAAATCATCTTGAAAAGAACTTTACATAAATTACTTTCCCCTACATGGTTAATAGAAATATGTACCCATTTGGGCCTAGCGCCCAATATTTTGTAAGTTACAAACATGCATAAAAAATAGGCTTAAACATATAATTTCGCAATTTTAAAAAATACGTATTTAAAAGAAGTCTACAAGCTAAATTATAACTTATTTATTTGGATCCTTGATACAAAAAGTACAAATAAACTTACTTTTTATATTTCGCTATCTTGAAAAATGAAAATTCTATAAACACAGAATAAAGGCCTTCATTTAAGGGGACACAGTACCTTTTAAACTACTTTTTCAATTTTGAATAATACTGTAATATACTGTAATATCTGTAGTGACATTATATTTAATACTACAAAGCAAATATAATTTAATATAATTAAAAAAATGTAGAACAGCCTATTTAACTAAAATTTAGATTTAAAAAAAACAACAACTTTTTTTAAAAAAAAATCCCTACTACTTTTTTAAATATGAATATTTTTGCTTATGATGAATATGAATATTTTTGCAAATTTTTTTCCATAATCTTATAAACATACTACATAAAATTGTGCATGGATTTAACATTCAAGGTTATAGTTATTTTTTTTTTAAGAATTTCAATTATTTTTCCTTGATTTTTTGCTGTACAAAAGAGAAAAACATTGATATTAAATGTAATATTTCATACATCTAAAAATCCATGCACAGTTTTATGTAGTATAATCTGAGGAATATGGAAAAAAAATTGAAGCAAAATTATTCATATTTAAAAAAGTAGTAGGGATTTTAATTTTTTTAATTTAAATTTTAGTTAAATAGGCTGTTCTACAAGATTTTTTTAAAATTATATGAAATTATATTTACTTTATAGTACCTAATATCTGTAGTGACATTATATTTAAGTATATTGCAGTATTGTTCAAAATCGAAAAAGTAGTTTAAAAGGTACTGTGTCCCCTTAAGCAAATAAATATCAGTCTTATGCTGCATTTCTCGGTAATAGATAAAGACATTTATAGACAATTACTTCATACAATTTTCATGTTGTAAAGTAGAAGAAAATTATAAACAATTATTAAAATTCGAAACGTCCCAAAAAGGGTACACTAGGCATAAATGGGTTAACAGAGTTTTGTGTAATAAAATAAAAAAAATAGCATTAATAGTCATTTTATTGATATAAATCGAATTCAGAATTACTTTTTAACTATAATTATTATAGATATTTTTAAGTTAAATTCTTTATAAATTTAGTATTTTTTTTATGTGTATAAAAACATTTGATGATAAAAACATTTAAAATTTTTGTAGAAAAAATAACCAAAAATTACGGCAATTATAATACTTTTTGATTGATATATATATTCTCAAACTACCAAAGTATGTGTTTTATATATTACATATAACTTGATTAATATACAGGGTGCAATATGTTATCTATCGCCGACCTTTAATTTCTCAACCGTTGGTCATAGACATATAGTTCCAATTAGAAAAACGTTTCAAATGAGGTAAATATCCATGTTGTGGCATTATTTAAAATAAAAAATCAATTTTATAAAAATTACGAAATTTAACTTTTTATACGGTCCCCCAGTCCCTATAGTCATATTTAGTAAAAGTTTACACGTATCATAACAGATATAACACAAAAAGTTTGACATCTGTACTACAAAAATTGACACAGTTATTAAATTTCAAAGTTTGAGATTTTTTCACATGATTTTGTCTTTCATTGCGGGATCAGTTAAAAGATGAATTAATGTAACTCGAGATCAAAATCAGAGTGCAATTCCGCTGCCATTTATCTAATCCTTAGCAAGTATGTTTTATTTTCCGGTTGTCGATTCTACCTACTTTGACGTTTGAATGCTGTTCGACTCATAAACGTTAGCTCAAATTTTTAGATGAAATAACCCTATTTGGTGATTCCCCGATTTGGTGATACCGGGTAAAGGTGGTTTCGCCGTATAAAGGATATTGCACTCTCATAGGACCGTATAAAAAGTTAGATTTCGTAATTTTTATAAAATTGATTTTTTACATTAAATAATGCCAGAACAGGAATATTTAGCTCATTTAAAACGTTTTTGTAATTGGAACTATATGTCTACGTCCAACGGTTCAGAAATTAAAGGTCGGAGATAGATAACATATTGCACCCTGTATAATGCATTAAAATTAATAATTATTATTTATAATACATTTAAACGGATAAATTACTTCTTTTAATTTCGGCTTCTCGACATAAATAAATATTTAGGTGTATCATTCAAACTAGTAGTCTCGTAAATGTTTGTCATAAAAAAGGCCCCAAAAAATCAACTATGTTCCTTACCATTTTTGCTCAAACTTTATAAATTCCAAAAATAAAATAGCTAGTATTTAGCTAAAATACTTTCAACTCTCTCGTTTTTTCATGTTTATTACCTCACTGTCAGTACATCTTTTGCTCTCCAAGCTGAAAAAAATAATTAGATATTCAAATAATTGAAAAGATATCAAGGTAAATAGCATGTGGGGCATTCTCACAATCTTTTGACTTACGGGAATAAAAATCTGGTGAAATTAAATTTGCTAAAATAACATTTTAATCTGATAGACGAATGCTTTAATGATTCAAAATACAGAAAAAATGGTCAGCACCAAATTTTTTTTTATTTATTTAACTGAGGTTTAAGTTAAACTTGCGAGTTTATTTTCCTTACTATTTTACCAGTAAAACTTAGTAAAACTTTTTATTTTCTTTTAAATTTTTACTTATAATGAATTTGCATAATACCCACAGGCCATTCAAATAAGAAATAATAACAATCTAGTATTTTTAGTACAAAATTTTGGTATAACATTCTCTTAAAGGGGTGTTAAGGAAGGGACGGTAAGGTAAAAAAATGGGACGGTATAAGAAAAAAGGGACGAAATGGAAAAAAAAGGACGGTAAGGAAAATTACCACCTATTTTAATCAAATCATGTTAAGACTAAGTGGTAGCCACAATGTTCATTGATTTTTAGAAACAGTTATTTACATTGGATTAAATATAAAAAAAAAAAAAAATACGTCGAGAAGTGCAGGAATAAACCTTGGGGACGGTAAGACTACCAATAAAGCCACTATGCTTGAAATTGATATTTAAATGCTGATTTAAATTCTGCAGTAAATTTCCTGTCAAAGAATTTTAGACATTCTTTCTCTAGCATTCTTCTGCATGAGAAAAAAACCTGAAAAAAATTGTGTGGCTGCATCTGAAGTGATTTTCTGTATAATTTTAGAAGAGGGACGGTAAGGAATCTAAAACACAGGGACAGAGTTTAAAAAATAATAACAACCCTAAAAATGTGTGCAGGTTAATTTTTTGCTACATATTTATATAAAACAATAGTTTCAGTTTCGGAAAAAAAATTACACCGAATTATTTTTATTGAAACAATTTTATACAGACAGCTCCAAACTTAAAATCAGCATCAGGGACACGGGGCGGTATAGCAGTTTTCCTGGTATTTCGACCCCCAACATCGTCCAAAACTTATTTATCTCGTTAATATTGTTATGTAATTATGCAATGGGATGTTCCCCAGTATATGAAATAAAAAAAACACAAGAACATGTACTACAATAAAAATTATTATTCAGGGACATAAAATTCAAAAGATTGTGAGAATGCCCATATGTTTAACATTTTGAAAAATAACACAACATAATCATACTCAGGTGCAAAAACGCCTCCGATGGTCACTTGATAATTGAATTTTTTGCATCAAACTGTTTCGAATATTGTGTTACTCTCATGGATTAGTTTTTAATTTACAGCGTATTAAAATTTTAAATCAGATGATTCTTTTTAAAACCGTGAAATTTTTTTAGAAAAATATTACTGATGTCAGAATAATTTTAATAATGTATATTATCCATTCAGAACTGTGCATAGGAAATTTATTTGTGCATTTGCTTTTACAAAATTGTTTTCATGCACTGTTTTAAACTTTTCTGATTATTATTATTCTCTCATTATTTAAACTCTTAGAAATCCGTTTATTTCTAATATAAAGTTTAGTCACTATATAAGGTAGATTTAAATGACGTCACAAATCGACAGTTGGAGGTCAAACAATAGTTGAAGAGTAGTTGTAATTGGTAGTTAAGAGGATTGTTAGTGCATCTGGAGATCAAACGAGTAGTTGTGATTGGCAGATGAAAAGATCATTATCAGATTGCAATTTCTAGATATGGAAGTATAATTAATTATTTAAACTCACCGTATTTAAGTTTTCACCGCTTGTGTAGCATAAATCGATCTTTAGTATGTCTGTGTGTGAGAGCGCTTTTATGTTACAAAATATATCGGCTAACAATTCATTTGAATTTATTTATGAATAATAATGTTTAATAAATAAAGAAAAAATTCTGATCTGCACTTAATTTTTGCATTTGGTCTGAAGAAATAGAGCGATGTAAAAACGCACAAAGGTTGTGTCCCTCTTTCCTTAATTACGTTTGCACAGATTATGATGAACCTGAATGTAAACGTTTGCTACCACTTCCATTAGGATACTTTACGCTCAGACATAAATGCAACAAGATAATGACCAAATAATAGTTTAATATTGAAAGAACTATTTTCACAGTTCATCGTTGTATTTCCATTTGTATGCTAAGATAAACTACTGTACAACATAACAAAGTTTACTAAAATAAAAAAAAATATATTAAAATAAGCACAATGATTTTTTGCTATTTTTTTACTTATATAAAATTTTGAAATAAAATCTATTTCATATTATAAATTGTGATTTTGATTCACGTTCAGAATTTTTACATTTATTGTGTATAAATCCTTGGTGTGACATGTTTTTAAGGTGCGTTCGTAATGATATAAATACATAGCACCTATGGTCGTCGTCTTGTCCGTCTGTCTGTCTGCATATAACGTCTGTCCGCATATAACGGCTCAAAAACTACCCAACAGACTAGTTTGAAATTCAATATATATGTCATAGGCTAATTGAGAAATCCGGTTCTTTGCAAAGAATCTAGGCTGTTTTAAAGAGCCGGGCTAATTGGAGAATCATCTCTGTTTATCCAAGCAGCCTGATATTTTTCAGGCTTATTGCAAAGAGCCTAAAGAACGTTAGGCTAATTGTAATAAGGCAATTAATTTCTCAAAAAGCCTAAAATTTTTAGGCTCATTGCAAAGAGCCTAGATTGCGTTAGCCTAATAGTAAAATGACCACTTGCTTCAATTCTATCGAACCATAACAGAGCAAGACAAAATAATTTCCGCTGAAGTGCAACCTGTCTAGAACCTCAAAACGCCATCTGAATCCAACCCAAAACCCGATATGAACTCGACAAAAAATCAATCGAACCATAACCCCATCCTAGAACGACAAAATAATTTCCGTCTACACGCACTGATCAGAACCTGAAAATTCCAATTGAAGCCTACCCTAAACCCGATCCAAATCAGGTAAAAAAATTCTATCTAACCGTATACCGATCTCTGCAACATAAAATATACTTCCGTCGAAACGCAACCCGACCTGAGCCTGAAAATATCTCATTTGAAGTCAATCTGAAACCCGATCCCGAAAAAAAATTCCACCGAACCTAAAAAGACAAAATAATTTCTTTCGACACGCAAAGACAAGAACCTGGAAGTCAACCCGAAACCCGATTCGAACCCGAAAAAGATACATCAAACCGCAACTCGATCCGAGAAAGACAAAATGATTTCCGGCGGCTCGCACCAACCAGAACCTGAAAATTTCACTTGAAGGCTACCCTAAACTTATCCGAACACGACACAAAATAATTCCACCCAATTGTAACCCGATCTATACAGGACAAAGTCATTTCCATCAAAATGCTACACGACCAGAACCTGGAAGTTCCATTTGAAGTCAACCCGAAACCCGATTCGAACAAAAAAATATATCGAACTGTATCCCTATCCGAGAAAGTAAAAATAATTTCCGTCGATACGCACCTAACAGAACCTGAAAATTCCAATTAAAGTTACCTTAAAACCGAACCGAACGCGAAAAAAATGAAATTTCATCCAACCGTAACACAATCTGTGCAAGACAAAATAATTTTCGTCGAAACGCAATTCGACAAACTTGAAAATTTCATCTGAAGTCAACCGGAACCCAATCAGAACCCGGAAAAATTTCCTTCTAACCGCAACCCGGTCCGTGAAAGACAAAATAATTTCCGTCGACAAGCACCCAACAGAACCTGAAAATTTCAATTGAAGTCTGTCTTAAACCCAAACCAAACCCGAGAAAAATATAATTCCATCCAACCGTAACCCGATCTATACAAGACAAAATAATTTCCGTAAAAACGCAACTCGACAGACCAAGTCAACCGCTTAGAAATTAAGCTTAGACTCTTAGTCGTTGCACATTTTTTAATATCTTTACGGACGGGTGAGGGGTGGGAGGAATCATTTTTTGCCAAAAAAAAAAAAAAAAAATCAATTGAAGTCTATCTTAAACCCAAACCGAACCCTTGTTTATTAACCTTGATTATCAACCAATTGCATAAATCAAATCTGCGAATAAAGCGGTTTTCTTTTTCTTTTCCCTTTTTTTAAATCAAATTTATTCTGCAAATAATCGACTCTTGGAAAAATATTAGAAATCTTCTTCAACTGCAGATGTTATTGTTATAGCCCTTTTCTCACTTACTTTTATATTATTTTGATTAATCAACCCACCTTTCTAGTACATAAAGGTAAAAAGCAATAAAAGTCTGTCTGATCTGCAAATGTAATTATTGTAAAAATTTCCTAAAATATATTTCATAATTTTCGGTAGATACTTATCATCTTTGCATAATGCTGGGAAAATTCTAAAAATTTGCCTCATTGCAAGTTTCATAATTTCAGTTATGTTCTTATATATTTTTCTAATTATTTTCATTAGCAATCAACCTTCTCTCCGTAATGAAAAAAAAAAGCATTATATGTCTGCTTCACCTGCAGATGTTATTGTTGATAAAAATTTCATATAAATTTTTTAAATTATTTTCATTAGCATCCCATCTCTCAGCTTAATGCTTGGAAATCAATAAAAATTTGCCTTATCAGAAGATTTAAATAAGATAAAAAAAAATTCGCATATATTTTTCATAATCATTTTCATTAGCAACTTATTTCCTTTGCGTAATTCTGGAAAAAACTAAAAATCTCCTTCATCTGCAGATTTTATTATTATAGAAATTATCATTTATAGTTTTCTTTTTTTTTTTTCATTAGCAACCTGTCTTCTTTCCGTAATGATGGAAAAACATTAAAAATCTGCATTATCTGCAGACGTCATTATTTCAGAAATTTTCATACATATTTTTATAGTTATTTTCATTATTAACCCATCTTCCCTGCTCAACGCTGCAAAATCATTAAAAATCTGACTTATCTGCAGATTAAATTAATATAAAAATTTTCATATATCTTTTTTATAATCATTATCATTAACGAATTATATTTTCTGCGTAATTCTGTGAAAAAAAAACTAAAAATCGGCCACATCTGCAACATTATAAAAATCAATATAAAAATTTTCATATATATTTTTCATAAAAATTTTTACTAGTAACCATCTACTCAGCGTATAATTCTGGAAAAACATAAAAATCTGCCTCACTTGCAGATTTCATTCATACCTAGCATATAACATGTCCATTTTTAAATATAAAAGAAAAAAATATTATTTGTAATATAATTGCATAATACTTTTCACATTTGCATTAAAAGATGATTTAGTTTCCTTTCAATTAATATTTGGGTTGAAGGATTTGGATACTGGTTGAAATTTGGTGGGTTTAGGGCAGGCTTCAATTGGAATTTTCAGGTTCTGGTTGGACCGTGTTGGCGGAAATTGTTTTGTCATTCTCGTATCGGGTTACGTTTCAATGGATTTTTTTTTTTTTTTGGGGGGGGGGGGTGTTCAGATCGGGTTTCATGTTGACTTCAAATAGAATTTTCAGGTTCTGGTGGAGTTACGTTTCGACGGAAATAATTTTATTTTTCACAATTCGGGTTACAGTTGGATGAAATTTTCTTTTGTTGGGATTGGATCGGGTTTAGGATAGACTTCAATTGGAATTTTCATGTTCTGGTCGATACGTGTCCATGAAAACTATTTTATATTTTTCGGATCGGGTTACGATTCGATAGACTGTTTTTTTTTTTTGGGGGGGGGGGGAGGAGGGGTTTGGATCGGGTTTTGGATTGACTACAATTGGAATTTTCAGGTTCTAGCCGGGTTGCATTTCGAAGTAAATGATTTTGTTATCGGGTTATTGTTCGATGTAATTGAAACAAATGTTTTTTTTTTTTTTTTTCAATTTCCCTAGCGCTATCTTTAAAAACTTTTAAGCAGTTTCAGATATAAATTGTCATATTCCAATTAGCCCAAGGTTCTTTAGACTCTTTGCAATAAGGCTGAAAAATATTTGAAAAACGTAGATTGGAAAAACATAGATGATTCTCCAATTATCCCGGCTCTTTGCAAACAGCCTAGGCTCTTATCAAAGATCCGGATTTATCAATTAGCCTACGACATATGTAGTCGTTGCAGAATTTTGTCGAACATCACAAATTTTATGAAAATTAAATCAAAACTTAAAAAAAAAATAATAAAAGTTTTCTTTATTTTATTAAATCCTATCACACGTAATTAATTCAATTATATACCATGATAGGTAATGTTTCTAGGTTACCATGGTGATTATGTCATATTTATGATGGAGTCATATCATTTTAGTATTTCTGAATTTAATATATATAATCGTAGTAAATTTTATATTCATGCATTTTTGCTTAAGAGTTGAACAGCTATTGCACCATGATTTGAATATAAAACTAGTTATAGTACGAACGCACCTCATTTGCGACATTTGACGTACAATATCTAACTTTTTAACAATGTAGAATGATTTACAGCCGGAGAGCATTTAATTACTTTATGTATCTTTTTTTAGTTCCAAAAATATAATTTAGTTTATAAAAATTATATTTTGTTTTATTTTTAGAAAACTATTTAAAAAACAATATATATCCTATTGTTTTTATTTTATTTCTGTTCATGAAAATGCATTTAACTCTTTATGTACTGAATTATGAATTCAAGAAAATTTTATCTTCTAAAGTACTTTTCGTGAATTGTTTAAACTACATTAGAAGATTCGCATAATCATTTAATGAGTTTTAGAAGGATTTTCGAGGGATTTAGAAGGTTTAATTAAATTTGAATTTATAGGGATTTTGTACAATATTTATAACCCCTCTCAAATCCTTTTTTTTTTTTTTTTTTTTTTCTTAGTATTTTGCAGAAATAGGAAATGTACAAATATAATGTTCTTCAATAAATAAATAAATAAATAAATAAATAAACAAATAAAAAATAAAAATATAGAGATATTTCCGAATAAAAAAATCCCTCCACCCCCCACCCCACCCCCCACCCCCCAACGCCAAGAAAGCTGAAAAGAAGCAATGGCAAAAGAAATCATCCTTTAAAAAATATTTTGGTTTTGCGTAACCAATAATGCATTTGGAACAAGATAAAGTATTGTATCTATAACTCATTCTAAACTGTATTACAACTAACTGATCGATGTATTAAATGAATTTTTTAACAAGTTATTTTAATGGTACTTTAAGTATCGTCAGTAGATAGAGGGTTAAACTAAATAAACTAAAAAATAAGTAAAAAATAATAAATACAGATCTTCATTACTTCAACCCCAGTCTATAATTAATTACCTCCAAAGATTTTCAAGCAGTGTATTAGTATTTTTGATATAAAGAATTTTCTAACTGTGACACAGGATTTAGATTAAATTTTTTATGTTGCTCAGTGCATCTGCTAATAACATATATTAATTCGTGTGTCTTATAAAGAAGTAAAGATTATTGAAAAATAATATATATACTTAATTTTACAGGTGTGCAGGATATTTGAAACGTTGTAGAAAACCACGAAAGTCGTGCTGTCAGGCACTTCGGTGTTATTGCAATGATTTTGGTGGACCAGGATGTAAATGTTTGCCAGTTCTTTTGGGGAAATCTGGAGGTGCAGCAAAAAATCAGTAACTGAATAAACATTTCAGCTATCAAATGATATCGAAATATGTACTGTCTACTGAGTAAAAGTAAAGAATTTTTGTTTGTACTGCAAATGAAATAAACTGAAATAAAATTTTTGCAGAAAATAAAAAATGCTAAATAAAGATTTAAATTTAAAGCATGTGGATTTTTATATTTTAAAACAAGTTTACTTTTTGAAAAACATTTTAACATACTTTGTTTAACGATAGCTCACAACATTCAATTAGTCCGTTTTAGAAACTATCACATTTTTTAATTATTTTATTTGAAAAAAATGTACCATTAGCTATTTATAATAGTTTTCATTTTCTGTTTACGAACGTTAGAACTGTAGTTGTGACTATTTTTGTTTCAGCTCTCAAATAGGAAGTACAGTAAACTCCCAACATTCGGCTCGTGACTATCCGGCCCTCCGTACTATCCGGACAGTAAAAAAAAATGAGGAATGTTGCAAACGACCGAGACAGGCAGGTTCCCGTCCTTGGGAAAGTGCTGGCTCATGAGAGAAAGGAACAAGATGATATTGAAGAATGCAATAGCAGGGCAATGACATATATAGAGTTAAGGCTTGATAACGGTTTTCTGTGTGTAGTAATCCCAGATTAAAATTTTTTAGCTAATTTATAACTAATATGAAGATGAAACCACAGATTTTATTTGTGGAATTTAAGGCATTTGGGACCCAATGATTCTGTCTAAGTTCTACAAATTTCCATCATTCCATTTATGTTATTCAATTTCTGCTGTTTTTTACTATATTTTTGGAATTTATGTTAAGTGTGTTAGGGGGAACAGTATTTGTTATTGTAATTTTATTCATAATTTCACAGTTTTTGTTGGTGGTCGGCAATGTTTATTTAATGGTTTTATATATATATATATATATATATATCACTTTTTTATGGACACGATAACTTCCGCAATTCTGCACAAGTCTCTTCCAAACTGATACATAAAATAAAGGGGCATAAAATCTCGGTCAAGTTCGTTAATTGGCAAAATCAGACCAAGCGGATGGGAAGAGGGAGGGGGTTTGTAAAAACCCAAAACCCCCCATAACTTCGTAATTTTTGTACATATCAAATCAGTTTAAAGTTTTTATTACTTCTAAAAATAGGGCCAAAAATTTATGTATCACAGATTTTTGATAAAATTAAAAATGGGCTCAAGGGGCGCAAAAAACAGGGTTTTAGGGAGAAAAAAATTCATAAATTCGTCAATTCTCAAGATATCCAATCCAATTAAATTTATTATAAATCTTCTTCATTTTCTCTACAACTTTTATATTGACAAGTTTTTGATAGAACCAATTCGTACCGCAAAAAAATAAAAAAATAGTAAAAACGAAAACAAAAAGGGGGGGGGGGTGACAAAAACTTGGCAAAAGTGGTAAGATAAAATTTGTTACAGTTGGTTTATCTCTAATCACGATTTAGTTTTTGTTGTTGAAATTAGCACTCAACTTCGAAATCTACCTGCGCCTGTAGGCCGAGCCGACAGAGATTTTTGTAAATGTTAAGAATGCGAAAAACAAATTCACCAAATGGCATATCAATAGTGAAATTCTCGTTTCTATGTCGTATATCTACATTATAAAGTAAAAATATGTCAGTGAGTAACGCTGAAATCATACTGTTGATGGCAACGACCTGACAGACAAATTATTCCTTTACAGCAATTTTTCTCAACTTCTAATCAACACACAATTTAATATATTAAGCTGTCGAATAGAAAAAATTTCCTTTCAAATGAAATTTATTTGAAAATTGTACCTCAGGTTTTTTTTTTTTAATGGGTTTGAAAGTAATTTTCAAACATGATATTTTTAAATGTGCGTGCAGCCCAACGAAACCATTACGAAAGATGAACCCGTTTGCTCTTAATGCTATATTATTAAGAAAAGGCATGTCTATGTATAACTTTGTCATCGTATTATTGGTGACAACAACCTAATCTGTCCACAAATTTCGATTTTACAATAATTTAACTTCTAAACATCGCACATTCGATTGTTTGAACATCTAATAGAAAAAAAAACTTTCAATATTATTTGTTTGAAAAGTTTATGTAAATTTATATGTTTTTTGTAGATTTTAAAGTGATTCTCAAGCATGAATATTTTTTAAATGTGTGTGCAATTACAAAAGATTAAATCAATTGCTCAAAAACGCTGCAAATAATTCAGTACAGTAGAGCACCGATTATCCGAACAAGTCGGGACCGACCCTAGTTCGGATAAGCAAATGTTCGGATAAATAGACAGGCAATTTAAGGGATGTTTCTGACAATAACAAAACCTTCATGCGTTATCTAAGCTTAGGACTGTCAGCACCAGTTAGTGCTGGAATGTTAAAAAAAAAAAAAAAAAAAAAAAATCTTTTTTTTTTTTTTTTTTTTTTTTTTTTTTTTAAACCATTATTGTTGTTTACAATTTTATCATTAATTTGTTTTCTCCCTTTTTATCATTTTCTGAACTACAGAGATTATAATTTAAGGAATAAAGCTTTTGTTTGTTGCTTGATTCAACGAAGACATTCTTTTCAATTCTGCTCTATCTCTAATTCTTCTTAAATACCGTTGGTTGAATAGAATCAACGTTCTTCTGCAGTTCGGGCCATTTCATAGATGCTTCCAAACATTCAAAGGCTTCGTTATGGAAGGGACCTGGGTTATTTTCAGAACATTCCTTTTCATTGTCTTCAATTTCTTTTTCATCATGAATCTCATCTATAATCTCATCATCATTTAAAGTATGATATCCAGGGTCATGTATATTTCACTATTCAATCACTCGTAATTTTCATTTTGTTCATAGCTTAGGATTCTTTCCATTTCCTTTAATGTTTTCACATTCCTTATTTACTGATCCACTATCAGTTTTTTTCTTTATTTAAAATTTTATTTCAAGAAAATGGATAATTGGGAGAAATTTTTGGGGAGAAATAGACTGTTCGGATAATTGGAATTTCGGTTAATTGGAGTTCGGATAATCGGCGTTCTACTGTACTTGTTTGTTTTCGTGTAATATTTCATAACAAAATTGTTAAACGAAATTAATACGCCAAAATAAAATAAAATAAAATAAAACACGAATTTAACAGATATCAAATCGAACTACGCAAAATAATCTATTATGTATAGAAAATGGAAATGGGAATTTTCTTCCGGCTGCTTAAAACTTGAGTTCTTCTGAATGGATTTCAATGCGACTATCAGTTTCTCAGGAAAGGCTTTAGTGTATAGCATATAGTCCAGGCAATGGAGACCGTATAGGGGCTTTACCTAGCAAAATTAATGGAAGTTCTGGAATTTGGCTTACTTTATGTTTTTTGGGTCGTTTAATCCGAATTTGTAACTTCACACCAAAATTTCCCCCTGCAACCCCCCCCCCCACCCCAAAATGTTGGTAAAATGTCCTACACAAAAGGTTTTTATTAAAAAAAACAATTTTTTTTTTGTTTGTTTTACGTATCTAGAAATTCAGAAAGTAGACAAAATTTGCAACAAATTAGATATATGACTTTATGACTTAGGATGAAGGGGAACGGAGGATCTGCCTCGGAACATGCGCCGCCGTGCTGCGTGGGCTAAGTCGCGCAATTCCACTTAATCACTCACACGTTTACATTCGCCCTCCCATCTCCCCTCCGAAGTTTCTCTATAAGGTTTACTTTAAATGTTTGTGTCGCTGAATCCGAATTTTTAACTTCCCCCCAAAATAGTTTTTTTTAACTTAAATAACTTATTGTTTTAGGGGGAAAACATTACGAAATTCAAAAACTAGACAAAATTTGCAACAAATAGGTTACATGACATTATGATGTAGGATATACGGGGCGAGAGGGGACTTCCTTGGAACATTCGCCGCGCGCTTTTCTCAAAAACCAATTTTTTTCAAAAAATCAATTTTTTGGGAGGTTGCCAGGTGAAATTTTGGTGGTGAGTTACAAATTCAGATTCAGCGACCTAAAAAACATAAAGTGAGTCGAAATCCAGAATAAGCATTAATTTTGCCAGGTAAAATTCTGTCATCCTTTTCCTTATAAAAGAAAAGCCTATATTTTAGTGAAATTGTAATTTCAAATATATTACATGGGGGTTTTAAATTTTCTCAAACCCTTGAATTTTTTGTTTAAAATATGAGAAATGCGCATTTTCTGCTTAGAGAGACATCAATTTAAAAAATGTAACAATATATCGAGAGACTGAATTTGTATTGGTTTATGAAAAGAAACTACACGTGTTTGCCTTTTTTTTAAATTATTTGTGCCGTTTTTCAGGTTGTGGCAACACAATAAAATAATTCACATTCTCTCGCTGTATTTTTGCATTTTTGAAAGCTACGTCATTGTAAACAGAAAATGCACATTTTTCATATATATATATGTAAAAACTTCAGAGTAAAACATCATTAGAAAGCAGTGTCAGTTAATCAGAAATTGACGTCATATCTAGCAAACGATTTTTATTATTATTATCTTTTCCCTAAATTATTTTCTTGATATTGAACGCCTGTGTTAAAGTAGACTTTTTAGCTTCAAAAACATTCAAATGAAGATATACTATGTCACTTGAACACACATTTAGTTAAAGTTTTTATTTTACATGAGAAAAATTTGCATTTCCATATTAGAATAACAACAATTTCGAAAATGCAAAAATATAGCGATTGAATCTGAATTTTTATTAGCTTATAAAAAGAGAGTACGCGTGTTATCATTTTTTTTATTATTATTGCACTGTTTTTTAAGTTGTGGCAACAGGAAAGAAATGATTGAATTATAAAATTAAATAAAAGAAATATTTCTATAATGTTAAATTATGGAAGGTGGTAGAAAAAAGGGATAAATAGTGGTCGGATGGTTTTTAAAGTAGACAGCTATCTTTTCCACGTTCTATAACGTATGTACATGAAGTTTCGTGCAAATCCGTCAAAAACTGAAGATTTATGTAAAGGACATACACACAGAAAACGGCTTTTATATATACTAGGGGATCGTACCCGGGCTTCCCGGGTTAAAGAATATAGGTGAAAACATTTTTTTTTCTTTTTCAAAACTAATAATTTTTTTATATGCAATAAATTTTTTAGATTGTCCACTTACATTAAAAAAGCATTTTTCGTATGGAAAATACGAAATACACAATCAAATACATTTTTGAAATTTATCAAAAGCGACAATCAGTAAACTGAGATGAACTTTGCAAACAAATTCCATTTGAAAAAAAATATCCTATTTGGTGATCTAAAAATTTAAATTGTACGATTACAAAATATGTTAGATTTATGTTTTTTCAATATTAATCTTTTATTTGTTTATAAAAGAAGTATTAATTTCGTTAATTTGTCTTTCACAAATATGTTAGTTTGGTGGGTTTTTTAATATTATTCTTTTATTTGTTTATAAAGGAAGTATTAATTTCATTATGCAAAAATAGTCAGAAACAAATGCTGAAAAATGTTTGTTGCTTTATAGTGCAAAATGTTTATTATTTTATGTATTGAAACCGGCACGTGATAAGATAAACTTAAAAAAAATCATGCTTGAAAATTATTTTAGAAAATATAATACATTAGTCAATGAATACAGTTTTTAAACAAATTGCATTTGAAAGTACATTTATTTCCCTATGCGACAAATATTGAAAATGTACGACGGTCAGAAGACTGAAAAATTGCAATAGCGAAAATTTCAAGACCGAAATTTGATCGTGAAGTATTGCCATTCGCAAAATGACGTCAGCGTTACGCACATATACGTTTGTTCTTTATAATATAGATACATAATCAGTAAAATATAATAAAGATCAGTTATTAGGATGTGGTTATCAATTGACGCTCTTATGCTTGGATTTCCGGTATGAAAACAGCAATTTTCACCTTCTCAAAATTTGCATACGTACTTCTCATATCCATATTTATCAATTTTTAAAACATTGTATTTTGTTTGATAATTTAAAAATCATTTTAACTCAAAACTTGAAGCCATGATTGTCAGCAACATCTGTTATGTGAACAGAAACACTCTTTATTTGAGATTCTAATCTCAATTTTGGAGAGTAAAAATTTCCGTAATTTATGTTTTTTAGACGCATTTGTGTTAAAAGGCTTAGTTTTATCGAAGAAAATGATAGTTTTCTTTTAAATATGACGTCATTTTCACTTAAATAAGTATTTCGCCCAGTGTCTGAAACTTAGCATCAGTACACATGCAGAAAGAAAAACAATACAGAAAATTTATGAGGAAAAATGTGTGTTTTCAAAAGCAGTATGTCATTTTCCGTTATTATGCGCCTAATATAATAATATTCTGCTCCTAATGGGAATTTGCGCCACTAAACCCTATGCAACAATTTTTATCAACAATTTTGAATTTTTATCAGAAAATAGCATGAATAAAGTTTAAAATACCTCATTATTTCTCTCTTGTCAGCAGCAATGAAAGCTATCTAATTTTCATCATTTTGAAGACATTTCATAAAATGCTTTTAAAACTAAAATTTAAAAGTGGGGATATTAAAAAAAAAAAAAACAGATAGTGCGACCACATCTACAAAGGAAGAGCTTTCAGTGTAAAATATATATATATATTAGTAAAATTGGTTCAGCAGAAAGTTCAGGGCAGATGACTAAAAAACACACTTGTGTTTTAAATATATAGATGATATAAAATTAGGAAAAAATAAATTAAGCATATTATGTTATTTTGATAAAATTATAGTAGAATGTCCTAAAGAATAGCATTAAAATTTTATTATCGGAGAGAATTTTCGACAAAAACTTAAGTAACACGATATCATTTTAAACCACGAATTATTTGTTTGCTTGTCTAACTCGGCGAAGCAAATCCATCCAGGCAAGAATCATCAATTTCTCTAATATAAGTCGCTATTATTTGCATCTCACCTCTCTTTTATAAAGACACTCTACATTTTTGTAAAACATTGCGTTTATCAGTGTGTGCTTTCGATTACATTATTTTCAAAAGTGAAGCATTTTCACCTGTGAAGAATTTCAAAGCAGCTTGGCTGTGAAAATGACGCACTTCTACAAAACATGATTCATGTTTAAGAATTAAAATACACGCTTTTTTATAAAATGACGTCATTTGCATCCGCTAAAGCAATCTGCTTTTACAACCCAGTCTTAAACTTCGTCTATAGAAAAGTGTGCATATGACGTCATTATCACGGAATACCAGACAATATTCTTGACATAGCCCATATTTTATTTTCAACTATTTTTTCAGGTTTTATGAGCAAATGACAACAAAAATATACAATATCTCCTATCTTAAACTATTTTCCGTTTACTTTCAATGAATTTCAATAGAAATGAGGTACTTTTGTTGCCACGATAAGAAAAATGGTATTAAAAACTGCAAAAAAATTAATATCCCAAAAATTAATTGAGATACAGCTTTCAAACAAATTGCATTTAAAAGAGCATTTTTTTTCTTATACGACGGTGTAAAAATTTCAAATGTGCGATGTTTAGAAGTTTAAAAATTTGCAGTAGTGAAAATTGCAAAACCAAAATTTCATTTCAAATTTCAGTGTTCCCATTCGCAAAATGACGTATGCGTTACGCACAGATATGTTTGACTTTTATAATACAGATAGATTTAAAGCGATATTTTATAAAGCAATTTTTAAGCTATTTCTTTATTAAATTTTCGTTTTTATTCTCCAAGATGTTCCCCTTTCTTTTTATCCGATTGAAAAGAAGGATTATGTGTTTCACGCGTATCTGTGTAGTTGGATTTCTTTATACCCTCGAAACATCCCAACGGCTGGATTGATTTTTATGAATGCGGTCTCTATCGATTCGTCTTAATATTCCGATGGTTATAGGATAGGTTTTGTTTTTATAAATTCAGAATGGCGGTCGTAAAATAAAAAATGGCGGTAGAGACGAAAAAAAAATTACGGACCATATTGAGTGGCATATCATTGGATAGATCTTTCAAAATGAAGACGATGTTTCTTTGACCATTTTGTAGTCAGAAGCTCCGTTTAAATATTACAGAACCTGGAAGTTGTGTTCTTTGGATCGCTACCTTTACTGCAACTCTAACCTTCATAATAGACATCTATAGGCCTCATCAAAAGAGTGTTTGTAGATAGCAACTAATAATTAAACACAACTTAAAAATCTTCAATACAAGAAAATAAAAAAAAGTAAGTAATATAAAAAATAGTTTCATATTGATGAGAAATTATTAATTAGTTCGCTTTTTACGCACTCGGGTTTTTTGATTTTTTAAATTTAATATATTATTCCTTAACCATTCACTGATTACGAAAGCATTAGTAGGTTACATATGCTTCCAGTAACTGTAATGTGCATTTGACGTAAAAATGTAAAGATTAAAAAATGTAATTGATTTGCAGACATTATATCGTACATTTAAGAGCTTTTTTTTACATAAGTATGTTTTTTACTCTGTCTATTGTTTGCGAAATTCATCTCTGACATACGATGTGCTATATCAAATATCTTGACATTTGAAATATATCTGTCAATGAGATATAAACCTCTGAGGTTGTTTTTTATGCAGTACAAGTGCTTTCAGCTAAAAATAATTAAACAAAAATCCTTATATAGGAATAACTTTTACAACGCAATCCATACGCATATTTTGAAGATATTCTGGTGATTGCCTCTCTGGACTCAAAATAAAAGTAAATATTTCTATTTTATTTCATTTAATATGTTTCATTTGTTGTTGCATATTAATGCTTTGGTTTTAGGCTGTATTTTAAGAACGCGAACAGGATTGCATTACATTATACTTTTTGAAAATAATCTTTTTTTGACATTTAAAAATAAATATTAAACTCGAAAATTATCTTCTATTTTAAGGAATATCTATTACGAAAAGTTACTAGGTTGATATTAACATTTTTTTCTAAAATAAAATTCAAATTTAAAGGTACCTGAAAAAAATTGTCAAACTGAATTTAGAGTATTTTATTACAATAGCGTCTAGCCATTCTTAGGAGTCAGTAACTGCCGCAGCCGCCAGGGAGCTTCCATTTAGAAGAACTTGAAACAGTACACATATTCATTTATTAATTAAAAGATATATATTTAAAATTTGTCTAAGATATATCTTTTAATATATATGTATATATTTATTTATATTAGGTAGATTTCGTATGAAACACTACCTATTGCATTCTCCCCTTTATTGATCTTTTGATAAAGATACATATACAGGGTGCAATATGTTATCTATCGCCGACCTTTAATTTCTCAACCGTCGGTTGTAGACGTATAGTTCCAATTACAAAAACGTGTCAAATGAGCTAAATATTAATGTTGTGGTATTAATTAAAGTAAAAAATCAATTTTATAAAAATTACGAAAACTAACTTTTTATACGGTCTTCCAGTCCCTATTGTTATATTTAGTAAAATTTTACATATATCATAACACATGTAACACAAAAAGTTTGACATCTGTGCTACAAAAATTGACACAGTTATTAAATTTGAAAGTTTGAGATTTTTGCACATGATTTTGTCTTTCATTGAGGGGTCAGTTAAAAGAGGAATTAAAAGTAATTCGAGATCAAAATCAGCGTGCAATGTCCTTTTTACGGCGAAGCCACTTTTAGCCGGTATCGTCGGTACTTTTGAATGTTGTTCGACCCATAAAAGTTAGCTCAAATATTTAGATGAAATAACCCTATTTGGTGATTCCCAGATTTGGTGATACCGGCTAAAGGTGGTTTCGCCGTATAAAGGATATTGCACTCTCATTTTGATCTCGAATTACTTTAATTCATCTTTTAACTGATCCCTTAATGAAAGTCAAAATCATGTGTAAAAATCTCAAACTTTGAAACTTAATAACTGGGTCAATTTTTGCAGTACAGATGTCAAACTTTTTGTGTTATATCTATTATGATATGAGTAAACTTTTACCAAATATAACTATAGGGACTGGGGGACCGTATAAAAAGTTAGGTTTCGTAATTTTTATAAAATTGATTTTTTACTTTAAATAATGCCACAACATGAATATTTACCTTCTTTGAAACATTTTTGTAATTGGAACTATATGTCTACGACCAACAGTTGATAAATTAAAGGTCGGCGATAGATAACATATTGCACCCTGTATATATTTATATTAGGTAGATATCGTAAGAAACACTACCTATTAAAATATCCCCTATGTTGGAATTTCTAACCCAAAACCACCCCCAGTAAAAAACTTTATCTATCTATCTATCCATATCTATATCTATATCTATATATATATAACTTTTCATGGACACGATAACTTCCATAATTCTGAACAAATCTCTTCCAAACTGATACATAAAATCTCGGTCAAGTTCGTTAATGGGCAAAATCGGACCAAGGGGGCGGGAATAGAGATGGGATTCGTAAAAAAAGAAAAAAAACCCATAACTTCTTAATTATAATACATATTGAATCAATTTAAAGTTATTATAAATTATAAAACAGGGGCCAAAATTTGATGCATGACAGATTTTTCATAAAATTAAAAATGGGCTCATGGGGCGAAAAAAAAATAGGGTTTTGGGGACAAAAAATTCATAACTTCGTCAATTCTCAAGATTTGAAATCCAATTAAATTTATTAAATTTTTTTAAAACTATTATCTACAACTTTTATATTGACAAGTTTTTGATAGGACCAATTAGTACCGCAAAAAAAAAATTAAAAACGGAAACAAAAAGGGGGGATGGAAGAAGAAAAAAATCCATAACTTCTTCAATTCAAAAGATATAAAATCCGCATGAATTTATTATATATATATTTAATATTATCTACAACTTTAATATTGACAAGTTTTTGAACGGACCAATTCTTACAGCAAAAACAAATTAAAAATACATACAGGTTGAAGAAAAAAATATCGTATTAAGGATGTACTCAAATCCAAACTGATTATTTTCTGACTCATTTTGAAATTCATTTTTGCACTCAAACGCCTCCAATAGGTAAGTTCTCTTTTTCAGAAACTATGTAATGTGCCGTAATGGTCAATTTTGTGATAGAGGTAAAATATAATCCAAAAATTGAGGTGAAAGTGGGCATTTTGATCCGAATTTCCCGAAGCGATTGTGTTGGAAGCGAAAAATATGGTCCTACTGAGAAAATAATTGTTTATAAACCAAGTTCTAATTAATTTTACGAAAAATAAAAACACATGCCGCTTACAAATCTCTTCAAAAATCACGTCAGAAAGTTTCATGTTTTTCTTTTTAAAATGAATCTGAAAATGTGTCAGAAAATTTCGAGTTGTTGAGCATGGAAAAATATTTTTTTTAATACCGCCTAAACAGGATTCTGATAAAACCAACTTTTATACAAAAATTAAATTAAAAACTCGTCAAAAGCGGCCAGATAAAATTGCTAAAGTGGGGTTAAATCATGGTTTAGTTTTTGATGTTGAAATTAGTACTTAACTTCGAAATTTACCTGCGCCTGTAGGTCGAGCAAGGAGGGAATTTTTTTATTTAGAATTGTTGTTAAAATATAAGTAGGCATAAGTAAAAGACATAAACTAAATATGTAACATATCCGAACCGGAACAGATAATATACTAAATTAATTGCTCAATTATGTTAAACAAAAAAGAAGAAGGAGTAAACATGTTTTTTATTTATAAACTGTCTACATGGTTCGGCTTCAGCGATGTCTTTTTCAAGACAAACGAAAATTTATTACATTTCCGCGTTGTATAATGCAGTGATTTAAAACACTGTCATTGAAGTTTTACACGCTCACTCTCAATGACTCACCGAATTTTCGTTTATTTTCACCTTGATGTTTATTTCCATACTCGTAAACGTAGAGTAACTCAAATAATAATTTTTTGTAAGGTGAAGGATACAGTATCGTTACATAAGGAATTTTTTACCTGCTACAATTTCAGTCGTTTTTGTTATATTGTGTCTATAGTACAGATTGGAGGAACAAATTATTTTGCTTTCTTGCAAATTTATTTGGATAGTTTCGCAATGTACTCTTGCAAGTGCCACAGTCTATTTTATTTTATTTTGTATCCGCTATATAGAGTAAAGTGCCGTAATTTCGTCCCCCGTTACTTCTACACTTCTGCAAATTTGGCGCCACTTATCACGCAAGGCAGAGAACGGAAGGTAAAAGGGGTCAGTAGTGAAAGTTTCGTTTGCCATGGCGCATACATATATTAAAGATGCCGGATTTCCTAGTTTTAGAAGACCTGAGTTCTTATTACGTTGTTTGTAGAACGTTATTTTAGTGTACTGTAAGTATTTATTTCTTATTCATTGCATGCATTATATGTAAGTAAGGTGCTGACAGTAGTACACGGTAAGTTTTAGGAAGCTCAGTTCATCTTACGGGAACTGAAGCTAAACCATACTGGGAAGTAGCGTGGTTCCAATTTCGTCTCTCTTGCAGTTCTTATTTTCGTTCTGGGTACGAAATTTGGAATGCTTTTTCATGACAATTATTTCGAAATGAAAATAAAGTTTAACATAAAATAAAATAATAATTATAATAAAATAAAATAAAACAAGATGAAAAAAGTTTAAAATGAAATTCAAAATGAAAATAAAGTTTGATAAAAAATAAAATAAAAAGTATAATAAACTAAAATAGAATAAAATGAAAAAAATTAAAATAAAATTCAAAACGAAAATTATCTTTTTACTTTAAAAAAACTTAAAAAAAACTTTTTAAATACTTTTATTTTTATTAAAAGAAAAAAAATATTGTCTCTCTTAATTGTTGCAGTTGGTGTCACGAAAGAAGTGGGATGAGAGACTGGTGCTATAATCGTCTGTTTGCTTCCCCTTTCAACAACAAAACTGCAACTTCTCGGTGTCGCATTTATGTTTACTTTAAAACCTTTTATGCTAAAGCAATAGAAAATTCGCTGTCAAACCCTCCTGGTAGAAAAGTTGAGAGTTTACAAATCGCACAACTTTTCAATGAAGCCTACGGGCGTGCTTGATCAACGATGATTGAGTGGTCAAGTTGTTGTGGCCATCAGCCCAAAAGAAATCAGGAAAGTGCCGGTGATCACATCAGCAATTTCTGCCCGAAGAGGTTCAGCGACATTGAGCACTGGATCTCAACATAAAACAAAGTGAAATATTCCCATGCGAAAAAGAAACGCTCATTCAAAAAAAAAAAAAAAAAAAAAAAAAAAAAAAAAAAAAAAAACAATTTCTGGCACACCATTCTCAAATAAAGGGGAAGAATCAACCATGTAAAATTTTCAAACGTGACCTCAGCGATTCTGATGACGAAAGTTACTCTTCTGTTGACATTCCTTATGATGATAATACTAGCTATAATGATGGCGACAATGATGCAGAGTGCCTTCTCTGCCAGAAGCATTTTTCTTGTGATAAACATGGAAAATAATGGATTCAGTGCCTTCAATACTACACTTGGCCACACAAAATATGCTCAGGAGCCAAAAACAATACAAAATTTATATATTTCTCATATTTGGATGGCTAAAGCTTCGTTATGTTATTCTTCCACTGATAATTAGTCCATTTCTTTGTGCCTTAATTTAATGTAAATTAAATTACTTACTCATTTAGAAGTAAATTTTGATTTAGTTATAAGTTAAGCCTCGGTGTACTGAATTTTTTGACGGAGACGATATTAGGACCATTTTTTTTTTCTTTTGTCGTAAATAGAATCTTTTGAAAAAGCAATTTTTCGCTTTGTTAAAATTTTTTTTTCGATATTTGCCAAAGTTTCTATGTGGGTGGGTAGTTAGTCTATGTAAATTCCAAATTTGATAGGTGTTCACTGAAAATTAAAAACTTCCAAGGGCCTAAAAGTGACCGGGGGACGAAAATAGGGCACCTTACTCTATTTCTTTTTCTGCAACTAAATTTTTTGCTAGTCGTACAACATAGTAATTATTTGCCTGTGGATTTTAATTAACCAATTTATGCCTGAATTTTTGTTTTCTCAAATTTGTTGGTAAAATCACTTTAAAATGTTTCAAAATGAACGGGAAAAATGTTAAAAAATTTACGCTAAAACGTTTTTGTATTTATTTAAAAAAATGTAAACGTACTAAATGTAGGAATATTTATATGTGAAAAAATTCATAATTATATGTTTTGTCTAAATTTATACAAATTAAGCTTTTAAATTGTATATTATATACTATAATTAGCATTTTTATGAACTTTAAAAAAATACGTTTATTTCTTTACAGAGACTAATAAAATTTTAAGTATTAGTAATAATAAATAAAGAATAATCTAATTTAATGCTATAAAAACAATTTATTTCAAAATCATCTTGAAAAGAACTTTACATAAATTACTGTCCTCTACATGGCTAATAGAAACGTGTATCCATTTGCGCCTGGCGCCCTATATTTTGTACGCTACAAACACGCATAACAAATAGGCTTGAACATATAATTTCGCAATATAAAAAAATACGTATTTTAAAGAAGTCTACAAGCTAAGATTATGATTTATTTATTTGGATCCTTGATGCAAAAAATACAAATAAACTTAATTTTTATATTTCGCTATCTTGAAAAAGGAAAAAATCTATAAGCACCAAAAAAAGGCCTTAATTTAAGTGAATAAATATCAGTCTTATGCTGTCATCTCTCGGTAATATATAAAGACATTTATAGACAATTAATACATACAATTTTCATGTTGTAAAGAAGAAATTTTTTTTTAAAATTATTAAAATTCGAAACGTGCCAAAAATGGGAAGCTAGGCCTAAATGGGTTAATGGAGTTTCATATAGTGCAGAATACTTTTCAAAAAGCCAGTTTTATTGCAATTCGTATCCTTTAACTTAAGGTGTGTATGTGTGTGTGTGTGCGGGGGGATACTATTAACCAGATGTTGAAACGTTGAAGGCTGAATAATTTTTTTTCGGTCAAATCTATTATTTTATTTAATAGTTTCCAAGTTTTTTCAGATATTAAAACTGATTATTTAAGCATAAATGCGTGGCAGAGTCATTGGCAGTGGTATTTAATACAGGAGGAGGCATTTTGGAAGAATATTAAGTGTCTGTAAAATTATCTTCAAATAAACAAATTTTATGGGCTCAGTCTCATTACTTTCTGGAACGACCCTGTAAATCTTTATTTCATTCAAGAAGAAGCCAACAAATATTACTCAGTAGCCCTTAACATTGTGAAATCCCTATATTGAAAAATAACTATTATTTTGATTTCATAAAGTACAAATATTTCAAGATAAGAATATTAAATATTTTTATAAAATATTTTTGCAGTAAAAAATACATTAAACAAACATATTTACTAATATACTGTTAATGAATAAAAATGCACCTAAAATCCAGAAATTGAAATTGCTTCTATTTTAAAAACTTATTTTACGACTTATAACATTGCCACTTCAAATTTTATTTCAGTTGAATTTTTTATATTTAATTTTCTATATTTTATTCAAGTTGTATTTTGTATATTTTATTTAAGTTGCATTTTGTATAAATTATTCGCATTTTGCTTTATTTCAAACAGAAAATTCATCTATCGGTAAGGATGAGAAGCACGTCTTTCTATTCATTTGTGATATTAATTTACGCCGTTTTAGTATTGCTGGCAATTGGAGAATATGATTTCCGTAAGTAATCATATTTTATTTGTATAAATATTGCAATTTAATCAATTTTTTTGCATTGAATTGTTCCAAACCCTTCTACGTAATGTTATACACTCTGAATAAAGAGATATATGTTTTACTCTTGCTAGAATGTTTAATAAAATTTAAAATAACTTCTTCGGAGCTTCCCACGATCTCTGGCAACATTCATTTATCTTGTACTCGGAAGAAAAACATGACAAAGTTCCTGGAGAAAACTCTTTACCTCTAGTACAGAACACTGGAATTATAGAGCAAATTAAAACATAGCGGATGTCTGGCTAACATAATGCAAGAATCGCGAAAACATGGGAAACATGAATATAAAAAAACGCAATTTAAAGGCTCCATACATGTTTTGAATATACAAAAATACAGTAGCACAGTTAAAGAATAAGTTTTTAAAAATATAAATGATATAGAAAAAATAAGAAAAATAATATTTACAAGTGTATTTACAAAATTTACAAAGAGAATTGTGAACGTTCAGGAAGGTAATCCTTATCAATGCAAGAAAATCTGTGAAAGTTATACCGGGTCAATGTTTTGGGGAAGATAAAGAGTTAGAGATATTTTGAATAGCCGGATTTCAAATGGTTGAAATTTTTCAAAAAAAGTTGATTGCTTGATTTTTAACGGCAGAGCGAATTGGAGAAATATTAACCGTTTGAGTGCGCTCTTGTTATGAGCCAAAATTTCGGAAAGCGCGATAACGCTGCCCTCGTTTCATGCTAAAATTGCAGAGAGGGTGATAGCCCTCCTATTTGCTGTCTCAGTTTGGTGTGCATTTAAGCTATATATATATATATATATATATATATATATACCCAAACACATTCGCATTTTTGGCATATATCGACAATATTTGTTCCGCACTTAGACTGTTGAGGTCATGGTGAATATCGGTATTCCGACGATACCAAGGTGCGTGAACAATGTCTCTAAGTGTTTTATTTTGAACAATCTGAATCTTCTGAATGTTGATTTTTGCCGCAGAGTCATCTGAGCAGTAGTAGAAAAAGAATGGGACGTAGGACTGTCTTGTAGAGCAGCAACTTATTTCCCACATTCGTTTATCTTCTGAAACATCAAAAACGAAAGATTTCTGGAGTTCAGAAGCATTTCTGAAACACAAGTTTATTTTGGTGCTCTTAATTTTTGTATACGTTTCTGAGCAGTTGTTATACAGTATTACTCAGTTTTATCTACTCTGTATCAACACGAAGTTTCGGTTTTACGGATGCTAATTCTCAAGTAAACATTTTAATCTGTGTAAAAAAATTTTATACACACATGGGAAACCAAATAAGGTACATTTTACGCTTTTAATTTAGTATATTTTCTGTTAAATATGTTTGTTTAACATGAAAATGTTTACTTAAGAATTTATAGAATCTCCAAAAAGTAAAATATTTCGTATATATAGCGGGTTGCGAAAGCTGTTTAATACACTGTAAACACTCGAAAACTATTTCAAAAATTGCAGGAAGCAAAATACAATTTTGCTTCAGATATGTTGTCTAAAATTTCAGAATTCTGTTGGTTTCCGGTGTGTCTATGTTGGAATGATGTTCATGTTGATGTTCATGTGTCTATGTTGGAATGATATTCAACTCCCCTATCGCATTTTGCGTATCTCATCTCAACTCTCAAAACTGGATCTTTTCAAAAGTGCCTTCAATTTCGGAAGCAATAAGAAGTCGCAAAGAGCTATGTCTGAAGAGTACGGAAGTCTGGAACGACTGGAATTCCATGTTTGCCAAGAAATCCTGAATCAGGTGCAATTAATGAGCTGGAGAATTGATGAATTTTACGAATAGTTTCGCTTTGAGAATCACCAAGCTTTGACAAAATCCGATGCAGCACTTTTTCTCAACCTGTTCAGTCATCCTGAGAGAAATCAAAATCCGACGAATACGTATGACAGCACCTCATTCGGTGGCCACCAAGCAACGACTGGCACACTGAAATTCGTGGTAAAAAATTAAAGCATGCGCATTAAGCTATCACCTTCCAATGTGCGCAGTGATCTGTTCTTTAGAATCACTATTTCTGGCGGGAAAAAAAGGGCGGATACTGATCAGACAGACCTCGTATATATTATTTTCAAAAACATTTCCCCTTTTTTTTCATAAGGTTTGGTCTTAATTAATTTTTAATAATAAATGTACACTTTTATGCAAACATTCTTCTGTTTAAAAAAAAACAAGGGGTGAACATATGTAATGTTGTACTTTTTACAAACTAATAATTTGTTTAAATTAATAAAATTTTAGTCAACTACCTTAATAATTTAATACAAATAGTCCTTGTTTTTTTTATGCCTTTCAAACAGGTTAACTAAATGTATTTTTATTAAAAATTCTACTTATGACCAATTTCCTCAGTATAAACAAATTTATATATCGAAAATAAATTAACTAATACACTTTGACATTTTTTATTAACCATTTGGAAAATGGTTATTGTCCTCTGTCAGGGTAGGAAATCAAAAACATATCTGAAGCGTTTTATTGGTTGAATCCGCATTTTATTCGATTTCTAATTGGTCTGTATAGTAATCTGTATTTTCCCTTTACTTTCAAAAGATATTGATACATCTGTTGCCACTATGACAAAAAAGTAATAAAAACTACAAAAAAAAAATTAATAACCCATAAAAAAATTGAGATACAGCTTTCAAACAACTTGCATTTAAAAGTACAGTATTTTCTATATACGACGGTGTTAAAAGTAATATTGTGGGGTGTTTAGAAGTTTAAGAATGAAATTTCATTTAAAATTGGTCCAGGAATATTAATGTTTAATCCATGCGTACGTAATGTATGACCAGCTCCGCAGAAGTTTAAAAATTTACAGTACCGAAAATTGTAAAACTGAAATTTCTTTTAAAATTTGTTCATGATGGGTCCAGAAATGTTAAAGTTTTATTCATGGCATACGTAGTGTATGATCAACTCCGTGCGACTTTTTATGTCTTAAATTTTAGTCTTCGAAAAAATCATTTTCCATATGGTCGTTGTAATTTGTTAAATTGTTTTTTTTATTATTATTTTATTTTAATTTTAATTTTATTTTTATTTTTTTTCAGATCATAATACTTATTTAGAAGAAATGGAAAACATCAACTCAGAAGTTGAAAGAGGGTATGAAAAACACATATTTCAATGTTATTAACTAAAATATATAATATAATAGTGCATATGTACATTTTTGACAATCCTTGTCCTATTAATATCATGGTGAAAGATTATTTAACCTATGTTTTGAAAATAGTGCCTGATAAAAAAGGCGATTTCCTTAATAACCTATAAAATTATCAATCTTGATTTTTTTTTTTACTTTAATTAGTTTATAATCATTGTTTCATTGTTTTAAAAACAATTATCTACAGCACAGCAATTTTATCAGGCAGAAATTATTATGAATAAATTTTGATAATTTTCGTTGTTTATTTAAAGAGTAACATTAGTATGTTTAGTTAATTTTTCCTATTTCTCAGGGAACATAAAGTACAAGAAGGAAGCAGGAATTCTGTTTTTTCAGAATTTAGTGTCCCCCCCCCCCCCATGAGGAAAAGAAATTTTTTTATTATTATTACGAGGTGAAACACGTCGAATTTCGACGAAAGAAAATGTTTTAGAAGGAACTGTTTCATTAATTTTTAATAAACTTACAAAATCAGTTACAATAAAAAATGCATCTTATATTGGTTAGTCAAACTAATATTATTTTAATGTAAAGGTCACTCCTCATCTATGAAGATACTCTAAATTTTTATAAAACTTTGCATTTTTTCGTGTGTGATTTCAATTGCGTTATTTTCAGAAGTGAAGCATTTCCACCTGTGAAGAATTTCAAAGCTTTGGAGTGAAAATGATGCACATCTACAAAACTTATTTCAGTTTTAAGACTTAAAATACAAGTTTTTATTTTATATAAAATAACGTCATTTGCATTCGCTGAAGAATTTCACATTTGTGATCCAGTCTTAAACAACATTTTTTGAAAAGTATGCATATGGCGTCACTATCGCAGAATCATACACAAACCCAGCAAAAAGTGATGTCGTAAATTCGACAAAAAAAAATCGTATATTTAATTATTATTATTCCTTCATTTTTTTGAAACATTAATATGGATACTTAAAATTAAATGCAGTTTATAATAGCTCCAGGTTTTCTCAGAAATGATTCACTTACAATTTTCAAAATACCATTTATTTTAAAAACAATTTTTTTTCAGTTGTTATGGGAAAATGGAAACAAAAAGATATAGTAATCTACTACAGTAAACTCTGTATAAGGCGGAATCGGTCGGGATTGAGAAATTTTTCCGTAGTAGACAATATTCCGGCTTATACAAAAGAGCGTGATTTAGTGGAATGAAGCATACGTCAATCGAAAAGCGTTTTATGTTTTCGATAAAAAGATTGGATCTTGAGTTATAATGAATTGCTCGAAGATGACGATCTTATTGATTGTCCTGACTCGAAAACCTGTTGAAAACTGAAATTCTGGAAGATCCTTTGTCTTTATAAATAAATGAGAAACGCTATTCAATTTCTTAGTACTGCTATAACACCTACAAATTTGAAGTTTACACACACACAAAGAAAATTATAATAACTTCGGGCATGAGGCAGAAAGCTATCACTTTGAATTTGAGTACAACCTTAAAGCATAATATATTGTACTTTAGACAATACAAATTTTCATAAATGTGCATTGTACTAGTAATAATAACTTTTAAATCCATATTTATACAGGGAAAAAATGGCATAAGCAAGAATTCCTTAAAATTTAAACAGTTTCTGTTCTTTTGAATTCACTTTTTTAAAGTATTACTGAATTTAATTTTTATGCTCGACATTGAATATTTGAAGTATATGTATCAGTTTTAAAGTTTCATAAACGCCTTTCATTTTTAAAATATCCTTTTTTCCGCCTTATGCAAAATTTTGGTTTAGGTGGGACCTTAAAACCCTTTCCGTTTCTGCGTTAGGCAGATTCCGGCTTATGCAGCAAGAATTAATGTTATTTTCTATGGGTTCGCCGGGACTTGAAAAATTTTCCGCGGTAGATAGATTTCCGGCTTACACAGAGTCGCCTTAGATAGAATTTACTGTATTTTCCTTTTGCTTTCTACAGAAATGGAGTATTTCAGTTGCCACCGTTACAGAAATGGTTATTAAAAAGCAGAAAAAAATTAACATCTCAAAAATAAATTGAGATGCACTTTTCAAACAAATTGCAGTTAAAAGTATATTTTTTCCTATACGAAGGTGCAGAAATTGAAAATGTGCGATGCTCACAAGTTTAAACAATTGCAGTAGACGTTATCAACATATAACGGTACAATGATATATCTGCTTTGTTTTAGGCTGACTTATGAAACGTAACTTTTTTTTTTTTTTTTTAGAGGCGACACTATAATCGTTGTCTGAAGGAAACAGAAAATCGGGGGCCAATAATCAAGTGTTCACCTATAAGCAAATTGCATTGTTAAGGTTTTATCGCGTTTAATTGCCGAAACGTCAGTGAAGGCTTACTGTGGAGACACGAAAAGTTTTGATTTCCGGATGTCTGTCTGTCTGTCTGTCCGTCTGTTCCGCGATAACTGCCGCAAAAAGCACCCGATCAGCTTGAAATTAATTGGGCATATTTGTGAGATACCCGGACGTAGCTGTATAGTTTTTGGTTAAATTTGGTTCATTCGTTCGGAAAATATGGAATATTTTATTTTTCTTTATAATGCTTTTCTACGGCAAGTCAGACGATTTTCAAATTTCGATTTGTTGAAAGAAAATGGCACGTTTGATTAATGGATTTAAATGTCAAATTATGGATACTAAAATTCCAAATAAAGGTTTTAAATTATTCCTATTATATTGAAGTTTTATCAATATATCTATAAGATTTTTTTATTTACGTGTATAATGTTTTGAGGACATTTATACATGTATTCCAATAATATAAAGAATTTTTAAATTAATTTTCTTGTTTTACATGATACATATTTCTTTTTTTTTTCCTTTTCTTCGTTGCCTAGCGACTGTTATTAGTAGCCTATCATTGCTTCAAATATGAATGAAGTTAGTAAATTACGTTAATTTGTTGCATGTACTATTAAAAGGCTATCACAAAAAATATTTTATCGCGCCAAATCGATGCAATTTATGCAATTAACAGTGGGCACGATAATGAATTATTTTCCAGTAGATTTATAGATCTCCAGATATGCATATTTTGGGGGGCTTTTAATATGTTATTGCTATCGCATGGATTAGGATGTTTAAACTAATGTTTAACCATGCTATTAGTGAAAAAAAAAGTACAGTTAAAGGCATGTAAATCCTTTTTAACACTTTCCAACATGGATGAAAAGTATTTATGACTTCAGTTTTTCTATCTGTCGCCTGCCGTGTTTCTCTACGTGCTCTAACTTGCGTAAATATAGTCGGGATTGCATGTAATTGATATACGTTATTGAGGTTTGCCAAAGTATGTTTGGTATTAAAAATGAAGAGTGTAGCATTCATAGCTTAATTACAGGGGCCCTCAAAACTATTCCGTTACATTATAGTCTTTGGGAAAAATCGTCTGCGGTGTAATTTAATAATGTTACACAATTTTAAACGTAATGAAATTTATATACTTTATTAAGGTGCACTAGAACCTGGTTACTATAAAATATGTTATGTGTAGCACTTACAGCATGCATACAGGGAACTCAAAAGTATTCATAATATTACAATCTTTGAAGAAAATCCTTTTGTGGCGTTTTTTAATGATGTTACTCTGTTACAAAATAATAAAATTGATATGTATTTTTGAAACATTTTTGTAGTATATGGGGTGCAAAGCATATGTTTTTTTCAGGGTCACACAAAAGTGGTCGATTAAAATGTGGTCTACGGGGGAAAAAAACTCTTCACAGCTTATTTTAACACATTAGCGACGGGAAACGAAAATTCTCGTTTTTATTCAGAATACATCATTGGCTAAGGGAGTGACTTCTACCTTACAGAAAAGACATTTATATTGTGTTGTCCATATTTTTTATAGATTGTAATACATTATATATTACATCCGTACATTGAAAGATATTTACTGCTGCATAAACATGAAAAACATATCTCAGAAACCAATTTCCGAGACACTTTCAGAAGAGGGAGGAGCTTCTACTGTTTTTAAACCCAGATTTAATTAAATTGCCTGTCGTCAGTGTGTTAATTGTGTTGCACTAATTCAAACATTATGAAATTAAATTACATTACTGTGATAGACTACAAGAAGCTTGAATATGATTTGTATCGTATTTATCGTTCATTTATAGGGTCACATAAAATATTTCGGATACAGTTCTGGTCTATTAGGGATGATTGCTGAAGAGCATTTTCGATTATGGTGTGCGTTTTAACGTTAAGTAAATTTGTGCTTAATAAGTAGTGCTTAAATATTGTATAGACCATGTACAGGGATACACAAATGAATTCGTAAGTATAAATGAAAATGAGCGCGAATTGCTTCAGTGTTTTTTTTTTTTTTTTTTTTTTTTTTTTTTTTTTTTTTTTTGAGTTATGTATTTCCCAGCCCAAATACATTTAGTATACTAACAAATGTTTGCAGAATTTAAATAGAACCATATACAGGACTCCTCAGAAACTGGATATATGGTGCACACTATGCATACTAATCCCCGGAAATGTGATATGAGCAGTTTTAAGAGGGTTTTTTGTCTGCATTAAATTTAAATGTTATAGACGACGCGTAAAAATCTTCACGTAATATACAGGGCTGTAGAAAAGAATTCATGTACGTTTCCGTCTATTGGTAGAATTTACTAAAGGACATTAACACAATTAATTGATAATTACAAATGTAAATTAAATTACACTACGAAGGGGTTCAGGGGGGCTCTGCCCCCCTGAAGAAATCTACTTTATTATCTAAAAATTACCAGAATAAGTAGCTCATGAGATTTTCAGAATACCATTACATAACAAGGGGTTTAATTTAACGCTTCTAATGTCAGAAACCTTCGAAATATTTTTTCGTTTTATAAATGTTTATGTAATTTCAAAACTTTAAATTTCGTTTTTTGTAGAAAGATTAATATTACTCAAAGGATGCTAAACACAATGAATTGTAGAGCTGACGTTGAGGCTCCTGATCTGCAGATTTACTAGTTATATTTACTTCAACAAATTTTCTGAATTTTCTATAGTAATATAAACGATTTATTATACACATTTTTTCAAAAATGTTGATAAGTTATTTAATATTTTACCTGTTGTTTATATGCAGGCAAGGTAATTTCAAATGTGTTTAAACAAACGTACACTAAAAAATATTAGTGTGACTTTACACCAAAAATGGTGGCAAACCAGTTGCACCAAAAGTAGAGTAAAGTAACATCACCAGTAAATTGGTGTAATAATACACGAGCAATCAACAGGTGTATATAAACACGAGTTTTGGTGACAACATAGTTGCAAACATTTTTGGCGTTAAGTCACACCATCGCTGATTTGGTGTACTTAACACCAAAATAAAAGATAATTTAAACATTTCTTTTTTTAAAATCTAATACAACCAGAATTTAAAATAAATAGTTTAATAAATAGATAATTTATTATAACATACATTTTAAACACTTTAGTTTGTAAACAACGAAATTTCCTATTTTTACATGCTTAAAAGTATGATTTTCGAAGGTGCCATATAGAGGGGAAGGGCAGAGTGGATCTAGAGTACCCCTACATTTTGGTATAATCAAATTCGTTATACATTTTTACCATTAAAATTAAACATTTTTTTGGTGTATCTGAAAGATAATCGCTTACTGAGAACTTCTCCCTCCCCGCCTGGAAGTGTTGAGCTTTCCGAATAAAGGTAATCAAATGGGCGCCCATAGTCATTTATATTATGTTTCACCAATTTAATAACCACGGGAATAGGAGTATGCCAATCTAATGTTTAAAACCTTTCAGTATTAATATTTAAAAAATGAAAAAAAATATGAAGTTTTCACACGTTGTTAATAATGCTCCCAATAAGCTAGAAAAGACTCTAATAAAGAATTCTTGATGAAAATATTTTTTGTTAGAGAACTGTCAAACGTCATGTAGGGGAGACCGGGGGAATGGCGGCACCTTAAAGGAATTTAAAAATTTGCACCTCAAAATTTTTTTTATTTTTTAATAGCAAAAATTCTAAAGCTGAATCATGATCTTTAGTATCTGTATAAATTTAACCGTAATCATAACTATAAAATAAGCAAACATAAAAAAAATTATTTCAACCACTGTACAGTGGCGGGATTGCTCAGGATACTGGAGTAATTCCGCCACTGTATCGGGGTAATGACGCCACTCTTTAATGACCTAGTAAACACATAAAATGGATACTAGGAAACACATAATCGACTGAAAATATTTAGAAAGCAATAATTTATCAAAATAATGAATAATTACAATGTTCTTGAAGGTAGATATATTAATGTCCTAAGCTTACAATTTAACTCAAATTGGAAAAATCACCCTTTGACATGGTGGCGGCATTACCCCGAGAGGACAATATAGCGGAAATCCCCCAGCAAAGCTGAAAGAAGAACCGAACTTGTTCAACAAATTGCATCAAAATGTCGGCGAATGCATATAGATTACGGGTAATATTATCTAAAGTACCTAATGTTACAATAAAAGATGTTTACCTCTACTCATTGGAAGCTCCAAAATAAGAAGCAACTAGATGAAAACTAAATTTTTCCCTAGAACACGCGGACGACGTACAAGAAAATCATTCTCACTCTAGGCACTGTTTCTATTGATAGCCGCTATATTGTAGGCGCAATCACCATCTCAAACTGCCGTTAGTTTTTAAACTACACGGGGTGGCGCCATAATTCCGAGTGGCACAATTCCCCCCGGTCTCCCCTACACACGTTTTAAAATAATTCTGTAACAAAATTATAATTACTTATAACTATCACTAAAAGTTCAAATCATAGTTTCTAGTTTTCTAAACAAAAAAAAATATATATATAAGCTACATCTGATAATAAATCCCATCCGAATTATATAATTTTAATAACAATTGCCTGGTCAAGAGCATCTATTTTATTCAAAAATTTCTCGATGAAGTTTTTCTTCAAAGATATTCTCTCTTATATTGGTTTGATTTCTAAATATATGTGCTTTTAATAGGGAAATGTTTAGAAATTCAGACAAAATTCGTAAAATTATTTTAAATTAAATTAAACGTCTTAAAAAAAAATTCTAAAAATTATATCCTTGATCAAGTACGTCAGTATTGAAAGGGTTAACACAATGAAAATGAACTAAAAATAGTATACATACGAGTAAATTAGTATAGTTTTAATTCAAAAAAATTCTTAAGGAAATATAAATTGTAGTAATTTTGAGGAAAGCTTTTACACTTCGATCAATAAAATCAATTTAATGCATAGCATAAAATTTTTAAACTATAGCAGCTAACAACATCAACAAAAAAGACCACCCTAAAGCTGCATAAAAAAAAATTAACTGCAACAGTATACAAAACGCATTACCACCACGTTAAATTCAACTATGTCGCCATTGTTGTTAGATTGGTAGTAAATTGTTTAAAAGCACAATCTAATTTTAAAAGTATATACAAACATTATTAGTTTTAACTCTTAAATCTATAATAAATAATCACTTCGCTTACCTTATGTTCATGTCTTTTCCATATCTTTGCTATTTTAACTGCAATTCGAAAGTTAAAAATAATAATCCAAAGCAAGAATAAAATGGCTCGTCTGCTGACGTATACCGATTCTTTATCAAAACGTGAAAAGGATTTCGAGTAAAATGGTACACTGAAATTGGTGCTTGGCTTCAATAATTGCTATTAAAGAGTCAAGTTAAACCACTCCAAGGGTATGATAACGCTTTAATCGGTACTAGCAACAAAAAGAGTGCAAATTTAAACTTCATTTGGCATTTCATAAATCCAAATTAAGTGTAATAATCCTGCCTTTTTTTTACAGTGCAAGTATTAAGAATACGGTAATGAAGATTTCCTGTTACTCATTGTGATACGGTTATTCATTTTATGTTTCTATGCTATTGCTCTAAAAGAACTTTTCACGCAAATTAATTCTGCTGGCACAAGATCATTACAACAAGTAATTTTTATTTCCAAGAATAAAGCCGATTCGAAGGGACTGTCTGTGGCAACCCTGCAATTTTAGCCGCAGTTATGCATTTATAGTTCTACATGATTCGAATCAAAAAATGCTTTTTGAATTTAAGCCGAAAACAGAGCTGAACTTAATGCACTTCAACACCATATTTTAATGAATTAATCCATATTTTAATGCAATTATGAACAGAAAATACTCCGTAACTGTATTTCTAATATCTGTTTGATATTTTACGTAGAACTCAGAACACGTATGAATAATTCTAAAGAAAAGTTTTTTTCAACGTGTTAGAATACAAATAACTAAATTTATATTGTTGTTATTTATTCATTTTTGGACATTTATATAGCTGTTCATATAGTCTTTTCATCACTTTTTGCTTAAATTATTTTCTAAAGATTTAAGGGGTAAGTACCTTAATAGCAGTGTATCGAAAGATACATCTACAAAGTGTACATATATATATATTTTTAATGAAGTGCTTATTTAAGGTACGATATAAAACATGAAATAAATATATTTACAAAAGTTTTATGTATATAAATTAAAAACCTAATGTTATTAAATAAAGTATGGCTACATTTTAAATGAAGAATAGAGGACACATAAAGCTCATGAAAATTTCTAATTCGTTATTTTCAAAGATTGGTTATAAAATAAAATGTGTGTATTCACAGCAAACAACTGAAATTCAGCAAGAATTCCTCCTGCTTTCAATATTTTTATTATATAACGAAATCTTATATATTTTGCAATTTCTTGCACAGAAATTTATTGCAATCTAGGTTACAAAAAAGATTTCTAAAGTTCAAACATAGTTTCTAAAAAGTTATAATTATTATTTTAATACAATTTTATTTATATATAAAGTAGTATTCAAAGCTCACAAATATATTACTGAAGGAATAATATATTTATTACATTCACAAAATAAGTGAAGGTGCTAATTGAATAAATTATGTGTAACATGTAAGGTAGGTATAGAAGCATACCACTGTTCATTTAAATAAAAAAGAAAAAAAATCACATTTCGTAAGTCTTCATACCACAACACATTTTTAAAGAGTTCTATTATGTAAACATCCAATACATTTCCAAAATGAAATATGCTGTCAAAATTTAATTTCCATATACCATAAATGTAACGCTTTTTTATATAAGCGCATATATATTACTCAGTCATTTAAAACATTTAGTTTTTTTTTAATAGTAAACAAAATTGTGGACTCTCGCTTTTAAAAATATTGAACGCTAAATCTGACCTCCAAGAATTAAAACACAACAATATATTGAACCAAACACAAAACAATTAGGTCAATCCTACCCGCAACGAGAAAATTTATTTTTTATTCGACACAATCCAAATCGCGGATTAAGTCGCATTCCAGTAACACAGTAGACGATGACATATCAAAATGTTGGTGGTGTCAAAAAAATAAAAATAAAAAAAGGAAAAACTGTCTATTTGTTCCAAAGTTATGCATGGACATGAATACAAAGCTAAAAGATTCAATTCAATTGAAGAACGTCGATGAAAATGTTGGTAAATAACACCATTATCATTTAGGGAAAATCAGCTGTAAAGTTTCAAATATTTATTTGCGTTTAAGTGTATGTTAAATTCAGACTGTTAAATTTCAGTTGATAAAAATGCTATGTTATTCTTGAAAATGCACGTACTACGTTTATGAACTTTTTTTTTTTTTTTTTTTTTGTCACATACTATCTGAGTTCGTCAAGTGTGTAACAATTTTCGTTAAATGTCGGTTAAAAATTGCATATATGTATTTTAAATATTTAACTGAATTACCTCAGTGAGAGGAATCTGACCCTCTTTTGGTGTAATTTTTAATGCATATCATTTGTGAAAATAGTATCACACACAAACTGAAAATGAGGTTTTTTACATAAAAAATTGTTTATAAGGTTGAAAAAATATTTTTAACAAATACCTATGAAAAATTAATATACACGCATATATTCTAATAAGAGACATAGCGTGTATTATAATACAAGCAGATCTTCTCTATCTCTCTCTGTCTCTTTGTGTATGCATATTTTATCTAAAGACGGTTTCAACGATTTTGACGAAATTTTGTATCATACCAATTAGTGGTACGAGAAGACTTTTGGGCTAGGTCACATCTTCGAGAAAATTCGATTAGTGAGTCATTTTGGGGTCACTACGAATCAATACATTTAAGTGGGAATGAAGGTTGTAGCAGTAATTAAATTGTAAACAGTTGGCAATAAACAAAGTGGCAAAGTTGGCAACATTTCCCCAAATTTTGTGATATTTTGCGAAATATTGGCTACCTTGATGAAATTTTTGCGGGAAAATTGAATTTCAAGATTGCAAATGCAAAATTCATGCTTGGGGCCAAATGAAAAAATTTCGAAATTTTGGCGCCATTTGGCGACAAAATGGATTCAAGATCTAAAGGAATTTTGTAAAAATTCCCAATAAGACCTTAAATATATGACTGAACCAATCACAGTCCATAGAACATTCTCGAAAACAGAATTCAACCAATCAGTGTACATAGAATTTTCTCAACAGATGCTTAGCGTCAAATGAAAGAATATCAATGAAACATTTAGAAATATCTACATATTATTGTTCTACTATATTATTGTTCCTTTAAAAATTACTGTTAAAAAATAAAATACTTTATCGCAATAATACAGCGAGAATTTATTGATGTGTAAAGTTGAACATGCTAATTTTAACCGAGCCTTAGCTCGGTCTACCGCGCTGCACGGTTGGAGATTTACCTATTCTAGCTGGCCAAAAGCTGATTTTTAAAAGTTTATACTAGCGTAATTTATTTTTTTGCCTTTTATAGCTAATAGTTAGGGCGTTGTACACTGCTATTGGTTTTGATATAAATATACTTGTATGGTCTATAGACTAGTGCAAATTTGGTGTTTCTTAGTTAGGAATGAATCAATCAATTTGAGTATATTAGATGTAAATTTCCAACTGGGCGAAAAATGTCCGGCCCAGGATTCGAACCAGGGATCTCCTGGCTGAAGCCGCCAGTGCTCTGCCATCTGAGCTATCCCGGACGAATCTGGTGGAACTTTTTCACCCAGCTAACCTTAATGATTATAGAATCTGGTCTGAAACTTGGTTCAGCACAACAGAATAAATCTCAGGTAATGGAATTCCTTTGAGTCTTTTCCCTGGAACTTTGAGTATAGTTGAGTAATCTGTTACTTGAAGCGGAATAAAATATATGGAAGCAGGACGTTTCGGTCCCGACACTTCGGTCCCGCCATTTCGGTCCCGCCGTTTCGGTCCCAAGACATTTCGGTCCCGAGACATTTCGGTCCCAAGACATTTCGGTTCCGAGACAATTCAGTCCCAAGACATTTCGGTCCCGAGACATTTCGGTCCCAAGACATTTTGGTCCCGAGACATTTCGGTCCCAAGACATTTCGGTCCCGAGACAATTCGGTCCCGAGACATTTCGGTCCCGAGACATTTCGGTCCCGAGACAATTCGGTCCCAAGACATTTCGGTCCCGAGACATTTCGGTCCCAAGACATTTCGGTTCCGAGACAATTCAGTCCCAAGACATTTCGGTCCCGAGATATTTCGGTCCCTTCTCCAGCAAGCTGAAATTTTGTGCACTTGAAATAGGTGACAATTTTATAGGGGACATTGTAGAGTTTTTTAAATAAAGGCCTTAAAATTTTAGTAAACACACACAAATTTCGTATGGTAATCATTTTAAAAAAACAAGGGGGGGGGGGGATTGACATTTTCTATATTTTAGTGTATCATAAATATAAGGGTCTGATAAATTAAGACATTTATAACTCGATCTATAATTATCGCAAACACTCATATTTTGTATGGTAACCGTAATCTTTATAAAAGGAGGGACATTATCAAATTTTTTAACTGAACTCCTTAAATTTTAGTATAACTCGAATATAAGGACTCGAAAACGCAAACACTTATAACACAGATCAAAATTGCCGCAGCCCACACAAATTTCCTATGATAATCATAATCGTTTTATAAGGCAGGGGGGGGGGGGACTCTGTTGACTTTTTATATATTTTAGTGTATCTTAAGTATAAGGTCCTGATAAATTAAAACATTTATAACTCTCTCTGTAATTATCGTAATCACACTCATATTTTGTACGGTAAACGTAATCTTTAAAAAAGGAGGTACATTATAAGATTTTTTAACTGAACCCTTGAAATTTTAGTATAACCGAATATAAGGGCCCGAAAACCGCAAACACTTATAACTCGCAATCAAATTGTAGCACCCCATGCAAATTTTATATGGTAGAAGTAATCGTTTTCAGGAGTGGGGGAAGGGAGAGTTCTGTGGATTCTTTATAGAATCTCCTCATATTTTAGTCTATCATAAATATAAAGTCCAGACAATTTAAAACTATTTATAAGTCGCGCTTTAATTTTCATATGCAAATGCCCATGCCAAAATGCACATATTCAATTGTATATATTTTGCACACTATGTGATTAATAATGAAAAAATCTGCAAATATTTTTACAAATCTTTATTTTATCCTATTATTTAACGGCGCATCAATTTTAAATGTATTGCATTTTACATATTTTTTGAAAAGGGGGTTCTTAACATGGAATTGTGATAAAGACACATTATTTTTTAAATTCTGCACCGGAACAGACTAGAACTTTCTATTTTATTTTAATAACTATTTTAATTTACTATTTTTTGAAAAACTATTTAAAAGTTTGCATTAATCTTTTTACATGTAACAATAATATTACCGCTATTTCTACCGGTGTCGAATGACAAGTTTAAAAATATTTTTAATTTTGAACCACTTCACCGTTTGCCCCGAGATAACTCGGGGATAAAAGCACTTTTTCCTCCATACCTGTCGACGGTGAAGTGGTTTGCAACAATTACAAATCCTTTTTAATATATTTAAGATTTTTATATGCTTATTACATTCAAAAACTACGAGCACAATAAACATAAATCAAAATTTTAAAATTTCTATTGTCATAAAATATTCTTTTCGTATTTAAAATTAATTCTGTATTTCAAATATTTCTTTGTTATTTATTTGACTTATATACTTAGAATTAAGAATTTGTGCTGTAATAGATATTGGATAATGATTTCACATAAGTGTCAATCGCATGAGCCGTTCATGCGCTCCCCATGGAAATTTTTGAGGTAACCCAGATAGCATGAACATTAGCAGAAAGTTTGATTTTTTCTGATATTATCTTGCCGTGACAAATTTGAATTGAGAAATTCGCAGAAAATCTCCCGCAAGGTATACCATCACCCACTTGCATGAGTAGTTTGTTGTGAAACTGATGACAAGACTGTCTTTAATTCACGAAAGTGACGAAAGCAAAAAATATCTCTGTTGAGAGACTCAACAACAATGAGAATCAGCACATACGCAGAAATTGCAGAAATTTTATTCGGTAGGCACCGTTTTTTCTAAACGCTATACTTATTAAGTACCAAAAAAATGCTCGAAATGATAAGTACAAATATTACCTAAACTTGTTTATGGTGATAAAACCTATGCATGCGCCTTCTGACGGCGCTTTCGCATCAATAGACCTGATCAGGTCTATTGACTCCTTCGAAGGGGTTAAACTGATAGTGTGATATGGAAAGATTACTACTTTGCAGTAAGTTTGCAGTACTTTTGATTACTTGTTTGCCGTTAGTTTGCAATAAATTTGATACAGCATGAATTTAACTTGCACGACAAGTTGAAAACACTCATAGTTATATTGTTAAGTAAAAAAAAAATTCAAAAATTAAATTTTTTTTAAACGTATTTATCAATTCAAATTTATTTTAATTATTAATTGTTTAGATAACTAATTTATCAATTGCTTGTTTAAAAACTATTACATGAACTATATAATAGTTTTTATAGGGTAAATGCAAATATATATTTTTTTTAATTGCCGAAACGTCAGTGAAGGCTTACTGTGGAGACACGAAAAGTTTTGGTTTCCGTTAGTCTGTCTGTCTGTTCCGCGATAACTGCCGCAAAAAACATCCGATCGGCTTGAAATTCCCTGGGCATGTTGATGAGCTCCCCGGATTTAGCTGTATAGTTTTGGGTTAAATTTGGTTCATTCGTTCGGAATATACAGAACATTTTATTTTGTGATATAATGCTTTTCTATGGGAAGTCAGACGATTTTCAAATTTTCATTTGTTGAAAGAAATCGCTCATATGAATAATAGATTTAAATGGTAAATTTTGGATGCTGAAATTTTTAAATAAGAGTATTAAATTATTCTTATTAGTTTGCAATTTTGTCAAAACATTTGTCAGAGCTTTTAAATTAGGTGTATAACTTATGATAGAATTTTATACATGTGTTCGAATAATATAAAACATTTTATTTTATGAATTTACTTATATTTCATTTTTTCTTTTAACCGTTGCGTAGCAACAGCATCTCATCTAAAAATATCATAAATGTGAAAGTATGTATGGTTTTTTGAAGTCAAATCAAAGCAAAAGGAATGAATTAATGAATGCCTTTGTATAGATATTTGCATATAGATTTATTTAAACGCAGAAATGAAAATAGTATTTATATACTATATAGAATAATATTTTCATTTATTTATTCAACTATTTGATTATAAATGAAAAAGTTCGTTATTTTCATACAGAATAAACTGACATTATTCTGTTAAATTTTATAAACTTTATTGTTGCCAAAAAAAAAATGAATAACAATTTCTCCCAAAGAGTTAATTTTAATTTGTAAGATTTTCACGTGCAAAAGAAAAATGGAATAAGCAAATAAAAAATAAAAAAAAAGGATATATAGGACTGGAATGAATACATATAAACATTTCACACCAAATACCACCTAAAATAGTTTTTGTAGCAGTATTTTCCCAGCACTACGAAGAAAGATTCCTCGATTTACACGATTTTACTTGGCCTTCCTTTTCTCATTCTTTGCGATTTCATTTTCGCAATTGCGTGCATTAATTGGCACAAAATTTTACATTTTTATGACTGAAATATATGTAAGGCCATACAAATAAGAAATTCCCTATTGTCTCCTATAAAATGTGATAAAGTGTTGGTTAATCATATATGTTTTTATTAAGAGGAGCAGAGCTGCCAAGCCTCCGGCGTTCTGGATACCAGTATTTTAATACAGAAAATGTTACTTTATTTAATTGAAACATTTGCGCGATTTAAAAGAACATTTTCTCTAAGATAATAGTGATGTGCAAAAAGCTTGAGACTTGGTATGTCTGGTGGGGAGTGAAATGTTTTACTTAATGCATTTATCTCTATTTTAATGCTACGTGAACAACGTCCGTGTAACAGCTTGTAGAGTGTAAAATAAATTAAATTATTAAAATAATCCTTATTACGAAAAATGAAACAGAAAGTCCGGCTAAGGGAAATGAAATGTTAGTTAACCTTTAGTAATTTGACCTGAACATAGGTTTGCGTCAAATTTCAACGGTATTTGTAACATCACGATTTTAAATTAAATGTAGATACTATTAAAAGAAAATCACAAAAAATACTTAAAGGCGCCAAATCATGTTTATCTATTTAACGATGATGAATTATTTAACTGTTAGGTTTAGAAGCCCCCCTACTTTAGGGTGATTTTAGTAAGTTAATGCTATCGAGTACATTTTTTGATATTTAGATTAGATCTTAGATATAAATATTGCAGAATGGTAATCAAAATTATTTTTTTATAAACAAAATTTATAAAGGTATTAGATTTCTAAATTAGATGTTTCAGTTTACATTTCCAAAAGTTCTTTATCCATTAGATACAGGTATTTGTGGTTAGCAGGCAAGTAAATACTGCTGTATGGATATTAGGATAACGTAAAATGCTTGACCGAATTATTGCTTATCCTTATAAATCGCAGTGTAAAAAGAAATCTAAGATATAGAGTAATCATTAACTCAATCAGTAGAAAATTACAAATGCAAAATAAATTACACAACGGGGGGTTCAGGGGGGCAGAGCCCCCCTGAAGAAATTTGCTTTATTATATAAAAATTACTAGAATAAGTAGCTCGTGAGAATTTCAGAATATCCTTACATAACAACGTGTTTAATTTAACGCTTTTAATGTCTGAAACCATTGAAATATTTTTTTCCTTTTATAAATGTTTGTGTAATTTAAATAGTTTAAATTTTGTTTTTGTAGAAAGATTAATATTACGCAAAGTTTGATAAAAACAATGAGTTGCAGAGATGACGTTGAGGCTCTTGATCTGCAGATTTACTAGTTTTAGGTTATTATAACGTTATTGCCGAAACGTCAGTGAAGGCTTACTGTGGAGACACGAAAAGTTTTGGTTTCCGTTAGTCTGTCTGTCTGTTCCGCGATAACTGCCGCAAAAAGCATCCGATCGGCTTGAAATTCCCTCGGCATGTTGATGAGCTCCCCGGATTTAGCTGTATAGTTTTGGGTTAAATTTGGTTCATTCGTTCGGAATATACAGAACATTTTATTTTGTGATATAATGCTTTTCTATGGGAAGTCAGACGATTTTCAAATTTTCATTTGTTGAAAGAAATCGCTCATATGAATAATAGATTTAAATGGTAAAATTTGGATGCTGAAATTTTTAAATAAGAGTATTAAATTATTCTTATTAGTTTGCAATTTTGTCAAAACATTTGTCAGAGCTTTTAAATTAGGTGTATAACTTATGATAGAATTTTATACATGTGTTTGAATAATATAAAACATTTTATTTTATGAATTTACTTATATTTCATTTTTTCTTTTAACCGTTGCGTAGCAACAGCATCTCATCTAAAAATATCATAAATGTGAAAGTATGTATGGTTTTTCGAAGTCAAATCAAAGCAAAAGGAATGAATTAAGGAATGCCTTTGTATAGATATTTGCATATAGATTTATTTAAACGCAGAAATGAAAATAGTATTTATATACTATATAGAATAATATTTTCATTTATTTATTCAACTATTTGATTATAAATGAAAAAGTTCGTTATTTTCATACAGAATAAACTGACATTATTCTGTTAAATTTTATAAACTTTATTGTTGCCAAAAAAAAAATGAATAACAATTTCTCCCAAAGAGTTAATTTTAATTTGTAAGATTTTCACGTGCAAAAGAAAAATGGAATAAGCAAATAAAAAATAAAAAAAGGATATATAGGACAGGAATGAATACATATAAACATTTCACACCAAATACCACCTAAAATAGTTTTTGTAGCAGTATTTTCCCAGCACTACGAAGAAAGATTCCTCGATTTACACGATTTTACTTGGCCTTCCTTTTCTCATTCTTTGCGATTTCATTTTCGCAATTGCGTGCATTAATTGCCACAAAATTTTACATTTTTATGACTGAGATATATGTAAGGCCATACAAATAAGAAATTCCGTATTGTCTCCTATAAAATGTGATAAAGTGTTGGTTAATCATATATGTTTTTATTAAGAGGAGCAGAGCTGCCAAGCCTCCGGCGTTCTGGATACCAGTATTTTAATACAGAAAATGTTACTTTATTTAATTGAAACATTTGCGCGATTTAAAAGAACATTTTCTCTAAGATAATAGTGATGTGCAAAAAGCTTGAGACTTGGTATGTCTGGTGGGGAGTGAAATGTTTTACTTAATGCATTTATCTCTATTTTAATGCTACGTGAACAACGTCCGTGTAACAGATTGTAGAGTGTAAAATAAATTAAATTATTAAAATAATCCTTATTACGAAAAATGAAACAGAAAGTCCGGCTAAGGGAAAGGAAATGTTAGTTAACCTTTCGTAATTTGACCTGAACATAGGTTTGCGTCAAATTTCAACGGTATTTGTAACATCACGATTTTAAATTAAATGTAGATACTATTAAAAGAAAATCACAAAAAATACTTAAAGGCGCCAAATCATGTTTATCTATTTAACGATGATGAATTATTAACTGTTAGGTTTAGAAGCCCCCCTACTTTAGGGTGATTTTAGTAAGTTAATGCTATCGAGTACATTTTTTGATATTTAGATTAGATCTTAGATATAAATATTGCAGAATGGTAATCAAAATTATTTTTTTATAAACAAAATTTATAAAGGTATTAGATTTCTAAATTAGATGTTTCAGTTTACATTTCCAAAAGTTCTTTATCCATTAGATACAGGTATTTGTGGTTAGCAGGCAAGTAAATACTGCTGTATGGATATTAGGATAACGTAAAATGCTTGACCGAATTATTGCTTATCCTTATAAATCGCAGTGTAAAAAGAAATCTAAGATATAGGGTAATCATTAACTCAATCAGTAGAAAATTACAAATGCAAAATAAATTACACAACGGGGGGTTCAGGGGGGCAGAGCCCCCCTGAAGAAATTTGCTTTATTATATAAAAATTACTAGAATAAGTAGCTCGTGAGAATTTCAGAATAACCTTACATAACAACGTGTTTAATTTAACGCTTTTAATGTCTGAAACCATCGAAATATTTTTTTCCTTTTATAAATGTTTGTGTAATTTAAATAGTTTAAATTTTGTTTTTGTAGAAAGATTAATATTACGGAAAGTTTGATAAAAACAATGAGTTGCAGAGATGACGTTGAGGCTCTTGATCTGCAGATTTACTAGTTAACTTCATTAGGATGTATAAAAGTGATAAAGGTTCTGAAGATAAACATGTTGTTTATTCATTTATTAGTTAGCTTATAATATTTTTGCTCGTTAATTATAATTAATTAATAATTTCTTACTTTTTGCGAATTGTAAATTATAACTGTACTTAAAAAATTAAAATCTGCATAATATCACCTAACACTGTTAAAAGGTTTTTTTACGTATTTGTACAATGTTGCAATATTATTATTATTATTATTATTATTATTATTATGTTTAATTAATTAATTATTACTTAGACTTTATGTTTTTGACTGATTTTTCAAAAAATTCCTATATTATTTTTTGGAAATTATGAATTAAAACTTTTGAATAAAAACTTTAAGTGCTATTAATAATTGCTACTAACAATTGCTATTAATTAATTCTCAAAAAAGTTAGGAATTTTAGTATAAAAATTAAATTAATATTTTATTAAATATATTTTTTATTTAATGTATCCTTAATTTATTAAATTAATAACATTATTAATATACATTACATTTTTTTACTTTAAAATAAACTCAATACATAATACATTTTATATTCAATTTATCATATAGTAGTTATAAACTGAAATTTATCTTTTACATGTTTATTTATTTTATATTTAAAGTCACCGAAATTTAAAACTATTAATATAATTAATAATAAAACTAAAATAAAAAATTACTAATTTTTTTTTTCTGGGAAAGTGGGAGGAAAAGGGTAATATTAAAAATCAATAAATAAACGACAAATACAAACAAGGTGGAAATTGCCCGTCAAACGTGGCAAATGAGGTGCGTTCGTACTGTAACTAGTTTTATAATTATTTTTTTCACCCCATATTGTACTGAATGTATATATTTTTTTTTGCACTTCATGAGTGCATAGCCTGTGGCATCATTAAAATGCACTTGCAATAATTTTTTCCCATTCCCCGTAATGTAACGCAAAACTTTTGACTGTCTCTGTAATTAAACTATACACCGATTTTCATAAAATTTCAAATGGCTCGACAAAATTTTGTAACAATTATATATTTAAAATTTCAGACCACTCGGAAGGCTGTAACATCATTAAAATGCACTTGCAATAATTTTTTCCCATTGGCCGTAATGGAACGGAAATTTTTTGACTGTCCCTGTAATTAAATTATACATCCGATTTTCATAAAATTTGAAATGGCTCGACAAAATTTTGCAACAATTATATATTTAAAATTTCAGACCATTCGGAAGGCTGTAACATCATTAAAATGCACTTGCAATAATTTTTCCCATTGGCCGCAATGTAAAGAAAAACTTTGACAGTCCCTGTAATTAAACTATGCATCGGATATATAAAATTTGAAACTACTCGACAAAATTATGCAACAATTATATATTTAAAATTTCAGACCATTCGGAAGGCTGTAACATCATTAAAATGCACTTGCAATAATTTTTCCCATTGGCCGCAATGTAAAGAAAAACTTTTGACAGTCCCTGTAATTAAACTATGCATCGGATATCCATAAAATTTGAAACGACTCGACAAAATTAGGTAACAATTATATATTTAAAATTTCAGACCACTCGGAAGGCTGTAACATCATTAAAATGCACTTGCAATAATTTTTTCCCATTGGCCGTAATGGAACGGAAATTTTTTGACTGTCCCTGTAATTAAATTATACATCCGATTTTCATAAAATTTGAAATGGCTCGACAAAATTTTGCAACAATTATATATTTAAAATTTCAGACCATTCGGAAGGCTGTAACATCATTAAAATGCACTTGCAATAATTTTTCCCATTGGCCGCAATGTAAAGAAAAACTTTTGACAGTCCCTGTAATTAAACTATGCATCGGATATCCATAAAATTTGAAACGACTCGACAAAATTATGCAACAATCATATATTTAAAATTTCAGACCATTCGATTGGGTTGTTTTGCTCTGTTATATGCGGACAGACAGACGGGCAGACGGACGGACTGAACGACGACTATAGGTGCTACGTATTTATATAATTACGAACGCACCTAAAAACCTTAGTTTTGTCAGTTAAAAACTGAAAATAAAATTAATTAAAATAATACTTACACTATTACATAAAATAAAAAATAACCATCTTATTACAAAGAAATAGGCCCAGTTTCAATAAAATTAGTTCACAAAAATCGTCTGCAATGAGTGAGAAGACTGTTAAAAATGCAACCAATAATTATTTTAAAAAAATGAAGCGGTGGGTGGAGTTTTCTGACAACAAAATATTTTTCCTGGCACACTAATGGTGTTATTACACGAGGACTGAAAGACGCTTGGAATCCCAGGCGTCTAGCGACAACAGCCGCCTCACGGTCCATCTTTTCCAAGCATTTCGTTGGCTGTTCCGGAAAAGGCTTTTCTATTATCAGATTTCCAAGAATATGATTGGCTGTTACTGGCGACTCGCCTCGTTTCGGGCGTCAAAGATGCTCCGACAGAAAAAAGACGCTCGCGCTCCAAGCGACTCTCCTGGAGCCATAGGAATACATGGAGACGCCCGGAATCTGAAGCGTCTTTGACCCCTCGTGTAATAACACCATTAATTACCAAATCACTATTGTTTTCTCAATGTTTATAATGGTAAAATAACTTATGAAAAAAAATTATAACATTGTATTATAAAAGTAATAAGAAAAATTAAATATTTTTGCTTCAATAAATATATCTCATTTCTGAATTGTTAAAGGAGAGGATGTAGAAGAATAATTTGAGGAAATATTTACCTACAATAGCTTATAAGTGTCCAATTGAATTATTGAAGACATTTATTATTAATCTAATTGTAAGAAGTAGAAAAAATAAGAACAGTTTTTTAAATTATTTAATTAATGATGATAATTTAAAGGTTCTAAAAACGTATGAAAACAACCAAAAAATCATCTATGGCAGTTTATAGTATATATAAAATACCTAATATTAATAACAAATAATAAAGCTTAAAAAATCCATTTTGTTAAATAATAATAATAATAAAAAGACAATGTCCCCTGTAAAATTATATCACATTGTTCAAGCAAACAAATTTTCAGCTCGCTGTGATTTCATTATCACGAGTTATAAAAGTTTAAATTTATCGGACTGTTATATTCAGCTTTTTTTTAATTTGGGGGGTGGGGGGTGTTAAAAAAATTTAAAAAGGTTCCAAATAATGTTTAAATTACAGCGTTTGGCGGCCCACGACAATTAGAATACGAGTTATAAGGTGGTGGGCACCGAAATGACAAGGGACCGAAATGGCCAGGGACCGAAATGTTTCGGGACCGAAATGGCCAGGGACCGAAATGTCTCGGGACCGAAATGGCCAGGGACCGAAATGTCTCGGGACCGAAATGGCCAGGGACCGAAATGGCCAGGGACCGAAATGTCTCGGGACCGAAATGGCCAGGGACCGAAATGTCTCGGGACCGAAATGGCCAGGGACCGAAATGTCTCGGGACCGAAATGGCCAGGGACCGAAATGTCTCGGGACCGAAATGGCCAGGGACCGAAATGTCTCGGGACCGAAATGGCCAGGGACCGAAATGTCTCGGGACCGAAACGGCGGGACCGAAATGGCGGGACCGAAGTGTCGGGACCGAAATGTCGTGTACCCAAAATATATTGCTCAACTGTGAACGCTTCCGAAAAAAAATATGGGTTTTATTTTAGCGGATTTATGAACATAAATTTTGCACATATCAGCTGTTTTTTCATATTTAATGCCACAAATAACTATGAATTTTTTTACAATTTTTCATTTTTAATATTTAAAAAGTTATATGATAAAGCACGATTAAGCTGAAATTTTGATACCATTAAATAGTTTAGATTATTACCTTTTCGTTCCAATTTAATTTGTCTGCCTTTATCTACCTCACCAGTTTTTAGAATTGTTTTTAGATTATTAAGTCTAAATAAAAAATTTTGAAATCTTATTTCAAGTACAATTTTTCTTTTATCAAAGTCAACAGAATTTAAGTTAGTCATATAAATAAACTTTTGCACCATTATGCAACGACAATAAGATTTAAAATTTAACGAAAATGTGAATGTGGTGGAAAATGTTTTGTTTATAAAGGAAAATTACAATTAAGTGCACATGAAGTTTTGTCAGCGCGAAATGCTCAAATCTATGACCAAATTTTGACAAAAGTTGTCAGTTGTATGTAGATATCTCAAGACAAATTGATGTAAAATATGTTACTTGGTTGAGAATTTCGATTGGTTACAAAATTCATCCAGACAAATTCTCCAAATTTTGACTGGATACAATGCAAAACATAATGATGTATTATGATTTCAATTATTTACAGAAGGTTCCGCTGTGCAGCTATAAATATACAATAGAATATACAACACAGCAATTTTCACTAAAGGTGCTGAGTATTTGTCTCGCATCTTAAATTTTAATATAATTTTAGAATTTTTTTTTTTTTTATGATTTGTTATTATACTGATACAAAAATAGTTTTATCACTTTATCTTCCATACCGTTAAGAAAATAATATTAAAATTTTGAAAAAGAACGTAAAATAATGCTTTAAGCAGATTATGAAGTATTTTTCAACGCATTCAGTTTATATAATAAAACTGTATAGTTTAATAACATGAAAATCGATGTCTAAGTAATAATTTGTAAAACGCATAACATGTTTGAAAACACAATGTCAACCAAAGTCACAACAATAACTGAAAATTTTGTACATCCCTGTATTTAAATTATAGATTTATCATATAATGCATAATATGCTAAAATTTAGAACAATTACGGAAAGCATAGCACAGTTGAAAATTTTCCTTTAGCATTTTCCATCTATAGACGGCAATGTACAGATGTTTTGTGCAGCCCTGTATATGATTTATAGACTTTGTAAACCTAAAAAGTATGCAGTTTATGTCAATTTAACAAAAGCTTTCCAGAACTGAAAACGTACTCCCAGTAATTATTGTTCATAGAAATAATTATAATTTATTTTGTGTGCCCCTGTATATGAAAGATCAATGTTATGCATATCATATTCAATAGTAACCCTCTTATAGAGCACCTCGGAGACACATATCAATTTAAATACGTTTGAAGTAGTGTAACATGAACAAAATGCACCACAAATGATTTTTCTCCATAGACCGTAATGTAACTTAATTCTTTTTAGTGTCCCTGTAAATGATCGATAAATGCTATACATACCATATTCTATAGCAAGCATCTTGTAGTGCACTTCATTGATATGTATATAATTTTCAATGAGTTTGAAATTATGAAACATCATTCAAAACCACCGCAAACGACTTTTCCCTATACCGTAATGTAATGAAATTCTTTTGAATGCCCCTGTAACAAAATTATGACTGCTACACGCTTCATTTTACAATACCGAACATACCGTACTGAATATCAGTAACATTTTTCAATATCATGGCGATGCGACTATATTGGCCAGCTAGAATTAGTAAATCTCTCTCCGTGCGCTGGTTTAGTTTAAAGCGCTAGAAATGCAATTCAAAGAAGCAATAAATAAAACAATCTCGAAATGTTTTCTTTTAATTCCGATGCATAACTGAGTTCATAATGTTTCTTGAAATATTTTGGGGTTCTTCTGAACTAATATTATAGACAACACCAGTCAATTTTGTCATCAATCGATTTCGAACACATAACTAAACTAGTCGTTGGGTGTCACCGTAATATTTAACCATCATGGGTATGCATAATATAAAATATGAAAATAAAACATGTGTAAACCATTTATAAAATGCATTGCAATTCCAAAATAAAATGTAAACATATATTTAAATATTTTTAATACATAGTAATGCTGTTTTACTGAATTGCGAGTACTACTTGATTATTCCGTCGACCCATTTCGATAAATTATATAAATCGCCAAACTACTCGCAAAATTTTACAAATTGGCATAAGTTTTATTTTAAATAACGAAAGAACAAATAAATTAGTATAAGATTAATAAAAAGACAAATAAAACGAATTAAAAATACCTTGATGACGTAACAGACACGTGTAACGTGTTTAATGTCAAGTGAATGTGACATTTACGATAAGCCATTATTGACATTTAATCTTATAGTTTAGCAATAGCTTTTGGTCGACGGGATAATCACGTAGTACCGAATTGCGTAAAAGAAACATCCTTATAACTCCAAAAATGATAATCATATTAACTAACAGTTTACTGCGTAGGATTAAGCGTCTCATTTCCAATTAAAATATATCTTTGAATTGAAATTTGAATAAAATACAAGGTCATGAAAAATAGAAGAGTGTGGAAAATATGATTACAAATATTTAGGCAACTAATTATCCGACTGACTTCATTCTTTATTCAAAATTTATGTTTTTGTATTGTCTATTATATTCACACCTTAAAATAAACAATTTCGAAAACTTTTATATATCTTTTATCAGAACGAAAATTTCGAGAGTCCGAAAATATAGTTCCGGATAATCGAGGTTACTGGTATGCAGTAGGCTTCTTTTCATTATTTCATACTAAGTACGCACCAAATTTCAAGTCTTTATCTCAATTTGTTCGGAAGGTAGAGCGTTTACAGACACACACACACACACAGACGGACGGCATTTTATTCCCTAAAAACATGTTTTTCTGAACATCCATTGTCTGAAACGTGTAAATCCGTCAAAATTTTTTTTTCAAATTTTAGAAGGATTACAAGACTTACCCTATACTACGTACGATGGGTAAATAAAAGCAAGAAGGATTATAAGTCTCTATAATTCATTATCCCCCCCCCCCCCAAGAATTTGATAATCAAATATTTCGGAATTAGGCCCATTCGGATACGGAAAAAGTTCTGATAACGGAAAAAGAAAAGTACACAGTACACTGAATCTAGTGTTAACGGAAATAAATTAAAAACTAATTTAAAAACATTTAAATCAGATAATTGTTTCATTACGTTAACTATACCCAGATTAAGACTATACTTAATATTTCAATCATACGTTAAACTATTTTTCTTTTTATAGCTGTGCTGAAGCATATCAAGCTTGCAAAAATCCAACAAGAAAATGCTGTAAAGATAGACCTTGCCATTGCAATTTACCAGGAACTATCTGCAAATGCGTAAAGACAATGCGTGAAAGATGGGGTTAAAAATCACTTAACTGTTATTTCTTTCCTGTGAAGCACATGATTGTGATGCACATGTTGATTTTTCGTATGATAAATAAAATAAAGTTGTGTAAATAGTTTTTCCAGTTATATATTTTTAGTTTTTTATATATATAAAACTGATAATCAGAAAAAAATAACAATATCCAGTCTTGTGAGATTTGGATTATGCCCGCAAATTCAATTACATCTGAACCAATAGCCTAATCCGAAACAGACCAAAAGTGCTTCGTTGTCACGAACAGATGCAAAATTCTTTTTTCGACCAGTAACTCAATTCGAACACGAAGTACTTTACATGAAACTCAACCCATAAACCGAAATAAAAGAAAATGCACAGAAAATTTAACGCAGTTTTTGAAAAACGGTCTATCATACCTAATACCAATTTTATCGATTATATAGTAAAATGAACATTTAAAGATTCATTCATATTCAAATATATGCTTTTATCTGAAACAACAATTTGGACTATCTTTTAAAAAATAGGATTATCCCGACACCACCTTGCAAGAATCAAAACTCAACCCGAAACGAACCAAATAGGGAACAATTAACATTAATCATACCCGACCTGAAGCCGAGATGTAAGCAAAAAAATAAATAAATAAATAAATAAATAAATAAATAAAATAAAATGCGTTAGCCCGACCTGACCGGAATCGCGCGTCATGTCAAGTGCGGAAAAAATTGGGTTGCTCAACGGAAGCAGGACGACTGCTTGATAAATATAAAACTGCGATTAGATAATAAACAAACATACTATAGGACTAGACATCTCATTAAATTTCACAGATTAAAATTAACGCGTTGAGTGCCACGTCAGTTACCGGTGACTGACACTAAACTTTCCGTTTAGGCCGCGTCAGTCATCGGTGACTGACAATTATAGATTGTGTAACGGGAATATTATTTCGTGGCCCAAACGGAAAGAGAGATAAAATAGACTTGGCATTCAACATGTTAAACAAATTTATATAATCTCAAAATTATAATTATAATTCTTAGAAAACATGTAGAAAGCATAATTTTCACAAAAGGGTCATTCCATGATAACATGCGATATATTTAGAAAATTTACTTCAATAATTTTAGTAATGTAACACCTGAAAAAAAGATTCAAATGCAAAGCTGACATGATTCGTTAATAAAACCTACTGAAAGCTCAATTTAGATGAAAATTACCCAATTTTAGTCTTATTTCTTGAATTCTGGCAGCTAAATTTATCATGGTAACTGACATTGCTGCAAAAGGACCTTGAGTTACCATAAAAAATATAATTTTCATTATCCTCTTTCAGATAATTTTCATACATATTAAGTTTTGGATAGATTTAATTAACAAATCATATTAACTTTACATTTCGAATATTTTTTTGTAGTATATTAATAAAATTACTGCAGTAAATTGCTTTAAATGCAACGTAAGTTAGCATGGGATGACCCGAAAGCAGAATTCGCCGAAAACAGAATTTAATCTTAAATTTGGAAACCACTGCAACTTTTTAAATTAAATAATTTATATTCTATCACGAAAATGTAAAGAAATTTATATATTACATGAAACGTTTTACTGTGTCTTAATTTTGTGTTATTTAGAAGTAACTCCATGTAGTATTATTTCACCATTTCAAATTCAATATTTCAATGATATTGATAATTCATTGCAAATAGGTTAAGTCAGGGAAAGTTGCCCCTCTTAAGCCTTCCCGCCCACACTAATTTTTCTTTTTCATAGTAACAATTTTAGTTGAGTACTTTTAACCTATCTACTCCAAATTTTATGTAGAACTTCGTAAAAAATAATTACTGTAACATAACTACCAGATAAAACCTATGGGATTTTTATAAAAAATACAATAAATGATTTTGGCCATCTATTCCGGACGTCAGCGTTAGAATAGATGCTACAGCCAGTACCCCTGGAAGTAGGAAGATATATGGCTGCAGTCTATAAATTAACACATTATTTGATACCTGTTTCAACAACATTCACTAGATATTTCATGAAAATTCTCTCCATAAATGCATTAAATTTCAACTGCTACTATCTCTATCTTATGAGAACGTACAAAAAGTGCCAAACTTACCTTTTTTTATGATTATAGCTTTTATTTGAAGAATAAATCGCTGAAATTTTGTCTATTTTACTAATAATTTTTTCTAATAATGCTACTCTAATACTCTAACTAATACTAATACTAATAATTTTTTCTAATAATACTACTCTAACTAATATTCTAACTAATACTAATACTCTAAGCTACTAATTTTGTCTAATATACTTTCGCATTTTTATAATGACTGAAAGAAGAAGAACGTCAAAAGCTCCGTCACATATCCAATAGCTGAAATGCAGTGACTGGGACAATGAAACCGATGGGGGCATCTAACCCGGATTTACCCTATATCTTATGCAAATCCAATCCCTGGGCTATAAATACCTTCAATATAAAGTTAATGTTCAACGAGTGTTCACTAAAACAATTTCCAGTTAATGCAATATCGAGTCATAATATAACTAATCTAGTGCGGGAAAATCTACAAATAAACAGATTTTATTAAAAAAAAAAAAAAAAGAACTCTTAAAATTGGTTCCGAAAAAATCCCGAGGTAGAAAAAAGCTCAAGGTAGATGACTAAAAAAAAAAAACCTTGTCTTTCAAATGTATAGATTTAAACTTGTAATGTTATCTCTATGGGAAAATTTTGATCCGACATTTCAGGCTGTTAGGGTTGACGAATATTTTTCATTTTGAATACGCGCCGAGTTTTTGGCACGACCGACGTTCTGCTCATGTTTTGTGTCGATGCGACAAATATTTTGGACGCTATCGTGTTAACAAAAGTGTAATTTTTGCAGGGAAGCCGGAGCTGCGCTCCGACAATTAAATGGCGCAAATGTAAAGAAATTTATATATTATTTAAAACTCTTTGCTGTGTGTTAATTTTGTGTTAAGTAGAAGTATCACCAAGTAATTTTCATCATTTCATCGTCAATGTTTCAGCGATATTTATGATTACTTGCAAGTCCAATCTTATGCAGATCCAATTCCTAGACTATAAATATTTTTAATATGAAGTGAATGTTCAACCGGTGTTCAATAAAACAACTTCCAGTGGGTGCAATATTGAATCACATTATAACTAATCTAACAATTATTGATTTGCTATTGTGGTAAAAACAGCCTTTCATTATTTTCTCTCACATATAGCATTAAATTATTACAGTGCTAGTCATACATGTTCAGATACAAATAGTGAATATTGGTTATGAAAATTGTGCAAATGTCCGAAATAGAGTTAAGTGATATTAAACAGTCTTACCTTTTAAAAATCGAATTAAAAAAATTAAATGATTCTTAATCTTAGAAATATGCGTTTTACTGATTTAATTATTAGTATAAAGAGTCTATTAAACTGTTATCATATTTTATACATAGTACTCACACTGTAGTGTTTTCACTTTGTTGAAATACTTTATTTCTACCTCCACATGAGAACAACATCCTAGATTTGATAAATTATCCTACTAGGACCTGCCCTACGAAGGGCACTCCCCCCTCGGGCCTATATCCCTAGTGTAGATAATCGGCCGTCAACAATCAACCAACCAACAAACCTATTAGGACCTTGACCAAAATTTTCTGAAAACTCTAATTACCATGATAGTTATCGCATTATTTCAAAGATAAAAAGTTTAGCACCATCACTGGTCGTCAGTATAGTCCTTTCTGCATCCTGCTTTATTCGACAAAAGAATCAGTTACGGTGGCTTCATGTACAGTCACGAAATCTCGGTGATCTACGAATCAAATCAATTTATGAATTAAAGATTTTTTTGTCATACTATCTATTAACCGTTGTGACTAAGATTCTCGTGATGATAGTAAAGGCTGTATACCAACTGGCTATGCTAGACGTAATTACTACACGAATTAGTAAAATGTATGATATTATTAACGTGTGGCAGTAAAATGTAGGATCCACTGTATTCTTAGATATAATGTTGATTATGTGAAATTAGCATGCGAAACATATATTACATAGAAGTTGGTATCATAACATACTCATTTATATGAGAGGTTTATTCGAATACGAAAGGAAAAACTTTTCATAGCATCTCTGACGCGTAGTGTAAACAAGTAATGCATTTTCCCCATGAATTAACACACTAAACATTTTTCATTTCTAGGATGCTATGCATCGACATATAAATATTTTTCGTTTCTGTATAAATTTAAAAAGCTTTATTTCTTCAAATAAAATTCATAAAAATCACTGCAAGGAAATAACAAGTGAACCCAACTTTTCCATGATTATAACTAAAAATAATAAAATATGAACCCAGTAAAAAGATGTACAAACAGTTTCATTAATACTTTATTAATGCCTTTTTGTGTAACTTGGATTATTATAAATTAGATGTTGCATTAAGCATGAATGATATTTTGAAACAAAATTTCTTATCCTTATTACAATACTTGACACTTAAATAAAAATATTTTCAAAATTTCGCTAAATTTAATCAAAATTTCATTATATTAATGATTTATTGCCATATACAGCGAAATCACATTTTAATTTTTATTGTGAATTATTTGATGTAATAAAGAGACTTTTCCTATTAACCTTTGTTTCGTATAAGCAGTCTATACTTCAATGTCTTTTATGTAATCATTTTTTACTTTACTGTATTGATGAATGTTATTTGTGAAATTTTAAATCTCGTAGATAAAAGTGTTCATCTGGTTTAGGCTTTCTTGGATACGGTAACAGATCCAGTAAGGTTACTTGTGCGATAAATGAAAAGTGCCTTGATTGAGCTATAGGGAGCTATAGATAAAAATTATAGGTTTTTCTTTTTAAATAAGACATCAAATGGCAGAATGGATACGCTATATCAATCCTTAATGCTTAGAATTCTATTTTTATGCGCGAAAACATTTTTCTAATCATTAACATAAACAGGCAGATCTTATTTTAATCTGATTATATACCTATCCTTAAATTGAAGAAAGTAGATAATTCATTTAGGGAAACTTTCTGCATTAGAAATAAGGAAATAAAAATAACATATTTAGGCATTATTCACATGCTTTCAACTAAAATATTACTCATTTACAAAAAATATATATATATATATATATATTCCGTAATATCTTGTTTTCACAATTTATCAATATCAATTCGTATGTCACTTTGCAATTGTTATCTTAAGCACATTATGCAAAGCCGATAGTAAAATAAAAACCAATTTCATGTGTTTTAATATTCTTAAATTTTACTGAGACAACATAAATTTAATTTTACAGACTATTTTGAGCAAAGGAAAATTACTATTTTAAAACGGAAATTTTGAATTTCCGAAACTATATCTTGTGCTGAAATTTGCGAACCTTTAGTTCGGATATTAAAATTGGTTCTCCTTATGCATTACTGTACGTATATTAAAGTAGAAATGGATATAATTTATCCGTATTGAAGGAAATTGGAAAAACGGGAGTGCAAGAAAGAAAAGGAAAAAAATATAATAGCAAAAAGAGCACAAAAGAAGTTAAATTTTAATTTTAATAAATTTCTTTCTTATATGTATATCATATATTAATTATTATTAAATATATATAAATATGGGCAAAGAATGTTTATTTTAATATGAAATTATAAAAAATGTAGAAACCAATAAAGTGATAAAGTAATGCTATATCACAGAGGTTCCGAATGAATCTTGGTACGCGACCCACCTTTAAGTAATAAAAAAAAATCGAGGCCCACCTAATATCAGGGTGTGTCTAATATCACTATGGAAATTTTGTATGACCTCTATAAGCTATCGGCTATTCTGTCCTTATAAAGAAGGCAAATTTTCATAAGAAGGATGCACCAGCAACAAAAACAAGAATTGATAATCCCAATGTGTGTAAGGTGAATAATAATTAAAAGAACAAATAGAATGGGAAGTACGTTTGATCATTATAAAAACACAACTTTAAAATCAGTGAGACTTCTGGCACCTGTGTTTAACGATGATATCAGAGATAAATTGGTTAATTTTAACCTTAAATCGCTTTCTACGCGCAGCTTGTTTCTGTACTTGTTTTTTAAAAACAGAAAAGTAGAAAAAGCACATTCACACACGAGGCTAACGAAAAAGACAGGCTACCGCGGTCCATTTTACGTATCTTTTTTTGCAGAGCGCTGGAGTCACGTGATCCTCGAATGCACCAATCCAAGTGTACGAAAGAGCATCACGTCACTCTAGTGGTCTGTAAAAAAAGATACGTCGAATGCACCACGGTAGCCTGTCTTTTTCGTTAGCCTCGATTCACACAAGTATGTCGTGTTAAAACCCATCAAGGACCTCAGATCTTATATAGAAATTTCTGGATATTCTTCTCCTACACTGTTAAAAATTTGCAGCATTCTGGCAGGTCATTTGACCGTTTTTATCCGAAAACGGTTACACAACCGTAATTTTAACACTATTCTGACCATATTATTGGCTATTTTATGGTCAGAATATTGTAAAATTATGGTTATGAAACCTTTTTTTTCAAAAAACGGTCGAATGATCTGCCAGAATGCTGCAAAATTTTTAACAGTGTATGTTCATCCAGGAGGAAATTTAGGATTTTTCCAGAGTTGCCACAACGATTGAGTGATTACTGACATATCTCATAACGACGTCATAACATAAAACCAACTAACTGTTAAAGAAAACACAGTCTTCTCACGAAGTTTTAGATTAAGTTAATGACTTTCGTGATTATTGCGATTGAAAAATATTGTATTTGTTATATTTTTTTAAACAAGTGAAATACAAGGTATCTTTTTGTGGCAAACCTAGATTGTTCCGCGACCCATAGGTTGGGAACCGCTGCTATATTGTATTAATTGTAATTAATATGTCTTTATAACTAATTAATTAATAATCAGCACAAGTCTAAAGGAAGAGGTCGCACAGATGCATAATAAACATTTAATTAACACTTCACAAAAACAAACACGTCACTTTAAATACGACATCAAAGAACAGACTACAATATTTACTCTGATATCACGAATTCGGGATAAAATATTGTGTGGTGCTGCCATCTGCCTTTTAAAATTTAAAATAGAAACACCACATTTCTTCCCCGTTTAATATCTGTGTCAATCAGGAGCTCTTTTGTACCTACTGGATCTTCTCTCTACGTGTGGATAAGAAGAAGAATTAGTTTTTACCAATTCTACATCACAATTCAAGCATAGAGCTAGTGGGAAGAGAAGGTTCTGTTAGTGTTGAATCAGAGTCACTTGATTTAGGACTTGAAGAATCAGGATCATGAAAGTCAGATGGTATAGAAACTGGAGTATTCTGATCATGAGAGTCAACTGGTTGCAGATCTGTGATACTAGGCTGCAATAGTGGAGAATCACCTTGTTTCCCCATTGCATTTTCATTTCTAAAATTTACTATATCACTTTCTACAGAATTTAGATCATTAACTAAAGATATCTCTGAACCTACATTAGTTATTTGATCAACAAGCCTTTTCACTATATTCGAACCAACTTGAACTGTATAGTAAAATTTTCCTTCTTTTGCTACTATTCGACCAATTTTCTAAATGACTTTTTGAGTATAACTTCTTACAGCTACTTTCTGGTTAATTTCAAATTCTTTTATTTTAACTTCGGGATTTTTCGAACCTTGTTTATCATGAACAAAATTTGTAACATTTGGCATTATCAAATCTATATTTGCTCTTATATGACGACTTAGAAGTAAAGATGCAGGACTCTCCTCCGGTGTAACATGAGGCTTCTTTCTATATTGCAAATTGAAGCTTTTTAATTTCATTTGCAAAGTACCAGATTCCGAAGCTAACGCTTTTAATCCACTTTTCAGAATTTGCACATATCTCTCAGCCTGTCCATTAGTAGCTCGATGGTATGGATCACTGAACTTATGTTTTACACCATGATTTTTTTAAAGTATCTCAAATTCTGCAGATCTAAACTGTTTATTATTATATGATACTAAAGAAATAAGAAAACCGAATCGTGCAAAAAGTGATGAAAGACAATTAATTGTATTTACTGTAGATGTACTAGGATGAATAAAAGCTTCTGGCCATTTGTATGGGCATCAACCACTAAGAGAAGCATATTTCATATAACAGAACCAAAATAATCAATATGGATTCTTTGTCAAGGAGCTTTAGGCCACTCCCAATGATGTGTATCTACTTTGGGAAGATTATTTTTCAAATGTACACAAATAGTGCAATTTCGTGCAAGATTTTCAATATCTTGCTCTATTCTTGGCCACCATACAAAACTAAGGGCTAAAGAAATTATTTTTTACTATACCAAAATGACTAAAGTGTGTTTATTTTTATATTTACTTTTTTTGAATTTCTGGGAAAACTACTTTACATCCTTTTAAAATACAACTATGTAGAAGAGTAAATTCTTCTTATTTTCCGCCAAAATGTAAACTTTTTGGAATTTCAGAACCAGAAATGAGGTGAAGAAAAATTTAAAGATTTTATAGCTGAAGGAATAGATTTAGAAGTTAAAGGCGAAATGGAGAGTTGAATAATTTGAAGAATTTCAGATTCATCAAATAAATCATTTGAATTTTTTTGTTGAGGTAAATCTTCACTACGTAAAGGAAGTCCTGAAAGAGCATCAACATTTCCTTGTTCAGTAGTTTATTATAACGGATATCATATTGAAATATTTGTAAATAAATTGCATATCGTTGCATTCAAGCAGCCGATAAAACAGGAATACTTTTAGAAGGAGAAAAATAAACACTCAAGCTTTACTGCCAGTAAATAATGTAAATCTGTTTCCCATACAAATATTGAAAAAAATTCTTCACACCAAATATAATAGCTAATACTTCTTTATCAATTTGACTATAGTTCTGGACACAAACTCAATAGGCTTTTCAATGTTATCTGCCCTCACATGCGAAAGAACTGCAGATACCATAAAAAGAAGCATCAGTAGCTTTAACTAAAGTTAATTTTGTTTTAAAGTGAGTAAGAACCCTGTCAGAAGTAATTTCTTTTTTTATACTTTTAAATGCTTCTTTACACTTATAAGACCCATTAAACTTCCCATTCTTCTTAAGCAAGCTATTTAAAGCATGTGCAGTTGTAGATAAGTTTGGTACAAACTTAGAATAATATGTAACTGAGCCTAGAGAAGCTTTAACTTAAAATACATTTACTGGTCTTGGAGAATTTAAAATTGCCTCAATTTTATCTTGTGTTTTGTGAATACCATGTTTATGAACTTCATACCCACAATAAGTATTCCCATCTGCCATAAAGAATAATTTTTCTTTATCTATCCTAATGTTATATTCCCTTAATCTTTCTAATACTTGCTTTAATCTTTGTAAATGAATTTAATCTGTTTCACCAGTAATCCCAATATATTCATAAAAATTGTAACTCCCCTAATTCCACTTAAAATATGATCAATTTTTCTTTTCCATATAGCACGAGAACTATTAAGAACCATTGGTAATTTAAGGAATCGGAATAATCCTTTTGGTGCATTAATGATCAATAATTCTTTTGATTTTTCATCTACAGGTAACTGACGATATCCTTTATTTATATCATTTTTTTTTTTGTAAAATATACACCACCACCTAATGTAGCTAATATATTTTCTATCTTAGGTAAAGTATACTTTTCAAATTTCAGAAATTTATTTAATGTTACTTTAAAGTCACAACAAAAGCGAATTTTCCCATTAGGTTTAACCACTGGAACTATAGGAGTTGCCCACTTGCTATTTGTAACTGGTTTAATAATACCTTCGTCTTGTAACCTTTGTAATTCTTCATTGACTTCTGAATAAGAAGTGCATAAGTGACAGTTCTAGCTTTATAAACTATGGGTGTAGCATCTTTTTCAAGAATCTGCAAACCTTTAATTTCCCCAGCCTTGTCAGTAAACAAATCTGCAAAACCATGTAATAAAGCTTGTAATTTATCAGAATAATTTACAATTTCATTTACATAAACAGATTCTTAATTATGTGGAAAAATATCAAATTCATATACCCAATTTCTGCAAAATAATAATGGGAAATTATCTTCTTTTATCAGATACAACTCTAGATATTTTGTTTTATTTTCATAAGTAACATTTACTTCAGCTTAACCTACAGGTTAAAATTTCACAGGTTGCAGTTTTTAACTGAGCATCTCAAGGACAAATTCTGCGAAATCTTTTTAAAGGAACTGCAAAAATGCCGGATTCCGTGTCTAATTCCATATCAGCTCTGGCCTTGTTTTCAATTAAAACAGACAGTTTAATAGGTTTTGATCGTTTATCATACTTCACAGTTAACACAATTTTACTGTATCAAAAGTATTAACCAGTTTTTTAAATTTTCGATTTCTACACACTTCGCTTAAATGGCCCTTTTTTACAAAGGGTGCAAGTAGCATTTATAAATCTACACACATTTGCTAAATTTGAGGAATTTCCACATCTATAACACTTTAACTCCATTCACATCAGAATGTGTAGTATTTACATTATAGTTGATATCCTGTTTTTGAGAACAATTTTGTCATTTCTTTGGCTGTACATTTTTAGCGCTTGAAATTTTATTTACATTGAAAATTTTATACTTTATTTTAGAAATTTTAATATCTACATTGTGTAAAGCTAAAGCTTTTTCAACAGCTTTTTCAAAAGCGAAGTCATCAACTTGAGTAATCAATTTATCCTGAATGCTTTCAATTTTTATACCGCACAGAATCTGTTCAAGAAGTTATTTATTAAAAGCATGACCTGTAAATGAACAAAAGGGCATATTTTTTTTAATCTAGCAGCAAAATCTTGAATTGATTCATTTTCATTTTGAAAACATTTTCTAAATTTATTACGCTCAATAAATTTCTTGGAGGCGGGGGCTTAAGTGTTTATGCAAAATATCAACAATCTTAGTATATTTTTAAGATTCGCAATCTCTAGGTACACGTATATCACATACTAAACCTTATAATTTCGGTCATATACAAGATAAAATATCAGGAAATTTTTTCTCATCTTTGATATCATGTAAAACGAAACTATGTTCCAACCTCTTTACATAGGTTGTGAACATTTCGATTTTATCATCAAATTCTTTAAATTTTATAAAGAAAAAAATTATTACTATCATCCGAAGACATAAATGTAAAATTAAGGTGTCACTTACCACCCCCGTAATTATAGTAAAAGCTGATGACGTATTAATATCACATTGAAGTATTAAAAACAACTGCAGAAAAGTGAAAACAGAAGTTGAGCCATTTTTTTCCGGCCCAATCATTATTTTCGGTAAACTTTGTCTGGTAAGTCGACACCTTTTAATTTCTGCGTCGCCATTAATATGTCTACAGGTAACTGACGATATCCTTTATTTATAGCAATTTTTGTAAAATGTACACCACCACCTAATGTAGCTAACATATCTTCTATCATATGTAAAGGATACTTTTCATATTTTAGAAATTTAGTTAATGTCACTTTAAAGTCATCACATAAACGAATTTCCCCATGTTTAACCACTGGAACTATAGGAGTTGCTCACTTGTTATTTGTAACTCGTTTAATAATACCTTCCTCTTGTAACCTTTGTAATTCTTTATTCAGTGCTGCAGGTAGTGCATAAGTGACAGTCCTAGCTTTGCAAAATATGAGTGTACCATTTTTCTGAAGATAAAGTTCAGCCTTCAATCCTTTAATTTCCCCAGACTTATAAGTAAACAAATCAGATAAAGCATGTAACAAAGCTTGTAATTCATCAGTATAATTTACAATTTCATTTACATAAATAGATTTTAAATTATGTGGGAAAATATCAAATTCAGGTACCCAATCTCTGCTAAATAATAATGGGAAATTATCTTCTTTTATCAGATAAAACTTTACAATTTTTGTTTAATATTCATAAGCAACATTTACTCCAACATAATCTACAGATTTGACAATTTCACCAGTTCCAGTTTTTAGCTGGAGCAAAAATTTTATAACCAGGATAAATTCTGCGAAATATTTTTAAAGGTACTAAAGAAATATCCAGATCCAGTATCTAATTCCATATCATCCTTGTTTTCAATTAAAACCGTCAATTTAATAGGATTTTACCCTTTATTATAATTCACAATTAAAACATTTACTGTACTTAATGTATTAACCTGTTTTTGAAAATTTCTACGTCTAAACACTTTGCTTAAGTGTCCTTTTTTTACACTTGTTGCAAGTAACATTTATAAATCTGCATACATTTGCTAAATGTAAGGAATTTCTCCATCTGTAACACTTTATCTTATTTTTATTCACGTCAGAATGTGTAGTATTTACAGTATATGGCAATTATTGTCCGGCAACTTTCATTTTCAGTCATTTTATAGAATATTTAGAAACATACTTGTCAGATTCTTCTTGAATTTCAGGATTAAAAAGAGCAGGTATGACCTCATATTTATCAATGTCGATTGGACAAGAGGGACAATTAGGGGGCCAACAAAAAATCGAAGAAAAAAATAAAACTTGGAATCACCCTGTAAAATAAAATGCACGAAATGATCTATCGCTACAGGATACAAATAAACAGACATTGTGAAATATGTGTATTCTTTTGTGTAATTATACCACGTATATTAATAGAAATATAGCATTTTTTTTATTAAAAAAAATCTTGCATGTTTATTTCTTATAACATGCAGGGTTTTCAACCAAATTTAACACCATTTTCAGAAAAATTGGCAAAATGTAGTAGACACAATATAGTGTAACTAGAATATAAATATATTAAATGTTTTAGGAAATATGAGCAGTTGTATGGAATAATTTTTATCTGCGCATGCGCGAGCGATAACAATGATCGTTTTACATAATTTAACAGTCAGCTCTATGGAGCAACTTATTAAAAAAATCCAGTCAAATATCGTACAAATTCAAAAAGATATCGGCATTAAAGTGAGCTAATTTTTAGTTGCTCGCAAAAGCTAGCTGAATGATAAGGGATTGTCCACAAGTTGTCAATTTTAATTTTAAATTCTTTTTAATTTTCATGTTTTAATTGATGTTTTAGTTCTTCTTGGATAACCACCAGAACGAACCTATACCATGATAAAAAAAAAAAGTATTAAAATCGAAGCATTTTTTCTAAATCTACTCGTTGATAGTTACTAAATATTAACTTTTTTCTGAAAGTCAGTTAATAAAAAATGACAATTTGGGGAAAATCCCTTATCATTCAGCTGCTTTTAGAGAACAACTAACAATTTGTTCACTCTAACGCCGATATCTCTCTGAATTTTTACGATATTTGACTGGATTTTCTTAATAAGTTGCTCTCTAGAGTTGACTATTAAATTATGTTAAATGATCCTTGTTATCGTTCGCGCATTCGCAGATAAAAATTATTTCATACAACTGCTCATATTTCCTAAAATATTTATTATATGTATATTCCAATTGCACTATATTTTGTCAATTTTTCTGAAACGGGCGTTAAATTTGGTTGAAAACCCAGTATGTTATAAGCAAAAAACATGCAAGATTTTTTTAATTTTTTTTTAATAAATTGCTGTATCTCTATTAATATACGTGCTATTCTTACACAAATGAATACACATATTACACAATGCCTGTTTATTTACGAGGGCATTTCGAAAAGTAAAGATACAATGGCTCGCATTCCTTAAAAAAACATTTATTTACAAAACGTAAGTTACATCTTATTAACTGGATTATTTATTATTTTTAGACATAATCACCCCCGTTATCCAAATATTTGTTAAGTCTGGGCACAAGCTTTTGTATCCCACAGTCATAGAAGGTTTCCGGCTGTTGTTGGAACCACATTTCAACTTCATCTTTGATCTCATCATCGTCGTGGAATGATTTACCTCCAAGATGTGACTTCAGGTAACAGGAGACGTCTATTCGCACGAATTGCTTCCTCCGTTCTCTGAAAAAGGGCATCAGAGATCACAGATGGCCGACCTGTTCTTTGTTCTTCATGAACATCGGTCCTACCGCCAGAGAAATGACGACACCATTTCGTTACATTTTGTCGATTCATAATGTTCCCATAAACAGAAAAATTTCTTTGTGAATATCCGCTGGTCGCTGACCTCTTGCATGAAGAAACCGTATGACGGAGCGCACTTCGCATTTGGTAGGATTCTGAATCGGCGGAACCATTTTAAACACGACCTACTCCAACCAGAATCAACGTTGAAATGCCGAACGACCGCGAGGAGAAAGCTAACGGTTCAAGGTTAACACCTGTGTTGCCAGCTTGCTTGCCAAAACTTTTCTTTTCCTCCGGCGTACGGTGTATCTTTACTTTTCGAAATGTCCTCCTATATTCTGCAGCGATAGATCATTTCGTGCATTTTATTTTACAGGGTGATCCCAAGTATTATTTTTTTCTTTGACGTTTTGTTGCCCCCCTAATTGTTTACCTTATCAAATCAACATTGCTAAATATTAGGTCATACCTGTTCTTTTTAATCCTGAAATTCCAGAAGAATCTGTCAAATATATTTCTAAATATTCGACAAAATGTCTAAAATTGAAAGTTGCCGGTCATTAATGGCCATATAGTGTATATCGGTTATGCCGACTTCATGTCACAATCACGAAATCTCGGTGACATTACGAATCAAACTGATTCATGAGTTAAATATTTGTTTATAGCATTGCCTATTAACCGTCGAGACTAAGGTTCTTGTGCTGATTGTAAAGTATGTATATCAGCCGGATATACTAAAAAGAAAATTACTATACAAATTCGTAAAAATCATTGGATTAATAAAGCGCGACAGTAAAGTGTAAGATCCGATGTATTCTTAGATATGATTCTAATTAGGTAAAATTTGCATGCGGACCATATAATACATAGAATTTGGAAGTACAAGATGCTTATTTATAGGAAAATTTTAATGGAATAAGAAAGGAGAAAACGTTTATAGCATCACTAATACGTATTATATACAAATAATGCATTTTTTTTCATGAATTAACACACTAGAAATTTTTTTCTACGATGCTATGCGTCGACATATAATTATTTTGCGCTTCAGTGTAAATCTAAAGAGCTCTGTTTCCCTAAATAAATTTCATAAAAATCATTAGAATGAAATGAAAAGTGAAACCAACCTGCCTATTTATAACTAAAAATAACCAAATACGAGGCCGGCATAAAGCATTCTACATCTAATGCACAAAATCAAGAATTTCATTAATAAGTCATCAATACATTTTTCGTGTAACTTCGATTATTATAAATTAGATGTTGATAGGTTAAAACAAAATTTCCTGACTTCAAAAAAATTGAAATTTTATTTACATTGAAATTTTTATGCCTAATTTCAGAATTTTCAACATCTACATTGTATAAAGCTAAGCTTTCTCAACAGCTTTTTCAAAAGTTAAGTCATCAACTTGAGTAATCAATTTATTTGGAATGCTTTCACTTTTCAGACTGCGCAGAAACTGCTCAAGTAAATTATTATTTAAAGCATAACCCGTAAATGAACAAAAGGTCGTATTTTTTTAATCTAGCAGCAAAATCTTGAATTGTTTCATTTTCCTTTTGAAAACATTTTCTAAATTTAATACCCTCAATAAATTTGCTGGGGGTGGGGCTTAAGTGTTTAAGCAGAATATCAACAATTTCAGAATATTTTAAATATTCGCAATCTTCGGGTGCAGATAAAACACATAATAAATTATGCAATTTCGGTTCCATACAAGATACAATAGCTGATCCTTTTTCCCTCTATTATATCATGTAAAATTAAATGTTTTTCCAACCGCTGTACGTTAGGGTGGAACGAAAAAAATAAATTTTTAATTTCGATATGTAATAGAGAAAAAAAGTTGTCTAATGCCTTTGTTAAGACAGTGTTAAAATATTTTAACAAACATAATATATTTAGAGGTGCCGCAAAAGACTTGAATAGATGTATTTTTAAGTAGATTTTATGAATTTTGATAAATTTGGTTTAGTAAAAAAAAAAATATTTTAAATACCAAATGCCTGTTTTCAATTTTTAAATAATACACATAAACTACTTTACAGTAGATATTTCCAGTTTTATACTGCGTACCTTTAATATTTATGCTACTAAATATTGCAGCTTTTAATTTCCATTTTTTAGATTTTAACAGTATTTTGTAATAACATTTCGATTAACCTTACTTTTAACGTAAAAACGTGGCAAAACATTTTTTAGTTCCGAAAATTAATAGTCAAATGGAGAACAGTACTTGTTTTAAAGTGACCTTGATTCAGGCGGAATATTATTGCCTGGTGTAGGGTGGCGGAGGAGGGAAGAGAAGCATGTAACTGTAGCAATGGTCTGGTCACGTGTTTCTGTCGTCAGCCAGTGCAGGCAAACGAATCGTTTGAGTAACAAATTTTTTTATGCTGTTCTTTACTGCATTTTGTTTTGTTTATGAATATGTCAGTTTGAATATTTGTATAATAATTTATTAGTTAATGCTTTATCTTTAGAGTGATGGCAGTGTTAAGACCAGTTCAGACCAGACAAAAGTTAGAATGCCCAATTTTTGGGTACAATAAACAATTAAGTGATATAAGATTTTCAACTTATTATGACAGTATGAAATATTATCTTTATATTCGACATGAGCTGAAACCAGACAAAACATCAAAAGAACGAACGGTGAGTGAAATACTTGTTATACTTATTAAGAAAGTTGAATATATTTGGTCGTCAGCATATATTCCAGTAGTATCTCGCACTCGCATGTTAGAAATGGGAAAAACCTATCACGATAAATACAGAAGCATTTTAAGATCAAAAGGTAGAAAAGGTACAGAAAAATATGATTTGTTTGCAGTAAAATTTTTAAAAATTGAAGCAAACGTCTTTTTTATGTATCAACCTATAAGTGCAAAGAAGTTTCTGTCTGTACAGTACCAGAAGAAAGAAAAAAAGTACCTAAACTTGAGAAAGATTTTTTACTTGTCCAAAAAACAGTGAGAAAAATGTGTATAAGTGGAGCCTATAAAGTTATTTCCAAGATTCTAACACAAAGAGAAGAGAGGAAGCAACAGGTAATACAGCAACAATTAAAGTATAACTACAATCAGAAATTAGTAGTTAAGGCTACTAGAAAAGCTGAAAATGATGCCATTCAATCAGATCCTGAGGAAATATTTAAAGGAACCTTAATATACAATTCCAAAAATTCCTCTACTTCTTTTTTGGATTCAACTACAAGCGAGCAAATGCGAGTAGCACTCCCAACAGTAGCAAGTGCATGTGACCAAACTGGGGTTTCAGACAGAGTTGCTGCGACTATCGCAAGTGCTGTTCTTAAAGATGTTGGAATGATTACAGAGGAGAACAACAGTAAGGTAATTGATAGGATGAAAATTCGAAGAGAGAGAGCCAAGAATTGAACAAAAGAGATAGTAAGAAGCCTTAACCAAGTTGAAGATAATATAGGTTTGTTTTTCAATGGAAGAAAAGATAAAACAATTGTGTAAGATAAAAAAGTAAACCAATTTTTCAAAAAGACGGTCATCTAAGAACATATTCCTTTAGTAAAAGAACCGAATTCATCCTTTCTAGGATATGTAACCCCTGCTTTTGGTACAGGTGAATCTATAAGAAATAGCATGACAGCCTACTTTAATGGTAACAATCATTTGAACATAACAACTGTAACTGCTATTGAGTGTGATGGGACAGCCACAAACACTGGAGTTAATAACGGTGTGATTGTTTTAACAGAAAATGATCTAAATAAGCCACTGCAGTGGCTGATTTGTTTGTTACACTTAAAGCTTGTTACACTTACACTTAAAGTTTGTTATCTTTGCGCCACCTGTTTCGTGAATTAGATGGAAAAACGAAGTGTCCTGAGGAATTTGGCGGGGTTTATGGCAAACAACTTGAAAACTGTAACGAACTTCCAGTGGTTAAGTTCTAGCCTTTAAAATGTCTAAAATTTCAAAAAATTCCAATGGCCGCCATTTTTAAACAAGATGGCGGATGAAACTGGCCAACGAACTTGGTTGAGACATTAGTATGTACTATGCATATGAAAAATTTCATCCAAATCGGTTCAAATATTCGAGAGTTACAGCATGCCAAATTCAGATATAAATATACATATAGTATATATATAATTTTATTAATATTATTAATATTTATTGTTAATTTATTAAAATTAAACCATTGAATATGGTTAAATAAAATATATGATTGTTTTTTGTAATTTTATTATTCTTTTCAATTAAGTGAATTATTATCTTTGTCAAAATACTTTTGAGCGCTACTGTATTATTTAAAAAACTGTGTTTGAACAACTATTTGTAAGCAAAAAGGTAATTACAACAGTTAAATTCAAACTGATATTACATCTTGATTTTTTTGAAAAAAAAGCCCATTTATTTCACTTTTTCAGAAAATTAATGCAAAAATTTACATCAATTAAACTTAATATTATTGTTATTATAGTAAAGTAACATCTATAGACTGCTGTTAAAAACAATATTTGATTTTAAAAATGTGAAAAGAAAACAGTGAAAAAAATTATAATTTTATGTTACATTTAGACTTTTTGTAAAAAAAATCCTTATTTTTAAGGCTCTTGCGGCACCTCAAGATATAAATTTAGAACGAAAAAACTTCGTAGTTTTATTGTTAACACACAAAGACAACTTTTAATTGCTATTAGAAAATTATTTGCTGAAAAAAATATTTTGCCCTATACTTTCGTTCCACCCTACTGTACGTAGCTTGTGAACGATTCGATTGTATCATCAAACTCTTTAAAAGTCGTAAACAATTTAATTTATTAAATGCAGCAAAAAAGAAAAATGTAAATGTAAGTTGTCACTTACCACCACTGAAAATACTGTAGAAGATTATGACGTATTAATAGCATATTTAAGTATTATAAACAACAGTAGTACTTGAAATCGGCTCCTGAGCCATTTTCATCTGAGCCTCAATTATTTTTTTCGGTGGACTTTTTCTGGTAAAATTGCACATGTGTATCCGATCAACGTCGCCATTAATGTGTTCTTATAAGTAATTAATTAATAATTATCACAACTGTAAATGAAGAGGTATCATAAAAATATATTAAACATTTAATTAACACTTAACAAAACAAATATAAGTCACATTTCAACAAACATAACAGAGCAGAACTGAATATTCGATTTACTTTTCACAAAGTAACATTCATGAATTCGGGAGGGAAAATACGTGATGCTGCCATCTGACATTTCAAATTTAAGCTAGAAACGCAATAAGAACAAATCAATCTCTGTACAGATCTAATTTGAATTCCAATTTAAAAGTCTAGGCTTTTAATTTACTTCATTATCATATTTTACCCTGATGACGACAGCAGAAGCAGTTCGAAACGTATATTTTAAGTTTTTATCATCATTTTTTGTACAAGTTCATATAAATATTCTTGTTTTCTGTACCATTAGGCAATTTTTATGTGTTTTCAACGAATGCATTATTATTTATTTATATTCTCTATTTCTTCCATTATGGAACTGTATATCCCATACAAGGTTCATAAAACTATTGAAATTATTTTAATTACTGCAACGGATGCAAATTACTCTGAAATAAACAAGAATGAACATGTTAAATATTGACGCAATATAAATGACGCATCAGAGCATCATGTGCGATTTGACCAAACAAAAGCATGAAGTTCTCATACTTCAAATGTGGTCAAAAGATTAAAATATTAGTAAATTTTTGCTTATTTTCTATCCAAAACATTTAAAAACTGCTACATACTTATGAATCTTTTGTTTACAATCTTATGTCATGACGAATCTCAAAAATATATCTCTCCGTTCTAGAAAAAATAACTAACGCTGTCGCAGCTGTAATTATATCTGTGAAGACCTTTCGTTTTCTAGACTTTTCCTACAAAACTATTGTACATAAAAGCATGAAAACTGGTAGATTTATAGAGAAATGTATAATAAATATACTGAATTAGACACTTTTTAAGTCGAAAAATTATGTTAAGCGCTATGTAATGTTGAAGTCTGAAGGTAGTTCAGTTACATAAGTTGTATAAGATCAGAAACTGCATAGCAATTTAACTATCTTTTGCAGGGATATACTTACCTATATTGTGTCTAATCACTTCTTAAAACAGTCTCTTTCTTTGTGTTTTTCTTTTTAATTTTTTATTGAAAATTCCATTATCTAGTAAATTTAATTCATAATTTCAAAAACTGTTTTTATCTAATTTTGCAATATTTTTTAAAGTCCAAAATAATAATATTTCCAAAAACTGTATTTTCTATTGAAATATAAAGAACCACGTGAATGTTTAAAATGAAATAAAACTTTGAAATAATTAAATTATTAAGTGCGAAAAGCATTTAATTCTGTAACTTATGTCAAATTTTAAACGTCATATTTAAAAAAAAAATCGGTACTTTTATGTTTACCGGAAGCAAATCTCACCAATATATGTATATATATATTTCTTGACAATAGCATTGTTATGTCACAAATAATTAAATTTAAAACTTAGACTAAAATAATAGTTAAGCAATATTTAAAGCTTTAATTTTAATTCTGGGGCCAGTATGTTTACAAAATCGCGATCTTAGTTTTGTTTACAAAAGTAACGATCTCTGTTTGTTTGCATTCAGGGTTAATGTCAGTAGTAAGTAAATATTTAAATGTTATAAATTTTATGATTGTTAAGTGTATTGGCACAGAATGTTTGTTTAATTAATGGTAAAAATATCACACTGTCCACCAAATCTGAATTTAACTTAATAGAAAATAACATGTTTTGTATTTATGTACCGTAGCGAGCGATTGGTTGGAATGATGGTTGATTTATTGACGCTTGTCAAATCGAAATCGCGCACTTTCCTCTTGTCAATTGTTAATTTTGATATTTATTACTTTCAATTAGTTGTATTGTGTGTGATAATTACAGAATGGTTGTTTTAAAATGTGTTTAACTAATAATTACAGCTACTAAAGTACAAATAATAATTTTTGAAGTGTAAACAATATTTGGAGCTATTGGTGTTAAATAATAAATTTTGGAGTCTACTGGAGAATTATATAAGATAATTTCTTTGATTAACATATATTTCTTTAATTTTTCTATTTTAGTGTAAACTCTTTTCATTCTCGACCTTTTTTTTTTCTTGAATTCCGTTGACAACGAGGACAACTTTATTGTTACTGCTAAAAGTGTGGCGTCGTCACGTGACAGAAGTTCGTTGTAGAAGTGTGACATCACAGCCCCGCGTATGAATATCTTCACGTTTAAATTCAATAAGTAAATATTTTCAAGAAAAGCAGTCTTTCATGTTTCAATTTTAATTTACGAATAATAAAGTCTGAAATTCCTATTCCTTGCTGCAATAGGCTTGGCTTTTAAAAGTTTTACAATATTTTTGTTATGCACTATTTACTAGTGTGCAGTATGAATTAGATGGGGGACGAAAAGTCGTGTCACGTGATTTTTTGGCGATACATTGATTGGATGAACGGATCTAGAGTTTGAAGTTTGGCCTGTTGGGCGAGAAAAATGTCTTTTATACTTGTGGGGCCCCTCTCAGTTACTCAAGATAAGCAAATCCTTTTCTTTATTCTTAATTTTCTCTAATTAAATTATTTCAGCATGGACACTAAATTTAACTTTAATTAATTTTTTATATATCTATTCAGATTGGCGTAATGCCCTGTGATAGTAATTTTTGTGTGTCTTCTCCAGTAGCTCCGAAACTAATTGTATAAATGTAGGTTGATCATATTTTTGCTATAAATTAAATAATTGATGTTTTTGTACCAATGACATCATGGAAATTGCTTGAATTAATTATTTTGTTAAAATTAAAATCATTAATAAAAATATGTATGTCTGCAATTTAAGAAAGATGATTCTTCATTGTAAATTATTCAGAACATGTAACGTAATTGGAAAATGGTTAAATTATAAATGAATGGTAGAATTAATTATTCTGTTAAAATTAAAGTCAAGGTAACTATGTATATGTCTGTGAAATATAAAAGGGTATTAGATACGTAAGGACAATTAATGTGAAGAAATAAATATAAATATGCATTGTTAGTAATAATGAAAATTATGTCATCCCTAATTTTGGTTTGTTTAATTTCTGTAGTGCCTATTTTTCTTTTAAGTAATTTTCTTTCTAATTCTCAGTACTTACCAGAGACAGTATATAAAATATTTAACCTTTAATATAATGATTATGAAATAATTTATACTTCTTTTTTTAAGCCATATTACCATGTTAAAAATTAGAGTTATAGTCTGCTTTGTTATAGTTTAATTTTGACTGTGTCTGATCTTAATCATCAATCAAAGGAAATTCTGGAAGATTAGCAAATTTTTAGGAGATTAATCTTATTCGGAAAGGGAATTTTAAGGAATGATGTGTAGTACATAATTTGGGAACATTTTTAAATAATCTAATTTTGGAAGGGAAATTAAGGAATCGTGTTAAGTACATGATTCGGGAACATTTTTAAATAGTTAAAATAATTTCTGATTCACTTGATTCTGGGTTATTTGCTAATTTAATTTTTACTTTCAAAGGGGGGGGGGGGGCTAAACACAACGCACCTCCTCAATAGTTTAATTATTATAATTGTTATTAATTCAGAATTAATTGGGAATAGTAATGTCTTATGTAAATTTAATTGATAATTCTTATTCACATTATTAAGTACAATAATGCATTCAGTTATTTAATTATAAGTCTTATAATAAATTTTGGGAATTGCAACTCTTCCCATTTAATTTTTAATTACTTGTTAATTTCATTAAATGTTTGGTTTAATTTAAGAGCTATCCTTGTAATTCATTGCAGTTTAATTTTCTATTATCATTAACTTGAGTTTTGTAGTTGTAATACACAACACCATCATTATTTTTCGCATGTAAATTAGAAAAATGTTTTAATGTTGAAATAAAATGTCTTTTCTTGGGATCTATACATGTATAAAGTTATCAACATTTTGCTAATCTTGGTCAACCTCCCCCTTACGATATCATCCGTTATCATGCGTCGAACCCCCTCTACTACCCCGATGATATCGTTATCCATGTCTAAAAATTCTTTTTTTTTTACATTCTTTTTTTTTCTTTTTATACGTTTGCAGTGATGACACATGATTATAAATTTGCTAGTGCATACTTTACGGATTCAAGAAGTCAATAAATGATGAATACGTGAAACAAATTTAAATCAAATAACATCTAAGAGAGTTAGTTACTGTTTAAAAGTATTTAATAATAGCTTATCGTTACATTACGCATTCAAAAGTAATATTGTCTTCTTGCACTTGTCCCCTACTCGGCGAGGGTAAAATGCAGAACTTATAAACAAAACAATGGATAACATTATTTCTCTTTCTTTACTGGTAAATGCAAGTATAATTTCCAAAAGCGAATTATATGCACATTTGTCAGAAAAACAAGAATGCCAAACGGTGGGGTATTCCAAAATTTTGGAGTGAAATGATTTTATAAACATTTAATGGGTTTAATAACAGCTTTATATTTTCATACAAACATATAAAAATAATAATAAATGAAAGGTAACAGACTAGTTGCATGTAAAGAAAAAGTTACTCAAAAAGAAAAGTTTACTTGGGTCAAAAATGATATGGATATCAAAAAGCCAACCCACCCCTCCCCCTAAAGATATCTTACGATATCAAGTGCCAGGCCTCTCTCCCCCCTAAAGTGATAACGTTAAAGATGCTTAGTCCCTTCTGGTATGTATTATTATTATTATTATTTTAACGAAATTTATAATTAAACGAAATGAGTGAAAGACATGCATTTTCAATGAAATAAACGCAATGCGAATATTTGACAATTTATCGCCTGCGCCCAAATAACATAAAAGTGTCCGATTTTCTAATACAGTCTAAAAGAAAACTTTTCTTCTAGACGTTATAATAGGGAGTAGCGAATTTTTTTTTAATTTAACATACTATAAAACCTGATTTTGAAGTATGTAACTAATCTTATTTAATCAAACAAGAAAACAACTGTCAGCTGTCGCGACGCCAGTGCATGCGATTATGGGGTAATGAGTAGTAACCTTATTAGGGAATATCGCCACTTGTCGAGATAATATCTTTCAAGCTGTCTCGTAGTCGAGTTCTCGAAAATAATCTCGAATCAAAAAGAAATTTTCGTATTTTTAGAGCCGGCGGAATCTGGACGGGGAATGATGAGAATAACTCTTAAAGGCAGACCCCTCGAGTTTCGAAAAAAATCCTGCCTATATCATTAGAGAAATGTGAGATGATCATGATAAATTTTTAAAATAAAAAGAAAAGTGACCAATTAAACTGATGATATTGAGCATACAGTCTATTCACACTATTTGTATATTATACTCTTATTAATGTCTGTTATTCATAAAATACAACTCGCTCTTTTTGAGCAAAACGGTAAATAATCAGGGAAGCGCCTTATCAGAATAAACCGGTATGCCAAACATGAAGCAAATCGGATAATTCTGCATGAAAAATCCATTTATCTGAATTAAAGTGGGATTAGAAACCCGTTCACCCAACCCCCCCCCCCTTTATACTTAAACAATGAACCTCTAAATCTAATCAGGGAAGCACCTTATCAGAATAAACCAGTATGACTAATTTTAAGAAATCGGATAATTCTGCATGAAAAACTCGTTTATCTAACTAAAGGAGGCGATTTAGTCCTCCGCTCCTCCCCTTTATACTTAACCAATGAACCTTCAAATCTAATCAGGGAAGCGCCTTATCAGAATAAGCCGGAATAACAATTTTGAAGCAAATCGGAAAATTCTGCATGGAAAACCCATTTATCTAAATTAAGGGGGATCAGCCACCGTTTACCCTTTATACATTACCAATGAATCCCAAAACTAATCAGGGAATCGCCTTATCCGAATGAACCTAGGAAATTTTTTGAAGCAAATCGGATGTTTCTATCAAGAGTTGTTGCGTTACGTACATACATACATACGTACAAACAGATCCTGCGGGCACATTAGCTCTCAGGCTTTGATAGCCTGTGAGCTAAAAAGGGGTTAATTTATTAAAAATTGGTGGAGCTGGAGTGCTTGCCGATCTCAAAAATGACGTTCTGAGGAAAACGCGCTTTATGTTTTCGTTATTGTTTAGCACGCTGCAGCGCACTGTACATCTACAGCTTTAAAATTTCACATTCACTTCCTGTATCAATTCGTAACTAATAGAATGGGATTTTCTTCTGTTTAAAATGTAATTTAAGTGAAAAAATGTCGAAATATTACATTGGTCACATTGACGTTTAGTACTGCTAACCAGGCGAATATGTTTATCTAACTACAGCTATAATACATATCTATAATATTAAAAGTGATATTTTAAAAACTAATTTTTAAATTGTTCCCTTATTCAATTTTCGTTTTTATTTTACAAGGTTTTCTTTTTTTATTGTTACCCATTGGCAGCATACATATGCTTACAGTTACTTGCCGTTACCAATAATGCGCATTCGACGCAAAAATGCAAAATAAATAAATAAATAAATAAAAATAGTATAAAAGATTAAAAGTTTTAATTTATTTGCAGATATTATATCATAAATTTAAAAGCTGTTTTTTTTATATGTATGTTTTTTACTCTGTCTATTGTTTGTGAAATTCATCTCTGACATACAATATGCTATATCAAATAACTTGACATTTGAAATATGTTTGTCAATGAGCTGTAAACATCTGAAGCTGTTTTTTTTAATACAGTACAAATGCTTTCAGCTAAAATTAATTAAACAAAAATGCTTATATAGGGAATAACTTTTACAACGCAATCCATACACATATTTTGAAGACATTCTGGTTATTCCTCTTCTCGACTGAGAATCAAAGTACGTATTTTTTATTTCATTTAATATGTTTTATTTGCAGCATTATAAAAACGCGAACAGGATTACTTTACATTGTACTTTATCAAAATAACGTTTTTTCTTTACATTTAAAATTGAATACTAAACTCGAAAATTATTTTCTGTTTTAAGGAATATCAATTATGGAAAAGTACTTGAATGATACTAACGATTTTTTTTTTTTATAAAAATCAAATTTAAAGATACATGAAAAATTTTGTCAAACTCAATTTAGATTATTTTACTATACAGCGTGTGTCTACACTATGGGGAAAATATTTTGATGGTTATCATACACGTCAAGAAAGGCTCAATTTAGCCTAGAAAGTTATGTCTTAATCCAATTAAGTATAACCGTTCTTAGGTGTGAGCAAAAGCAGCGGCTACCCGAACATTCCATTTAACCCCTTGAGGGGCGGTGGGATATATTATAGGCCACCTAATTTAAATTAAGATTTGCACCAGAAGCTTTTAGTGAAGTTTTGCTTTTTGAGGAAAATGGTTGAATAATTGCTTTTCCTCATTTAGAAATAAAATGTTTCCAGATTTCCTGTGGGAATTCAGCATTACACAAACGAAATTGCTTTTCCTTCAAAGTGTAGTGTTAAAAGAGCCGGGAAAAGAAAACGCATTCGCTTGTTATACTTAAAATTATACATATTTCATATATTTTAAACAGTGGCGTGGCGTCCGGTCATCGCTGGATGCGGCGATGACCAAGCAATATTTTAAAACTCTTAATAAGCTTTTAAAACTCTACGATCCAGTTTTAGCAGAACATTTGGAGTTCATGTATAAGTGAAGGTAAGATTTAAAGTTTCTTTTTTGAACATTCAACCATTGAATTTTAGAGTTAATAATTTTTCACCACAAACTTAAATAATTGCGATGACCACCGAAAATTTTCACGCCACGCCACTGATTTTAAACTATATCTTTTAATAAAGATATATAGTTGAGTATTTTTGTTTATTTAGAATTGTTTCCTTATTTATTTTGGTATGCCTTGTCAAGATGTTGTTATAAATAAGCAAAAAATAGACATATAACAAATCCGAACAGGCACAGGTAATATACTTAATTAACCGCTAAAAGATATTAAACAAAAAACATAACAATTGTAAACATTCTTTTCTATATAAACTGTCTACATGGTTCGGCTCCACCGAAGCCTTTCTCAAGACAAAAGAGAATTATCTATAGTTAGATTTCTTTTACATAGCGTATGATTTGAAATGCTATCATTCACCTTTTTCACGCTCATTCTTAGATGACTCACGTAATTTTTGTTTATTTTTACCTTGATTTTCCATGCTCATAAGCAACTCGTAAACATTGAGTAACTCAACCCATAATTTCGGTAATATCATTACCATTAATCAATATCATTGCCACAATCCAAAATTTTCGTAATGTAAATGATACAGTATCATTACCACAACCCATAATTTTGGTAAAGTAAATGATGCAGTATCGTTGCGTAAAAAAATTTTAACGTTATGATTTCATTCGTCGCTGTTATAATGATTGCATAGTACAGATTGGAGGGGTAAATTATTTTGCGTGGATTGAAATTTATTTTGCTGGCTTCTTTTTGGTGACATATAATCTTTCAAGTGTCGTAGTCCTTTTATTAAATTTTAAATGAGCTGTGTGCTCCGTTTTCCTCCAACTAAATTTTTGCTAGTCATAAAACAAAGTAATTATTTGTTTTTAATAAAAGGAATTTTATATATACTACTGAATACTTCCGAAAAGGAATTGGGTCAATTTTATTTCATGATATCCTTTCACTTCGGGGGGGGGGGGGGGGGGGGGGGTTGAAAGCAGATATTGAAACATTTAAGGCAAAATTTTATTTTTGGCTATATATATTTTTTTCAAGCTTTTTTGAGAAATTAAATAGTATTTTTTTTAATAATAATAAAAAAAAAATTCAGAGATTGGTGCTTTTCACAATTTTGTTGACTGGTAATAATTATTTTCACGATTATTTGTGATGTAAAAACACATACTTAATTTTTTCAAGGCAAATATATTTTACGATTAAGTTACATATTTAATGAATTTTTCCAGTTTCTTTTATATATATGTGTGTTTTCACATTACAAATAATCGTGAAAATAATTATTACCATTCAACAAAATTTTGAAAAGCACTGATCTCTGAAATCTTTTTTTTTTTTTTTTTTATTAAAAAAAATCTATTTTTTAATTTTTCAAAAAAGCTTGAAAAAAAAAATATATATACACCCAAAATAAAATTTAGCCTTAAATGTTTCAATATCTTCCGCCAACCCCTTCCCCCCAAAGTTAAATGTTATCATTGCAATAAAATTGACCCAATTCCTTTTCGGAAGTATTCAGTAGTATACAAAATTCATTTTATTAATAACAGATGGATCAAATATTTACTTTGTTGTATGACTAGCCAAAAATTTAGTTGTAGTACTGCTCGATATTAATGTAAATTGTGACGATGAACGCATTCCATATCATTTCCAACCAGTAATTATTCCGTAGAATATTTAATTTGCAGTCGTAAGTGGCTAACGAATGAAGATAGGAATGACGTCATTGGGAAGATTTTCCCGTTCAATAAAAAAAGAGGCGGCATGATTATAAACAAATTTATTAACATCCACATGTCAGCATAATTCCACTAGTCATCATACAGTTTAAACTCGTATCTGGACTGCACCACGTGATAGCAAAGAACGAAGATGTTAAAGCGTATTAAAACTACGCTTTATAAATGACCCCACCAAGCGTATTAGAACTACTTTTAAAAATGACCCCACCAAGTGACAGGTGTTTGTTAGCAGACTAAAAAACGTACAGTTTCTCTCTTCAGGTCTGTGTAAGTTGTATAAATATAAGGAAAACGAGCAAAGGTACACTGACGTGCTCTACGCCCAAGCCAACGAAACTCAAGTTTCGGGGAAAGCTAGGGGAAGGCGCACTTAGTGATTGGTTGAAAAGGATGCGTAAGGGCGGGCAAAATTTGACTTAGTGACAGAACTCTTTATTTATAGCGAAAATTTAAAAAGGTGAATAGTTTAAACGCGGCAAATACTTGCAAGGAATTCTGAGATATCGAATAATAATTTCAATAAAATATAATAATTGTATTAATAAATATTCGAAAGAATTACGAATTTAATGTCTCAAAATACGAAAGAATAAAATAAGTTAGTGGGTTTTTACAAAGAGTGTTGCTTTTAACAGCAAATCGAATAGAAAAACCCATTTATCTAAATTAAGGTGTGTGTGTGTGGGGGGGGGTATTAGCCCTTTATTCGCCCCTGTATAAGAAAACCCATTTATCTAAATTAAGGGGATATTACCAATGAACCTCCAAATCTGATCATGGAAGCACCTTATCAGAATTATCGGGTATGCCAAAATTGAAGCAAATCTGATAATTCTGCATGAAAAACCCATTTATCTAAGTTAAAAGGGGATTAGTCCCGTACTCTCCCTCCCCCCCTTTATACTTAACCAATGAAGCCCCAAAACTAATCAGGTAAGCGCCTTATGAAAATGGACCTACAAAAAGAATTTGAAGCAAATCGGATATTTCTATCAACAGTTATCACGTTACGTACGTACATACAGAACCTGCGGGCACATTAGCTCTCAGTCTTTGACAGCATGTGAGCTAAAAAAGGAAGATTTTCAATTCTAGTTTTGCATTTGTTTTAATTGACCATCGATGACATTTTGAATATTATTCGTTTGACTTAATAATATAGGGTATAATTAAAATCTATTTTTAAGATGACACACCTTTGTAAACAAATGTTTTTCTTACGTCAAGAATTTACTTTTATATATGTAAAATAAGTCATGAAAATATTACTGAAATAAGAATTCCGGATTAGAAATTAATGTAAAATCTTACACTATGTCAACAGAATTTTTGGCAACACTTTTGACCATATTCACTTAGGTAGGATACCATCAAGGAGGGCTTTCATGGGAAAGATATCATAAGCCTTAATTTTATTCAAGAAGAAGACAGGAAACATTATTCAGTAACCCTTTGCGTTGTGAAATCCCTATATTAAAAACAATTATTATTTTGATTTCATAAAAATGTTTCAAGTTAAGGATATTAGATAATTTTATGAAATAGATTTAACTTAAAAATGCTTTGAATAAACAAATTTAATAGATTACTATTTTTAAATAAAAATGCACCTGAGATCCAAAAATTGAAATTTCCCTTATATTAAGGAACTTATTTTACGAATTATACCATTGTCATTTTAAATTTTATTATACGTTGTATTTTTTATAATCTTTTGTTTAGTATAGTTATTCACATTTAGCTTTATTTCAAACAGAAAGTTGAGCTACCGGTAAGGATGAGAACATCAGCTATTTATTCCTTTATGATTGTAATTTCCGCCTTATCAGTGTTGCTGGCAAATGATGAATCTGATTTCCGTGAGTAGTCATATTTTATTGATATTAATGTGAAAATTTAATCAGTTTTTTTTGCGTTGAATTAGTTCAAACCTTTTTGCTTATTATTATATACACTATAAATAAAGATAAATATTTCTTGCTCTTGTCAGACTGTTTAAGAAAATATAATATAACACATTCCAACTTAGACACGGTCTCTGGCGACATTCGTTTATCTCCAGAAAACTCAGAAGCAAATAGATTTCTAAAATTAATAGAAATATTTCTGAAAAAAAAAATTATTTTGCTGTCTTTAATTTTTGTATACTTTGTGGAACAATTTTTATACTGTATTAAAACATTTAAAACACAACAGAGTATCAACTCGAAATATTGGTTTATCGGATGCAAATTTTGAAGTAAACATTTTTAACTATGTAATGAAATTTATACATACATGTTTAAGTAAATAGTGTACATTTTACACTTTTAATTTAGCATTTTTTTTCTGTTAACTCCTTCGGGACGAGTGTCACATATACGTCACTCATAAAGTGTTTAAAATCCTTGATTATTCCCACCAGTTGTTTTTTATTCTAAATTTTGCCTTATTTAATCAGGACATTTTCTCAATTTAGTTAGGTAAAAATATCTGTTTTAGAAAATCGGTGATAAAAGATTAAAAATTCTATAAAAGACGCCGGTCGCGAAGTGTTTCCTTTCATGTCTTTCTTGATCCGGAGGAACAAAAAAAAAAGTCGCTGGGAGCGAGGTTGGTGCTGTAAGAAGGGCTTGTGGTAGGATTGCTAGGTTAAAGTTAGCCAAAACTTTGGCGGCTGCGAGCGGCATGTGAGAGGCCGCATTGTCGTAGTGAACAATTCAATCGTCTCTGATGTCTAGGTGGACGCGCCGGGTCAGGTCAGTTTTACGCTGGAATGCACCACCGATTGAAGGATCGAGTCCGGCGCGTCCGCCCAGACATAAAAAACGATTGGATTGTTCACTACGTCAAAACGGCCTCGCACACGCCGCTTTCTGCCGCCGAAGTTTTTGCTAAGTATAACGTTGTAACACTGCCGTAAGAACCCCTACAGCCCAAACCGTTCTCCCAGCGACTTTTTTTGCTCCCCCGGATCAAGAAAGACCTGAAAGGCAAGCGATTCGACACTATTACAGCGATCCAGGAAACTTTGACGAGGTCCCTCAACAGTCTTGCGCGCGAATACTTCCAGGGAGCTTATGAACAATGGAAAAAACGCTGGCAGCGGTATGTTGATGCCCAAGGTTCATATTTCAAAGAATTTTAGTTCGCTATACAAAAATGTTTAGTAAATTTTATATTCTCAGACCAGTCTTGAAACTTTGTAAACACACCCTGTATATCACTTCTTAGAGTTATTAACTATTTTGAAAACCACGTTGCTGGAGCAAGAAATATTTCTCCTTTTTTTTACACTGCCAAAAAGTATTGGCATCGTATAGAGGATTTTACTTTATGCATAAACGTTTTAATGAGTATAGTTTTCTTGGTTCTAATTCCTTCTAATTTGCCATTCCGTAGTTTAATTCTAATTTAGTAATTATCAAAGGTCAATACAACTTAATTATTATATAAATTATTTTGAAAAATCTTTTCCTTCTTTATTTTCATAATTTTTGGTCTTAATTAGGATGGAACGAATATTCGGCCACTTTTCGCTATTCGGCCTATTCGGCCCTTTTGCCAAATATTCGGTTGGCTGAATATTGAATTATTGAAGGCTTGTTGGTAAAATATTTTCAGATATCTTGCCAAATATTGCAAAATATCTTGCCAAATATATTCAGGATAAGAATTTTTTTTTTTCATTTTTTACAATTTTTTCCCTAATCTACACGAGCTACTTTCTGACACATTCATAAAGTCGTTTTCATTCTAAATTACATACCTCGAATAAGCATTTTCTTGTAAAATTCTGCAAAGTAAAATCATCTAGTGGTAACTTAGACACTTATTTTTATTTTGGAGTCAATTTATTTCACCCTACATCATTAAAACTGATTAATAATAGAACATTAATTTGTTTTGAATTCTTTTTTTCATTTTAAAATTTTTAATGATTGTATATAATAAGGGTTATTTTCTTTATTGGAAAAAAAAATGGTATTCGGCCTAAAATTTGGCCCAATGTTCGGTATTCAGCTATTCGGCCAAATCACTGTTCGTTAGAACCCTCGTAATAATAATCGTTTAATAATAATTATACTTCACTTTTATAATATTATATATATTATTTTCAAAAACGTTTTCCATTTTTATTTTCATAAGGTTTGCTCTTAATTATCGTTTAATAATAAGTGTGCACTTTTATACAAACTTTCATCCCTTTTCAAAAAGAAGGAGGGAACATATGTCATATTGTATTTTCTTTAACTAATAATTATTTAAATTAATAAAATTTTACGTCAACTACTTTTATAATTTAATGTAAAAAGTTCCTGTTTTTTTTTTTTTTTTTTTTTTTTTTCCCTTTCAGATAGGTTAATTGAATCAACTTTTGTTTATAATGGTACTTATTTACCAATTTTCTCAATGTAAACAAATTTAGACATTAAAAAATATCTTAATGAATATGTTCTTGATATTTCTCCTTTTGTTTTCATTTTTATTTTTTATTTCAGGTCATGATATTTACTTAGAAGAAATGGAAAACAGCAACTCAGAAGTTGAAAGAGGGTGAGAAAAACACATATATCATTTTTATTAATTAAAATATATAATAAAATAATACATATACACATTTTTGACAATATGTGCCCAACTAATATTATGGTAAAATATTATATAACATATGTCAATATATATAACATATACAACAAGAAAGGGGATTTCTTTAATAACCTATGGAATTATCAACCTTGAATTTATTTTTTTCCCAAACTTTAATTAGTTTACAACCATTATTTCATTATTATAAAAACAATTATGTACTAATACATAAATATAGTTTAACATTAATTTTCGGAACGTCATGTTCACCTAGAGATCATGTAAAATATTTAAACATGCAAAAATCAAAATTATGATTTATCCTTCTAAAAAGGCGCTAAAATACATAAAAAGGGTTTCTAAAAACATAAAAACGGTTGAAGATGCTAAAAGTTGAAACCGAACACCTTTTGACTTATTCAACACGTCATCATCAAGGGGAAAAAGTTCTGAGGTGTGGTTGTACGTGAATGACTGTTGGTTAAATAGCTGGAGACGAGTCTGTTTTGAAGGAGGAACAGCGGGGCGTGGTTGGGATCCAAACTCACCAGTGATATAGTATATTGTACCAAGTTTGAGGTATATGGTAGAAGCGCATATCATTGCAAGTGTTTCTACATTTAGTTAAAATTTCCAAGGATTCACTGATTATGGAGGTGAGCTAATGCGAAGTATGGGCTATGGATCTTGCGTTTCTGCAATCTATGTCGAAATCTTGTTTCTGGTTTAACTTTGATAATGCTGTTGAGGGTTTGTTATACTTTATATCGTAATATGTTCCTTGACCCTTTTCTATCGCAATTTTCTTATAGCTTATAGATTTGATATAAAACAAGTAATATAAAAATTTTGTTTTTAAAGTCAATTCCTACTTTGCCATCAAAGAAAAATTTAATATAATCCCTTAAGCTAATATTAGTTTTTGTTGCATTAAAATATCTCAATTTGTTGATTTTCCATAAACAAGTAGGTTTACAATGGAACTCTATGGGAATTTCGCGAAATATTACAGATATCGCCAAGTTGGCGTCACTTTTGGCGACTCATTTTCGCCGCCAAATTTGGCGATATATCGCCAAGTTGGCGACAAACTTGGTGGTATTTGGCGACAGAACAGGGTACTCCCCCCCCCATGGTAACCCCTTATTGAAAATACTTTCATTGAACTTCAATAACCAATGGCCGCCATTTTGTTTCCCATGCAAAACTAAAATTAATTAATTAAAATTTTATTAATTAATTAATATTTGGAAAAACTGTATTAACATCAATTGTCATCCAGTACAAGTTTAAAAAAATTTATTTGAACTTGATAGGATGAATAATGAGTATTTTATTAACGATTGAAAATTTGAACAAGATAAATATATAAATATATAAATATATAAATAAATAAATATAGGGAGAGTGTGAGCTAATAGTAGGAATTGAAAAACCCATCGAATTCTGTTCTAGAGAATACTGCAAGATGAATTTATCACTATTAAGAAATTTGCAATAGAAAATGCCCCCTCCCCCTCAATATATTAATAAATTAGTTTTCGACATTCAACATAAAGAGTCAATTGAAAGTTGTATTAAAAACTATCTCAAATTTTGCAGTTTTAAATTTGTCCCCAACTTATTTGAAAGAATTAGATATGTATTAAAGAAGTGTAATATCAACTTAATCGCAAAACCATCTGCCAAATTAAAAGAACTTGCACAGAGAAAAACAGACCCAATCCGCAATAATGAAACTTCATGCGTATATAATAGTACCATTTACAGATAAAATAAAACAGAAAAAACTAAATTACATAGGTTTGACAACAAGGAAATTTAAAGAAAGACTTAAGGAACATATTACAGATATAAAGTATAATAAACCCTCAACACAAGATTCAAGATATCAACATAGACTTCAAAAACGCAAGAACCTGAGACCATACTTCGCATTATTGCACCTCCTTATTCAGAGAATCATTGGAAATTTTAACTAAATGAAGATACACTTGCAATGATATGCTCTCCTACAGTATACCCTGGATCTGGTACAACATAATAAACATCTCTGGTGACTTTGGAACCTAACCGTTGAACCTCTTCTCCTCCTTAAAATAGATTCATCTCCAGGTACTTAATCAACAACCATTCATGAATAATCACACCTCAGAAAAAAATATTCCTTTGATGCTGACTGGTTGAATCAGTTGAAAGCACTTGGGTGCCTACTTTTATCATCTTCGACGATTTTTATGTTTTTAAAAACAATTCTAAGGTATTTTAGCACCTTATTATTAAGATGAATCATAATTTTGATTTTTGTATGTTTAAATATTTTCACAATTATCTACAACACAATATCTTTACAACAAGAAAATTCATGAATAATAAATTTTGACAATTTTTGTTGTTTACTAAATAAATAATATTAGCATAATTAGGTATGATTATAAAACATCAAGGTATTGGGCATAGTTAGGTATTTTTTCTGTGGCTCAAGAAAAATAAAAAGAGGGGATTTTAATTGTTAAAGTTTTATCTCGCTTTAGTTGGACTCGGTAACCTTTGATTTTGTTTTTATTTAAGCACTTTAAGGTACATTTTTGGAATAAAAATAAAGGACTCAATGAAGAAATATGATTCTATAAAGAAATTGCTCTATTCACACGGCAAAATTTGAAAAATTTAAATAAAAAAAATTACGTAAATTTTAAAATGTATCTTCTCGTAAAATTTTGAACATTTTGAGCTAGTTTTTTAAAACTATTCTTAGAAGTGTGCTGTATAACTTTAAATGTCGGATTTACCATGAGTTAATTAGTTTGGGAGAAAAAACAATAAAATGTGCAAATATCTGTAAAATTACAGTAAAAACTAAGTTTATTTTACATTTTTTTGTGTAAAAAAAACTTTTTTTCTTTATTGTAAATCCGATACTTAGTTTTATCAAATAGACCCTAAGGAACAACCAAAAAAATTTCAAGTCAATTGAAAAATACACATAAAACTTTTATCACAACATGTTAATTCGTCGAAAAAACACAAACTGAGAAAAAACCACTTTTAATGGGGCGTGGCATTTGAAAGGACAGGGCTTTTAACTTTACTTCTAATACTTCTGATCTTTACGAAACTCAATGAGAATATAGTAGGGATAATAAAGTGTAATTTAACCAAAAAATTAGAAAATCGATATTTTCGTCATTTTTCGTCGAATGAAGGATACCGAGTCCCCTTAAATATATAGAATTTTACGTCGACAAATTTTCTGAATTTTCAATACTAGTATAATCCATTTATTATACACGTTTTTCTAAAAAGATTGATAAGTTATTTAATATTTTACCTGCTGCTTATATGCAGGCAAGATAATTTCAAATGTTTTTTAACAAACGTAGGAATTGAGAATACGGCAATGAAGATTTCCTGTTACTAATTTTGATAAAGTCACACATTTTATATTTCTGTGCCATTCCACTAAACAAAATTCTTCACGAAAATTAATTTTGTTGACACAAGATTATTATAGCAAGTAATTTTTATTAAATGAAACAGCACAAACAAATTTGGCGATATTGTTCGAAAGTTTTGCGACAGTTGGCGAAAAAATTGGTTTCAGAATCTGAAGAAATTTTCTAGAAATTCTCAATAGGAATCCAGATACTGTCGTGGAAAAAAAATTATTAACACCCCTACTAAATCTGCAACAAATTATAGTAGAAGAAAGTTACTGGTACCAAACGATTGGAAATAAAGTCTACTTTTGAATGATGTATATCAAATTTTCTTGGGGGCAATATACAAATCAAAACTAGAACAAATTTTTTTTTTTTTTTTAGCTTCAACACCCAATTCTGATAATAAATTTTAGATATTCACTTCAAACTATGCCTACATACGAAATTTCAAGTCATTTGGATGATGTTTTTGAATTATAGTCATTCAGACCTTTGATCTTCTAATGTTAAATTACATTTTCATATTTTTATTAAAATCGCCCGAAATTATAATCCTAATGTGCTAATTTTATGTGTGATTATGATAATAAAAAACCCAAACATAAATACACGTACATTGAATTTGTATTTTTTATAATTTTATAATATTAATTACGAATTATGAAATTTAAAAATAAAATATATTGTGGAAAAATTATAAATTGCAACTTACAATTTTGTTTGATGGATTTATATATTTTCTGTCCTGCTTCATGAGAATCCAAAATTTCAAATTTCTCTTCAAAGAAGTTTTCAAATTATGCTTAAAAAACATTAAGATGCATATAAGCATACTTGAAAAAATATATTTAACTTATTTTATTGAAACATTTGGGTTGGCAGTAGACGAAACTGGGTGAAATGGTCATATTTGAAAGAAATAACACATTCATAGAAGTGACTTAGTCATTCTGTAGAATTTCATAAATCGTGTACCAAACTCCAATTTGGATAGAGCCCCTGAAATATGCTCATTAAAAAAACACAAAATCCCTGAAACTAATCGTACAAATTTCAGGAAAATTTGTATTTAGGCTAATTGAAGTGCGTAAAATTTACTTATGGTGTCAAACGAGGATATCGCTCCAAACGATGGGAAATAAAATCTACTTTTAAATGATGTATATAAAATTTGCATAGTGGACCATCGACATATCAAAACAAACCCAAACGTTGTTTTTTTTTTTTTCATTATAATGAAAAAAAACAAAAAAACAAAGTTTGGCTTTCTTTTGACATGTCGATGGTCCACTATGCAAATTTTATGTACATCATTTAAAAGTAGACTTTATTTCCCATCGTTTGGTACCAATAAATTTCTTCTAATTTATTTGATAATTTGTTGCAGAGTTTGTGGGGAGTGTTTACTTTTTTTTCGCGATTGTATATGATTCAACCAATCAGTGTACATTAGGGTGGTCACAAGCAACATGGGAAAATTTTTCTAAACATTTTCTTACGGGGGACCCCTCTAAAAGTTGCCAATCAATTAGAAAATGAGATTGGCAAAGTTTCAGCTCAATTGAATAATATTAACCCGTGCCTCATTGAGGTTGAATTCTTCAAAAATAGCAATTTTTGGCGAAAAACCGTAGTTTTCCTTTCATTAACTGAAAATTATTTGTCTTAGAAACTCGATTCTTATCTTATTTCATAGAAAATGTTGTTACCTTGAACTTTTACTCTCATCAAAACTTATATTTAATGATATTTAGTGTTTTTCAAGTCAGCTTATGAACCCTACCCTCAAACTCTGCATTTTTGAAAAATAAGTGAAAAATAAGAAATGAATAATTTTTATTATATTTGATATTATTATTTTTATTATTTGCATTAAAAGGCAAAAGAAATTAGACAATTTTCGTAATTTTAACAATATTTCACGAATTATAGTTAATTATTAGTTATCTAGTTCCGTGCATGGAAAGAATTCCCAATTTGTATTGCAGTTGAAGCGCATTTAAAATGAACCTCTGAATTTCTCTTTATTACAAGTGTTTTTATTACCTGCTATCGTTATTTATTTTTTAAATCGATGAAACATTCCGACCCCCACCACCTCTTTCGGTATCATGGTAGTAATGCAAGATTTTTTTATTAGGCCACATGCTCATCAAATCACCAGCAGTAAGTTATCAAGTAACTGTCAAGTTTTATGTATTTTGTTTCATAATATTCTCCAATTAAACTGAACACCAGAGAAGCTGCTACATTTACAATACACCCACCAGTTAATCACAAATTTTAATTTTAAGTAGAAGTGTAATAGGACTTCGCAAACAACTATTTCGAAAATAAACAACTGAGTTCATCAAAAACAGATTTCACAATTCCGATTTACAAGGAGCTTTTGTTAGCTACGATGGAAAAACAGTTTCCTCATTTTTTTGAAAAAAGAAAATGTCTACAATTTATTATTCAAAAGAGATAGCAGTTGATTGTGGATAGCAGTTTTAATTAGTTGTGGAGATGAGGAACACTTAATAAGAGTTCCTCACCTTAAAAAATAGTATCGGAATAACTCGGGCAAAAACTATTTTCAGCAGTTGGTGAGTGGGTGGAAAAACAGGCAATGTGTTTTGATACCATTGCAGCAAAAACTAGTCGCCTCAGAGGAACTTGCATATATCTATATCAATTATTAAGGTAAAATCTTCTGTATTTACCATGTCACCACCCTAATTTACAAATTAACATAAAAGCTGTTGTCAGCCAGTTATTTAAAATAAGATTCAGATTGGATGGCCCACGTTCGACCAGATTAAGTATGAAAATGCTATTGATGGTAAAATATTAGATATAAAATAGTTAATTCAGAAGAAATTTCAAGCTTTCTTATAGAACATTTAAAAAGGTGGTGATTATATGTGGTGAGCCCATGGGTGATTATAAAGAATTTATCTAACTTTGTTTAATTTTTACTAGACGTCTTTCTCCAAAAGACACCAATTTCAATTCATCGACGATGGGTATCACAAGTCATTTATTCTCTCAAAATATATCTTTTCAGGGATCAATTCTCATTAACAAATTTAGAAAAAGAAGGTGTTAGAGACATTTGATTATTTATAATTAATATTTATCTACAGAAAAATTTATAAATAACTTGCAGACAAAGCACTCGATAAAATGATAAACCACCTTTGGTATTTGAACTCTGTTCAAGTTGCATTTTCATTTTTTGATAATACTTTGGGGAAAAAGTGAAAATAAACATGGCTGTAAAATTAATATTATTTGAAAAAGAAAATGATGTTGATGATAGGAATGTAAGAGCAACATTAGGTTTCAACCAAGTGGAATATTTATTGAACAAATAAATCGATGTTTTTGTTTAATATGAAGCTGATTTTTTTTATTAGATTGTATATTAATATACAATTTCTAAATATTGATCCTGATGTATGTTGTGAAAATAAACATTATTTGAAATCAAGAAAAATACTGAATGATTTTAAGGTAACACAGCTGAAAGGGGAGTAAAATTAATGCATGATTTAAATTCCTGTTTAAAAAAAAGATGAATAACAAAAACGTTTCTGCTAAAACTTGAAATGTTTTTCTACATTCAGATACAAGACAGACCTTATCTGAACCTTAACATGACAACGGGGTGTATGATGTAAGGGATAGTAATTCCTTTTCTCTATAATGCTTCCTTTCTTGTAACACAACTTTAATAATAAAATTAATTTTAAAATTTTTATTCCCATTTTTATACTTTCTTTGCCCGTTTTTTCTTTTAAATCTTTCAGTTTAAACTTCAATTTTTATCATAATTAAACCCTTTATTATATACAAAATGAAAAAAACAAACAAACAAAGAAAAACAAAATGTTAAAAGCAGATGAAAGGGAATGTTGCATTGTTTTTTCCCATTTTCACAAAAAATCAATTTTTAGGATTCGGATCAAGTCTGGTCCTGAAAAACGCGCTTATGTTTAAATCTATACATTTTTACAAAAATGTAGCGAGTGGTTTTTCAAAGCAAAAATATTTTTTATGAAATGAGATCAGCATTATGTTTCTAGGTTTAATTGTATTCATTTCATGAAGAGGGAAACAACATTTTTTGTGAAAAATCACGTTTTTTCCGAACTTTGACCTCAATGAGGCACGGGTTAATATTTTCCAAATGAGCTGAAACTTTTCCAATCTTATTTTCTAGCCAATTGGAAACTTTTTGAGGGGTCCCCCCGAAAAAATTCGATAATTGATTTCTTGTGACCACCCTAGTGTACATAGAACTTTCTCAACACATGCTTGGCGCCAAATGAAAGAATGTCAATATAACATTTAGAAATATGTACACAATTTTAATATTGTTTCTGTAAATAGTACTCTTAAAAAATAAAATGCTTTCTGGCAATAATACGGCGAGAATTTATTGTTATGTCGAGTTGAATACAAAGCTAATTTTAACTGAGCTTAGCTCGGTCTTCCCGGTGGTTTGCTTTAAAGTGCTAGAAGTGGGATTAAAAAAGCGATGCACAAAACAGCCTCGAAATATTGTCATTTAATTCAGATACATAACTGAACTCGTGTTTCTACAAATATTTTGAAGTTCTTCTCAACTAATACTATAGACAATCATTTTTTATTTATGTTGAACTTTTGTTAATGAACTTATAACCAACGAACACATAACTAAAAAGGAAGAAGAATTATGAGTAGCCGTAATTCTTTATTTCTTTATTATTTGATAATCAAATGTACAGAGTACGCCAAATATCCGAATATGTTAATATCGGCCCCAGTTCGGATACAAAATTACTCAGATAAAGGAATAATGAAAGTACACAACACACTTACTGTAGTTTTAACGGATTATACCGCTGCTCTGAAATATACAAACTGTAGCAGAGTTTAAGAGGTTCACACTGTCATAATTCCATTGGTAATAAACAGCTTATAACATAAGAAAAGTTTTGCATTTCTGTTTTGAAATGTGGTCCTTTTCTTTGATGTTCATTGTTATTAAGGAAGTATTTCCAATGCATTATTTGAGAAAAGCTTTATTTAATAGATAACGTTTTTGTGCTTTGGATCAGTTAGATTTCATACAGAATTAAGCGTTTATAGAACCTGTGGGAATTAACACTTCTCTTCCCTCTAGATTTTCTGAATTAGAAAAAAGTCCCACATAAATTTATTCATTTTATAATATTCGTTTTATGTAAATTTATGAAAAATTTCATAATTTAAACCTGAAGAACAATAATTTGCATCGTATGAAAATTTGTACATAATTTTTAAATAAGGTAAGTTTACCAGTAATGGACGATTACTTATAATGAGTTACTTGATTTGACAAAGGAAAAAAAAAGCTATTACATAACACTTACAAAGAATTAAATGAAAATGTGATAGATTGAAACTCTCGCTTTATTATCTGTCATTTTACTTGCTCTTGTGTCTGATACATAAAGGCAAAAAAACTTCTGAATAACACCATAAAATTAAGAAATGTTCAAGGACACTCGAAAAAATTCGTCTTTCTTCTTAAGGCGCAAAAAAGACATGCTACCACTTTGAAAGTGGGAAGAAGACAGAAAGAAAATGGTAGAAAAAGTGGTAAGTTAAAGAATACAGCCAATAGGAAAGCAGAAGACATCAGCCAATCACACAAGAGCATTACTGAATCACAAGAAGACAAAACAGAAGACGAAGTATGAAGAAACATATGAATGCCTTTATTCAATTCGCTTCATATGTCTCCTTCTGTTCTGTTTCTTTCTCATTAGGTAAAGTTCTGGCGTGATTGGCTGATGCCTTCTGGTTTCCTATCGGCTGTTTTCTTTATCTTCTATATTTTATCCATCCGTTTCCTTTCAGTCTTGCTCCTACCTTCAAATTGGTAGCAAGCCTTATTTGCGGTTGAAGAACAAAGACAAAGTTATTACGAAAAGTCTTGAGAATTTCTTAATTTTATGATGTTATTAAGAAGATTTTTTTACTTTATTGTATCACACCAGTTTCACAATCTGATACATAAGCTTGATTTACATTTGTGAATGCAAGTGATCCATTATAAGTCTTATATGGCCCATTACTAATTAAATAACCTTATGTGTAATCTTAAATCAGATAATTGTTTCATTACGTTAACTATATCCAGATTAAGAGTATACTTCATTTTTTAATCATACATTAAAATATTTCTCTTTTTATAGTTGTGCTGAAGCATATCAAGCTTGCACAAATCCAACAAGAAGATGTTGCAAAAACAGAGTTTGTTACTGCAATATACCAGGAACTATCTGCCATTGCAAAAGGTCGTTGGGTGAAAGATTACTTTCATTAGGTTAAAAATCACTTAACTGATATTTCTTTCCTGTGAATCACATGGTGATTTTTGCATATGATAAATAAAATAAAGTTGTGCAAATAGTACTTCCACGTATTTATTTTAGTTTCTTTTTTTTTATAAAACTGATAATCAGAAAATATAGAGAGATTTGGGTGAGTTTTGGGTTATCCTCACAAAATTCAATTTAAACTGAACCACTAACCTCATCCGAATCCGACAAAAAGTTTTCGTTGTCACGATCTTGATGCAAAATTGTTTATCAACCAGCAACTCAACCCAACACGAAGTACTTCAGATTGAATGTAACTAATAACCCGAAATCAAATAAAATTGATAGTAAATTTAATGCTGTTTCTGTAAAATAGCCTATAGTCATATCTATCATACCAATTTTACCGTTGGTATAGTAAAATATACATGCAAAGATTCATTCATATTCAAATGTATAGTTTTCATTTAAAACAATAATTTGAACTATCTTTTAAAAAATCGGATTAACTCCGCACGACCCCGCAACAATCAGAACTAAACCCGAAACGGACCAAAAAAAACATCAATCATATCCAAACTGTAAAAAAAAAAAAAAAATTGCCCGATGTGATTGGAATTGCTCAAGTCGTGCAGTAAAAATTGAGCTGCCTCATGGAAGCAAGACGACTGTTTCATAAATATAAACCAGCGATTAGATTCTAAAAAGCTTACAATGGTACTAGTCATCTCATTAAATTTCGCAGATTAAAATTTAGCAGATTTATGTAATTTCAAAATTATCATTATAAATTTTAGAAAATATGTAGAAAGCATATATTTAGTAAAAGTAGAATTCGTCGAAAGCGAAATTTTAACTTAAATTTGGAAAGCGCTATAATTTAATTAAAAATTATTTAAACTAGCATCCATCAGGCCGAAATGTCGGAGCTTGGAGACTCATGAACTTAAAAAATAATATTAAAAAATTATTTTCATGATTACTGTTTAGTAGTATAAAAGTAGGTTTGAAGTAACAATCATCGATCTTCATTTTAAAATATTTAATTCAGTCATCAGTTGCATCAGGTAATGATCAAATGCTATGCTAATCTGTCAGTAAGTGCTCCCATACTATTATATTGATCCAGCCTGTCATTATCGAAAAGCGTTTGAATGAGAACTTCCTCTAAACGACAAACTATACTAAAAGTTACATAAGTCGTTTTATGTGACAAATCCTTTAGACCAATGTCCACAGCAGTTTTTGATAAAGTTAAACTCTGGGATTTATGTATGTTGGCAAGGTATGCAACAGTTAAAGGTGACTGACTTCGTGAGCATAAGGCCTTTTCTTCTTTCAATATTTACAAATAGGTTTGATAAGGAAAAATCTTCCAGTTAGAAATGGCCAATGATAATCATCAGAATGAACCATTATATCCTGTGGCAAGCCTCGAGGCTGATTTCTTTGGCCATAGGCGATATCTTTTACTGTTCTCAGTGCACAGTCTACCAATTCTCACTCCTTGCAGATATTGGTATGTAACTTAACTCTGCAGAGGTAAGTCCAAACTGAAATCCAGACACGTGATTATCTCCAATTCATCTTGATATTTAATTATTGTATTCTAAAATTCTTGTCATTGACCACTTTGATTTAAGAATTACTTCTTGATTATGTTCTTTAGCTTGCTTGTTTTTGCGAAAAAGACATATACCATCACCAAATCATTTAAGTAAGCAGGGAGCAGTATATCTTTGCGCCCGTCGTTGCAAAAGGGACGAAAAGTAGTCTAAAACGTGACCCACGAAAAGAGAATTAAGAGTCTTTTGAAACTGTGTTTTTTGATCGTCGTTTGTCTCAATGAGTTTGTCAATGTGAAACATTTTTCAAAAGTCCTAAGCACATTTGTCCGAGATGAGCCAACTTGTCTTTTACAGAATGTGTCTTATATTGAGGGATGTCTTTTACGGGATGTAACTACCCAATACCTCCAAGAATTTATACAAATAAGCCTCTTAAAGACGCAATGCTATCTATTTTACCTTCGCGACATCTTTGTTCGAGGTCAGCCATAGGACATCATATCATTGAAAATTCGTCAATAATGAAATATAACACTGGATCCATGCTCAGCTGTAGATTTCTTTATGTCTGACTTTTTAAATCGTCGAACTATTTAAAACACGTTTATTCTTGAAGCGGAGTGAATTGCCTTGCCTTCGACATTAAATGCAACAGTATCTGTCAGTGGGAAATGAATGATAGCTACTGTTCCTAACTGCTCTATGATTGTTTTACTAATTTCTTTCATTAACGTACTTTTTCCATCTCTTGTTTTTCCAATAATATACGTTGACTTAGGGAAATTTAGAACTTTTGTTTACAAAGACGAAAGCTGTTAGGTGCATGACTGAAGTATCTTCTGCTGCTCATCTATAAATCTGATGTGAGAATTATCAAATTTTTCATGCAGCGTAATTTGTTGTTCTTTAAAATAAATTCAGACATGTTAAAAGTAAAGAGAAACCATTGGATAAGATAGTCTACAATAAAGATAAAGAATAATCACCGGATGTATTTGAGCGATTTTGATTTGTTTAATGTAGTCCGATCTTGAGGACAGTCAAAAATTGAAACTTTATCCGTCGAGTTAGCGGCAGGGAACTTCAAAGACCCTTCAAAGACTTGCATGTCTAGCAGAACTCAGACTTATTTAATATGGCATCAGGAAAAGGTTTGTACGTATATAAGATACACACATAGGTAGTCTGATATACTTTTTTATCAAACTTGATATCTTTATTCATTTGAGTTGTTGTTATACCGTTATTCTGCAAATACTCGGAAGGCATCTAGATTATTGTTATACGACTTTTCCACATAGAATTATGCTGAAAAACTCTTTTCATCTCAATTTATTTCTTTTAACTGCCGTTTTCGAAACTTCTATGTATAATGTTACACATACAAAAATATGTATACTTCTTACAATGTACACTACATCTAGGCAACAGATTTAAAAAAAAAAATTAGGTATTGATTTATGATTTTTAGTGAAGATGATTTCTCACGAATTATCTTTCATTGGTGTAACCATTTTCCCGAGCATAAGCATAAAACTATATAGGGTACTACTTGGTTATCCCGTTGACCAATTTCGCCAAATTATACAAATCGCCAAACTATTCGCCAAATTATACAAACTGGCATAAATTTTATTTTAAATAATGAAAGAATAATTAAATTTGTAAAATATTAATAAAAATATAAATAAAAAGAAATATCGCCAAATTTAGTGATCAAAAACACGTCGTCGTAAATGAAGCCAACTTGGGTGTAGCTGACTAATTTGGCAAAATTTCCACTAAAATTTAGTACTTATGATTCATCTGTAATTCGGTTCTTCGCATTTTAGCTTCGTGTAATCCAGTAATATTAGCTAAAATCTTAAATCCAAAATATAGGGAAGAAGCTACCTTTTCCAACCCGTACAGGTTTTTTTTTTTTGTAATCTACATATTTCTTTTTTCAAGTGTACATTTTGATAAAAAATGCTTGTCTCATTTATGTTCAGTTGCAACACGTTCACTTAAGGTAAAAAAAAAAAAAAAAAAAAAAAATGTAACCTTTTGTAATTGAGACCGCGAACCAAATGGTTAAATTTGCGCATCAAGCAACGCTCACTAAATTATGAAATTGTCTACGAACCCTATTACGGAAATTTTCAAATACAAACATACATACTTCTGAATATAAACATAAATACATACATAAGAATACAAACATATAAGTAATACATAAATGACATTATATTTTTCTCGGTTTTATTGATTATCATTCGAAGCCATGCGCCTAGTACTGTATCCGTTACCATGCGGCTAATACCCAAACTCGTATTCTCCGTATTCGATTTCTTTTCCTTTCTCTTAATTTAACATTCAAAATAAATTGCATCTATTTGTAACGTTACGGAGAACATTCACTTGCATTTCAGTTGCAACACATTCGCTTACGGTGAATTAAAAAAAAATTGAGTAACCATCTATCATTGAGACCAAATCGTTAAATTTGTGCACCAAACAACGCTGTATGAAACTGTCTACAAACCCGATTACGGAAATTTCCTAATACAAACATATATGCGTCTGAATACAAACATACATACATAGGAATACATACAAAGGTACTACTTGATTATCCCGTCGATCAAAAAACTATCACCAAACTATAAGATTAAATGCCAATAACTGATGACCATAAATGTCGCATTCACTTGACATTAAACATGTTACACGTGTTTGTTACGTCATCAAGTGATTTTTTAATCTAACATTTTATTTGTATTTTTATTAGTGTTTTACTAATTTTTTGTTCTTTCATTATTTAAAATAAAAATTAAGTGCATTTGTACAATTTTGCGAATAGTTTGGCGATTTGTATACTTTGACGAAATTGGTCGACGAGATAATAAAGTAGTATCCATACATATAAGTAATATATACATGACATTATATTTTTCTCGATTTCTTTGATTAATCATTCGCTGCCATGCGGCTAATACGGAGTCCGTTATCATGCGGCTAACATCCAAATTGGTATTCAACGTACTCGATATCTTTTCATTTCTCTTAATTTAAAATTCGAAATAAATTGCATCGATTTGTAACGTAATGATATTGCAATACGCAATAGGTTTTACATACATTTCCAAAATTGAAATCAAGTTTGTCAACAACGACTTTGCACGTGAACGTTCTCGTTCTTCACTTGAGGTCTGTCTAATCTGATCTAACCTTTCTTAACTTGTATAATTGCTGGGAGGAACTAGACTCACTTGGGAACCTAAAATAACCCTTTACTGTCCAAACGAGCAATACAGTGAGGTGGCGGGAGAGACCCACGGGGGTGAGAGTGGGGAAGTAGTTTAATAGGGAAGAGAAGAATACCCCCCTCTTAAAGGAGGAGATTAACTAAAGCTCATAAATTAATCCCTCGCATACCTGGTGTTCATAGTACGTGAAAATAATGATTAAAATATAAAATATGTGATCGGCATGACCCTGGTCAGTCTTTGGAGATGATAAACCATCTCATTATTTCAAAAATAAGGTGGAAAGCCATGTTTCGACATCCCGTTGCGTTGTGTGATTTTTCGTGAAAAGACAGACGTTTAGGTCCCACAACAGCGCGTGCATTATTAATCAAATAGCTTTCATAATCCTTATTTTAAAAAAGCCAACTTATATCATGCAAACACACGAAGCTCAATTTAGTGGAAACCGAATATAGGAGATTCAATACTAATTTTTATCAATATAATGAATGAGAATTTCGCGAAATTAGTCAGCTTTATCCAAGCTACTTTTCTTTAAAGTAACTTATATTTGGCTGCCAAATTCGGCAATTTCTTAAAGTGCCTGTCATTTTAAGACAACATGGTGGTTGAGGCTAAGCAGTGAACTTGTTCGAGACCTTAGTAATTGCTGTGCACATGCTCACTCACATCGGAATCGGTTAATATATAGGAGTGCTGTCGCATGCAAAAAATCAGATTTTTCAAAATGTCACCCACAATAGAAATTGAAACTGCTATATCTGAGCCATTTTTTAAGGTAAAGACAAACAAAAAATGCTCCTGAATCCTTATATCAAGATCAAATACTTAAGAAAGAAACCTTTTTCAATTTCTAATTTTTTTGCACCTCACTTTAAATATATATATTTTTTTTAATTTAATGACCGCCATTTTGAAACAAGATGGCTGATGAATCTGGCCAGCGAACTTGATCGAGGTGTGTAACCACATGCCTTCTTACATCGAAATAGGCGAATACGTGTGTTATCGCGTGACAAATACAAGATCGTTTCAAAATGTTAGCCATGCTAGAAATTCAAAGTGCTATAAATCAACCATTTTTTAAGATATAAGCAAAAAAAAGAACAAATTTTCAGAAACAAAAACTGCTCCGGAATCTTTGTATCAAGGCCAAACACATAAAAAAAAATCTTTTTCATTTTCCAATTTTTTAATACCTCATTTTGAATTTTAAATTTAATTTTTTTAAATGGCAACCCTTTTGAAACAAGATGGCGAATGAAGCTGGCCAACGAACTCGGTCGAGACATTGGTATGTACTATGTACAGACCAAGTTACATCCAAATAGGTTCATAAATACGCCTGTTATCGCGTGACAAAAATCAGGTCGTTTTAAAATGTCAGCCACAAGAGAAATTCAAAATGCTATTACTCAGCCATTTTTTTTTTAGATATAGACGAAAGAAAAACTGTTCCGGAATCTTTGTATTAAGGTCAAACACATACAAAAAAAAAATCTTTTTCATTTTCCAATTTTTTGGTATCTCATTTAAATTTTTTTATTATTTAATTTTTTAAAATGGCCGCCATTTTGAAACAAGATGGCGGATGAAGCTGGCCAACGAACTCGGTCGAGATATTTGTATGTACTATGTACACACCAAGGTACATCCAAGTTGGTTCATAAATACGCCTGTTATTACGTGAGAAAAATCAGGACGTTTCAAAATGTCAGCCACGCTAGAAATTCAAAATGCTATAACTCAGCCATTTCTTAAGATATAGACGAAACAAAAACTGCTCCCGAATCTTTTTATCAAGGTCAAACACATAAGAAGAAAATATTTTTTCAATTTTCAATTTTTGGCACCACAATTAAAATTTAAATTTTTCTTAAAAATTTAAATGGCCGCCATTTTTAAACAAGATGGCGGGTGAAGCTGGCCAACGAACCCGGTCGAGACATTGGTATGTACTATGCATAAACGAAGTTACATCCAAATCGGTTCATAAATACGCCTTTTATCGCGTGACAAAATTCAGGACGTTTCAAAATGTCAGCCACGCCAGAATTTCAAAATGCTATAACTCAGCCATTTTTTAAGATATAGACGAAAGAAAAACTGCTCCGAAATCATTGTATAAAGGTCAAATACATAAGAAAAAAATATTTTTCCATTTCCAATTTTTTGGTACCACATTTCAAATTTTAAATTTTTTTAAAAATTTTAAATGGCCGCCATTTTGAAACAAAATGGCGGATGAAGCTGGCCAACAAACTCGGTCGAGAGATTCGTATGTACTATGTACACACCGAATTACATCCAAATCTGTTCATAAATACGCCTTTTATCGCGTGACAAAATTCAGGACGTTTCAAAATGTCAGCCACGCTAGAAATTCAAAATGCTATAACTCAGCCATTTTTTAAGATATAGACGAAACAAAAACTGCTCCGGAATCTTTGTATAAAGGTTAAATACATAAGAAAAAAATATTTTTCCATTTTTAATTTTTTGGTACCACATTTCAAGTTTTAAAATTTTTTTAAATTTTAAATGGCCACCATTTTGAAACAAAACGGCGGATGAAGCTGGCCAACGAACTCGGTCGAGACATTGGTATGTACTATGTACACACCGAATTACATCGAAATCGGTTCATAATTACGGGAGTTACAGTGTGACATAGGTCATATATATATATATATATATATATATATATCAATTTTGAACGGAGGGTGGTTTCGGGGTCTGGGGGTCATGATCGATGAAAATATACCAAAATTTTTTGAAATCGCTTTCCTCCGAACGGCTGCAATAGGTAGCTTTTTTGTAAAGAAAGCTACCTAAAATGCACCGCTCTCATTACTCTAAGTACACTTGTTAAAATCATTAAAGTTCTCAATAGTTAAAATTATATATACTCTGAAAGAAAAGCATTGTTATTAATAAAGAGAAAATACTCATGACGCAAAGGAGAACTAAAATTAACATTACTAAATATTTATTTATATTAATTATTTACAATTTAAAATTACAAGTTACCGCCAATCTCGCATACCTGCGAGACATAGTTAAATTATCTTTATTAAATTTCATTATAATTACTTTTAACATAATCAGTTTACCATTCATTACTTATCTTAAAATTGGGCATACAAACACCATGGGCTTCAGTACACTTTCAATTAAAAAAAATATGGAACAATAACAGTAAATACACATACCTGTAAATCATCGCACAGAAGAAGAACAAGCATCATTATCGGGTGGTCTGGAGGTATATAAGCACAAAGTCTCTATTAAATACTTGCTGCACACGCTCACGATTTCTTACATCTCATTCCACTTAGTTAATATAATTAATAGGCATCGAAGTCCATTGATGTCGCATTAAAATGCATTAAGGCATACGATCGATAGCTGTATGGTCCAGCCTGATCTATTAGCCTCTTGCTTCGGACTATAGGCAAAGTCCGAGCTGAGTAAATTAGCCGTCATCGTCTACTTAGGAACATCAGTGTTAAAAACTACCTTCCGTAGTTACAGGTACAACTTCTTCTTACTTCTGTTAACTTCAGAGTCTCTTCATACAATCCACATCTCTCTCTATTTTTTTTTTTTTTTTTGTAAACAGAATGGGGGTTCCGACCCTCGACCCCTATGTTCATTCTTTAGCCAACGGTGCGCGTAACATTGCCTTCTCATTAACGCAACGTTCTCTGATTCGATAATCGGCCCTCTTCTCGATACAATATCGGCTCCTCCTCCGATGTGGGGGCAGACCTGCGCCCCTGGTCCTCTCCTCGTGAAGTCGCCACCTGCTTACCATAAATTCGGTCATAAATTTAGCCTGACGTAAAATATCCATCATATTGTATTAGGTGCGCCACCCAGACTGGACCTGGAATCATAAAGATTCGTAGGGATCGATAAGGATAGCTTCCCCCAGACCACCGTGCTTGTCCTCAACCTATTTACTAAAACAACTACCTTCATTCTAACTTATATTACAACATATATATTTATTAAATACGCATTTTATATCAAACCATAATAATAATAACAACAATAAGAAGAATACTGGTAATAAGAATAATAAGAATAATAATATTGAAACAATATTCAATGTATAAAACATCATTAGAAGTTGCTGTAAGATTATCCACAATAACGCTACAGCAATAATCTGTGTAACCTGAGAGTAAAACTCCAGAAATTTATATCTTTTAGAGGAATTCGTAGTAAAATCATATCATATAAAATTGTCGTTTTAATTTAAATATGCCACTTTGCATTTCATGATTTTTTAAATTATGTCTCAAATTCAGCATCAGCGCAATGAAAAGGTATTGATTTGTAAGAGCCTTTGAGGAAAAAATGCGTGTTTTTTAAAGAGTGACGTCATTTTCCGTTCAGGTTTTTTTGAAAGTTTATTTGGAATTTTTATGAGAAAATAACATTAATACAGATAAACAAACCTTATTATTTTTCCTTTCTTTACAACAATGGAAGTAATTCAATGGCTAGCATTTTGAAAAAGTTGATAGAAATTTTTTTCATTTTTAATTTAAATATAAAAATTGGAATATTTAAAAAAATAGCTAGTGCGGGTAAATGTACAAGTAAACAAATTTTATTTAAAAAAAAAAAACTATTAAAATTGGTTCAGAAAAAGCCCAAGGTAGAAAAAGCTCAAGGTAGATGACTAAAAAACAAACCTTGTCTTTCAAATGTATAGATTTAAACTCGTAATATTATCTCTATAGGAAATTTTTGAGCCGACATTTCAGGCTGTTAGGGTTGACGAATATTTTTGATTTTGAATATGCGCCAAGTTTTTGGCACTACCGACGTCCAGCTCATTTTTTATGTCGATGCGATAAATATTTTGGACACTATCGTGTTAACAAAAGCGTAATTTTTGCAGGGAAGCCGGAGCTGTGCTCCGACAATTAAACAGCGAAAATGGAAAGAAATTTATGTATTATTTAAACGCTTTGCTATGTGTTAATTTTGTGTTAATTAGAAGTATCACCATGTAATATTTCATCATTTCATCGTCAATGTTTCAGCGATATTTATGATTACTTGCAAATCCAATCTTATGTAAATCCAATCCCTGGACTATAAATATTTGTAATATAAAGTGAATGTTCAACCAATGTTCAATAAAATAACTTCCAGTGGATGCAACATTGAGTCACAATATAACTAATCTAACAATTAATGATTTGCTACTGTGGTAAAATCAGAATTTTATTATTTTCTCTCACATATGGCTGTAAATTCTTATAGTACAAGTCATACATTATCGGAGAAAAATAGTAAATATCGGTTATGAAAAGTTGTGGGAATGTCCGAAATAGAGGAGATAAGGAATTTAGAATATTATTACCTTCAAAAAATAGAATTTTAAAAACATTTCTGAAAAATAATCCGGAATTTTAGAAATATTTTAAAGGAAACTATATCTGAATCAGACAAAAATTTCTCCTCCAGAAATAAAAATGGTAAATATTAACCTTTATTTATCTTATGTAAAAATAAATCCTGCAACTTGGCTTTCTCAATTTCTAATTTTTCTATTTATACTATGTAAGATTTAAAGGTTTTAAAACAGTTATAAAAGTACAGTTATAAAATTCTTCATTTATATGTTATATGGCTCGTTATGTTCTTAACTTCGAATTTCTAGACGGGACCAAAATATTTTATTTTGTAGCTTTTTTAATTATGAAAATGGTAATAATTCCAAAATTGCATGACATTTGATTTAAAAAAAAATACAGAAACGGTAGATAAATTGCAAAATTATTGTTCACAGTACACATCTGTATTTAGCTTTAATTTGATGTGTATATATGTAGTTCTACTGCAATTTTTAAAACAGTTACGCTGCAGGTAACAGGAGGTGAGTAAATTAATAATTTAACTTTTTATATTCATTTTTTTTACGTTGTTTAAAAAGTATATTCATTTAATTGTAAAGTTAGATTTAAAATAGAAAACTTTGCACTCGTTTGTACAAGCTCAAGTCAACACATTTTTTTAGTGGGTTTTTTTTTTTTCAAAAAAGGTATTTTTGTATTTTAGATAAATCGAAAAAGTGTGTCAAATTGAATTTTTTTTTCTTTTCCAGTAGTATTATGCATACTTAATATAAATAAAATTAATATTAACCTCGGCGCTAAATCTACATTAATAATCTTTGAATGTAATAATGTAGATTTCAATACCTTCAAATCTAATTTAAACGCAAATAAACTGATTTATTTGTAAACGAATTACCTTTAATATTTTTCTTTTGAAAAGAAAATATACGTTTTTTAGTGATTTAATTATTAGTATAATGAGTCTATTAAACCGTTATCACAGATACTATGCACATTGTAATGTTTTCACTTCGTTGAAATAATTTATTTCTACTTCCACATGAAAATTATATCCTATAGATTTTATCAATTATAAGAAAATCCGTTACTAGCGCATTGACCAAAATTTGATGAAAACTCTTATTACCACCGTTTTCATCACGTTATTTCGAAGATAGAATCTTATCCATTTCACTGTGACGTCAATATGGCACATTTTGTGGGCTCTCGACAAATATATCGGTTACGGTGCCTTCATGTAGAGTCACGAAATCTCGGTGACCTACGATACAAATTTATTCATGAGTTATAGTTTTTTTTGTCACACTATCTATTAACTGTTGTGACTAACATTCTTTTGATGATTGTAAAGCCCCTATATCAACTGGCTGTGCTATTAAGGAAAATACTATACAAATTTCTAAAACTCGTGAGAGTATCAACGTGCGACAGTAAAATATAGAATCAACTACATTCTTAGATATGATCTTAATTGGGTAAAATTAACATGCAGAACGTATAGAAGTTCGAAGTAGAGATCTACACGGGTCGAGTACAACCCGATTTAAGTACCAACCAGCAAACTGCATTTGAAGTAAACCCGCAACCCGACCCGAATCCACAAAAAATTTTTCTCGACCCGAAACTTTTTTGATAAACACAAATACTCATGTATTGTATTTGCAATTTTTTATGCACAGATACGCTTCATACATGTGTATATATTGGAAGGTGCCTACTATTCAGAAGTATAACAGTACGAATACATAAGTATTAGGAATTAGAAAAGTGTTCGCTAAATAGAGGTGTCAGCTTTTTCGGGAGTGTCCATTATGGAGGTCATTCTGTATATAGATTTTTAACATGAAAAAATATCTTGGACATTATTTTGAGAAATCGAGTCAACCCAAACCCGTCCCACAAAAGTCAAACCCAACGCGCAACAAACAATTGCGGCGCCATCCCGACCCAATACGACGGATCGGGTTGGGTGCAGGTAAAAGCGGTTAACTCGACAGAAAATGAAATTTTTTTTTTCCTACGATGCTATGCATCTGCAAAAAACTATTTCGCCTTTCTATACAAGTTTAAAGAGCTCTATTTCTTCAAATAAATTTCATAAAAATCAATGCAATAAAATGAAAAGTGACTGCACTATTCTATGAGTATCTCTATTCTAAAAAAAAGTAACTACCGCTGTCACCGCCGCCGCCGCCGTCGCCGCCGCCGCCGCCGGTTTTGAATTTTTTGTGACCGGAGGTCTTTCTTCGTTAATATTAAGAAAAATAATGCATACAAAAATATGAAAATCGGTAGTATTATACAGAAATGTTTGATAAACACGCGGATGCAGACAGTTTTCAGATCGAAGAATTATTTTAAGAGATATTTAATGCTAAAGTTGGACAAAATCGTTCCATTAAAAAAGTTTTATAGGAGCAAAAACTGTTCATAGGAATTTAATAATTTTTAGATCATTTTATGCGTTAGAATTTGCCGGAGTGCAGATTGCATTAATTTTTTTATTTTGACTAATTTTTTGAGGTTTTATTTCTATTTTAAATTCAGATTTTCAGCATTTCTAGAGATATTTTTAACAGATTTTAGAAAGTGATATTAATTTAAACTGTTGCCAACTGTATAAACAGCGGAAACAATAATGTTTGCTTCAAAAAAAAATATTTATACGTGCAAATAAATTAAAAATTTATTTACACGTGACTATTATAAACAGAAAAAAACATTTGGAATTAGAATTAAATAATTATGTACAAAAAGCAGGAACTTATTAAAAATTACGTCATAAAAACTATAATTACACGTGAATTTTAAGAGAGAAAGGAATTTGTAAAACAATAAATTTATTAACATGCGTTAGAAGTCTTTAATAGGAGAAATTACGTCCTATTTACGTCACATTACAGTTATTACATAAAATGAACACAAAATAATATTGCAAAACTGTTTAAATTTAGAAATTGCGCTAGACATTTATTTGATGTTTTAAGAGGATACTTTTCAACTATTTTTAGGTGCGTTCATAATTATATAAATACGTAGCACCTATAGTCGTCGTTCAGTCCGTCTGTCCGTCCGTCCGCATATAACAGAGCAAAAACTACCCAACCGAATTGTCTGAAATATTAAATATATGATTGTTGCATAATTTTGTCGAGCCATTTCAAATTTTATGAAAATCGGATGTATAGTTTAATTACAGGGACAATCAAAAGTTTTTCTTTACATTACGGCGAATGGGAAAAATTATTGCAAGTGCATTTTAATGATGTTACAGCCATCCGAATGGTCTGAAATTTTAAATATATCATTGTTGTAAAATTTTGTTGAGCCATTTCAAATTTTATGAAAATTGGATGTATAGTTTAATTACAGGGACAATCAAAAGTTTTTCTTTACATTACGGCCAATGGGAAAAATTATTGCAAGTGAATTTTAATGATGTTACAGCCTTCCGAATGGTCTGAAATTTTAAATATATAATTGTTGCAAAATTTTGTAGAGCCATTTCAAATTTTATGAAAATCGGATGTATTGTTTAATTACAGGGACACTCAAAAGTGTTCCGTTTCATTACGGGGAATCGAAAAAAAAAAATATTGCAGTGCATTTTAATGATGTTACAGACTATGCACTTATGAAGTGCAAAAAAATATACATTCAGTACAATATGGGGTGCAAAAAATAATTATAAAACTAGCTATAGTACGAACGCACCTCATTTGCCACGTTTGACGAGCATTTCCAACTTGTTGTTAAAAAAGCGCAAATAATATTTCATTTCTAACACAAGTATTTTCACGTGAATATTAAAAAGAGAAAGAATAGTTCGGTCAAAATTACGTCAGATTAGAAACGATTAATTTAAAATGTCTCATTTAAAAAGAACTTTCTTTTCACTTTGTTAAAAAATACCAGGAGACAAAGACTCTGTTTACTTAATTCCTTTTATATTAGCTTATTTTGAAATGTTGTTACCGTGTCTACGTCATCAAGTTATTTTTATTTCGACGTTTTATTTGTATTTTTATTAATCTTGTAGTAATTTATTTGTTTTTTCGTTATTTAAAATAAAAATTATGTCAATTTGTATAATTTGGCGAGTGGTTTGGCGATTTATATAGTTTGGCAAAATTGGTCGACGGGATAATCAAGTAGTACCGCAACGGATTTGGCGTTAAAATTCCCCAATCAAAGAGAAATGAATAGAAATCCGTTTATAGAGCGATCGCCACTGTTTTTTAAATTATAATTCAATCTTTCGAAATCTTTTTAAAGCCGATGAAATTAGCGTGCATTTAGAGTCTACGGTGTCTGGACGGGGGTTGGCGAGCGTAGCTCGTAGGGGGCCGAGCCCCCTAGTATAACTAAAAATAACAAAATATGAGCACGGTAGAAAGCATTCTCCATCCAACGTACAAAAGATAAAATTTCGTTAATAATTTATTAATGTATTTTTTGTGTAACTTGGATTATTATAAATTAGATTTTGCATTAAACAAAAAGTATAGGTTAAAAAATATTAAAACAAAATGTCTTCCTTATTACAATACTTGTCACTTAAATGAAAACCTATTTTCAAAATTTCGAAAAATTTAATCAAAATTTCATTATATTGATGATTTATTCCAATGTACAGCAAAATTACATTTTAATTTTTGTCATTAGTTATTGGATTAATAAAGCGATTGTTTCTATTTACCAATGTTTCGAATAAGCAGTCTATGTTGCAATGTAGTTTTATATAATCATTTTTAACGTTATAATATTGATTAATATTGATTGTGATATTTTAAATCTTGCACATAAAAAAATTCACTATTCCTGGTTTAGCCTATCTTGAGTACAGTAACAGTTACCGTAAGTTTTTTTGGCGCTAAATGGAGCGTGACTTCAGTGAGCTATAGGAATATGTAGAGGAAAATTGTAGACAGACATTTAAAAAAAATAAAACATGAAAATTCAGAATACATACAATTTGTCAGTTCTTAATGTGCACAATTCTATTTTTCAGTGCAAAAACTTTTTTGTTCTCATTAACATGAAAAGCTGGAGATCTTATTTCAATCAGATTTATATTCCTATCCTTAAACTGAAGGAAGTAGATTTTACATTTAGTAAAACTAGATGCATAAAAAAAAGAAAAAAAAAAACGAAAAAGAATAAGATATTTAGGTATTATTCACGTGGTTTCAACTGAAATATTACTCATTTACAAAAAAAAAAAAAAAAAAAAAAATCAAAATCAGGTGTCCTGGGGTAATAACGCCAAGTGCTAATATTATGTGTAATTATGAAGGAATCCGGGAGATGGCACCTACGGGTTCTGTGCAGAAGGGCTCTGAGTCATCTGAATAACAAACAACCACTAAAAGTTAATTTGTTCCATTCGTAGACCTTATCGATGGAAGAAGCATGTAAGAGTTAACGCCCGATCTAAGATTTACGAGATAAGTTCTGTGATCTGAAGACTATATATTTATTAAGAAATAATTTGCCTATTGCATAAATTTGTAGTGTATTTCATGTACTTTCAAAATGTTGTGGAAAATTTGGGATGTGTTCGCGAGGTAGATGTAGTTTAAAATATACTGCGCAATAAGCATACCGGGGCAATAACGTCATCCATTGGAGTTATTACTCCGGTTAAATCTTTTCAGTACTGGAATTACATCCGAAGACGGTTTATGTTTTATTTTACGCACGAGAGAGTATTATTATCGTTGTTGAAAACCAAAAAGGAGAAAGGGAAATTTGTATGTCCTAAGTGCTGTTAATTTTTTCATGTCCAAATAATAAAATATCAAATAATTATTACTGCATCCTGATATCGCAATTAATGGCAAGTAAGAGAAATTTGCCAATTTCTAGGGATGTAGAGTTTGTATCTTTAAAATTGGACAAGTTACATGCCATTATTTCATCTTATTTTATAGTTTTGTTTGCATGGCGTTATTACCCACATAGGTGGATAATAACGCCAAATAGAATTGTTCAAGAAATCCCGCCATGACATTTTATGAATACATATCTGCTAAGATATTCTTTCTTGTATACATATTCAATAAGTTGCTGTATCAAATCCTATATTTGTTTGAAAAAAAAATCTAAAACTAAGCCGTAAAAATTGGTAGAACCTTAACGTGGCGTTATAACCCTAGGAGACCTTAGATTTCGTAATATCTTGTTCTGCCATAATGTCTCAATATCAATTCTTATGTCACATTTTGCAATTGTTATCTCAAGCACATTGCGCAAAGTCGATAATAAAATAAAAACGAATTTCACGTGCTCTAATATGCTTAAATTTTACTGATGCTACATAAATTGTATTTTGCAGAATATTTTGAACAAATTACTATTTCAAAGCGAAATATTTTGATTTTCGAAACTATATTTTTTACTGAAATCTGTCAACCTTTACTTCGGAAATTAAAATTGATTCTTCTGATGCAATGCTGTGCATATATTAAGATAGAAACGGATATAATTTATCCTGATTGAAGCACATTGGAAAACTGAAGAATACAAGAAAAAAAAAAGGAAAAAGATATATAAAAAAAGGCACAAAAGAAGTTAAATTTTAATTTTAATAGAATTATTCCTTATATGTAGATCATGCATTAATGATCATTAAATATACATAAATATAGACAAAGAAAGTTTAATTTAATAAGAAATAATTCAAAATGTAGAAAAAAATGAAGTGATAACGTTATGCTATATCGCATTAATAGTAATGAAATAATAATCATGACTAAACATTAGATATATATGTGAAAAATGAAATTCAAATTGTTTCGTGCTTCATAAAAATTTCCTATAACTATGGCTATAGATTCCTAAACAAGGCATGTAAAAGCTAATAATACAGCTATTATCAGAACACTATAAAAATTAGTACCGATTATCACAGCAAAGGTTACTATCCGCACTGTGTGTGTCATACAAAAACGGGCCTTGGCATATGTAAAGTAAATATTCTTAACAGTAAAAAAGTAATGTATGTACGTTTTTTGTGGAATAAGAATACGCAGGATAATATAAGAGCCTATAAACAACTTTTTTTTTTACTGCAGCTTTCTTTTGGGAAGAATGCTAAAATTTTAAGGTCATTTAAGCAGAATGTGCCAAATGTGTTTTATTTTTATTTACAGAATAAAAAAAATAAATGAAGTTTAAAATTTTCTTTCTACCTATTTTGAAACGACTTGATGTAATATTTTTTTTTATTAATCATGATTTGCGTGCTATATTTAATTTGGAAATAAATTTTACAAATACAAAAAAAAAAAAAAAAATAATAATAAAAGAAGCAATTTATTATAATTTAAGTAAGTGTATAAATAAATAAAATGTTTCCCGAAAAAGACCAAAATAATTCGAAATACACATTTAAATAGTTAAAAATTCTCACTCTCATTTAATTTATATACACGTAACAAAAAAATATTAGAACATCTGATATCATCTAAAAGGGCACGAAAAAAATTCACTTTAGGGAAATTTACACCACCAATTCACCAATTTACTGAAATAGTAAATTGGTTACAAAGTTTAAGAGGTGGTAAAGCATTCCATAACAAGCAATTCTTGTGTAGGAAAGCAGAGTCGTTGTTTCAGCGTAAATGCCCTCAAATTTATTTGTTTATAATTTAACTCTGTTTATCTTTCATATTGCGAAACATAATTATAAAACTGATTTCTTTTGACAGAAAAAATCTAATCTGTTTATCTAAATTGTTTATAACCCTGAATCAATATTTATGAGTAACATTATGATTTCAAGGTCATGTAATATAGATTTATTTACTTTATAATAATTTTGAATTGATGGTGATTTATTAGTTTTATAATTACTTGGAAGTCATTTAAATGAATATTATAGCTATTTAGAAGATTTATAACTGCATATTGTAATTTTTATTTTGATGTTTATTTTATATAATATGTATCATTTTTAAAATGGTCAGTCTTGACTCTGTAACCAAGCAGAGAACATGTAACATGTCCTGACTCTGTAATCAGAGATGCCAATTGTTAAATCATGGCTCTGTTTAATACAGAGTGTATAGTGGAAGTCCTGACTCTGCAACCAAGCAGAGAACACATTTTTTTTTTGTATTGGCTCTGTTAAATACGGAGAATTACTATTATGGAACAATTATTAACTTCTAATGATGAATAGAATTTACATACTATTTCAGTTTTATTTAATAAACTATTTAACCTAATTGCTCTCCCATCTCACTTGGATTTTGAAAATTTATTTGTCAGATGAATTTCGGCGCCAACATTTATTTTTGGTGCCGAAACCCGGGAAACATTTTTTGGAAAGAATAGTGAGCTATTGTGAAAGAGATTTGTGATTAACAACTGTGATTTATTTTTCAACATGTGATTAGTGTGTGATTTATATTTCAACCTGTGATTAGTGTGGAATTATTATTGTGCCATTTGGATTACAACATGCCATCTACATTACCTGGAATTAACAGGTAAGAAAATATTTTTTTCATTTTCTATGAATGGTTTATGTTTTAAAATAAGAATTATTCTTTATTTAAAATGGAAAATCTTGAAAAGCTGAAAGCAAAACGTTCTGTTGAACGAACGAGTTTCACGAAATTAATTACAAAATTAGAAACATTATTAAATGATGACATTGATAATACGAAAACCGATGAATTATTAGAGCTTCAAGAAATATTTCTCTTAAAAGAAACGGCTTTCCAAAGTTTGAATCGTGATATTGAAGCTCAAATATCCGACTTAAAAGAATATGAAAAGGACATTGCTAATAGTGAAAAGTACACTGACCAATTGATCAGTGCTAAATTTAAAATTAAAAATAGATTAAGAAAATGTAAAAAGGATAATGTTTCTATGATAGCAACTAGTCATGTAAATTCATTGAATGGTTCTGCTAGTGGAACAGAAACGAGTTCTGCCATGAAATTGCCTAAATTAAATGTTCCAAAATTTTCTGGTGAAATCGAAGAGTGGGTAGAATTTTTTAACTGTTTTGAAACATCGATACACCAGAATAAATCACTATCTAAGATAGAAAAATTCGCTTATCTAAAATCCTTGTTATGTAATCGGGCCTATAATGTGGTAGAAGGGTTTCCTTTGACAGAACAAAATTATGATACTTGTATTGATTTATTAAAGGACCGTTTTGGTAAGGTTGATGTTATTATTAATAAACACATGACTAATTTATTAAATATGGAACCAGTTAAAAATTGTTCAAATTTAAATGCATTAAGAAGATTGCATGACATGTGCGAAGTTAATATTAGAAGTTTAAGAAATTTGGGGGTAACATCCAGTTCTTATGGACAATTGCTAAATCCTATTTTGCTAAAGCTATTGCCCCATGAATTAGTGATTGAATATCATAGAAAACGTGATACTAGCAAAGAGTCAGATGTAACCGATCTAATTGCCTTTCTGAAATGTGAAATAGAATGTAGAGAAAAGGCTTTGTCAATGACAAGTTCTAAAAATGATGCATCCTCTTCTTTTGTACATAAAAATAAAACTGAATTTCGTGAAAAGAAAACATCAAATAAATATCAACATGCTAATACCTTAAATGCCAATATTAAAGTTTTTTGTGTATTTTGCAAAGGTAATGATCATTTATCTTCCGAGTGCAAAAATTTAGCTGATGATAAGAAAAGATTAATGTTACGTAAGGAGGGTAGATGTTACAAATGCTTTTTGAAATCGCATTTATCTTCGCAATGCCGCATAAAATTAAAGCCATGTCTAAATTGTAAAAGCACTGAACATAACAAATTATTTTGCTTTAAGAAAAGTTTGAAACCGGAAATTAATGAAAATCAAAATCAAACAGTTGTATCTAATTCTCATTGTAATTTTAGAAATTCTAAGCATGCTGTTTTATTGCAAACATGTTGTGTAACTGCTCAAGGTAATTCTAAATCAAAGGTAGTTCGATTATTACTTGATTCTGCAAGCGAAAAAAGCTTCATAACAAAAGCATTAGCTCGTGAATTAAATTTGCCTGTTTTAAGAAAAGAACATTTAACTGTATTCGCTTTTGGCATGGATCAAGGTCGCGAAGAAGAATATGATGTTTTTAAAATTAAATTGCGAAGTAAAATGAATTATCATCGTTTTATAGATGTTGAGGTGCTAGCTACCGATTTGATAAGTGCAACAACATTGAAGGTTCCCAATTCTGACCCTCTAGTTATAAAATACATTGAAAGTAAAAGATGGAGGTTAGCCGACCCTACGCCCGAGGAATCCGAAGTACAAATTTTACTTGGAGCTGATTATTTCTGGAATGTTCAGAGAGGTGTCGTTGAAGAAATTAATGACCATTTATATGTAGCTAATACACTTTTTGGGTACACAATAGTGGGAAAAATAAACTCTAAAGGTAACGAAACAGTTAATGCTCATCTTGTATCTGTTAATGAAATAGAAAATTTTGATTTGCAAAAGTTTTGGAAACTAGAGTCTTTGGGTATTTGTGATAGTAAAAATGAATTATTTTCACAAAAGGATTTAGATGCTCTTGATTTATTTAATGATAATTTAAATTTTGTAAATGGAAGATATGAAACTAAACTTTTGTGGAAAGTAAATAAAAATGAATTGGAATCCAATTTTGATGTAGCTAAACATAGACTTTGCGGATTAAAATCAAAATTGTGCAAAAATGAATGGTTACTTAAGGAATATGAGAAAATATTAAATGAACAATGTGGTTTGGGTATAATTGAAGAATGTGAGTTTAATAAAGATGAAATAAACACGTATTACATGCCTCACAGACCAGTAATAAGGGAAGATAAATCGACAACTAAAGTAAGAATTGTTTTTGATGCGTCATCCAAAGATAAGGGGGCAAAATCGTTAAACGAGTGCTTATTTCCTGGGCCCAATCTAAATCCTAACATATTGGACATTATTTTAAAATTCCGTCTCCACAAAATTGCTTTCTCGGCAGATATAGAAAAAGCATTCTTGCAAATCCAGATACAAGAAGAAGATAGAAATTTTTTGAGGTTCCTGTGGTTTGACAATATCACTAGTAACAATCCCATTTTGAAGGTTTTTCGCATGACCCGTGTAACTTTTGGTGTAACAACTTCACCCTTTTTCCTTTCTGCAACCATCAAACATCACATTGAGGGGTATAAAGATTTGTTTGGAAAAATAGTTAATATGCTGGATACTTCCTTATACGTTGATGACCTGTTTCATGGAGCTGATTCAGTAAATGAAGCTTTTGTTTTATCAAACGGTGCAGAGAAGATATTGAGTGAGGCCAATATGAAACTCAGAAAATTTAAAACCAATTCTTCCGATTTAAAATTTTTATGGAAGGAACATGGAATAAACTTTGAGGAAGACACTCTTGAACAAAATCTTTCGAAGGTATTGGGAATTATATGGATAACAGAAAGTGACACCTTGAAAATAGACATACAACCACTTTTGGTAGAATTTGACCATAAAATTATTACCAAACGTATTGTTTTACAAACTGTGGCAAAAATTTATGATCCTATTGGACTCATTTCCCCTTTCGTGATAAGAATTAAATTTTTAATGCAAGAACTCTGGGAACATGGAATTGACTGGGATTCTACATTACCAGATTCTTTAAGTGGAAAATTCAGAAAATGGCATAATGAAATAAAAGACTTGGTAAATTTTGAAATTCTTAGAAAATATTTTGTAACTATCCCAAAATTAAATCCTGAAACCGCTCAACTTTTCATATTTTCTGATGCTAGTTTAAAGGGGTATGGGTCAGTGGCTTATCTACGTGATTCTTCTTCTTGTGAAACTTCATTTGTAATAGCAAAGTCGAGAGTAGCGCCTCTCAAGAAAATTACATTGCCGCGCCTCGAACTTCTTGGAGCAGTTACGGCTGCAAGATTAGCGAATTATTTAAAAGAAATATTTAAAATTGTGAATGAAAATATATTTTGTATAAGTGACTCCCAAATTACCTTGCACTGGATTAAAGGAAGTGCTAACAACTGGAAGCCCTTTGTGGCAAACCGCGTACGCGAAATTCAGGAACTTGTTGCTCCTGTACAATGGAAATTTTGTAAAGGAAAGGAAAATCCTGCAGATGTTCTCTCTCGTGGTTGCTCTGCATCTGAATTGATTAATAACGAGGTATGGTTACATGGTCCTAGCTGGCTGAAGGAAGAATCGTTACCAGTATTTCCCCCTGAAACTCAACCTAATCTACCTGATGAAGAGGTCTTGCAAGAACAACGTAAAACGCTTGTTTGCTCCATATCCCAAAATATTCCAGAATTTGAGCTTTTATTTAAATTTTCATCCTGGACTAAATTAAAACGAATTACGGCTTGGTGCCTCAGATTCATCAAAAATAGTACATGCCCATCTGAACGAGTCTATGGTTTTTTGACTGTTCCAGAACTTGAAAGGGCAACAAATGCTATTGTGAAATTAATTCAAAACCATGAATTCGGAGACGAACTGAAAATTCTAAAATCCAGAAAGATCCTAAATTCTAAAAGCAAACTCCTTCCTTTACATCCATTTCTTTACGAAAATGATATTCTTCGTGTTGGAGGTAGGCTAAAAAATGCAAACTTGTCTGAATATCAAAAACATCAAATCATTCTCCCTAAAAGGCATCATGTTACAGACTTGATAATAAAGTATTTTCATGAGAAACATCTTCATAGCGGGACTCAATTGACAATTTCAGCAATTCGACAAAAATTTTGGATAATTAATGCTAAAGAAGCTGTGAAAAGAGAAATAAGGAAATGTATGAAATGTTTCCGAAATTCATCACACCTTTCATCTCAGTTGATGGGAAATCTGCCATCAGCACGCGTGACACAAGCTCGAGTATTTTCAAGAGTAGGAGTCGACTTAGCCGGCCCCTTTTTGATCAAACCTCGTAAGGGACGTGGTGTGAAACCCTTTAAACATTATGTTTGTCTGTATGTTTGTTTCGTAACAAAAGCTATCCATCTTGAGTTAGTCACTGATCTTACAACTGAAACCTTTCTAGCCTCATTGAAAAGATTCGTGGCTCGACGTGGAAAACCTCTAGAAATATTTTCCGACAGAGGTACAAATTTTGTAGGGGCAGACCGCGAAATAAAGAGAATGATGTCTCTAATTGCTTCTGATGAAAAATTGCACAAGTATCTTACTGACGAAATGATAGTATGGAAATTCAACCCACCTTCCGCCCCTCACTTTGGAGGCCTTTGGGAAGCGGGAATAAAACAAATGAAAAATCATTTGAAGAGAACAATTGGTGATCAGATTTTAACTTATGAAGAATTTTTGACCTTAATTGCACAAATTGAGTCATGCTTAAATTCAAGACCGCTTGTCGCTGAGTCTTCTGATCCAAATGACTTTACGGCTCTGACGCCAGGACATTTTATTATAGGAGCACCCTTGACCTCCTTACCTGAGCCTGATATCTCCTCTACCTATGTAACTCCTTTGGAACGTTGGAAATTGCTACAAAAGATTTTCCAAAGTTTTTGGAAAAGGTGGTCGTCAGACTATCTCTCACAATTGCAGCAACGTACAAAGTGGTTTAGAAGCAACCCGAACTTAAAAATCAATGACTTGGTGTTGATAAAGGAAGAAAACCAGCCCTCATTAAGGTGGAAATTGGGCAGAATAATTGAACTATTTCCTAGTGATGATAATATTGTTCGTGTTGTCAAATTAAAGACTTCTACTGGTGAACTGAAACGCCCTATCACAAAATTGTCTCCTCTACCAATGGACATTTAATATAATAGAATTTTACTTTATTTTAACTAACTTTATTATTATTATTTTTTTCTATGTCTAATTTTTGTAACTTTCTGAACGATTTTGTATATTAATGTCTTTTTCTATTTTTAGTTGTTCCAGAAACTGTTTTTTTTAGAAGTAGTAGGATTTAATTGCATTTCATTTTAGTTATACTTAACATTTGAGGTAATATTTTAATTTTGTATTTAATATTTGATTTAGTATGTGATAGTGGAAAGTCGTGATGTATTTCGTCAGTCAGGGTTTCACACTTCTATTTGAAATTGGATTAACGTTCATAACTTTAGAAATAGAAAGACATTTTAATGACATTTTCAGCTGAGTTATCCTGCTTTGTGTTGAGTACAATGCTTTTACGAGAAGTGCCGACAATGGCTACTTTATTCGCCTAAACAGCGCTGAGCTGTTTGCTCAATATTATGGAATATATAGTTGGTATTTAACCGACGCTAAAACAGCAAAAGTCCTTCCGGCCAGTGCCGGAAGGAAGAGGTAGCTTTCATATTCCTTATTATAAAAAAGCCAATTTATATTATTCAAACACACGAAGCTCAATTAAGTGGAAACCGAATGTAGGAGATTCAATACTAATTTTTATCAATACTAAATCATTATGAATGAGAATTTCGCGAAATTAGTCAGTTTTATCCAAGCTGCTTTTATTTAAAGTAACTTATATTTGGCTGCCAAATTCGGCGATTTATTAAAGTGCCTGCCATTTTAAGACAACATGGTGGATGAGGCTAACCAGTGAACTTGGTCGAGACCTTAGTAATTGCTGTGCACATGCTCACTCACATCGGAATCGGTTGATATGTACGAGTGCTGTCGCAGGCAAAAAATAAGATTTTTCAAAATGTCACCCACGTTAGAAATTGAAACTGCTATATCTGAGACATTTTTTAAGATAAAGACAAACAAAAATTGCTCCTGAATCCTTATATCAAGGTCAAATACTTAAGAAAGAAACCTTTTTCAATTTCTAATTTTATTGCACCTCACTTTAAATATATATATTTTTTAATTTAATGGCCGCCATTTTGAAACAAGATGGCTGATGAAGCTGACCAGCGAACTTGGTCGAGATATTGATGTATACTATCCACATGCCTTCTTCCATCGAAATAGGCGAATACGCGTGGTATCGCGAGACAAATACAAGATCGTTTCAAAGTGTTAGCCATGATAGAAATTCAAAGTGCTATAATTCAACCACTTTTTAAGATATAAACAAAAGAACAAATTTTCAGAAACAAAAACTGCTCCAGAATCTTTGTATCAAGGCCAAACACATAAAAAAAATCGTTTTCATTTTCCAATTTTTTAATACCCCATTTTAAATTTTAAATTACATTTTTTTTTTTAAATGGCAACCCTTTCGAAACAAGATGGCGAATGAAGCTGGCCAACGAACTCGGTCGAGACTTTGGTATGTACTATGTACAGACCAAGTTACATTCAAATCGGTTCATAAATACGCCTGTTATCGCGTGACAAAAATCAGGTCGTTTTAAAATGTCAGCCACAATAGAAATTCAAAATGTTATAACTCAGCCATTTTTTTAGATATAGACGAAACAAAACCTGTTCCGGAATCTTTGTGTTAAGGTCAAACACATACGAAAAAACTCTTTTTCATTTTCCAAATTTTGGTATCTCATTTTAAATTTAATTTTTTTTTTAATTTTTTTAAATGGTCGCCATTTTGAAACAAGATGGCGGATGAAGCTGGCCAACGAACTCGGTTGAGTTATTTGTATGTACTATGTACACACAAAGGTACATCCAAATCGGTTCATAAATACGTCTGTTATCACCTGGCAAAAATCAGGGCGTTTCAAAATGTCAGCCACACTAGAAATTCAACATGCTATAACTCAGCCATTTTTTAAGGTATAGACGAAACAAAAACTGCTCGCGAATCTTTTTATTGAGGTCAAACACATAAGAAAAAAATATTTTTTCAATTTTCAATTTTTTGGTACCACATTTCAAATTTCAAATTTTCTTAAAATTTTAAATGGCCGCCATTTTTAAACAAAATGGCGGATGAAGCTGGCCATCGAACTTGGTCGAGACATTGGTCTGTACTATGTATAAACGAAGTTACATCCAAATCGGTTCATAAATACGCCTTTTATCGCGTGACAAAATTCAGGACGTTTCAAAATGTTAGCTTCGCTAGAAATTCAAAATGCTGTAACTCAGCCATTTTTTAAGATATAGACGAAACAAAAACTGCTGCAGAGTCTTTGTATAAAGGTCAAATACATAAGAAAAAAATATTTTTCCATTTTCAATTTTTTGATACCACATTTCAAATTTTAAATTTTTTTTAAATATTTAAATGGCCGGCATTTTAAAACAAAATGGCGGAGGAAGCTGGCCAACAAACTCGGTCGAGACATTGGTATGTACTATATACACACCGAATTACATCCAAATCGGTTCATAAATACGAGAGTTACAGTGTGACATAGGTCAGATATATATATATATATATATATATATATATATAAATTTTGAACGGAGGGTGGTTTCGGGGTCTGGGGGTCATGATCGATGAAAATATACCAAATTTTTTTGAAATCGCTTTCCTCCGAACGGCTGCAATAGGTAGCTTTTTGTAAAGAAAGCTACCTAATAATACTGCAATAAAAAGCAAACCTTGCAAAATTTAATAAATTATGTATTAATACATAATAAAATAAACGGTCAAGTGCGAGTATTACTCGCGGTCAGAGGGTTCCGTAATACAATAAGTATATGAATTATTAAAAAAATTATTATTAAAAAATTATTTAAAAAATCGTTGCTAAAAGAATAATAAGACTCTGTAAAATACTATACAAAACATACGGTTGGGTATAGCGATGTATGCTAGAAAAGTATTAATGGGTATACCATAAAAATTCAAAAAGATATGAAGCCAAAATAATATCAAATATTGCTATTCTGTATAACTCTTTTTTTCTTTATCTTATCCTAATCTGTTTATGATGAACTTAATTCGGTACTGACAATAAAAATAATTCATACTTAACCTCTAGCGCTGCGGATCTATGTCACTAGCCACCAGTTTTGCCGCATCTGGGAGAATTTTTTTAAATAAAAAGTTTGAATTCACACCACAAAAATTTAGCTGGTAATTTGATTTTGCTTTATTTATGCAAAATCTATTATTTTTTAAAGCCAAAATAAAAGTTAAAACTTTCTAGTGAGAATTCGGAATGTCTAATTAAAAAATCAGCCATATATCATGACGTACGCTACGTACGTTATTGTCGGAAATCACCAAAATAGCATGACGCACGCTGCGGAAGTCATAGAGCGCAAGAGGTTAAACTTCATTTGGCATTTCATAAAACTAAATTCAGCGTAGTAATAATCTTTTCTTTTTACAGTGCAGCTAAAACCAAACCCTTGTTCGAAATTTAGACTTGGCATTGTGCTAAGCGCGCTTCGAAAGGAGGTCGGAAAGTTGCAACGCCGCCTTGATCCGTGCCGCGTTTTTCCAGATAGGTTTTTAATTAACTTTTAAAGACACAGGAGGCGTATTGAGAGATCCACTCAATGCAAACTAGTCACGAATTCCATAGTATTTATGTAATTAATTGTAATTAAATTACTCTGTTTATAACAATTTGACGTTTATTGCTTTTAAACTGATACAGGGGATAGCATTACCCAAATATATCATTAAAAGTTGTTACCTGAACTTTAAAAGCCGATGGTACATAGAGTACGTCGCCCCTGTCATTATGTATGTCTAAACATTCCATGGGTAAGGGATAATACCTTAAAGGTTAATTAATACCTTGGCTAATTACTGACGCTTTTTTTCGAAACTCATTATCTACAATGCGTTTGTCTTTCTGCTATGTTAGGTATCTCAAGCGTTCCTCAACACCTTTGATGAGTGCCTGCAAATCGAAATTTGTGTGTAACGGAAAAATGCGCGTTTCTCACAAACTATGTGACTTAGGGTATTCGCTATAATTATCTTGTAAGCTTTAAATTGACGTCTACTATTTCTAATTTTTTCATAATTTTAGTCTCAGTAGATTCGGAAATAATTGGGGGGGGGGACATATTTTTCCACTATTTTCCCCCATTTTCGACGATATCTCTGAAACTATAATGCCTAAAATTAAAAGAAATGCATTTTTGAGTTCAGCGTTACAAAAGCTTTTACACGATATACAAAGATTTTTTTTTTTCAAGTAACTTAATTAGACCCTCTATATTTTTCCTAAATATATTTGTGAATGTTTAATAATCGGTAAATATGTGGCTCAATATTCTTTATTACTTCCCGCAATTTAAACCTTCCACGTTGTATATTTTACGAGTAAAATGGCTGTGACAGACGGACAGACAGACACAGGAGTGATATTATAATGGTTCTGTTTTAGCTTTTTAAGTACGGAATCCTAAAAAACAAAACTTGAAATAAAATGTTTATTTATTAACACTATTTCTACCAGTGCCAAATGACACTTTTTTAAAGATTTGATTCATTGGATTATTTTGCTCTTTTTTTTTTTTTTCTTTTTTTTTTTTTTTTTTTTTTTTTTTTAACGTACTAAGCATAAAAAAGTCTTCAATGTATTAAACATTATTTGTAATTTTTTAAATCTAAGAATTACAAAAGAAAAACCACAAACGTGGTTTTCACACAAAAGTAGAAATAGTGTTAAGTTGTAAGTTGCAGTGTTAACCTATTCGGGACCATGAGTACATATATGCACCTTCAAGAGGTGCATGCAGAATATGTTTTTGCTACAAGTAATATAAAAAAGTAATATTTGACTTATTTATTTAGAGCATTTTCGTGATTTTGAAAGTAAAGAAAATTTCTTTTAAAAAAGTGGAGCCAAACGAAAAAGATTTGTGTAAGAGACTGCGGTCCTTAAAGGGTTAACGGGACAGCGTCGCAAAGCACTGCTAAAACTTACAATCATTTAAATTTCTATAGAAGTCGAACTTTTTCAGCTGAGTGGGAAAGTGTCCATTCCAGCAGTAAAATCCCAGATATGTTAGGAAACCTGCCAACGAATTACCAGATTAGTTATCTTGGATGATTCTGTTGGACAAAACTTAGTCTGACAGCCTTTTGTCAGTAACATTCAGTCATAAATATTAATCATCGTTCTAGATGAAACCTCAGGTGCAGAAGCTTTATTAAGCAATGCACACGAAGTTATATCATTCTACTAAAAATCGCGACTTTTCTCATGTAATTGTTGAAATATGCCAAGTGCTATTTTTGGGCCTAGTTTTATTACTGGAAATTATATTGATACGATTTATTTAATAAATTACTAATTAAGCTTCAGTTTGACTAAACTGCATTCTTACACTGCATTGGGCGAACACGATGCTTAAAATAATGAGAACTAAAATTAATTCCAAATAAATGTTAATTTAGAATGTATATTCATGGTTTTGCGCTCATTTTATTTTCCATTTGACGTTTCAATTTTTTTAGAAACCGTTCTCAGCAAGCATTTACTATATTAAAAATAATCACCACACAAATTCGAAGCATCTGTACAAACTTTATTACGTAGATTATAATTTTAGAACTTTTTTTGTTCCTGCATACTTTAAATTTTTTTAATTTTAAAAAACTGCTCTGTGTATCTATTTGCGTCCCTAAAGCAACAGCAATGTCAAATTTTATGTTTCTATCGTAAACATTTTTTAATAAATTATAGTTCAGAAGGATTTGAGAAAGTTTACCCCTTATTTTTAACTCTTTTAAATTTGGATTTTTGGAAAACCCATAGCGAGCAGGTAAATCTTAAATATAACTACTATGCCAAATTTCAAGTTTCTAGTCCAGCAGTACCACCAAAATTGTAATTTTAGAACGTTTTTTGCACTTTTTTGAATTTGGAAATAAAAAACTGCTCTGAGCGAGCATTTACATCTACAAAATAACAGACTTGTCAAATTTTCAGTTCTATCCCGAAAAGTTTTGAATTATGCGTAATTTGGAATATTTTCCACTCATTTCACCCTGCTAAATTTCGAATTTTTAATTTACTGTTTATACCGTGCATCTGAAACTTAAAAGAAACCTCTATACTAAATTGCAAATATTACTCCGAACAAATTCGAATAAATCGCAATTTAGAACAATTCAAAAACATTTTCAGCTCACTTCATCTTTTTAAAAAAAACATATTTAGCGAGCATTACATCGTAAATGTAGCCATTAAACCGAATTCCAAAATTCTATTCCAACTGCAACCCATAAATCACAATTTTAGAACTTTTTTGTTTCTACTGCCCTTTAAATTTCGAATTTTTAGAAAACTGTTCTGTGCGAGCATTTACGTCTTTAGAGTAACTGCCATGCCAAATTTCAAGTTTGTTCCGTTAACCAGTTCAAAATAAATCCTAATTGAGATAATAATATTTTTTAATTTAAGTTTTCCACTCATTTCACGATTAAACTTTTAAAACTTTTTGAAACCGTTCTCAGCAAGCATTTATATCTTAAAAGTAACAACCATGCCGAATTCCAGCCTTTTTCACTAATTGTATCACACAAATCGCCATTTTAGAACGTTTTTTGCTGTTGCAAACTTTTAAATTTCGAAATTTTGGAAAACTGTCGGGAGCGAGTATTTATGTCTCTAAAGTAACAGCCGTGACAAATTTTAAGTTTCTTGCTCTAAAAATTCCAAATAAATTGAAATGTAGAACGTTTTCCGCTCAATTTTAAATTTCGAATTTTTTAGAAACTATTCATAAAAAGTATTTACATTTTAACTATGTTAAAACCTCACCAAATTTTGAATTTCTATCTCCCAACAATATCATAGAAATCGCAGTTTTAGAGCGTTTTGTTGTACAGACATAAAATATAGCCTATGTTGGAGCAGAGAGGGCCACCAGAGAACTTTGCAACCATTATTTCTTAAATCGGTTCGGTAGATGCAGATATTCCCCTTACAAGCAAACAAACTTACAAATAAACGTTACTTCTTTATAATATGAAGTATAGATTAGGGGTCTGTTGGGATATTTGACCCGATGCACAAAACAAAGTCTCAAGATCGCTTGCGTCAAATTTTGGGTCATCTCTTACACCTAGTTATGCACAGATACTGAATGTTTCAATGAAAAATCACCACAATCTAGTAAAGTAAACGCCTGAAGAAGATGGTTAAATTGTTCAGTGTAGTTTTAGTTACCATAAAACTTTTGTATCTAAATTATCTTGACCAGTTTCAACATTAAATAGCATTTAAAATAATTCTTCGATTTCAAAAATGCTTGCTTCAAGGTATTTTCATCATACATTTCTCTGTAAAACTACTACCTGTTTTCATGTTTTAATAGCGATACTTTTTGCAGAATAAGGTCAAGAAAGTGAAAAGGGCTGAAAAAAAAATAAAATTACGGCAGCAGAAGCGTTAGTTAGTTTTTCTAGATTAGATAGACATTTTTGTGGTTTGTCATGACTAGTGTTGCGAGGTGTACCGCGTAAATCAGGTACTGGTGTCATTTGGGACACCAGTACCAAATGACACCATTTGGTACTGTTTACCAACATTTGTTACAAATGTTTTACACTTGTAACAAATGTTGGTAATTTGTTACAAATGTTTACATTTGTTACAAATGTACACCATTTGGCCCCGATTTACGTGGAAAACCTGGCAACACTAGTCATGACAGAATATTATAAAAACGATTCATAAGTATGTAAAAGATTTTAGATTTGTTTTTTTAAATCCAAAATAAGCAAAATTTTATTACACTTTTAAAATATACTTCAGAATGCATACTTTATTTCCGGTTCATTTTCTAAGCAAATTTTTAAAATATTACAAATTTCTTGTAATGAAAATTTAAAAAAAATTAAATGTTAAAATCTGACATACAAAGAATGCAAGAAATGTATTCGTCTTAAAGTTTTATACATTACACTCTTCCCTAAACTATTTCCAGGTTATTTAATATTTAGAATATTTTCAAATAATACGAAAAGTATAGTTTACATTTTCGTATACCATGTCAACAAAGAAGAGTTGAGGGGCAATTTTTGTATTTTCCGAACAATTTGATTTTAGTTTGCGCTGATATTCTTGCAATTTATTCTTGACATTCAAATAATTCTTGCGACAGAAATATTTTTAAACATAAATTAATATAAAGAATATCTGATAAATCTGCTGTGTACTTCTTTCCTCTGTTATTTTTATGTAATCTAAATATAAATTTGATATATAACCTTACTTCCAACAATAACTAACTATATATATATATATATATATATATATATATATATATACATGGTGTTTCAAAAACGATAACACAAAGTTTTAGAGGTGGTATATCTACAAGAAGTCCTTTTCTGAAGGAAAAAAAATTATTCGGTGAAAAATACAGAATTCCTAACTCTAAACTATATCCAGATTTTTTTCATTACTTAAGCAATACTGAGTATGTTTTAGCGTAATCTTTAACTGAATGTCTCTCCTTTTATGGGAAGTTCTGGAAGTTCTTTATTATCAATTGAATGATACCGTACATAGGCGTAACCAGCCATTTGAACGGGGGGGGGGGTGCCCAGACTTTTTTACCAGAACATGTTGGATACAAACAATATCTTATATAGTAAAACCTACTAAAACCCCACAAAACCGGTTGAATTTCCGTTTTAGACAGGTTTTCATCTTAGAAGGTATAACTGTGTGTTATTTCTTTTAAAAAGGGCTCAAATGCGATTTTTGTTTGTGTGAAGAAGGGTGAGAAGGGTTTCAAATCATTAAAACTAAATCTAATGGTAAAAAAAAAGATATTTAAATGTCCTTGCAGCAGTGACATAAGACAGTGATTAAGTGTGCTCACAAGTGTAAAACCTTTTGGCACCCTAACTTCTTATACAGATTTAAAAAGGCCTTTAATCATGCTGGAAACTGCTATAGGCACGGGGAACACTGCATGATATCTAAAATTATCTCAGTCAAAGTCTAAGTAGATGAAATTTTGCCGGATAATAAATCTGAGATAATACATGCAGTACACCAGTACATACGCACGAAAGTTTTTCAGAATGTACGATTACTTCTTAGGGATCACCGGAGGGACCCAAGACATTTTGGAGGAAAGTCTATATAAATAATTATTACAATATTATAAATAATTATAATATTCATTAATACCGTAATTTCCGGCCTATAATCCGCGGATCAAATAATCGTGTTTCGACCCAGAAATTTTATTTCATTATTGAAGTTAAATATTTATCGCGATTTAACAAGTTACGTTTTATGAAACACGATTTCTGGATCTGAACATAATTGTTTGATCCGCGGATTATAGGCCGGAAATACGGTAATTCATGTTTTTACCACAGAATGTATCGAATGATGAAGCAGGTCATGATAATATACACTGAATTTTATCAAGATGATTAAAATTATACTATCATGATGCAACTGTAATAATAAAGATAGGTGCTTATCTGTCTCTCTGTGTGTGTACGCGCGCGCGCTGAACTCTGAAAAAACAATGCAGCGCACAGCCGTAAGATTTGACAGGACCTGTATGTCTGAACTCATGCCTATCGAAGAAAATTTCTGGAAATTTTCAATTAATTTTTTATGCGAAGTTTTTCGCATTTTGCGGCAGTTTTTTCAAATTGGTAAAAAATAATCCGAATTCAATATTTTATCCAGTAAACTTTGTCTTCTTTTCAATAAAGTGGTTTTCGAGATTCCCACAGCGATTTTTCAGTTTTTAACAATTTTTTACTGTTATTTTTAGAGCGTATTTTTCGTATTTCGCGGTGATTTTTTTTTTCGACATTCCTAAAAGTAATCCGGTTTAAATCTTTTACCCAATTAGTTAATATCGTTCCCTGTGTTTTTTTAATATTTTCCGAATTTTTAATGCGATGATTTTTTGTGGGGGTTTCCGTGCTTTGAGGCGATTTTTTTTACCTTTTTAGAAACAGAAAAAACTCTCCGGTAATTTTTGCAATTGCCGTGATTAAATTCGAATTGAAATAATGTCAAATCAGTTCTTATAAGAAAGCTGAAAATGTAATTTGGCTCGAAATAAAAAACGCAATAATTCAAGATTCCCTTGTTTCGAGACAGAAGAGATCGTAACTTGCTCGGGAGTACATTGCCGTAGGTAGTCCCCCCCATCCCCCCCCATCCCCCCACCAGTCCTTGATTTATTTAATTCTATATTTGTTTAAAAAAACAACCAACGAAACTCCTCTAGCAAAGAATTTTCCTTTGAGGGACAGTGTTTGAAATAACGTGCGGGATTGTGCGGTTTTTGCATAGAAAAGGAAAGTCCCGCATAATAAAAAATGCTGTGCAGTATTTCCCTCCTCCAAATTTTTTCAGAGACCTGTGATTCTTCAGTGAGTATTTTAAAATTTTTTGAAGTCCCCGATTTTTATTTCTTTTATGGAATTCCTCATCGGTCCCGGAAGAATTTGAGAATTTCTTCGAACGATCGCGGAAAAATATCGGGAATTTCGATAAAACAGTGCAGAAAGTAATCGCCAATTTCGTCAAAAGATTGCGCAAAAATATTACAAATTTCGATAAACGATTGACGAAAAAATTTTGCAAATTCGTCAAAATGTCGCGGAAAAGAGTAGAGAATTTTGTTAATTGGTACGGAGAGATATCGAGAATTTTCCCGATCGTTCGCGCAAAACTATCTCGAATTTCGACAAATGATCTCCCTGTAAAAAAATCAGTTTCGCCAATCGGTCGCAACAGAAAATAAATTTCGTCAGATGATCGCGGTAAAAACGAGAATTTCATCAAAGGATCGGAGAAAGAAAGCACGAATTTCGTCAAAAGATTTCGGAAAGAAAAAGCGAATTTCATCAAAAGCTCGTGGAAAGAAAACGCCAATTTCATCGAAAGATTGTGCTAAAGAAATGCCAATTTCGTCAAAATATCGCGTTAAAAAATGCGAATTTCGTCAAAGGATCGCGGTCAAAAAGACGACTTTTGTCAAAGGTTACTGGTGAAAGTGCGGATTTCGACAAAAAATTGGGTAGAAAGACGTGAATTTCGTTCAACGATTTTGGGAAAAATTGTAAATATCATGAAATGATCGCAGAATAAAATCGCGAATTTCATCAAAATGTACTGCACTGGGCTAAAAGGTTGAAACTGGGTTCCTTTTCCTACTTTCAAAAGAACGCCGCAAAACGAGAAGAAACTCTAAAAATCGTATTAAAATTTTCAGAGGAAAAAAATTACTATATTGACTTCAAAGACTACAACCATATTATTTTTATGAATGTCAAAAAATGGCCGCGAAACACGAAATTCAACCAACCAACCAACCAACCAACCTCCAGATTAATTTGAATTTTCTGTGCTATTATTTTTAATTGTCAAAAGAGGCGTACCCCCCCCCCCCTTTCCCCCGGCTAATCTCATTTTGGAATTATCGTTTCACATCTGCATTCCCTTTCAAATTTTGTTTATTATTTCTAGACTTTAAACTACGAAAGCAAAGAAATGAATAGTTCCTATCCTCGTCAAGAACTTGCGTTAACTTCTCATGAAATTGCAGAAGCATGCAATAGAAAGAACGGCGCTTAAAAAATAATTTCCCATGAACAAAAGATGTCAAAGTGGGATTATAAAGCCACCAGTTTGACTTTGTATGAATGATACAGATTCTTGTAAATATTCTAGTTTTAAAAAAGATAAACAACCTAATTTTCTTACAATAAAGAAAAAAAGGAAGGGAAAAAAAAGTGGGTTTCTTTTTTTATGACATTTCAAAACTAGGCTGTTAGTTTTCTGAACTAAACTAATTTGCTAAACTAATTGAATTCTGCTTTCTCTTCTCTTTTTTCGTTTGTAGATTTCGATTTTTTAAAATAATTGTGCTTGAGTCTGCACAAGCGGGGGGGATGGGGGGGTGCCCGGGCCCCCAGGGCACGCCCCATGGTTACGCCTATGCCGTATGACACCGTACCAGCTATACTCCAAATTTATCGGAGTCTAGATCACTGCCATTTTGATGCGAATTAACATAAAGTAAAGTTCTGGGAATACATTTTTACTCATTGAGAGAGAATGTGTGTAAATCAAGATGCAATTTATAAGTGTTTAACCTAGTGTAATTTGGATGCGAATTGGCACTGTGTGAAGTTTGGAAGCTCATTATTACTCCTGAATGACACAGTGCGTAGTATCAGCTACACTATGAATTTATTAGCGTCTAGCTCAGTGCCGTTTGAATACGAATTGACATTATGTAAATTCTTGGCGTGCATTATTACTCATTGGGTGACACTGTGTGTAATGCCAGCTGTATTCTGAATTCATTAATGTTGAACTCAGAGTAATTTGGGTACGAACCGTCATTGTGTGAAAATTGGGGGCCCATTCTTATTCTTGGATGACACCGTGTGCAATGCCAGCTGCATATTAGCGTCTGGCTCAGTGTCGTTTGAATTCCAACTGACATTATGTGAAGTTCTGGGAGTGCATTATTACTCGTTGAGTGACAGTGCGTAATGTCAGGTACACGCCTAATTTATTACGTCTATCTCAGTGTAATTTTGACAATATCTGAAGTTCTAGGAGTGCTCTTTGATTTACACCGTGTGTAATGCCAATTGAATTCTGAATTTATCATCGTCTCGTTCAGTGTAATTTGAATGGGAATTGTATGAATTTCTAGCACTTATCATTATTACATCACAATTCTCTGGAAGCGAAGATTGCTGCTCAAAATATTGTTACAATATATTCCAGCTATGAATTTAAAGCTATGAAAGAAAACATAGCTCAGGGTTCTGCTTGTAGCGAGGCACTCTGTATATGTGTCTGAGTAAGATGATAATAGCCGATGTCCACTAGCCGAAAATTCTTTCTTGTAATGTTTTTAACGGTCTTTTGAAGTTTGTCGTATATTTTTGTGATATTCTTCATATATATTTCGCCTCAAGATATTTTTAATGCCACTTTCAATAGAATTAATTTACATATCAAGATTGAACATTATAAATAAAATAATTATATAACAAAGGGCATGTGTATATTTAAAAGTAATGTTTGAAACATTGAACATTTAAACATATTGTGTTTTTATCAATTAACCATTATTATTATTTTGGTCAACATGATGTCGTAACCTATCTTGGTAGGCTTTATTTAGAAATATTTTTGATATTTCATATTTAAAAGCATTCGTTAAAAATGTATGAATATGATATGAATCAAGTAAGGGGTTACTGGATGAGCGTGAGGTACAGTGGGAAGTGATTTCATCGTTCCACCCCATCCTATATTTAGTTATAGTCAAAATTGTAGGGAACCTCTACCCTGAACATTTTGGCTTGAAACTTGAGAAATTGGTACCTTGGTCAAGTCAGCTTTGATATTTTATACCAAGATAATAATATTCATTTTAAGTCAGCAAAACTTTTATGATACGATTTACACTGATCTAAATGATGGACAACTGTTACAGCATCTAACTTTTACACACAAAAAAATAAGATTTGTTTTACTACAGGAAAAATTAGAATTCATAAGTGACAGATAAAATAATCTAGGATTTAGCATACAATCATTTATCCCCTTCCCGCCATGCTTTCCTGTGAGAAACGTGATAGCTCTCCAGTGCCTATCCACGCTTCTTTGCAGCGAACTGAAAATGTCGTTATCGATTTTCGTTTAGCATTTTAAAACTTATAAAAAGTAATAACAGAGTTTATATGCCAAAACACAAAGTATTTTAAGGACAACGCGATTTTATAATAACTGCTTTAACTCATGAGACTTCTTACTTAAAAAAAGCTATTGCAAAGTACATACCACAACATTCAGCAGCAGAATCTCTTCATTTTCACCGCGCTGGCAGAGAATGGGTTAAAAATATACGTATGACATGATTTGTAGCAGTCTAACTAACTATTAACCGGTAGCTGCATCCTTTAAATTTTTACACTCTGAACAAGTAAACTACTTCATTTAAATGAGTTGACAGTTCGATTTTAGAATTTATTGTTAAGAGAACATATGATTTAATGAGAGATAATTTTAAAATATTTATATAAAAGAATGAATAAAGAAATCTGAATATTTATAACAATTCAAAATTTCTGCTTTAGTAATGTTCTGAAACATTTTCCCGATTCTTTTGAAGATACAGAAATTTCATGAAACGGCAGCAGAAAATAACCATTTTGGTCACGAACAAATATTTTTGTTTCGTTGTCCATAGATTAGTTTTCGTTTCACTGTCTTTAAAAATCTAGTTCAAAATGTATTGTTAAAGAATCAATAGTTTAGTGTATAAGCACATTAAAAATTCTGAAAAGAATATTTTTTAAGTTATTAAATGAGGTTATAAAACAATAAATTCCAAAAGATTGGCATTGAAAACATTCTTGGCGTCCTTAAAATATATATATTACCCTTCATATTTCAAAAGAACAAATATTATCAATATCATTCTGTTTGTATGTTGTACAATAAATGGTATGAGTTAAAGTTTTTATTTTTATTTTATTTTTTTTTTTTTAAATAACATGAAAACTGTATTTTTTTTTAACTGAAATAACCTCAAGTAAAATAAAATGAATTTAACCTCAAGTAAAATAAATAAAAGGTATCGTGTTTTAGCCTTATCTAAGAAATTAATCACTATCATTGTATTTGCATATTGTACAATGAATGGTTGAAGATTTTTTTTGTTTTTTTAGTAAATAACGTGAAAAGTGTATTTTTATAAGCTGAAAGTACACACCTCAAGTAAAATAAATGAAAGGTATCATATTTTATCCTTATCTAAGAAATTATTGGCATGCATACCTAATTTGGACAGTTGGCATATGCGGGTTTCCATCTCTTTATGCAGTTTTCATTAATGCGATTTTTGACTAGTGTTGTAAATTGTTTTAAATACTCTCTCAATTAATATGAGGAAAATTTCGGTTAGTACGTAAAGCACAATAGATAATCCATTTCCGTGATAGCCTAATGACACACGGTACTAATATTTTTATAAAAATGGAAAAAAGAAAACTTACAAGAAGTTAAAATGCATTTTCGAATTACTTAAACTATACTTTGAAGAAAGTGAAATGTGCAATGGATAATTATTAATTTATTATTAAAACGATTAAAAGTACCTATGTTTGCAGTTTTCAAACTGTAATGTACTAAGTTTTATTAATTTTACCATAATTATTTTAATTGGCAACTAAATCAACGAAATGTAATTATCCAACTAAGTGAAAAGTTCACAGTCCAAAATTCGAATAAGGGACCATATACGCTTAAGCTACCAATGCTTTGATTCGAATCCTGCCCAGGAAAATTTTCTCTCAGTTGGAAAAATTAATTTCGTGTAATACAATAAGTAAAAAATCAAACTGTGTAAGTTTTTAATAATTAACACAATACAAATTTAAAAAAAATAATCTTTGAACTACAATAGCGCATATTTAAATTTGAAATTTGCTTTTATTTAATTTCTTGATTGTCCACTTATTAAGTTTATGTTACATGAACATCGTTTATATTAGAAAAAAGATATTCTAAAATGTTTAAAATAATCTGTAATACGTCCTATCTAACAGGAACACATCGAAAAAAATCTTATAGTGCACTATTATATTACATATTATGTACAAGGGATTAATAAAATGCACGTAGATCTTTTGTTGTTTTCCTCTTAAATGTTGCCAACCAGTGGCTGAGAGATTCTGATCTCAAAGCTGGCAGATGTGAGGTACTGGGTTCGAAAACAATCGGGCCCGTCGGCCTAATCAGCCATGGCTTTCTTCGACCTTTGCATAATTACGAGTTAAGATACCTTAGAAATAGCGCAATGGAGGGCATCTACTCTCGGGCCTATATCTCTCGTGCAGATAATCGGCCGTCATAAACAATAACAACCTATTAAATTTTTGTTTCGATTAATGCGGTAAGATCATGAATTGATTAACTGCCCTAACCGAGGAATATATGAACATATTGAACTATATTCTTTTTGTGCTTATTTTATGTAACTTAACAAGATATATTAAAAACAGATATTTCTTATATTAAAAAACATCAGTTATTTTATCCTAAAATTAGTCCTAAACTTTTTATCCTAAAATTTCTTAGTATTCCAAGTTTTATAAACATCTGCAGAGATTGTTTGAGATTGAATGCTCAAAAATCAAATAAAATGAGATTTCAACGTAATATCTGGCTGTTATCTTCTGTATTCAATACGTAATTCAGAGCAGATGGTATTGATCAAATGAAACTACTCACAATGTGACAACATAATAGATATTACAAAATTCTGCTACTACGTCAGATGCCAAATATTTTAAGACATTCATAACATTCCTGTTATTTAAGGAAAGTACCACACATGCATGTGTCAAAGCTTTTAATAAAAGATTATAGTTATTGCACTGAAGTGAAGATTTAATTTATAATTTATTTTTAACAGGTTCATTTAGTAAGTATAATAAATATTTTAATTAATACAAAAGTGGCACATTCAACAATCTGAAGCTTAAAACAAGAGTTTTTTAATTTTTTTAAATATTGTTTTATAATCCTTTATAAATAATACATTTTTAGTTTTAATAATTGGAAGCATTTCTTGAATACTGATTACAAAAACTTTTAATTATAATTCCGTTTAAATTCCCTATTATTATTTTTTATTTATTTCATGCTGCACTTTTTACTTAATATTATATTCTACCTATAGAATGTAGAGATAAAATTTCCTGACTTAGGAATATAAATTTCAACACTTCAGAAGAAAATACTAAGTATCAATAAGATAATTTGTTGTAGCTTAGAAATTTCCTTAAAAATTATAAAAAGAGCCAAATTTTACATTTATTGCAATGAATACATAATTTAAACGGTTTTTTGCATAGTAGTTCTTTCTTATCCTGCATTTTTATGAGCAAGTTGCATAAGGATTTATCGTTCAAATTTGGATGATAAGTAGAAAATAGAAAAATAAGTCAATCTCACATAGGAAACTATGGGCGCAAACGTTTGCATGAGGTTGTAGAAGGTGCTGTGTATCTACAACTTCTGATCACACGCAAAGTTCTCTGTGAAGTCCAGCCTGTTGTCATTTGACAAGATGACTTTGCATAAATGGCATGAATCATTATATGTTAAATGAATATGCAGATATGGATCTAACTTGCGGTGAGACAGGGTGAAAACGGTCAGAGAGCCGCGCAAATTTATGCAAAACGCTACATCCAATCGGCGCAAACCTCAGCATCAAATGTTTACACGTGTTCATCAACAACTGTGAGAAATTGGATCGCTTATCAGTAAATAGAGGAGACAACAGATTGGATTTACATGGACAGTTCTAATTGAGGAAATCTATCTTACATTCCAAGAACAACCAAATGTCTGCTAGCAGGGTATTACTCTCCGGTTTGGTGTTTCTTACTCAACAGTGTCACGGATACTGGACAAGGAACACCTGCATTCCTTTTCGGTTGTTAATAAATACATGCAAACGTTGATTCTGAGGTTTGCACCGGTTGGGATAACGTTCTGCCTACATTTGCGCAGCTCTCCGACAGCTTTCCCACATCGCACCGTAAGTTAGATGTATAGTTGGATATTCTTTTAAATTATAATGATTTATGTTACTTCTGCAAGGTCACCTTTAAGAAGACCGCCTGGATTTGACAGAGATCTTTGCGCGTGATCAGACGCTGTGGATTCACTTCAACATCATGCGTTCGTTTGCGCCTATGTGAGATTGCCTTCTTTTGCTATTTTTTACACAGCTACCAAATTTGAATGATCAATCCCTATACACACTGTATAAAAGAGAAATGAAAACATTTTACACCAGCAATTACAACTAGTCGTTACTTACAAGAACTATCTAAATGAATAGCTTTTCTGCTGCAACTAATTCTAATAGAACAAAGTTACTGGTACAAAACTATTGGAGTACTTTTAAATGATGTATATAAAAGTTGCTCAGGGAGGGCATCTATAAATCAAAACCAGACCGAACTATTTTTTTTCAATGGCAATACACAATTCTGACAATATAGTGTACATCTTCGGTTCAAACTTTGCAAATAAACAAAAATTCCTTTCATTTCGATAAGTTTTAGAATTGTAAGTATTCAAAATGTAGAGCTTCTATTGTTAAATTACATTTTACTAATATCTGCTGAAATTATAACCCTAATGCGATAATTTTTTGTGTGGTTATAATACTAAAAAACCCATACATAAATACACTGAATTTAAAAACTGCTTTAAAAATTTATACTTTAATTTATGCTTTAATGCTTTACTGCTTTAAAAATTTTATAATTTGAATTATGAATTATGAAATTAATATTTGAAAAAAATGTGAATAGCAACTTACAATTTCTTTGATAGCTTTATATTTATTATGTCCTGCTTTATTCGAATTCTCAATTTCAAAATTATCTTCTAAGTAGTTTTCGAATTATGATTAAAAAATCTCAAACTGACGCTTTAAAGAGCCGTCTATGAAGTGCAGAAAAGCATAATTTGAGAAGATAAATATTTTACTCGTTTTATTGAAACATTTGGTGTGGAAACAGTAGAAACATATTAATCGAATTTCAACAATTGGGTACCGAATTTCTATTTGGAAACAGCCCCTAAAATATGCTCTTTTTAATCTAATGAATTTCTCTTAAACTATTCGTAAGAATTTCATGAAAATTAGTTTTTAGATTAAATGACACGTGCAGAATTTATTCATGGTGTCAAACTTCGGTATTGTTATTGAAAAAAAGTTTGGGTTCGTTTTGATATTTAGATGGCCCCCTAAGCAAATTTTATGTACATCATATAAAAGGACACTTCATTTCCAATCGCTTTGTAACAATAGCTTTATTCTGCAATAATTTGTTGCAGAGTTAGTAGAGGATGTTTACTTTTTTCTTCCACTACTGTACATTCGCATCCCCTAGCGTTTGCCAGAAAATAAAGATTTTTACATGTTTAATTTATTATTAAACAAGTTGAAGCAGAATTCAGAATAGAAATCTCAGAAGAGGAAGAAACAATAATATTTCAAATAATCAATCAATTAATATCAGAAATCAATTTATATTTTATGACGTATTAAATTTTTTTTATTTATTTATCACTTATTACTTTTTATCCGACTTCAAAAAAGAAGGAGATTCTCAATTTGAGGAGTTTTTTTTTTTTTTTTTTTTTTTTTTTTTTTTTTTTTTTTTTTGTATCTTCACCGATTACTCCGAAACTAAGCGACCGAATCGTATTTTTTTTTTTTTAATTGAACGAGGATTCTCTCGAATTGGTCGCATTTAAATTTCGTCAAAATTAGTTTAGTACTTTTTTTAAAAATTCAACAAAAAGGAATAAAATAAATATTTTCCCATACGTTAGCTGTTCGTAAATCGTTGGGTTAGATGGATGCGAAGTGCCCGCCATTAAACGATCATCCGATGTCTCTTTAATCTTTTTTGTGTATGTTCATCGATTACTCCGAAACTACGCGACCGATTCTTGTGATTATTTTTATTGAAAGAAGATACTCTCGATTTGGTCTTATTTAAATTTCATCAAAATTGATTCAGTACATTTTTAGGAATTCAACAAAAAATAAATATTGAACGATTTTCATCAAGTGACGTAGCGACTGTTCGATTTGGAAAATCGTTACCCCTCGAATTTCCCCCCTCTTTGTAACGTTTTTGTTTCCAGGATTTTTGTAGGGAAAACTAAAAAGGAATTTTCTAATCGTTTAAAACTTTTAACAATCAAAAAGCCCCCCCCCCCCAAAAAAAAAATACTGTTTAATCATAAAAACATGTATAATAATCACTTATAAACAGATTAAGTTAAATAATGCTATAAAAAGGATAAAATATCTTTATTAAGATTGACGATCGTTTCGTCGCACAAACGGCGACATTTTCAAAATCATTCACGTTAGAAAATATTTTCACATAATTTAAAAACAATAAACAAAGTAAACAATGTCACAAGGCATGATGCATAATGAAAAACATTGCAAAGATAAAATTGAATTAGTTATTTGCAAGCGTGGATTCATTTTCATATAATTAAAAAAAAATAACATGGTAAACAATGTCACGAGATAACATGCATAATGAAAAACATTGCAAAATATAAAATAAAAAATAAAATTATCTTGGCTATTTGCGAGCGTTGATTAATTTTTACTATTGTCACTAAAATTACATAGCATCTCTTTCCAGAGTTTAGGTAAATCAAGGGACACTGAATCATTGCACATATTCTTGTTATGCAAAAATATCTCTATTGATTCTCGTATTATGGGTGGTAAATAAAATCTTGATGTATTAATAAATTGCTATTTTGAAAATCAATCTGTAAAGGTTTTTCGCTGCATAATCTGGCCAAAGCTGTGGTTCTTCTGTTGTATTTTATGTCTGCTATATGCTCTTTGATTCTAGTTTTAAGTTTTCTACTGGTCATACTACATATTTTTAATCGTTAAATATTATATAACGTAAAAATCACTAAAAAAATAAAAGTAAATTCTGAACTCTAAATCGTTTACATTCATACAAGATTTCTACAGCACACTTTCGTAATTTGAAGAACTATATTTTTATGGTGGAGGGATGTGCAAGCTAATACAGGTTGTGCCAAAAGTCCTGGGCAAATTTTTGAATTTAATGTAAAATCAATTAATTGAAGTTAGGTTTTTTTCGTTAAAAAGTTAATCATTATCAGGAATTTGCTTATTATCTAAAAAACGCATATAATAAGTGTTGAACTAAAGAAAATATTTTTAACAATAAAATAGTAGGAGGATAATCCTATTTTTGATTGGTAATATTACCTCAAAAGTTGTTCGTCTGTTTTACGAAGATCATCTAAATATTTAAAGTTGCAGTACTAAATATGTCCAAGGTTATAACAATTCCTTGCATTTCTAGTTTCATATTCGGCGATAAATGTATAGTAAATGTTGATAGTGAATATGACTTCCAGCTGGGATATGGTTGTTATATCACAGAAATGTGCTATATGATATAAATATGCAAAGCATAATATGATGGTTCTGCTGTTTTGTATGCAAAAAGAATAATGATTTCCAAAACGCTACTATTTCGATCAATACTAAACATCTCATGAAAGTGTACTTGCAAATAAGATCAATATATCTTTTTAAAAAACACAGTTTGTATTTACTACTCGTATCAAAAATTTCGGTGACTGTGTTGTGATCTCCAATCTGTGTTGGTGGAAAGATAACATAGCTATCATCAATGAACTCCCGTTTTGCAGATATGCTCTTTGGAAAACTGATTACAGTTACTGAAAACATTCCTTGAAACTTTTTGGCTAGATGATTTTCAGTGTATCGTTGGCCGTAACTTCTCCAGCCTCCTATAAGAAACTCTTTCCTTTTCAACCCGGGGGAGGGGGTGGTTTAAAACAGTAAAATTGCGAGCCAAGATCTCCTAGTACAAATCAGCTTTAGTCGAAACTACGACTCCAAATACTAGCCCATAGGCAGGACCCATGGCATATCTACTGGGAGGAACGTCCCATTTTCAACAAGTAAATTTAACGGGTTCATAATGAACAATGATGGTTACACAATGAAAAAAATCCCTGCCGGCCCGGCCTACAGGCAGAGGTAGATTTCGAAGTTAAGTATACTAATTTCACCAACAAAAACTAAATCATTATTAGATATAAATCCACTTTAACAGTTTTGTCTGTCTGCTTTTGACGAGTTTTTATTTCCTTTTTATATAATATCTGGTTTTATCAGAATCATGTTAAGGCGGTATTAAAAAAAAAATACTTTTCCATGCTCAACAACTCGAAATTTTCTGGCACATTATCAGATTCATTTTTAATAATAATAAAAAAAATATGAAACATGCTGACGTGATTTTTTAAAAGATTTATAAGCGACCTGTGTTTTTATTTTTCTATCAATTAATTAAAACTTGATTGATAAACAATTATTTTCTCAGTAGGGCAATATTTTTCGTTTCTAACACAATTGCTTCGGGAAATTCTGTTCAAAATGCCCACATTGACATCATTTTTTGAAATATATTTTGCCTTTATGAAAAAATCGATCATTATTTTACATTATATAGTTTCTGAATAAGAGAATCTAGCAATTGGATGCGTTTGAGAGCAAAAATGAATTTAAAAATGAGTAAGAAAATAGACAAGGATTTGAATGCACCCTTAATAAGATGATTTTTTTTTTCAACCGCTATGTATTTTTAATTTGTTTTTGCTGTAAGAATTGACCCTATCAAATACTTGTCTATATAAACGTTGAAGACAATATTAAGAAGATTTATGATAAATTCATGGATATTTTATATCTTGTGAATTGACGGAGTTATGAATTTTTTTTTCTTCAACACCCCCTTTTTTTTCGTTTTTAATTTTTCTTGCGGTACGAATTGGTCCTATCAAAAACTTGTGAATATAAAAGTTGTAGATAATATTAAGGAGATGTATAATAAAATTAATTGAATTTGATATCTTGAGAATTGACGAAGTAAAGAATTTTTTTCTCCCAAAACCCCTATTTTTTACGCCCTTGGGCCTATTTTAAATTTTATCAAAAATCTGTGATGCATGAATTTTTGGCGCTATTTTTAGAGTAATAAAAACTTTAAACTGATTTGATATGTACAAAAATTAAGAAGTTATGGGGTTTTTTCGGTTTTCAAAAAACCCCTCCCTATTTCCATCCCCTTTGTCCGCTTTTGCCCATTAACGAACTTGACCGAGATTTTTTGTCCCTTGATTTTATGTATCAATTTGGAAGAGATTTGTGCAAAATTACGGAAGTTATCGTGTCCAGAAGAAAGTAATAACACAATTGCTTCGGGAAATTCTGTTCAAAATGCCCACATTGACATCAGTTTTTGAAATATATTCTGCCTTTATCAAAAAATCGATCATTATTGTACATTATATAGTTTCTGAATAAGAGAATCTAGCAATTGGATGCGTTTGAGAGCAAAAATGAATTTAAAAATGAGTAAGAAAATAGAAAAGGATTTGAATGCACCCTTAATAAGATGATTTTTTTTCTTCAACCGCTATGTATTTTTAATTTGTTTTTGCTGTAAGAATTGGCCCTATCAAATACTTGTCTATATAAACGTTGAAGACAATATTAAGAAGATATATGATAAATTCATGGAGATTTTATATCTTATGAATTGACGAAGTTATGAAAATTTTTCTTCTTCAACACCCCCTTCTTTTTTTCGTTTTTAATTTTTCTTGCGGTACGAATTGTTCATATCAAAAACTTGTGAATATAAAAGTTGTAGATAATATTAAGGAGATGTATAATAAAATTAATTGGATTTGATATCTTGAGAATTGACGAAGTAAGGAATTTTTTTCTCCCAAAAACCCTATTTTTGTGCCCTTGAGCCTATTTTAAATTTTATCAAAAATCTGTGATGCATGAATTTTTGGCGCTATTTTTAGAAGTAATAAAAACTTTAAACTGATTTGATATGTACAAAAATTAAGAAGTTATGGGTTTTTTTTCGGTTTTCACAAAACCCCTCCCTATTTCCATCCCCTTTGTCCGCTTTTGCCCATTAACGAACTTGACCGAGATTTTTTGTCCCTTGATTTTATGTATCAATTTGGAAGAGATTTGTGCAAAATTACGGAAGTTATCGTGTCCAGAAGAAAGTAATAACACAATTGCTTCGGGAAATTCTGTTCAAAATGCCCACATTGACATCCTTTTTTGAAATATATTCTGCCTTTATCAAAAAATCGATCATTATTGTACATTATATTGTTTCTGAATAAGAGAATCTAGCAATTGGATGCGTTTGAGAGCAAAAATGAATTTAAAAATGAGTAAGAAAATAGGAAAGGATTTGAATGCACCCTTAATAAGATGATTTTTTTTCTTCAACCGCTATGTATTTTTAATTTGTTTTTGCTGTAAGAATTGGCCCTATCAAATACTTGTCTATATAAACGTTGAAGACAATATTAAGAAGATATATGATAAATTCATGGAGATTTTATATCTTGTGAATTGACGGAGTTATGAAAATTTTTCTTCTTCAACACCCCCCTTTTTTTTTTCGTTTTTAATTTTTCTTGCGGTACGAATTGTTCATATCAAAAACTTGTGAATATAAAAGTTGTAGATAATATTAAGGAGATGTATAATAAAATTAATTGGATTTGATATCTTGAGAATTGACGAAGTAAGGAATTTTTTTCTCCCAAAAACCCTATTTTTGTGCCCTTGAGCCTATTTTAAATTTTATCAAAAATCTGTGATGCATGAATTTTTGGCGCTATTTTTAGAAGTAATAAAAACTTTAAACTGATTTGATATGTACAAAAATTAAGAAGTTATGGGTTTTTTTCCGGTTTTCACAAAACCCCTCCCTATTTCCATCCCCTTTGTCCGCTTTTGCCCATTAACGAACTTGACCGAGATTTTTTGTCCCTTGATTTTATGTATCAATTTGCAAGAGATTTGTGCAAAATTACGGAAGTTATCGTGTCCAGAACAAAGTAATAACACAATTGCTTCGGGAAATTCTGTTCAAAATGCCCACATTGACATCCTTTTTTGAAATATATTCTGCCTTTATCAAAAAATCGATCATTATTGTACATTATATTGTTTCTGAATAAGAGAATCTAGCAATTGGATGCGTTTGAGAGCAAAAATGAATATAAAAATGAGTAAGAAATAGAAAAGGATTTGAATGCACCCTTAATAAGATGATTTTTTTTCTTCAACCGCTATGTATTTTTAATTGGTTTTTGCTGTAAGAATTGGCCCTATCAAATACTTGTCTATATAAACGTTGAAGACAATATTAAGAAGATATATGATAAATTCATGGAGATTTTATATCTTGTGAATTGACGGAGTTATGAAAATTTTTCTTCTTCAACACCCCCTTTTTTTTTTCGTTTTTAATTTTTCTTGCGGTACGAATTGTTCATATCAAAAACTTGTGAATATAAAAGTTGTAGATAATATTAAGGAGATGTATAATAAAATTAATTGGATTTGATATCTTGAGAATTGACGAAGTAAGGAATTTTTTTCTCCCAAAAACCCTATTTTTGTGCCCTTGAGCCTATTTTAAATTTTATCAAAAATCTGTGATGCATGAATTTTTGGCGCTATTTTTAGAAGTAATAAAAACTTTAAACTGATTTGATATGTACAAAAATTAAGAAGTTATGGGTTTTTTTCGGTTTTCACAAAACCCCTCTCTATTTCCATCCCCTTTGTCCGCTTTTGCCCATTAACGAACTTGACCGAGATTTTTTGTCCCTTGATTTTATGTATCAATTTGGAAGAGATTTGTGCAAAATTACGGAAGTTATCGTGTCCAGAAGAAAGTAATAACACAATTGCTCCGGGAAATTCTGTTCAAATTGCCCACATTGACATCATTTTTTGAAATATATTCTGCCTTTATCAAAAAATCGATCATTATTGTACATTATATTGTTTCTGAATAAGAGAATCTAGCAATTGGATGCGTTTGAGAGCAAAAATGAATTTAAAAATGAGTAAGAAATAGAAAAGGATTTGAATGCACCCTTAATAAGATGATTTTTTTTCTTCAACCGCTATGTATTTTTAATTTGTTTTTGCTGTAAGAATTGGCCCTATCAAAAACTTGTCTATATAAACGTTGAAGACAATATTAAGAAGATATATGATAAATTCATGGAGATTTTATATCTTGTGAATTGACGGAGTTGTGAAAATTTTTCTTCTTCAACACCCCCCTTTTTTTTTTTTCGTTTTTAATTTTTCTTGCGGTACGAATTGGTCCTATCAAAAACTTGTGAATATAAAAGTTGTAGATAATATTAAGGAGATGTATAATAAAATTAATTGGATTTGATATCTTGAGAATTGACGAAGTAAGGAATTTTTTCTCCCCAAAACCCTATTTTTTTCGTCCTTGAGCCTATTTTAAATTTTATCAAAAATCTGTGATGCATGAATTTTTGGCGCTATTTTTAGAAGTAATAAAAACTTTAAACTGATTTGATATGTACAAAAATTAAGAAGTTATGGTTTTTTTTCAGTTTTCACGAACCCCTCCCTATTTCCATCCCCTTTGTCCGCTTTTGCCCATTAACGAACTTGACCGAGATTTTTTGTCCCTTGATTTTATGTATCAATTTGGAAGAGATTTGTGCAAAATTACGGAAGTTATCGTGTCCAGAAGAAAATAATAACACAATTGCTTCGGGAAATTCCGTTCAAAATGCCCACTTTGAGATAATTTTTTGAAATATATTCTGCCTCCATCAAAAGATCGGTCATTGCGGTGCATTATATAGTTTCTGAATAAGCGAATCTACCAATTAAATGCGTTTGGGAGCAAAAATGAATTTAAAAATGAGTCAGAAAATAAGCAGTTTGGTTTTGAGTGCATCCTTAATGCAATGATTTTTCCAACACAATCCACTTCGAGAAATTCAGTTCAAAATGCCCACTTTAACAGCATTTTAAAAAATATATTCTGCCTCTATCAGAAAATCGACCATTACGGTACATTATAATGTTTCTGAGTAAGAAAACGTACAAATTGGAAGCCTTTGAGAGCAAAAATGAATTGTAAAATGAGTCAGAAAATAAGCAGTTTGGATTTGAATACACCCTTATTTAGATGATTTTTTTCTTCAACCACTATATATTTTTAATTCGTTTTTGCTGTAAGAATTGGTCCTATCCAAAACTTGTCTATATAGATGTTGGAGACAATATTAAGAAGATATATGATAAATTCATGGGGATTTGATATCTTGAGAATTGACGAAGTTATGAATTTTTTCCCCCAAAAACCCTATTTTTGCGCTCCTTGAGCCCATTTTTAACTTTATAAAAAATCTGTGATTCATTAAATTTTGGCCCTATTTTTAGAAGTAATAAAAACTTTAAACTGATTTGATATGTACACAAATTAAGAAGTTATGGGGGGTTTTCTGTTTTCACAAAACCCCTCCCTATTTCCCTCCCCTTGGTCCGATTTTGCCCATTAACGAATTTGACCGAGATTGTATGCCCATTGATTTTATGTATCAGTTTGGAAAAGATTGGTGCAGAATTACGAAAGTTATCGTGTCCAGAAGAAAGTGATATATATATATATATATATATATATATATAAAGTTTTTTACTGAGGGTGGTTTGGGGTTCTAGGGGTCATGATCGGTGTAGATCTGCAAAAAGTTTTCAGAAATTCCAACATAGGAACTATCCCAATAGGTAGTATTTCATACGAAATCTACCTAAAAATATAAACAAAGTAAAAGTAACTAAGCTAAATTGAAGCATTTACACGAACACATATAGTTTTCTAAGAAAACATAGAAAGAGACAAGAAAACAAGAACACATATAGTTTTCATAGGAGAAAAAGTCTATATCACCAAAATTGAGATTGTTCATCTGGAATAAAAAATTATTCTTTTCAATTAGATGGATACTATGGATAACACGACAGGATAAAAATAAACGGTTTACGATGTAGGTCAAGTGTTCGTGGAAAGGGGATGGAACGGAAAAATCATGATAATAACTGTTATTCAACATGATATATGATGAATTTTAGCACACAATGTAGCGATGGAAATAATAGGTCTCAGACACACAATGGCGAATTTTGTTTTCTCAATTTTGTACAAGTTTGACTTGAATGAGCAGTAATTTGTAACTAATAAAATTAACAGACGTTAATTATTTAACGGATGTCGGATACCAAAATTTACAACACCTCAAGAGTGTTGTTGACCTCGCAGATCACGAATTCTCTTGTACGTATTCGCAGCCGCTCTTGAATCGGAAGGGTACCGAAGAAATATTTGCGTACACATTGCTCTCTCAGAATAAACATGTGCAATTTTTGTTTCGGTCATTTCTCAAACGCTTTCAGGTTTTTATATTCATACTAGGGGACTCTGCCCTCTGCAAGCTACGCTCGCCAACCCCCGTTCAGGCACCGCAAAATCTAAAAGCACGATAACCTGGTCGGTTTTATAAAGATTAGAGGAGATTAAAATATAATGAAAAAACCTGTAGCGATCTCCCTGTAAACGGGTTTCCATTCAATTCCCTTTGATTGCGAAAATTTAAGGCCGAATCAGTTGCTCTTAAGACATCCAATGGTTGTTTTCGTGTTTGATTAAAGAGGACTAGTTAAACATTTGAAAAGAAGCTAAAATAAAATGAATTAAGTAAACAGAGTCTTTGACTCCCGGTATTTTTTAACAGCGTTATAAAACGATTGACATAATATAATTTACTACAATTACAACAATTTACTACTTCAACCCCTTCAAAGGCGGTAGTTCATATTTGTACCACTTAATTTTAATTCTCAAATGCCACATTGGCACCAGAATATTAGAATGAAAAATTTCCTTTTATTAAGTAAGTGAACAAAAGCATTTTCGTATTTCGAAATTTATTTGTAAATTCTTGTGCCATTCACTGATTTCAACATTTTACAGATAGAAGTACCTTGCCCCTGAAAGGGTTAAAAGCATATTAATGTATTTATTATTTTAAAGTTTCCTTTCTCTTAATATTCACGTGTAAATACAATTTTCAAGACATAATTTTCGATATTTTCCTGCTTTAAACGCGTAGTCTTTTAATAGTAATTTTAAAGGTTTTTTTTTTGTTTTAAATAGTCAGGAGTAAATACATTTTTAATCGTTGGGATATATTATTTATTGCTCTGTTTTTAGAATTGAAAACAATCTCTATAATAATAGCCTAAGTCATCTGACTATCATCAACAGTTTCGGGCAGATTCCATTGCTTTTTATATACCAGGCGGCCATTTTGATACTTTAATGTTTGCCAGCCACAGGTGATGAGTCGCCAAATATAATTTTATCGCCATGCTTTTAACGCGTAGTAATTTAATAGTAATTTTAAAGTTTTTTTTTTTTTGTTTTGTTTTAAATAGTCACGCGTAAATACATTATTAATCGTTAGGAAATATTATCCTTTGCGCTGTTTTTAGAATTGAAACAATCTGTATAATAATAGCCTAAGTCATGTGATTATCATCACCGGTTGCGAGTGGATCACTTTGCTTTTTATATTCCAGGCGGCCATTTTGGTACTTTAATGTTAGCCAGCCACAGGTGATGAGTCGCCAACTATTATTTTATCGCCATCATTTCACTTATATTATAATACTCCAAGACATGTAACTGTCATAAACAACTACGGGCCGATCCCTCGCTTTTCATAAGAAAGGTTTTCATTTTGATTAAAGAATCAAAATTATTTTTATCGAATAAAATTACATAAAAGTTGCCAAGATTGCAAAGAATTCTTGGTACTTTTATGTTACCCGGGTGCAAATTTCGCCAATAGCTTTATTTTTAAACTCGTCAGTTACCATTTTTTTTATTTTTCGAGTGGTAAATGAAAACGGTACTACTTGATTATCCCATCGACCAAAAATCCATCGTCAAACTATGGGATTAAATGCCAATAATGGTAGATCGTAAATGTCACATCCACTTGACTTTAAGGAAGTTACACGTGTTTACGCCATCAAGTGATTTTTATTTCGATACCTCATTTGTATTTTTATTAATGTTATACTAATTTATTTGTTCTTTCGTTATTTAAAATAAAAATTATGTCAATTTGTACAACTTGGCTAGAGTTTTGGCGATTTATATAATTTGGCGAAATTGATAGACGGGATAAGTAAGTAGTACCATTAAAACATTGCTTTGAAGTTCAAATTAAATGTCATGATTTTTTTACGACAATTTGACGAAAACCTCGTTTTCGAATACCAGTTACATACATATTTTTAAATTATTATCTATTAGTTTTAAAATGAAATAACAATAAATAAAATAAAGTTTAATTAATAGCTATAGAACAAAACAATTTGTAACATTGCTTTTAAATATAAAGAAAATAAATGTAAATAAACATTTATTAATAAATAAGCAACAATAACCGGTTTACCATGTCAGGCAAAATAACGCCATTTTGGCGCCAGTTAGGTATCCCGGTGCATATATGACATGTTTGCTTAATATTTTTCTTTTCGTTTCATTTAAAAAAAAAAAGAAAGAAGGGAAAGACATTAATTTTATATATTTCAGTTTTAAATGAAAGTTTTGTATTAAATAAAATGATAATGAAAAAAAAAATGCTACGGGAGAAATTTTTGGCGATTTGTCATCTGAATCGCGCTAATTTAAAAATACCGAGTTCCTCATTTTTCTATCAGAATCTTTCGATTTGGCGAAAAATTTGTCTAGTAAATTGAACTATGAATAAAATTAACATGATACATTTCTTAGCATACATTTAAGCAATGCCAAACTAGTCGCCAAATTAGTTTAAAATAATAACCTTTTCTAAAATATGAAAAAAAAAATTATCTGTTATGATTAATACTTGAGTTGCCATCATTAGATAAAAGTATTTAAAATGAGGAAAAAAATTAATATCTCGAAAACTATTTCGAATTTTATAATTCTAATACCAGATTTGAGATCTGCGAATCAATACGGATTTTTGTGTTAATTTTAATCGAAGGGAAACATAATCAGTTGTTTAATCAGTCGTTTCATAAAATCGTTTCATAAAGTCGTTTCATATAGTCGCTTCGTATAATCGTTTCATAAAGTCGTTTCGTAAATTCGCTTCATTAGGATTTTATATATATAGGGTAGATGTTGTTCTTCAAACGCCGTTTATGATTTCTGTGAACGCGAACGACTACAGTTTACTGAAAGCTATTGTCTGGAAAAAAAACCTGCACTGCTGATATCTTCTTCATCACAACATATTTCTACTTCCTCGTGGTCTCTCAAATCGCTTGTGCCTCCATTTCTTTCCGATATATCGTTACTTATTTATACTAATAGTAGTTTAAAATCATAAGTACGAGAATTTTATTGCTCTATGGATTATTTTGTATATATATATTCATAATATGATTGTTTCGAATAATTTTCCCAATATGGCTTCTAACAATATTGTAATCTTTAGGTATAATTAGCAGTTGTTATTCATCATGAATCTGAAATGGATTTTTACATTCTTATTCACCTTTTTTATAAGTAAAGCGCTTTTGGTGGAAGCAACGCAAGAACGTAAGTATAATTGCGCAGCTAATTTTGCAATTTTTAAAGAAAGCATATCAATAATCTTTTTATATTTTTATTGCTAAATGCGAAAAATATTTAATTTTTTATGCGTTGTCCGCCAACATAGTAAACGGCAAAACCGATGGAAATGTATGTAGATTTTTAAACATAACTCAGAAAATACTTAGCAGAATGAGCTGTAACTTTGAACTCGCATATTTAAAGCTGCTGGAAATCGATTTCTGTTTTTAAAACATCCCTGCCGGCTCTGCCTACAGACGTAGGTATATTTCAATGTTAAGTTCTAATTTCAACAAAAAACTAAGTCATGATTTGTAATAAACCCACTTTAGTAATTTTATCTTGCCGCTTTTGTCGAGTTTTTAATTTCATTTTTATATAAGAACTGATTTTATCAGAATCATGTTAAGGCGGAATAAAAAAAACACCTTTCTGTGCTCGGCAACTCGAAATAGACACATTCTCAGATTCGTTTTTAAAAGAAAAAAGATGAAACTTGCTGACGTGATTTTTGAAGAGGTTTATAAGTGACCTGTTTTTTTAACACTTTCCAACAAAGTTGAAAAGTGTTTATGACTTCGGTTTGTCTGTCCGTCTGTCCGCGCTCTAACTCTCGTAAATATACTCGGATCGTTCTGAAATTTTTGGATGTTAGTGACCTCTACCATAGCACGATCCCTATTTCAGATAAAGTTTCTAGCATGTTTAGTTCATTTACAGGGACAGTGAAAAGTTTTCCGTTACATTACGTCAATGGGAAAAATCGATTAAGATGATTTTTAATAGTGTTACACGCTTTCTAACTTAATAAAATTGATATGCATTTATGAAGCCCTTTAAAATATGCATTTTGTAGAATATGTGGTGCAAAGAATAGTTATTATTCATTTACATTCCACACAAAAGAATTCCGTTACATAATGATATAGGGGGGAATTGTTTGCGGCGTATTTCAATTATGTTACTTTATTTCATATATAATGAAAATGGTATACGTCGCTGAGGTTTACTTTAAGTTATTTCATGTATAATACGAAGTGCACAGCATTTACAGGGACGCACAAAAGATTCCAGATACTTTATTGTATCCGAAGTACTGTACAGTAGCAATGATTGCTGGAAATGCATTTTTAATTACATTATGTATGCTTTTATGTTTCACTATATTTATGCATTGTATATGGTGTGTATAAATGCTGTAATTCATATACAGGGCTACACAAAATTCGTATTGGTTACTAGGTATGATTGTAAATTGCTTAAACGTGGTTTTTCAATGAATTATGCGTTTTTATGCTGAACTGCATTTAGTTTACTAAGAAATGTTTGTAGAACATAAATAAGAAATTATACAAAGGGTGACGCAAAAAATTGGACACATGGCCATCTATAAATGATAATTTCTGGAAATGTAATTTCATTTGTTTTAAGAATGCTTTACTTTCAATTAAGCTTTAGCTAAATAGTGACGTGTATTAAAAGTAATAGATTAACTACAGGGCTGTACAAATGTATACAAGTATGTTTTGATCTATTAGTATAAATTGCTGAAAGAGAAATTTCAACCTGTTATGCGTTTTCTTGCTAAACTAAATTTTCCCATTATATAGTAGACATATATCAACCTACAGATCAAATACAGGGCTGTTCAAAAGAATTGGAATGACAAGTCTATAGCCGTCCCCCACCATTCGTCTATTTCTAAATCTACGGAAAGTAAAATTATGAAAATATTAGGGGTTGTAAAAGTTAATTTAAACCGTACATTAAAACTATAGCGATTGCCCTAGGTCACATAGTTTTCGAGAAAATTGAATTTTTCTGTTTGAGGAGCGCTGGCGATATATCGTGGGAAAAAAAGTAAACATCCCTTGATAACTCAGCAACAAATTATCGTAGATGAAAGTTACAGGTGCCATACGATTGGAAGTGAAATCTACTTTTAAATGATGTATGTAAAATTTGCTTAGAGAGCCATATACATATCAAAACGAACCCAAATTTTGTTTTTGTTTTTCAACAGCAGTATCCAAATTTGACATCATGAATAAATTCTACACCCTTCAATTAGCTAAACCAAATTTACATGAAATTCATATGATTAGTTTCCGAGAAATTAACTATTTTAAAATGAGCATATTTAAAGGATTGTATCCAAATTGAAGTTCGGCACTCGGAAACTAATCGATTGTGCTCAATTTTTTAATGAACTATGTCATTTCTATTACAAATATTTCAATAAAATAAGTAAAAAAATATTTTTTCAAATTATGCTTTTCTGCACATCATAGACAACCCCTTAAACCATTATTTTGATGTTTTTAATAATAATTCGAAAACTACTAGACATAAAAATTTGAAATTGTGAATTTGCAGAAAGGAGAACATAATAAATATAAATCTATCAAAAAAATCGCAGATTGCAACTTATATTTTTTTTTCGAATATTAATTTCAAAATTTATATTATGAAATTTTTTAAATTACAAATTCAATGTATTTATGTTTGGGTTTTTTATTATTATAACCACAAATAAAATTATCGCATTAGAATTATAATTTCAGGAGACATTAATAAAAATATGAAATTTTAATTTAACATTAGAAGCTCTAAAGTTTGAATGTTTATAATTCTAAATATTATAATTCATATCACTAGAAATTTCGTTTCTAGGTATTAGAAGATTTAAAATATAGTGTCAAAATTGGGTGTTGCCATTGAAAAAAAAAACAAGGTTTGGTCAGATTTTGGTTTGTAGATGCCCCCTAAAAAAATTTTATATACATCATTTAAAAGCAGATTTTATCTCCAATCGATTAGTACCAGTAACTTTCTTCTACTATAATTTGTTGCAGAGATAGTAGGGGTTGTTTACTTTGTTTTTCCACGATTGTACCTATCATCGCAGAAGTATAAAAGAATTGTCGATAATGATTGTTGAAAAAATTGTTGGTAATTAGCCGAGATATTAACCCTTAAAGACACGGACGATTTAGATATACATAAAGACACAGGCGGCGTAGTCTTTGCGCCATCGGCTTTTGAAGCCTTGGTAACAACTTTTAATGATATATTTGTGTAATGGAATGCCCAGTTGCTAATTCATATATTTTTTGTACGGAACCCTCTGTACTCGATTAATACAGGCAGTTGACCGGTTATTTCCCCTTTTATGTACTGGAAGCTCTGATGGGAAGTGTTCAAATGTTATTTCAGTGGTGAAGTTCTATTTCAAATACAATTCATTATTTATTTAATTTTGTGGACAGAATTTTTTCTCTTCTGTATCATACGTTGAGTGTCTTTTTATTTCATGTAAACCCGATTTTAATGCAGTAAAGTTATTTAAAATCGTGATTGGCAATCAAAGAAGGTATGGGAACCTCCATTTTCACAGTTTTTTTTTTATATTTTAGCATTTGGGGAACACGGGGCAGAACCGGGTGCCAAGTTGAAAATATGTTTTAAAAATATAAAAGGGTTAATTAAAAAAGCTGCAAAATTTTCTATGAACACATTATAATGTTATAAACACAAAAATTTAATAATGCTCTCAGAAAACAAAAGAATTTTTTTTTTCAGAAACAGAGCATTATGTCATTTGCCCGGGTATCACAGGGTATGTGGTAGAACGGGATAGTAAGGACAAGTAATTATAAAAACATATAAATTAGTAGAAATGCAAAAAGAAAATAAGTTTTCTCCATATTTAAATAGTTTTAAGTGACTATAAAGGCTTAGTTGCACTTTTCATTGATTGTGTCCTTTTCTTAAGCTTATTGACAAAATTCAAACATTAGGACAATCTCTACATCCTCGCTATTTACTGCTGCATAGGACTTATGTACCAATTTTTTTAAACGTGGAACACGTGACCCAACCTTCAACTCACTTTGAGTAAAATTCACCGCAATATAAACATGCACAGTCAGAACAAATTAGTTAAACACATTTCGGGGTAGAATGGGGTACTTCTTCATTCCGCACCAGGGACACGATTCAGGTTATGAAGGTAAGGTCACTCGAGAAAGATATTTGAACAAACGTTTAACTACACAAAAATAACACAATTCTACCTCAATTCAAGCATGAACTAACTATAGTTGTAATGTAAAAAAGTATGTATGCCTTTTATTGATTATAAAATCATCAGAAATTACAATACAGTAACAAAAAATCACGCAACAAAATATTCAAGCTCCAACGCTCGACAAAACTAGACAAACATGGCTGCCAAAGTTGAACGACAACTGGTTTTCTTAATTCTGCTTATTACCGCTCGCTAACATCACCTCCATGTCACCGAAAAACGTCAAACTTCATTCCCCCTTCATTTCCCTTCGTATCCGTTGTGCCGCGGTTTTCCCTACGTTTGGTATCTTTTGGTACGCGGAAGTAAGAACTTAGTGGTACGTCGGTCTAAAAATTTAGAGACTCCTTTGTTAGGGTCACAAATATAAAATCCTTATTCCTCGTACTACACTGTAAAAAAAAAAAAATAATGCCAGTTTTCCGGTAGGAATCGGAAAAATAGTTGCCCTTATCGTACCGTAATAATTTCCAACCCAGCTCGGAATAAAATCTGTAAAATCGGAATAAAATCCGTAAAATACCGTTTTACTGACTATTCCCTTATTTTTACGGATTTTATTCCGAGCTGGGTCGGAAAATATTCGGTATGATAAGGCAACTATTTTTCTGATTCCTACCGGAAAACGGGCAGTGTTTTTTTTTTTTTTTTACAGTATAGAGATACAGAGGCCATTGCCTCAGAGACTCTAAACTATGTACTAATTCCAAGTTCCAAGCTCAAAATTTTCGGAAATCATACTTCGAAAAGAATCATTATTAATTTTATGTTGTAGTTGCTTCGTGAAGCAATTTCTAAAATTATATGAAATTAAGTAAACCTTTTCAAGGGTCTTCTTTATTGCTGTGAAATGATATATAATGCGAATGATATATAATGCGAATTTGTTATATTAACAACTGCGTGTTCCGATATGTTCAATAATGTCTAAGGATCAAATATAAAATTAATAAAAGAGAATTTTTCAGTTTGATATATTTAGCTGCTGATAATATTATTTCATGAGAGGAATAAATTTCTAAAATTATAGAATTAAAATAATATTTGATTTTGATTTTTTTAAATACAAAAAATATCATTTTTGCAACTTAAAAAAATACGATTTGTAATGTGGTTTAAGACAATAGATTATTTTATAATGAGCTGTTTAATTTTTATATGTGTTTATTAATTATTTCTAATATTGTATTATTATTATTATCATGCAATGACACGGTACAGATTTTCCGTAAATTTTATGTGAATCTCAAACACGAAATTGTTTTACTGTTAAAGATACACTGTAAAAAAAATAATGCCAGTTTTCCGGTAGGAATCGGAAAAATAGTTGCCCTTATCGTACCGGAATAATTTCCAACCCAGCTCGGAATAAAATCCGTAAAATCGGAATAAAATCCGCAAAATACCGTTTTACTGACTATTTCCTTATTTTTACGGATTTTATTCCGAGTTGGGTCGGAAATTATTTCGGTACGATAAGGGCAACTATTTTTCCGATTCCTACCGGAAAACTGGTAGTATTTTTTTTTTTACAGTGTATGAGTAGATTATGTATTCTAATAAAAATCTACAATAAAAATGTGGACATCCAAATACTAAAAATATTCAGAGTATAGATAACTACTTTATGACTATTACAAACTTATGTTAATAATTTTCCTACAAATGTGAATTATTTCTAAAATATTTCTTGAAGGGAGAGATTATTTGTGTACTTTTCATTTGAGTAAAAGCTATTTTTCACTTTTTCAGGTGCAGCCCGCAACAAGGGTAAACCGATGAAAGGATTCTATTTTGCTTCGCGATACGGCAGATGAGCGGAGCTTGATTGTTGCCACAGAGTTTCTTCAAATAATGATTGAGATTATAGAAAACAATTTTACATGATGTAATTATTCAATGCATAATGCCATGCTTTAATAAAGAGTTATTTATGTATTCCAGACGTTTATTTACAAAGTAGATTAAGCTAATAAAAGTTAAATAAAAAGAAATGGACCTTTTCGCAAATAAAATTTTGTATTTATTTTTTACAAAACACATTCATTTTCATTTCAGAGAACTATGCAAGAAAATTAGTGGCATTTAATAGAAATAACCGTCAAAACAGGAGATGCAGGGACTATATTGTTATTCATTCACTAGGCTACTTTGTTTTATCAGTTTCACTTGCATATAAACAAAGTGCGGAGTTATATTAGAAATGTACTTAAGCTCAATACACTATAGTAACTCTATCGTTGACAATATGACGCCATAGCAAGAATGCGGATAGGATTATCGAACAATACCATCTTCATTAGTTTGACGTCGCTATGTGATCAATATTTGGCCAATCATACGTGTTTTTTAGTTTTCTCAGACATTATTGGTAACTCCAGTCTTGTCAGATTGGTAAATTTATGCAAAGATAAGCGGTAAAGTGAATTTAAGATAATTCTTTTTGTCTCCAATAAATTTGCTTGCTCTTTATGAATTTTAACACTTTTCACTACCGACCCTGCTAATTGAACTTGAGTTAAGTCCAGTGAATATGAGGAGAGGGAAAAATAAAAAGCATTAGAGAGAAAGAAGAGGAGATGCAGGGACTAAGTTGGGTATTACATTTTATCGCAATTAATGTGGTCGAATTTCCTTAGAAAAAGCACACTGAGGATGAATGTGCAGAATAATGTCTATAATAAATAGAGTGGAAATCTGATATCAAAACAGGGCTAAAATTTTGAATCCCTTAAATGTGAAACGATGCTATTTTTAAAATTATATTTTAAATAGTATTATAATGGTTGGCTAACCATTATGCTCTATATTTAAAATAGCATTTTTTTAATCTTTTTCATAACTTCTTTTGTAAATTTTTGTAATTTTTTTGTAATTTGTTTTGTAAATTTTTTGTATTTTTTGTATTTTTTTTATGTTGTAAATTTTTTTTTTTTTACTTTTGTAAAAAAAAAAAAGAAGAAATGTTGTAATTTTTTTTTCATTTTTGTAAAAAAAAAATAAATTTTGTACTTTTTTTTCAGTTTTATATACAAATTTTTTTTTGCATATTTTTTTTCCCCTTTTGTAAAAAAAAAAAAAAAACACTTTTGAAAAAAATATTGTTATGTTGCAATTTTTTTTTACTTTTGTGATTTTTTCTTTTTCTTTTTGAAAATTTTTCATGTTGTAAATATTTTTGTAAATATATCTAGAAAACATTGAAATTATTTTGTGAACTTGCATATTTTTTCATTCATTTTTTAAGATGAAATTTTTAAGATCAAAAAGGGTTTTTTCCTTTAAAATGTTAGGAGATACATTACAATAATGAAACAGGCTTTGGAAAATAAACACGTCGATATGTGTTGATAAAATAATATTTATTATAACCATTTAAGGAATACATTGTGAATAATATCTACATTCATGTTAGTTAGAAGAAGCATGGGTAATATAAATTTCTTTATATCCAGAGTGTATGTCTTCCAAATTTTAATTTTGGGATATTGTGATAACTCTTATGTAATTAGTTTGGGTACATAGTCTGAATCTCTTCCTTGATTGTTAAATTCTTCAAACGTCTGGTAATTTCTTGAATATCTTCACAAAGGTTACATACAACTGGTGATACACTATATGATGTAGTATGTATTTTTTATTCGTGTTTTCTTGAAAACGGCTTTTAGCAATCATCGCAAGTATAGGGTTTTTCATCTGTATGGATCTATGTATGTTCATTTATATAAGAGAAATAAATGCAAACAATTAAAATTCTCTTCAACTATATCGATAAAAAAGCACTTGTTAAAGTATAAACAATAAAATATTTGATTTAGAATGTTTTTTTTTTTTAATTATTTGACCTAGACTAGTCTGAATTTTACTGAATTATATAGAATCTGATTAAATAATGTTTTTTTGTATACAAATTAAGTTCGAATGTGATAAAATTATCAAAATTAGTTTGTAAACTCTTATTTTTATATGCACAATCACGAAAATATTTTTTTAATGTGAAATTTCCAGTTATTGATAAGATTAAAATTAATTTTTTATTTAATTATGAATATTTCTTGAGGTGTATGTCATCCAAGTGTTAAAATCTTAGAAATTCGATGTAGTTTTGTTAAAATTATGTAATGTTAAAATATATGGAAGTATAACTAGAGTTTGATGTAGATAAGTATTGCTGTAAAGGTCAATTCGTTGTTGAATTTAAAGGAACTGTTTGAAAACAGTGTTTCCTATAAGGAGTTGATGTAATTTCAGTTACAGTTCTTGGAAAATTTACTCAAAAGTTGTTATTTGCTATTTTTTAAAAGGTAATAGTGAAAAGATCTAAGTATTATTTGGTCTTATGTGGTGAAAATTTCAAATAGTTTGGTTTGAAATATAGACTATTTGAAATATGAAATGTTTGAGAAAATTAAAGTTTGTATTCATGTATACTTTCTATTATTAAAAAACTGTAAAGATAGCATTCATATTTGAAACAACTTGAGTGATCGTTCTGTGATTTGATAATTTTCTGATAAATGGATAGAAACAGTTGTTAAAATTATGTAATGTTAAAATATATAAGGGAAAAAATCGAGTTTGATGTAGATAAGTATTGCAATAATTCAGAAATTTTCGCCGCTCTGGCAGCGCAATTGGATAGCGCATATGGCTGTTAACCATGGGGTTGGTGGTTTGAATCCGTCCAAAGGGTGAATTATTTTTGTTTTTACTTAGTTTAGAAGTTTCAAGAATACATTTGTTTTTCATTTTGGGGGGGAAAGTTACGCATTAAGCAATTATTTAACAGCTTCTTGTTTGCGTTTAAATTTTAATGTGCGGCTAATTCGTTTCATCCAAAGCTATAAAATTATAGCAGGAGTTTATGTTTTTTAACTCATAGGATTGTTTTAAAAAGTGAAAATAAATGAATTTCGTTAAACCAGAAAGTACCGAATTTGATTAAATAATACTTTGTGTATAAAAAATTAAGCTTGAATGTGGAAAGATCCAGTTAAATGTAATAAAAATAAGGATACTAATTTGTAAACTCATATTTTTATATGTACACTCATAATAAATATTTTTAAATTATGGAATATCCAGTTATTGATTAGATTGAAATTAATTTATTTTTGTTTAGTAATGAGTATTTCTTGAAGTGTACCTCGTTCAAGGGTGAAAATTCTACATAGTTAGCATCTAAAAGTATGACAAAATATCAAACTAATGTAAAATTTAATCAAGTTCGTTTAAATTTGTCTTTTTTCATTAAAAATCACATTTTTCTTTGTTTTGTGTTCAATTATTAAAATTCATTAAGACAATGGCAGTTCAAAAACTAAAATAAATGTTTAAGTTTCCGTTTTAAGTTCCAATGTTCTTAATTTTATTCTTTTAGATTGCTATTATATTCTTATAGAGGAAAAAATCAAAAGAAATCAGTCTGTTTCCTTAAAAATTGATATTTTTCATTGTTTTGCTTAATTATTATTATTCACTAAGATGTCGTGCATTCAAAATGATATCGAATGCATAAACGATTTTATTCATTTCCAGTTTCCAACATATAAAAGAAATTTGTACTATTGGTTGTAAGATCTCATATGTAGTCTTGATGTGAATAGATATAAATATGAACACTATATATAAAAAATCAAGCTTTTAAAGATAGCTAAAGTTTAACATTATAAATAGTAGGTATCTTGTAACAGTATATAAGCAAATGTATTTCAAAGTAGAAAATTTGCGTAAAATTTTATCATTTTTCTTGAAAATTGATTTTTTTTGTTTAATTAATGATATTTATTAAGTTTTTGTTTTTAAAAACTAAAATATAAGTTTAACTCTTCTCTTAGAAGTGAATATGCTCTTGTTACAGTTGAAAAAAATTATAGGAAATCAGTTTTGTCCCTTAAAAATTGATATTTTCTATTGTTTTGCTTAATTATTAATATTCGTTAAGGTAAAGATTGTTAAAAAATAAAATATAAGTTTATATTCTTCATGTTAAAGTTGTAAAGAGCTCAGTCTCTTTTTACTTAAAAAATATTTTTCTTGAATGGAAACATTTTCTGATTAATAAGAAATCAGCTATTATCCTTTAAAAATTGATATTTTCTATTGCTTTGTTTAATTATTAATATTCGTGAAGGTAATGATTGGTCAAAAATAAAATGTAAGTTTATATCCTTCATATAAAAATTGCAAAGAATTCAGTCTCTTTTTACATAAAAACTAATATTTTTCTTGGATGTAAACATTTCTATTATATCTTTTGTAGTTTACCAGGTGCAGAAAACATGAACTAAAAATTGTAAACTAGGTTTGTGATTCCACCAAGGTTAAATAATGTGAGGGATGGTAGAGAATGGGAGTTGCTACTTGGAATTATTTTCTTATACTAGACCCATCCAAAAATCCTATTCTATCTGATAAAAATTAAGAAAATGAGATTAAAAAATCGTATTTTTATAGGTGTTTTCATAAAAATATTTTTTTAAATATGAAATTTCCAGTCATTGATTAGAATAAAAATTAATGCTTAATTATGAATATTTCTGAAGACCTATACCTTCCGAGGTTTTACATTTTACATAACTAGCGTCTAAAAGCATGATAAATCTTAAACTATTGTAAAAGTTAACCGAATTCGTTTAAATTCGTCTTTTACATTAAAAAATCAATATTTTCCTTTGTTATTTGTTCAGTTATTAAAATTGGTTGAGGTAATGGTTATTCAAAGATTGAAATATATATTTAAATTTTCCTTTTAAGATGATATTCTCATTCTATAGTTGAAAAATAATCTAAAGAAATTTGCTTTTTTCCATTAAAAATTTATATTTTTCATTATTTTGCTTAATTAATAATACTTATTAAGCTGATGGTTGTTTAAAAACTAAAATGTTTATTTCACTTTTATCTTTTAAGTTAATGTTCTGATCTTATAGTAGAAAAAAAATTTAAAGAAATCTTCTTTTTCCATTAAAATTGATATTTTTTTATTATTTTGCAAAATTAATAATACTCATTGGTGTTGATTATTCGAAATTCAAATAAAAATTTAATCTTCGTCTTATAGTTGAAAAAAAATCTGCAAAACAGCTTTTTTCCTTAAAAATTGTAATTTTCAATTATTTTGCTTAGTTAATAATACTCATTAATGAAAATGAGAACGTATTTTAATATAAATATTGAAATAAACATTTGTCTATAAGAATTCTATTGATGATAACTGAATAGAGGGCCATTCACTCTTCCTGTTATAGCAGAAAATTATTTTCCCCACTAGGGGGCGGTGCTGTAGTTGCAGTGCGGTACGAGGGTGGACAGGAGGGTGGGATGCGGCGGTGTGAGCGACGATGCCGGAGGGTGTACTGGAGAGGGGATGAGGGGTGACAGGAAGGTGGACGCTCCAGCCGTCCGCTCTGCTGTCCCCGTCCTCTTGTTTCCTTACTACTCTTGGATTATTTTAATGAATAAAAATAAGTTTTATCTTTTTGTTTTGTTATATCATTGTTTTAATAATATCAGATAATTTATATTATATATTTGTAAGATATTGACTTAGTTTTAAGGAACGTGTGTATAACAGCAATAGCTTCCAAGTAATTTCCTTAGAATAGGTATGTTGTCATTTGGTTATGTGGTTTTTATGTAGTAATTTATTTAGTTACTGAGATATTATTTACGTGTAAAATGAGTTTAAATATAGTAGGTAAACTTTATACATGCAGATTTTTTTTAAGATTATCGTTTTTTAGTTGTGCCTTATTTCGTTATTATTTTTTTTACTCCAGTTTATGCGTGGCCATTCGAATATACTTTCTAAAATAGGGATGCACAACCTGTGGCCCGCAATGGGTTAACGTGTGACCCTCTAACTTCGTGAATTTATAACTGAAAAAAGTTGAAATTTTTGTCCATAGAATCACTGTAAACTGAAATGTCTGAAATTCAGACACTTAAGTGTCTGAAACGTAGTGTTCAATTTTCAGACGTTTTAAAATGCCTGAAAATTTTCAGACACTTCTTGCGTCTGAATTTCAAACACATAAGTGACTGAAACTGGTGTGTTCGATTTTCAGACGTTTTAAAGTGTCTTAAAATTTTTAGACACTTCTTGCGTCTGAATTTCAGACATTTCAAGTGTCTTAATTGCGGCCATCTTTGAGCCCATTTTTTTTGCCAATATGAAGCCATCTTTGACCACTTTTCTTTCTAAGTCATATACGCAGCCATATTTGACCACATTGAATCATTTTTTATAAATGAGAATAATTTGTTACCATAAAGCAGAGCTAATTGCAGCGTGGTAAAACTAGGATGATTCTCTGTCCCCTGATTTTAGGGTACCCCAAATTGGGTACAAAATTTTTATAAAGCTGATATTTTATATCAGTTTTGACTTTATTATGATCGTAATCAGTATTTTGTAGTTTTAGAATAGGATAATATATATAAATATATTCACCTAAATATGTATTTATGCGATTTCATATATCCCCTACGGTATCAAAAATGTTTATTAAATTAATTCCAGTCCAAAGACCTAGTATTTATTCGCACCCCCCCCCCCACCACCACCACCACCGCCACCTTCATATATTGCTACAAAAAAAAAAAAAAAAAAAAAAAAAAAAAAAAAAAAAAAAAAAATTGAGACTGCTCGATGCCATCAAATACATATTTGGATAAATATATCCTTTTCTTTAACCTAATCATATTCTAAAAGTACAAAATATTTATTAAAATAAGTATAAGATCAAAACAAATTTAAAATATCAGCTTTATGGAAATTTCATACCAAATCTGTGGGCCCGTAAAGCTAACGTCCCATAGAAAAAGCCCAGTTTGTCCATGCTGCAATCAGCTCTGCTTTATGGTAACAAATTATTCACATTTATAAAAAATGATTCACTTCTTCGGAAAGAATTCCATCCCTGCTTTGTTGCACAATTTTTTTCTATTTAAATTAGATATTCCCAGTCAATTAGTTTAAGCATTTTTTGGATTTTTATTTCTGTGTTAAATAAAATCTAGCACTAGATTTCACAAAATTATCAGCATATGAGATCCGAACATTAAAAAAAATTTGAGCACAAAACACTTACTTTTCTTTATCCCCCTTCGTTTTTATTATTATACTATTTATCATTACCAAGAAATGCTTAAACATTTGACAACCGCACATCGGCGCCTGAGACGAGCAGTAGTTATAAGATTCTGGATGGACTTCATGTTTATTTGGCTCTTTTCAAACGATAAATAATATAGTAAATATCAATGGACACAGAAATCCTTCATTATGATTTGAGTACCCTTCATTTCTGCTCCCCACGTTGCTTGCGATCACACAAGCAGTATCAGTCGCAAAAGCGATTTCTTATCCACATGATTGGAACAGTCGTCGAAAAAAAAATATACACCTCCTACTAACTCTGCAACTAGAAGACAACAATAATAGAAGAAAGTTACTGGTACCAATCGTCTGGAAAAAAAGTCTACTTTTAAATGATGTATTTAAAATTTGCATAGGGGCCATCTACAAATCAAAATTAGACCAAACTTTGTTTTTTTTTTTCCAATGGATGCACCCAATTTTGACACTATATTTTAAATCTTCGGTTCAAACTATGCCTAGAAACGAAATTTCTAGTCATTTGAATAATAAGTTTTTTAATTATAAGCATTCAAAATTTAGAGCTTCTAATGTTAAATTGCATTTTCATATTTTTATTAATATCTCCTGAAATTATAATCCTAATATGATAATTTTGTATGTGGTTATAATACTAAAAAACCTAAACATATATAAAAACATTGAATGCGTAAAATTGCATACCAAATTTGGGGCCACAAAAATCGATGGGAAGGTGAGGGGGCAGGGCCGCGGATTAGTTTCCATGTTTTAATCAGGTCCTGCTTCTAGAAGAAACACTACCCCGCTTTATATTTTTCTAAATAGAGCTGTCCGCTATTCGGGAGTGACCGGTTATAGAAGTTTTACTGTATGCTTCAGTAATAACGGACATTCTCGAATAGCAGACACCTATATAGCGATCACTTTTTTCAATCCACAACATTTGTGGATTGAAAAGCAGATTAATAATATATTGAAGCATATTTTGTGTAATTTGTAATCGGTATGCTGGGTATTTGTACACTCTGGACTTTTTTACATATGAAAATAAAACCTCTAAATAGCGGGCAAATTCTACGGTCCTAGGGTGTCTGCATTTGAGAGGTTTTATTTAATATTTACAGTTATAAATATATTCTAAAAAAGTTAGAAAATGTTTTTTTTTTTTTTTTTTTTTTTTTTTTTGACAGTATAGGAAATGTGGTTCTAATAACTTCCAGTACCAGCGGATTACATTCATTACCCCCCACCCCCTTCCCCCTACTACATATACAGCAACAAAAATTTAAACACATTGATGACTTAATATATATATTATATATATATATATATATATATATATATATGAACATGTAAATATATGTTTGGATAAATATATCCTTTGTCATTAACTTCATCCTAATCTAAAAGTATGCAATATGATATATAATAAGTACAATAAATTGCTTTGCGCAAATGGATGCATTCTCCGATGATAATAAAAAAAAATCCTATAAAAAATCAGAATAATTTTGACGTTGAAAGTTGTCAGAAAATTTCTGTCTTAAAATTTAAATATGTTATACAGATGAAACACAGGAAATACATATAAATGTAGTTATTTTACTTTGAACAAGTTTCCATAGTCTAAAAAAAATTCTTTCATCGTGCAATTAAATACTGTAGAAATTTCGAACTTTTTAATAAAGCGTTACAAAGGAACAATTTAAAATGTATTTATAAAACATTAAAAATTTCACGATAACTCCGATTCTGATGCTTTTATAATTATTTTTCAAGTTTTATGCCCACCACTTGAAGCAAAAATGTTCATAGCATTTCCTATACATAAATTTAATTTTGCTACATGAAAACATTAATTTCGAAAATGTAAAAGAATTAAATGATCTGTCATTAAACATAAAAATTCATATACGAAATCATGTTAATATTATCTGTAACTAGAAATTACAACGGATGGGTTTATTAATAACAATATCATTTAATAACTTGATCTTTTTAATTATATTTTGCCATGTAGGCAATTTCTTTTACATATAGCATATGGTAATCACCAGAGCTACTAAGCTATCTTTAAAAAGTTAAACATATATATATTTTTAATAACATGCAAGAGAAATAACATCTAATTTCAAAACTTATTTTGCATTAAAAATATATATTTAATTGTTATTTCTGTATCTTTTATAAAAATGAACAAACGTTGAAAAAAAATCCCCCTAATTTTATATGAAAAATGCAGTAAAATATGAAAATAAAGTCTTTTTTCCGTTCTAAATCTGTAATTTCTTTTTAACAATCAATAAATCAATATTAATAAATTTTTCAATATCTGAAGTTGTACAAAACTTAAATATAATTTTAAGCAATTAAACAAAGTAAATAATGATTTATTTCCTTACTTATTTTATTGTAAATCATTATATAGCTATTATAGAAAAATATTTTTAATAAAATTAACTATTAAAAAATGGCATTATATTAAATGGCTAATATTTACTGACATTTTTATACTCAGATTAATAGCTTGTATCCACAACAAAAACTATATAGTGCTGCAACTGCTTTTTTTTTTCTATTTTTGGACAAAAATATAATACTAAAAATGTTGACAAATTTGGGTGTCAATGTACACAAGCAATAACTTTTAATGCTTAAGCAATGATTTAAGCAATGATGATATTATTTTATATGAAAAACATTTATTTATAAATCGAATACTTTAAGAATTATCAAGCAAGTTAGTTAATTAATCCTGAAAATGAAATAAATTTAGTCGAAAATAATAAAAAACACTGTAATACTCAAAAATATTTATTCTATATAGAAAGATACAAATATGATAAACACATGTATTCTTTAAATGTGATTTAAATAATTAATATTACATAATTAATATTGTTCAAGGAAAATTTCTATTTCCAAATAAAAATTATATTTTTGTAAATAATCACGTTCTTACCTTTTTAGTATTTCCTTAAATGTAATAAAGTAAATCCATGTAATATAAACAGAAACACAAAAATATAGACACTTTCTTCTTACATATTTCACTAAATATTCAGATGAATGCTGATAATTGAAAACCATATAACGAAAACATTTTTTTTTTTCATTATTCAACATATTTTTTTCATAATGATATAATTTAATATAATGCAGAATTTAATTCAATTCGCTTTTTCGAATCACATTTCACTCGCACTTTCTTATTCTCCAATCTCTCAAGTACAATTATTGAAATTCCAAAAATGCACTTTATAAGCTGTGTATTAGTAAGCTGCATATACATCTATGTGGATGGCACAATTACATTACTCAACGTATCATTTTTATAATAATCGCATATATTATTCCATAAATGAATTATTCCAAAAAACTGTTCCAGCTATGTATATGTCACAGTCACAGAATATAAATAATGTTACACATAAAAAAAATTGCGGGCAACTTTGTTAAACAGGGAACTACCTCATTGAAAGCATTGAAAGAACCGTTTTAACGCGCCAGTTGCCAACGGACGTATTTGAACAAAAAGAAATAGGCGAAATCAGCATTTTAATTACCACTGCAGTCGCTGATCTCAGCCTACTGTTTATAAACCGTTATAAAGTGCTTGATGAGCTCATTTGAACTTTTTATCAGCGAGAATTAAATCATTGAATAAGAAGAAATAAGAAAAGTTTTATTTTCTTTATTAGGTGTTTTTCTTAATGTGTTACATTTATTTGAGTATAGTTTTTGCAGTTTTTTTATTTTTAGACATATAGAAAACATACTTTAAATAAAGATTTTATTGTAAAACTAGATAATAACATATCGAATTTTCGGTGGTCATGAAGAGAGCAATTGTCCATCCCTGAAATTTAATTAATTATATTTTCTATACGTTTGATTATTTAAAAAATACTGTTTTCTCTTCCAAATAGCAATATATTAATTAAACGCTAAGAGAAAATGCTGCTAAGAATTTTTCTCCAGAGGAGCCCCCCCCCCCCCCCTTAACTTCTCCTAGAAGACGATTTTAATTCTGTTCTTCTGTTAGTGTTCATATATATCAAATTTATCTTAAATGAGGAGGGGCAGTTCAAAAAAAAAAAATAAAATAAAATAAAATAAAGACAGAGAGAGGAGAGAGAAAAAGAAATCAGTTCTCCATTGTGAAAAATATCGTTAGAAACTTATTTTTAAACGATTAATATTTCTTAATTTTTAAATTTCCTAAAAATTGTCTTACACGAGGAGTTCTGGCATAAATTCTTAGTTTAGCCTACTTCATGTTTATATTCTGCATTTTACAAAAGCGGACTGGGCTGTGGACCCCAGGCATATACAGTGAAATCTCTCTGTGCGACCACCTCCATTAAGCGACCACCTCTCTGAACGACCATTTTTTTCATGGAACGAAATTTATTCCCACAGGCTCAATACTAATTTTACCTCCATTCAGAGACCATCCCAGTTGAACTCCCTCCATGAGCGACCCATTTCTTTGAAGAAAATGAAACAAATCCCTTTTTTTCCTGGTCGCTTGAAGAACATTTTATTAGAAAAATAGTTCTGGAGTGCGCATTATTCATCAAACTTCTAAACTAAGTTTAGATTTTTTTTTTTAAATTCCGGTAACTTTTAAATATTTAAACCCCTTTGTGCCTTTTTAGGTAATAAATTGAACTCTGGTGACAAATTAAGAATGACGGTCGATAAACTCCCCTGCCCTGTTTTGTCGGGAAACTCTCAAAGAAATACATAATTTAATCAAATCGTCTTTATTCGTTCCCGTCAAAAAAGAAGAAGAAGAAAAAAAAAACGCATTTATTGACTGGACTTTGAAAAGACTTGGAAACAAAAGTTATAAAATATAAAACCGTAAAATCAAAGCAAACGTCAATGTATTCATTTTTTAAACTCTGCAGTAATTAATTTATATAATTAACTTTTGTTTTGATACTTAAATTTTTATAGTTTCTTTTACTAACGTGAAAAATAAATTTTAGTAACATTAATTGTAACCTTTTTTCAAAAATTAAAATCTAGATTTAAACATGACCTCCATTAAGAGCCCACCTCTCGGAGCGATCACTTTTCATTGGAACGAACGTGGTCGCTTTAGGGAGGTTTTACTGTATGTTCTAAAATCTTGCTCCTCAGTACGTTTCTTTCTCCATCTACTCATAACTCTTAGTATTTAGGTGAGCGATTCTCCCTGTATACGATCATGATAACAAGTAATTTTTGGAAAACTTTATATTTTGTGAAAAGCAATTATTTAATTATTTATTGCGCCAAAAATAACTTAGCTCCAAACCTTAGTAAGCGAACTTTTCTAATTTTCTCAGATGTCCCATGATTTCTTCATTTATAAATAAATACTAAATTAAATGGATGAAAGAGTATTTTAAATATCTTTCATCCATTCGAAAATATTTTCTGATAGCGCTGATATACATATTGAAATACAATTATACGTACAGTCATCACTCATATGATACAATTGTATCGCATTCAGACACTTAAGTGTCTGAATTTCTAAATGTCTTAATTTCAGACATGTCACTATTATTCAGACATTTTTCTCCGTTCATTTATAACATGATCACAATAAGACACTTATGTGCCTTAAATTTAGACATCTATGATGTCTGAAATTTCACATTTAGACACTTAAATGCCTGAATTACTTTTTCAGTCACATATGTGTCTGAATTTAAGACGCCTCCATTTGCAGTGATCGTAGGAAAAAATCGTGAATTTCGTCAGTCAGTTATGACTCGCGAATTTCGCTGATGGAACACGGAAAATCGCGAATTTTGTCGATAAGGTGCAAAAAACAGCAAATTTCGCCGATCGGGCAAGGAAAAAATGCGAGTTTTGTCAATAGGGCTCAGAAAAATCGTGAATTTTTTTGGTCGGGCACGAAAAATTGACAATTTTCCTGACGATTTTGTTGATGATCCGCGGAAAAATTGCAAATTTTGTTCATGGGCTGCGGAAGAAAACGCCAGCTTCGCCTGTTTTGATCGGGTGCAAAAGAATCGCATATTCGTCGGTCAGGCGCGGAAAAATTGCAAATTTGGTCAATCAGGTGCGGAAAAATCACGAATTTCGTCTATCAGACGCGAAAAAATCACGAATTGCATTGGTCGGAAACAAAAAAATCGCTAGTCAAGTCAAGTTAACGCAGGTGCTTAAGGAGTACATACAGTGGGTCGCAACCCCTGTTAAACCTCCATCGAAAGTGCAAAAAACATAAAGTTACGATTAAATAAAGCATGAAAATAAATAATAATTTGGAAACTCGAGTGGAGCAAACGAGGGAGATTCCATCGCTGCATTCTCGAGTTGGGAGCACCAGGGTTAAATATAACCCACAGTGACGCAATGATTTTCTTAATTTTAGAAAATCATCACTTCGTTGACAGACATCTGTGATCTAAGGAGGGAAAAGCAAACATCGGGGTGTACCATCAGGCCCAGATAAAGTTCCAGAGATATGAGAAACCCTATAAATAAAAAGGCCATAAAGGGCCACATATTGAAATTTTAAGAGGTCTAGGAAAGTTTTTACTCTCTTTACAGCAGTTTCACTGTCTGCCTAGTGTTCACCACAAACTGCGGATCAAAACGCTACTAGCACCAACGGTTCAGCCTTGAAAAAGGCTTGGATTTAGATCCCCGCAGCTGCGATTTACAATTCGGCAGTCAGGTCGGCTGAAGCTCAGAAAGTGAGAGAAAAGTGAAACTCCCGCCTGCTATATATGCAGGGGGTGGAGCTAGAGCTATGACGTTCGTCAAAGGGGGAGGAGTATAGCTTGTTAGTTGGAGTTCATGCCACCGTGAGGAAAGGTGGGCAATCTGCTCTATTTACTAATAGAGAAATGTAAACAGTTCCGTTTAAGCCAGTTTTGTTAGTAAAAAATGGTTAGTTATTGGATTGCAGACAGTCAATTTAAGTTACAATGAGTAGGATACTATTGTAATGCTAAATTATGCTTTAATAATAAGAAAATTATTGTTAATTTTAAAAATAAACAATTTATAAAGATTTTTAAAAAGAAAGATAAACTTTTTTTTTTTTAACCTATATACTAAGAGTAGTAAAATGCTCACAATCGCGCTGAAATGAATTTTCAGAGTATTGCAACGACCGGGGTGCCAACGCTAGGTGAACAATTTGTTCGACCTAGGGGAGAGTTGAATTTGGGGTGCGAATTCTGAGTTATAACTCAGAGATGGAGATGTGTCGATCAGAAACGGAAAAATCACAAATTTCGTTGATCAGGAGCAAAAAAATCGCGAATTTTGTAGATTTGAAAAATTGAAAATTTCGTTGATCGGCTGCGGAACAATCGTAAGTTTCGTCAGTTTGTCGTGAGAAATAATTCGCGAATTTCGTAAATTTGCCGTGGGAAAAAATTGCAAATATCGTCACATAAAATTGCGAATTTCGTTGTTCTTTGGTCGGGAACGGAAAAATCTTCAGTTTTGTTGATGAAGCGCCGAAAAAATGCAAATTTTGTTCATTAGCTGCGGAAAATTTTCCAGTTTCGTCTGTTTATCGCAAGAAATCATAGCGAATATCGTTGATCGGGTGCGAAAAAATCGCAAATTTCGTCAATCAAGTTACAAAAATCGCAAATTTCGTCGATCAGACGCAAAAAAATTGCAAATTTCGTCGATTAGGCAAAAAAAAAATCACAAATTTCGTCGATCATAAGTGGAAAATCGCTTGTTTTGTTGATCGGGCTCTGAAAAATCGCGAATTTTGTTTCTCGGGCACGAAATAATTGCGAATTTTGTCAGTCAGGCATGAAAAAATCCAAAATGTCGTTGATTCGGCACGGAAAAATCGCGAATTTTCTCGACCATGCATGGAAAAATTAAAAATTTCGTTTATCGGCGCTGCGGAACAATCGTGAGGTTCGTCAGTTTATAGCGAGTTTCGTCAGTTTATTTCGTCAATTTGCCGCGGGAAAAATTTGAAAATTCCGTCATAGTCAGTTAAAAATTGCAAAGTTCGTTGATCAGGCGCGGACAAATCGCGAATTTCGTCGATCATGGGCGCGAAAAAAACTCGAATTTTGTCAATCAGGCTCCGAAAAATCGCGAATTTCGTTGGCCGGACACGAAAGTATCGCGAATTCTGTCGATCACGCGCGGAAAAATCGCAAGTTTCGACGATCGGGCGCAGAAAATTAGCGAAATTCGTCGATCAGGAACGGAAGAATGGCGAATTTCGTTGATTATCCGCGGAAAAATCTAAAATTGCATTGATTGGCTCATCCTCCCTCTTCGTTCATAAAGTTCAAAATTTTTTTCGGCACTAGCTACTTTGATGCATATGTTTGTTTTATAGTACCTTTAATAAAACAAAATTTACTCTCCCGAATAAAATCAAGCAATTATCATTTCTTGAAAATAATTCTTGCTATATCTGTTATACATACAAACGTAAACACTGTTAACAAATCCTTAACAACTGAAATGGACATGTTGACTGGGTAGTGGAAACTAGAGGGGTAAAACTCCCCCTTCCATCTGAAATCATGTGTTTTATCTGATTATAGGCCAATGATCACCTCATTGAAATAGAATTATCTCTGTATTACTGATGTGGCTCACGACAACCCACACATTTTTGTAAGTGGCCTTTCTCTGAAAAAGGTTGTGCACCCTTATACATAAATAATGTATAAATATTTTACTCGCTAACAGTTTTCGGTTCACCTTCGGCGTTAATTTAGATATTTTTATATATTAATGCATTAATACACTAATTCACTAAATTTTCAAATCTTATTGCCACTGAGCTTAGTTTTGCGAATGATTTTTCATAATTATTTATTTTCTTATGCGAAATTTTCGAATCGTTTATTATGAGTAATCTGGATGCAGTATTTTATCAATTCCAAAAGGTTTACAAGAGTTTTTTTTATTATTATTATCACAACATTAATGAGCAGCAGCTCGCATATTCTTTTTTTTCGAATATCTGTTTTTTTTTTGTGCGTGTTTTTTTTTTTTTTTACTCTTAATTTTAAAATTTTTATGAGAACAATTTGTTTTATTATTAATGATACTCTTTAATTACAATTAGAGACTGGCAAAAGTTGCTTGACCCCATAAGTTATTTTTTCTCGTGATTATTTTTCAATGACATTTGTCGATTGTGTATTGAAAATAAATTCTAAAATTGTTGGAGAGAAAAATCTTATATTATAATACGAGCAAAATTTGTGTGTGTATGTTTGTGTGTATAAATTTAACATTGAAAACGGCTCTAACGATTTTGACTAAATTTTGTATTTTACTATTTTCGGGCACAAGAAGACCATTGGACTAGGTCACATGTTTCAGAAAATTCGATTAGTGGGTCATTTTGGGTTATAATGGGTCAGGGTCAAGCTAATTATATCTAAAAAACTGTCCAATTGATTTTAACTTTTTGCGTAGAACCGTTTTCAGGCACGAGAAAATTATTCGGCTGGGTCTTATGTTCGTGAAATTTGGATTAGTGGGTCATATTTAGGTAATTATGGGTCAAGCCAATTTTATCTAAAAAAACAGCTCTGACGATGTTGACAAAATTTGTAATTCACTGTTTTGGATTTCGAGGAGACCATTAGGCTAAGTTACATTTTGGAGAAAATTCGATTAGTGGGTCATTTTTGGGTCACTGTGGGTCAAGATAATTTTATCTAGAAAACGGCTCTAACGATTTTGGCTAAATTTTGTATTCAATGGTTTATGGTTTTTTATGGTTTTAATGGTTTCAATGGTAGTAACTAGTTTTATCTAGGAAACGGCTCTAACGATTTTGATTAAATTTTGTATTCTAGCGTTTTCGGGCTCCAGAAGACCATTGAGTTGGATAGCATGTTCGAAAAAATTTGAATAGAGAGCCATTTTGGGTCACTATTGATCCGGGTCAAGCTAATTGTATCGAAAAAACGGTTCAAACGATATTGACAAAATTTTGTTTTATATCGTTTTTGGGCATGAGAAGACCATTGGGCTCGATCACATGTTCGAGAAATTTCGATTTTTCGGTCGTTTTGGGGTCACTACGGGTCTAACTAGTTTTATCTAAAAAACGGCTATAACAATTTTGGCTGAATTTTGTATTCTGCCGTTTTCGTTCTTGAGAAGATCACTGTGCTGGGTAACATGTTCGGGAAAATTAGATAAGAGCGGCCAATTTTGGGGGTCACTGCGGGTCAAAGCTAATTTTATCTATAAAACAGCTTTTGACTGATTTTACTTAACTTAACTTACTTAACTTAACTTTACTTAACTTTGATTTGACTTAAACGATTTTCACTAAATTTTGTATCGTACCGTTTTTGATTACCAGAAGCCTACTAAGCTTAGTCACGTGTTCAAGCAGATTTAAATAGTGGGTCATTTTGGGTCACTACTGGTCAAGGTCACGAAAGTTGGCGATATTTGGCGAAATACTGGCGACATTTGGCCGAGAAGTCGACTTTCAAGATTACGAATGCCAAAGCACATACATAGCCCCAAATGAAAGAATGTTGTCAATTTTGGCTATATTTGTCGAAAAAAGTAGTCAACATGTGTGTGTATATACATGTACGTACATAGTTTTCTTACTGATTGTTTTTGTAAATAATACTGTTATAAAATAACATGTTTTATAGCAATAATACAGAGAGAATTATACAGTAAAAATAATATATCAAGTTGAACTTAAAGTTAATTCTGACCGAGCATAGCTCGGTCATCCCCGCTTGTACATATATAATTTAGATTAATAGGAATTTTCAAATACAAACAAACCGATAAACAAAGACCTGCAAGGAAATGCTTGATAATAAAGTAAATTAATTAAAAGCTTGATAAAGAAGAAAAATCTTCGTTTGTTATGATTTATAGAAGAACGTTTTATCTCTAGTCAAATGACTGAAATTTTTGTTGGTGATATACATTATACATGACCAAAAAAAAAAAACGGAATTTGTATCTTACATATGTATAACAACAGAATTTGTTGTATAACAATGATATTAAAACAACTACATAAACAAAAAAAAATGGAATTTGTATCTTGCATTTGTATAACAGAATTTGTTGTATAACAATGATATTAAAACAACTATATGAGCAAACAAAAAGATAATACTTTTTGCCCAACGTCTTTAAAATATATTTCCCAATAAAATAAGAGAAAATAAATAATATTCGCAGAGGGGGTGGGGAAACAAAAACATATCAAACACAAATTCTAAAATTTGTACAGTTATGTTGTTTAACGGTACTGTAAAATTAACAGCAAATATTGCTATAAAACTAACATATTTGCTGTAAAAAAACAGAACTGCTGTAAAATTAACTGCAAAAAAATGCTGTAAAATTACAAATGTACTGTTTATCCAGAAAAACAAAATTACGGTAAATTTGCAGGCACCCATATTCCCAGTATATTTTGCTGTAAAAATATTGTAGTTTTTTTTTACAGTGATCAAACAAATTTAGACCAATGTGTTCAGCCAAAATCAAAATTTATGGAAAGTGCATGTCTTTAGTCCCACCAATCTTATTCAAAAATCTCCATCGAGTTATCCGTGAACTCTGAAAAACGTTCTTTATCGTTAGAAACCTAAAAAACCAATATAATTTTGAGTTTTAAAGAAACTTTTATAAAAACAAAGTTTCTTTGCTGCTACTGATTTTCGCAAACGTTTCCGAAATGTTTTTATAAAGGTAGTAATAAGTTTTCTCAAATCGGAATATCGGTTTTTCGGATGCTATTTAATCTTAATTAAACATTTTCAGAAAGGTAACTGAATTTATTCAGGCAGTTATCACACAGTAATTTTACTGATAACGCAAGTGCAAATGCTGTTAATTTAACATTTTTATAAAGGTATTAATAAGTTTTCTCAACCCGGAATATCGGTTTTTCGGATGCTATCAAATCTTAATTAAAGATTTTCAGCTGAGTAACTCAGTTTATTCAGGCAATTATCACAAATTAATTTTAATGATAATGCAAGTGAAAATGCTGTTAGTTTATCATTTTTATAAAGGTATTAATAAGTTTTCTCAAACCGGAATATCGGTTTTTCGGATGCTATCTAATCTTAATTAAACATTTTCAGCTGAGTAACTCAATTTATTCAAGCAATTATCACAAATTAATTTTAATGATAACGCAAGTACAAATATTGTTAATTTAACATTTTTATAAAGGTATTAATAAGTTTTCTCAAACCGGAATATCGGTTTTTCGGATGCTATCTAATCGTAATTGAACATTTTCAGCTGAGTAACTCAATTTATTCAGCCAATTATCACAAATTAATTTGAATGATAACGCAAGTGCAAATGCTGTTAATTTATCATTTTTCTTAAACACGAAAATGTTTATTGGAGAGCAGATAGCATCCTGAAAAATGACATTCTCGTTTGACAAAACTGATTAATACACTGTAAAAATGACTCGGAAAGGTTTCCGAAAATTAGTAGCAACAAAGGAAACTTTTTAAATGCTTCTTTAAATATAAAAAATATATTGGTTTTTGTGGTTTATAAAAATAAAGAAGTCTTTTTCAGAATTTTTGATATCATGGAGGAGATTATTATGTATTTTCGTTTGTGGTTATATTATATTTTCGAAAATTAAGAAATATTTATCTTTTCTTTCAGTGTGTATATATTTTTAATACCTGTTCACCATTAATTTAGAACGACTGTACTTATTTTTATAATTGTAATTATTATAACTACTATTTTTTTGGAAAAAGCACTTTCGTTAATGATTTCATCAGGAACCACAATTGGCATATTTGCTTGAATGTATTTTTGTCCTTTTTTTCTGTTTTTTCTCTCTAGACTCTAATTGCACGAAGAAATCGCCAATCACTAAGAAAATCGAAGATATTGTAAAAATACGCAACATTAATAAACATTTTAAAGTTAGGATTCGTATCGTTGGTAGTTCGTTTTAAAAAGAGGAGTCATAAACTTCAGTGAAGGATCAAAGATGAGCAAAAATGATCAAAATGATCAAATCTATCAAAATGAGCTAGATTCTATTTTCATGAAGAAATCGCCGATCGCTACGAAATTCAAGTACATTGTAAAGATAACATTACTACTATACATTTTTCAGTTAGGCTTCCTATCGTGCGTAGTTTGTTTTTCAAAGACACGTCTAAAACTTCAGTATAGGATCCTCAGTTACTAAGAACATATACTATTACTAAAAAAAAATAAACACTAATTATACGAAGAATTCGCCAATCACGACGAAATTCAAATACATTGGAAAGATACACAACACCTATATACATTGTGAAGTTAGACTTCGTATCGTACATAGCTCGATTCAAAGACGCGTCAAAAACTGTAGTATATGATTGTCAATTATATATTAAAATAAGCTATATTGGCAAATGAGATTAAACAGTTGAATTAAAAATAAATATGGATAACAAAGATTTTGTTCATTAGCTACAGATGGCTGCATGAGGGTTATTTTTCTTTAATTTTCTTTGTCGGGCCACAGTTTACCTTTTAGTTCTTAAAAAAGAAAATATATTGTATTTTAATACTTTCACAGGCTTAAATAAAATATGTGGTTTGATTACCTTCTTTAATTTTAGCTGCAGTTGTCTCCTAACAGCGAAAATGATTATGGAACAGACCTGTATTTATGGAAAAAAGAACACGGAATTTAAATTTAGAACAGTCATATCCTAAAATAAATCAAAGTAGCACTAACCATGAAATCCCCTTAAGTGGGACATTTATTCGATAATTATGAAACAAAAATATGTACTTACAAAAATAAACAAATTTATGTCTCAGAATTTTACAAATGTTTTTGACGTTTCTGCTCGAACTTAATTTTTAAAATGGTATTAAATAAATTTGTTATATTTTTGCACTCTTTTATTTACATTAACTTGATTTTTGTACCTAAGATTTTGTTAGACGGTACGATCAAATTTTCATTCTCTGTCTGATATACTAGAATTATAAAAGAATATGTACAGAGGTACACTGCAAAAAAGAATTAGTAATTTTACAGCAAAAAATGCTGGCAATATGAGTGCCAGTAAATTTTGCTGTAAATTTACAGCAATTTTGTTATTTTTTATTTTACAGCACTCTTGTAGATTTTCAGCATTTTTTGCTGTTATTTTTATAGCAGTTTTTTTTTTTTTTAAATTTTAGAGCAGTTTTGTAAATTTTCAGCATTTTTTGCCGTTGATATATTTTTGATTTATCACCCCCCCCCCCCCCCCAGCGTGTATTTTTTATTTTATTTATTTTGTCTCATTTTATTGTGAAATATATTTTAAAGACATTGGGCACCAAGTATTATCTTTTTGTATACCTATATCGCTGTTTTAATATTATTGTCATACAATCAATTCTGTCATATATATGCAAGATACAAATAACGTTTTTTGGTCATGTACATCACCAAAAAAATTTTCAGTCTTTTGCCTAGAGATAATGTGTTCTTTGATAAATCATAACAAAAGAAGATTTTACTTTTTTATCTAGCTTTTAATTAATTCACTTCATTATCAAGCATTTTCTTGCAAGACTTTGTTTATCCGTTTGTTTATATTTGAAAATTCCTATTAGTTTAAATTATATAATATTTATCTGCAACAGTTTTACATTTATTTTCTGTATACTTTAGAAGATTTTTGTTTATTCAATTTAGGCGTTACGTCTCACCCCCCTACCTCCCCAGATGTAAAAAGCTTTCGGGTATTTAAAGTAACAAACACAAATAATTAATAAAAAGATTTTACTGTGTTCAAATTGCTTATACGAAAACTTTATAGATAAAATACCTTCTTTTACGCTAATTTTATAAGTCAAAATTTAATTCTATAAATATATCTTAAGTGTCACTGTAAAATAAACACAAGGAAAAAAAAATTACGAGGTCAAGCAACTTTTACCAATCTCTAATTGCAATTAAAAAGTATAAATATTAATAATGAAAAGATTGTTCTCATAAAAAGTAAAAGATAATTGACAAAAGAAATATGCGAGATGCTGCTAATTAATGCGGAGCAATTAAACAAACTTTTGTAATATTTTTGAAATTGATAAAATAAATTCAACTCAGGTGATAAGATTTGAAAATTTAGTGAATTATATTAATACATTAAATAAATAAAAATATTTAAATTAACGCCGAATGTGAACCGAAAAATGTTAGCAAGTAAAATATTTATACATTATTTAAAAAGTATATTCGAATGCTCGCGCATAAACTGAGTTTGAAAATAATAATAATAACGAAATAAGGCATAAATAAAAACAACAATCTTCTTTTTAAAAAAATCTCCATGTATAAAGTTTTCCAGCTATATTTAAACTCCTTTTATACGGAAATAATATATGAGTGACTAAAGAAATTACATAAAAACCAAATAATCAAATGAAAAAATACCTATTCTAGGGGAAATGACTTGAAAACTACTGCCGTGATACATACGTGTCTTAAATCTAAATTCATATCTTACAAATATGTAATAGAAATTATCTGATATTATTAAAACAATGATGTAAGAAAACGAAAAGATAAAACTTTCTTTAAAATAATCCCAGAAAAAGTTGTTATCTCTGTATTTAATTGTGAATGCACAAGCCCGCATGTAATGGCGGCCATTACACGATACACCTTCCGGCTTCGATACACCTTCCGGCTTCCTCATCCTCTCTGCCTGTATTTTCTTCCCTTTTTTCAGATATGGACAGTAACGCCGATAGATGTCGCTTTCAATCTTTCCCTGAAATCACTTTAAATTAACGCAAATACTGTTTTTGAGCGCTTGGTGTAATATTTACAGTATTTTTTACTGTTTCTTTCCCGCTTTTTTTTTTTTTACAGTGTATGTTTTCGATAACAATCCAACATTTTGATATCATAACAAGTTAATTGTAAATTAATTAATTTTAAGGTATTTTCCATTAGGCCACAGGTGATAAATCATGAAATAATATTTGTACTTAAAACTTTTTATGGGTCACAAAAACAACGAAGTTATTTATACGCTAACCCTCGCTCTTCAAAAAATGCCGACTGGCTGTGAAACTGCACTAGCGAAATATTTTAAACACTAAAAAGTGTAGGAAAGATAATTGTAACATTAAGAGTGTAATATTATTGAATCACTATTACATCAATTATTGTTTAATATTAATTAAAGTGTGGTTATACGTTAAGAAAATAATTTAGAAATTCTGAATAGATAACTTAAAGTTTTTTTTATTCTTTTCCTGTTACTATCTCTCTATTAAAAAAAAAAATGCAACTAATGTTGTATCTGCCGAAAATGAATTTTTTGTGTCCGGAGGTCTTTTTAGGTTAATATTAAGAAAACCATTGCATATGAAAATGTAAAAATTGGCAGTTTTTTGGAGAAATGGTATGTACACACGTAGAAGCAGACCGTTTTTCACTAGTAGAATTATTTTAAGAACTATTTAAGGCTGTAGTTAGCCAAAACAGTTTCAAGGAAAATGTTTTATAAGAACAAAAACTATGCATACCAAGTTAACTATATTTTCCTGGGACGTAGATGAAAAGCTTGTGATGTACAGTGTGAAATTATATTTTTTATGTGACTAATTTTTTTAGATTTGTTTTTAAATTCTATTTCGAAACTTCTTAATTAATATAGAGATTTATTTGATTTTTCGAAAAGATCATTTTTACTTTCTTCTATCTTGACAAGAAGAAAGTATTGGTTTCATGAAAATTTTCGAATTCCAGTTTTCGACGGATTTACACGTTTTATGGGTCAGAGATTCCAAAAAACATGTTTTTACAAAATGTCTGTCTGTGAGTCTGTCTGTCTGTCTGTCTGTATGTGACACAAATTTTGTGGGCGCTCTATCTCAAGAACTAATGCGCGGAATTTAATAAAAATATATATTCAGGTAGTCCCTGATATAGATTAGTGATAATTAGTTTTTGGTGTAAATCGCCCTGCAGGTGGCGCTGCTATGTAGCATTTTGCAGGATTTCCGCAAAAGCTCTATCTCAAGAACTAATGCATGGATTTTTATAAAACCTCAGATTCCGTTAATCCTTGATATGAATTGGTGCTGGTCACGTTTTGGTGCAAATCGCCCAACAGATGGCGCTGCTATGCTGCATTTGCAGCATTTACACGATTTTCGTAATAGCTCAATCTCAAGAAATAATGCACGGATTTTCATCAAACTTCAGATTCAATTAGGGCTTGACATGAATTGACGTTTTGCCTCTTGTGGTGTAAATCGCTAAACAGGTGGCGCTGCTATGCTGTATTTTTTTAGATTTCCGCATTAGCTCTATCTCAAGAACTAATGCTTGGTGTTTCAACAAACTTCAGATTCAGGTATACCTGGATATTAATTAGTGCTGTTTATGTTTTGTGTAAATCGCTCAACAGGTGGCGCTGCTCTACAGCATTTTTCACGATTTCCACAATAGCTCAATGTCCAGAACTAATCCACGGATTTTCATCAAACTTCAGATTCAGTTAGTCCTTGACATGAATTGATGCTCTGTACCTTTTCGTGTAAATCGCTCAACAGGTGGCGCTGCTGTGCTGCATTTTTGTGATTTCCACAATAGCTCTAGCTCCAGAACTAATGCATCGATTTTCATCAAACTTCAGATTCCTGTGTACCTTAATATGAATTAGTGCTGTTTGTATTTTGGTGCAAATCGCTCAACAGGTGGCGCTGCTATGCTGCATTTTTCAGAATTTCCCCTACAGCTCTATCTCAATAAGTAATGCACGAATTTTCATCAAACTTCAAATTCAGGTATACTTTCATACGAATTGGTTCTAAATTGATGTAATTTCTTTTACTATTTCAATGATTTAATTGACGTGATTTATATAGAAGAAATTTTTGTGATGGCCACAACATACTAGTTTTAAATGTCGTTGCCAGATGGTAAAACATTGCAAGTAATATTTTCTTTCAATTAAAAATTTGACACGTGACTATTAAAAACAGAAAGAAAACTTTAAAATAATAATTAAATTATCACGTGTTAACCCTTATCGGACGCTAGCGTTTTATAAAGGATTCTATTTTTTTATTCTACTCGCACCAACATATTTTAATCATAAATTTTGTAGTACATTTCTCTGGCATCTGTTGTCTACGCATAAGTAAAAGTGTTTCTTAAAAAAAGGGGTGCCAACCGAATAAAATTTGCATGACAGATACTGATCCCAATCTCACTTGAAAAGTGACATTGGAGCGATCAGTAATAGTAAATGGAGAAAATTGCGTCATATTTAACATGCCCAAATAATAATATTGGCAAACAGTTTCAATTAAAAATATATATGTTTACATTCGATTTATTTTCATATTTCGAGATAATCTAAATTTAAAATATCAAGAAATGTATTCGGAGAATAAAAAATGTTGTGAGGTTTTTATCCTCATATTTAAAGTCATAAATTTAAAATGTATAATTTTAAACAGTTTTCTTAAAGCGTCGTTGTAATATTCCGGGAGGCAGCAATAATGTTTACTTAGCCATTTCATACAAGCTGATTTAATTGATCAAGCTGTTTAATTGATCTTATTTATTTAATCACGAAAACAATCTTTAGCTGTCTCAAAAGCGGTTGATTGGGTCTTAAAATCTATCACTCAAAGGGAAAGGAATGGAAAACCGATTACAGGAGATCGCCAATGGCCGTTTAATTATAATTCAATCTTTCTTAATCTTTTTAAAGAAGATGAATTTTGCCGGTCTTTTGAGTCTGTGGTGTCTGAAGGGGGATTAAGAAACAGAGCAAAAAATATATTTTTCTAAATAAGCTTACTAGTTCACGTGCATTCTACCATGCATAAGTCAAAGCGGTGATTTTTACAAATTCGGGGGTCACTCATTAACGCGCATTTAACAGAATTTCTTTTTAAACTACATGAGTCGCAGACAAGAAATTAGTACCATTGAATGTTTATAAGTTGTTAAGAGTGTTTTAAGTAAATATTTCCTTTAAACACAGCGTCCTCTGGTATTTAATAAAACAAACAGATCAAAAATTATAATTTTCTAAATAAGCTTTCTACTTCTCGTGCTTTCTATCAAGTATTAATCAAAGAAATGATTTTTAAATATTCGGGGCTCACTCCAAATGAACGCGTTGTAAAGAAATTTCATTTGGAACTATATGAAATCAGTCGTTATTTTTAAAATAAGCATTTAATGTTTATAAAAAAGAGTTAAAACAATATATATTTTTCTTTTTTTAATACATCCATTAATAACAGTAGATTTTATATTTCATGCAAAATACTTTTCTTTCATCATTTAGAATGTGTAGCCACATATACAAGAATAGATTTTTTTCAACCACTTACGTTTCAAACACTTACGTATTTTTTAACCGATAAGTCGTAACTTTCGCGCAGTTAAAATATTTATAATGGGAGATTTTACACTAAAAAACACACTGTTATACAAATCACTATTTGCATTTACATTTGTAATTAGTGAGATAATTTTAATAAAAACATTTAAAAAATGTTCATTAGCCTTTAACGGACGCAAGATTTTTGTACATGATTTTATTTTTATATTCTATTAGCACCACTATATTTTAAAAACTAGTCGGATGTAGAAATCCCAAAACTTTCTTCTATCTCATACATGTCAATACTTCAAAATTCGTTATCACTTTGCCAAAATTAAATGGCAATCTATGATCATCATAAGGATTCTGAAAAGACGAAATTCCGTGCATTAGTTCTTGAGATATGACTATCACTGAAATCGTGTAAATGCAGCATAGCAGCGCCACATATAGGGTGTTTTACACCAAAACCTAATCATCATCAACTTATGTCAACGTCTAACTGAATATGAAATTTGGGAAAAATTCATGCATTAGTTCTTGAGTTAGAGCTATTGCGCAAATTAGGACAAATGCAGCATAGCAGCGCCACCTGTTGAGCGATTTGCACCAACACATAATCAGCAGCAATATTAATCAAGGTATATTTGAATCTGAAGTTTGATAAAAATTCGTGCATTAGTTCTTGAGATAGAGCTATTGAGGAAATCGTTCTAAATGCAGCACAGCAGCGCCATCTATTTTGCGATTTGCACCAATACGTAGTCAGCATAATTTCATATCAAGGACTAACTAAATACGAAGTTTGATGAAAATGTGCGTATTAGTTCTTGAGCTACTGCGAAAATAGTGTAAATCCTGCAAAATACAGCATAGCAGCGTCATCTGTTGGGCGATTTACACCAAAACTTAAACAGCACCAACCCATATCAAGAAGTAACTGAATCTGAAGTTTTATAAAAATTCGTGCAGTAGTTCGTGAGATATAGATATTGCTAAAATTCTGCAAAATGCAGCATAGCAGCGCCACTTGCAGGGCGATTTATACCAAAAAATAATCAGCACCAATCTATATCAGGGACTACCGGAATATAATTTTTTTATAAATTTTCGTGCATTAGTGCTTGAGATAGAGCGCCCACAAAATTTGTGTCACATAGAGACAGACAGACAGACACACAGGCAGACAGACTCACAGACTGACATTTTGTAAAAACATGTTTTTTGGAATCTCTGACCCTTAAAACGTGTAAATCCGTCAAAAACCGGAAGTCGAAAATTTTCATGAATCCAATACTTTCTTCTAGTAAAGATAGAAGAAAGTAATAAACTTGGTAATACATTTCTCTTGCACATGTTGTTTCGTTGTTGCTGTCTTGCACAAAAGGGACAGTTTTTCTTTTTTTTAAAAAAAGTGGTGTAAACCTAATAAAATTAATGTAAGAGATGCTAGTTCCGATTTCACATGGGAAGTGGCAAAGGACCAATAAGGGTTAATCTTCTAAATATTTTACAATAAAACCTGTAACTAACAATCAAATGTCAGTTTTAAGGAACGAATCCTTCTTAAATTTCATATTGCTATTACGTAAACTTTCAATACAAAAATTCGTTTGTGAGCTAGTTTATAAAAAAAATAGACTATAAATAAAATATTTATTCCATATGGAATAGAAGCAAAAGCTGATTTTTTTTTTTTTTTTCATTCTTGCTGTTATTTGTTTTTCTTTATGATATCGACATAAAAACCGAAGCTCTGGGATGGAAAATTGATGCCAGACATTTCTACATACCGTCCCATTTCTTTTGCATATTTCCCCAGAGTCGTATTTTTCCAAGCTATTTAATATTCGACAAATCATAGAAATGTCTGTAAATAACAGCAATTTTTTATGCACGAAAAATAAAATACAGAAGAAATAAGAAAGTCCCTTGAAAAAATATTTTATTTATCCGATATCTTAAAATATGTTTCTACTTTTTATTTTTTTCAAATTTTAACGCGAATGCAAACTATTTTGAGTGATTTGTCATTTTTTATAGAAACTAGTTGTTTTTAGCTAATTTAAAAAATCCTTTCTCTCATCATCTAAACGCACAATTTTAGTAATAGTATATCTCATTACTTAAAACATGAGTTACTAATAGGAATCATTATGTAACGCATGATTATATACTATATCCGGTATCCTAAAGTGAACTGACTTATTTTAAAATTCAATAATTTGCAAATAGTGACAAGCATTAAAGAAATATTCTTGCAGGAGGGTTATGTAAGATGTAAGAGCTTTTTACTGTGATTCCTGACTTTATTTCAAAATAGGAACGATAGAGGGCACCGAAAGCTATTGGGTTCTGTATCGAGGTCTGATTTTTTTTTGCATCTCTCTTCTCTCAGTAATGATGCAAAAGAAAGAGATTAAATATATGGAATGGGTGTCTAAGAGTAATATTTCACTGGCGACTGAGAACCACTCCATATATTTAACCTCCTTCTTTCGCAACAATATTGAGAGAAGAGAGATGCCAAAAAGATCGGGTCTCAATTTAGCGCATATTGCCCACAGAGCCATCTATCGTTGCTATTTCGAGCTGCAATCGGGAATCGCAGCCAAAAGTATCCTGACATCGTGCGTACTAAATTCCCTGGAAGACATTTTAATAGCTGTCACCATTTGCAACTTACAGAATTTTTAAATTATTCAGTTCATTTTAGGACGCCCAGTAGTTGGGACAGAGAAAAATCGTGGAATTGTAGTCAGTTTTCCTTCTATTAAAATATTTTTTTCACTTAAATATACAATCTGGCCATAATTAAAATAGAGATACTTACAGGAAAATTGTAAACAAATCCTAATTGCAGATGTGAAACGATATCGAACTCGTTGTAAACACTGTTTAGATCATGGGGAATAACTGCGTATAAGGAAATAAACATAACTTAGATTTCCTCCCTTATAACCATATATGGCACTTCTGAGTGATTTTGTGCAATGAAATAAATACGGCGACTAAGAGAGAGAGCATTTCAAGTGATTGACTAAAAATTTAAGGCATCTTTCATTTTTATGTATATTTCACTGGCGAAAGAAACGTTTCACGTGAGCGTTTCATATTTTACGTACTTTTGAGTTCACATGCCTTAAGTATAAATTTTGGCGCTGGGGGGAAAAAAATCTAAAAAGTTTTCTTCTATTTAAAACTATTTTTCACCTTCTAAATAGTACTCTTTCTTCAACATTCGTTGTGTTTGATCAAGTGTAATTTTTGTAATTAAGCTATAAACACCTCTACTTTATGTATGGCTGCCTTGCGTTATTTTTATATAGGGTGCCCAGTAATGCCCTGTTCAATTTCAAAAGCTTTAGTTATGAACTTGGTGACTAAGTATAACAAACGCGCAACGAGACTGCCTCTTCGCGTCAAACTGCGAAGTTAACTTTTCTATTTTAAAAAATGGTACGTGATACGAGACAAAATCTAATACAAAGTTGTAGAACGTGTTGCAGTGAAATATGAGTTGTAGAACGTGTTGTGAATTTATTATGAAATGATGTCTTACATATAAAAATAATTTTATTAAAAGCCCTTCAAATGTATTTTTTAATATCATATCACCTCCTTAAATATGTCTCTAATTACATGGAGAAATAAAGCATTATAAGGCAGATTCACAATTATAAAATTCACAAATGTAAGCACGGTACAGTTTATTCTGTAGAAAAAATAGTAGAAATATCTTCAATGTTTCCACCATCGGTAGCAATTTATCATGGATTCTACATATATTCTTATGGTACGCACAATTCACATCTCTTAAAAAACTACTATTTTTAAACAACTTATTACAAAAAACTGTACGTTGCTTGCATGTGTTAATTTTATTAGTAAAGGTGCGTCTTCCATTCAACGTCACACTTCAGTGTGCAATTAATCCTTGGACTACCAAAAGAAAAAACAGCGTACAAAATTACAATAATGCATCCAGCCACAGTTAAAATTCATTAGTTTTTATTCGATATTCTTGTAAAATGTTTCCAGATTTTTACGAATTTAGATCTAAAAATACGAGTTTAGAAACCAATGTCTTCATTTTATGACATTCAGCTGGATTTTACTGTATTTGAACTAATTCCGTTTTTCGTGCCGGGTCCATCGGACCCGTTTGGTTGGCTGGAGTTAAAAAAGTATCTCTAAACTGATGATATAATATAAAAAGTTTGCATTGACTTTTAATAAAGTTATTTATGCATGTAAGACATTACATTATTACATACTAAATCTAAGATGGCTACATCTACAACTTTGTGATTGATTCCTTTTCTCGTATCTCATCCGTTTTGTAGATAGAAACGCTAATTTCACAGTTTGCCGATAAGTGGTGCTCTAAGCAATCTTATCACATAGCTGTCTTTTTTGTAAAGTTATGGGATAGACAGGATTTTATTAGACACTCTTTATTACCCAGTTTAAAACGTAAAAAGATTCACATTTACACTACTAATGTAGAATTCCAAAAATTATTTTTAATATGATAATTTGACATTATTTGTCTATCAAATTAATTTTTTTATGGAGTCATTCTTTACCATAATCAGAAAATATATAAGCTTTGACCACACGATTATTTATCCAGTGTGATTTCCTTAATTAGTCCAGGCAATTGAGACCGTATTGGGACTCTACCTAGCAAAATTAATTGTAGTACTGGAAATCGGCTTTCTAGATGTTTTTTGGGTCGCTGAATCCGAATTTGTAACTTCCCACTAAAATTTCCCCCGGCAACCCTCCCAAATTTTGGTAAAAAGCCCCTAAAAAAATTCCATTAAAAAATTCCATTTTTTATTGTTGTAGGGGAAAAGTAGCTAGAAATTCAGAAAGTAGACAAAATTTGCAAAAAATTAGATATATAACAATATGACTTAGGATGAAGGGGAAGGGGAGATCTGCTTCGGAACATGCGCCGCAGTGCTGCGTGGACTAAGTTGCGCAATTCCACTTAACCACTCACACGTTTACATTAGCCCTCCCATCTTCTCTCCAAACTTTCTCTATAAGGTTTACTTTAAGTTTTTTGGGTCGCTGAATCCGAATTTTTAACTTACCCCCAAAATTCCCGCCCCCCGAAACCCCCTCCAAATAGTTGTTTTTAACTTAAATTTCTTATTGTTTTAGGGGAAAAACATTACGAAATTCTGAAACTAGACAAAATTTGCAACAAATAGGATACATGACATTATGACGTAGGATAAACGGGGGGAGAGGGGCTGCCTCTGAACATTCCACGCGCGCTTTTCTCAAAAACCAATTTTTTTCAAAAAATTAATTTTTTGGGCAGTTGCCGGGTGAAATTTTGGTGGGAAGTTACAAATTCGGATTCAGCGACCCAAAAAACATAAAGTGAGTCGAAATCCAGAACTAGTATTAATTTTGCCAGATAAAATCCCCTATTGCCTGGACTTCATAATTTAGTGCACGTAGCGCCGCAGTGCATGTTCAGAGGCAGCCCTTACCCTCCCTGTTCATCCTAATTCATGATGTCATATATCCTATTTGTTGCAAATTTTGTCTAGTTTCTGAATTTGTAATGCTTTTCCCCTAAAACAATAAGAAATTTAAGTTAAAAACAACTATTTTTTTTTTTTTGGGGGGGGGGGGGGGTTCGGGGGGGAAATTTTGGGGGAAGTTAAAAATTTGGATTCAGCGACCCAAAAAACTTAAAGTAAACCTTATAGAGAAAGTTCGAAGGGGAGATGGGAGGGCGAATGTAAACGTGTGAGTGGTTAAGTGGAATTGCGCAACTTAGTTTACGCAGCACCGCGCGCATGTTCCGAGGCAGATCCCTCCTTCCCCTTCATCCTAAGTCATAATGTCATATATTTAATTTGTTGGAAATTTTGTGTACTTTCTGAATTTCTAGATACTTTTTCTCTAAAACAATAAAAAAATTGATTTTTTTAATAAAAATCTTTTTGGGAGGGGCTTTTTACCAAAATTTGGGGAGGTTGCCGGGAGAAATTTTGGTGGGAAGTTACAAATTCGGATTCAGCGACCCAAAAAACATCTAGAAAGCCGACTTCCATTACTACCATTAATTTTGCTAGGTAAAATTCCCTATTGCCTGGACTAAATGAGGATCTAGGGCAAATAATCCGGCATAGCTACACGTATAGACGACACAAAAATATTCTTCAAATGTTGCAATCGAGTAAAAATAATTAATTTTTAGTTTAGAATTAATAGCTTTAAAATATTTCTAGGGTTTTTAATAGTGATGAGTTTGGTTTCCATCATCGCAGTTTGCTTTAGTATACAATTGCAACACTATGATCATACTTAGTACTCTTTACGCTGTTCAAAATCTGCAGCAAACTGTCCGGTCATATGCAAGCTATTTTATAGATAACGTTACTTGAGCATAAATTGAAGTGTTCTCATAGGTCAGAATAGATATAAATTATGCTATGTAATCCTTTTCTATTTATAAAAACAGTTGAATGACTGACCGGTTTGCTGAAAACCTTTAAAAGTTTAGCAAATTATTTCTGCACTGTAAGAAATCTGCCACGAGCTGTGCAGTCATTCAACCGTTTTTATAGGTAAAGGTTAACTGCCATATTATTAAGCGAATCTGACCATATTATTGACTGTATTATGTTGAGAATAAAGTTAAATAATATCCACGCAACAGACTTCTATAAAATCGGTGGAATAACTGGACACTTTGTTGCAGATTTTTATCACCATGTAGCCATTTTATATATATATAAAGAACTGTTGGATAATTGGCCAGTTTGCGGAAGATCTTTAAAAGTGTAGCAAGTTTTTCCCGCATTGATAAAAAACTGCAACAAACTGTCCAGTCATTCTACAGTTTTTTAAGATAACGGTTAATTGGCCATAATATTAAGTGTATCTGACCACATTATTGACCAAATTATATTGAGAATAAATTTAAATTATGGTCGTGTAACAGTTTTCTGTAAAATCGGTCGAATGACTGCACAATTTGCTGTGAATTTTAACAGTGTCGATTCTCAACATCGCAGAAAAAAATCAATTGATTTTATATTTTTTATCTTTTTATAGCTATAACGCAATTCCAAATGGGAGCAAAAACTAAAGCGAATGAATAACAGTCTGGAAGACAAAATTGTGGTAAATGGGATTCACTGCAAAATAAAGAGGATTGAACCAACTGAATTTAATTTAAAGTAAATATTACAAAATAATATTTACGTTGTCAGTATATAAAAGTAATATTACAGAATTTAAGTTTCTTAGAACTAAAGAGTATTGAAAGAAGGAAAAAACTCATCAAAACTAATAAATAATAGTTAGAGAAATACGATTCCACCAATATTGTTACTTTGTGTCTAATTTAAAAACAAGCAAATAAAAATTATAAATTCAATGTTTTATGATTAAAAAAAGTTACTTAAAACTTGAATTTTGTTTCCATAGAATTGATTATATCATAAGCATGAAATATTTTAAAACTTTCTATATCTAAGACGAATATAAAACGAAAGAAAATTTATTTCTTAATTAAAAAATTAACACGCAAGACACACCATTGTATAATGGTACATGCAAAAGCATTCGGCGATTCTATGCAATTTGCTTATTTACTTTCATAGTTTAAAATATTTTATTTTATTCACAGTATTTCCTTTCTAGTATTTTCATTATCAGTATAAGTTATTAAATATTTCAAATTCCACACTGCTATTGATTTATGTGTTTATTCACAGTTATAAAACAGGAAACAATTTTACTTTATTCCTTTATTGAATTTTTAGATCTCTAAGCAATATTTTGCCAGTTGCAGGAAATATAAACTTAAATTATACTCCTTCTAGCGCTTCAAGAAATCTAAAGCTTTCGTTTATCAAACCTACAACTAAAAATATAAATAAATAATGCAACGTCATTTTTTGTAATGTCTTTTTGCATGGTCAGGAAAATCTCTTTGAAATATCAGCCAGTTTTCTTTACCCGACGAGCACATCATTTTTAGGCAAAACATAATATTCAGAGAAATCTGGGGGAACAGTTAGCATAAAATGCATAATAAATAGTTGTACCTAAAGTTTTATTTTGTTTATGAATATAGCCTATGAAATATTTCCAGCTTCTTTAAAATAAGCAGTATGTATAGATTTATTGAAATACAGTTTTGAATTAATAAAAATAAATACATAAAGGTGGCGATGCAAAATTAAATAAAGAATCTTATGTTATAATAATAAGTAGCGCAGAAAATACTTTTCTTTTCTTTTGAAAACCTTTTGAATCTGGTATATCCGAATCATAATACTCAATAATTGCAATGAGTGATAAACATAAACTTAAAAAAAGGCAAAATGCCTTTATTTATTTACATTTCGCCATGTTTCATTGCATCAGACGGCAACATTCTCAAGAAAATAAAATGATAAAAATATTTTCGCAAAAATTCAAATTGAAAAACTATTAGGAGCGTTCTAAAGGTAACGAGCCGGAAGCCTAGGAACAGAAACTAGTGCATGTATTCAGAAGTATTTGCCCTGGCTGTTGAGGCACTTGTCCCACTAAGACACAAGGCGGTGAATGGCTGTCTGGTAAAATTTCTGGGGCTGCAATGTGAACCAGTTCCACACGTACTACTTAACATCGTTTTCCGAGGAGAATTGTTTGTCCCCCAGAGCCTTTTTTAGTGGACCAAAAATGCCGTAATCGCAGGGAGAAATGTGTGGATTGAAGGAGGGTGACCGAGAACCTCCCACTTGAATTTCTACACGAGTGCCGCAATCGTGTTGGCCGTGTGAGGCCTTGCATTGTCGTGGAGCAGAATGACCCCACGGTAGAGCTTGCCAGGTCGTTTTCATTTGATCGCTTGGCGAAGGGTGGTCAAGGTTTGCGAGAAATGCTGGGCATTCACTGTTGTCCCGTGTTGCAGGAAGTCTATCAGAAGGGGACCGTCTAAGTCAAAGAAGAACTTCAGCGTAACCTTTCCTGCACTTGTGTGGATGACCTTGGATTTTCTCGGTGGTGGTGACCCTCGATGTTTCCACTGGATACTTTGTCGTTTCGATTCTGGTTCAGAGTGATCACACGAAGACTCATCTCCAGTCGCTTACAACTCGAATGAGCGTTGGACGACTCATGCATGCTTCTGCTAGCTTTGTAGTCACGTGACTTCCATTCATGACCCTCTAGCGGCAGGCATGTGGACTTCCGTGCTCTTGTTGGAAACCCACTTTGTTACTGACGCAACAATATTGCCATTCTGTCACCGGTTTGCACATTTCAGACTCCGGCTCGTTTCTTTTTGAACGTCCCTTATAGTAAACAAAAACAAAAATCACGCGAACACAAGGATAATGATATTAACTGCAATTTTAAAAATGGAAATCTGTGAACGTGAATTATTTTAAATTATTGTTTCATGATTCTGTGTAGCATTTCTTTCCCAATTCTTGGGAGCTCCATGGATGCTGAATCATTGCAAATATTTTTCTTCGTAAGAAGATCTCTATTGATTCTCTGATGATGGATGGGAAATAAGATCTTGATTGATAAATTATTCTACTATTTTTAAAATCTTTTGTAAAGGTTCTCTGTTGTATAGTGTGGCCAGAGCTGTAGTTTCCTTGTTGTATTTGATACCTGCTATGCGTTCTTTGATCCTAGTTTTGAGCTTTCTATTTGTCATTCCTTTATAAAATTGCACTGTTCCATCTTTTTTGGTGAAAGGTGTTTCATATACTCCTGATACTTAATTTGGTTCTGTTGGGTCTATTTTCTTAAAAATTATGTTTTTTTTTAATTTTGCAGATTGTTTTGCAGTAATGGAGATATTGCATTTATTAATTTTATATTTCAATCTTTCGAAAAGACCAGGAAAATATTGCAAGGAGGATAACTTGGAATGTTGTACTTTGAAATTACCTATCTTTTTATTCTTATTATTTTTATAAGGCAATTTCAAAGAACAAAATTATGAATTATCAGGGGGTATATGAAATGAGAATGTTGCCCTCTGATGGAAAGAAATATCTCGAAATGCAAATAAATAAATGTATTTTGCCTTTTTTTTTATTATGTTTATCACTTAGAGCAATTATTCATTATTTTGATATTTTGAAGTGATTTTTCTTTATAGTTTATAACTGGTACATCCGTTCTAAAAACTTATAGAATCTATTTGAATAACTCTTGATTAAAAGTTCCTGAACACTTAAACTACAAATGTATGCATTAGACGGCCATAGAAAGTCAAAAAGAAGAAGAAAATAGTAGGATCTTTCATTCCTAGCTTTGAAAAAAAAACTGGGATATTTTATTAAAATTAAATTTTCTTGAAGGACGATAGAAAGTTTTAAAAAGATTTTCAAGCATTTAAATAAACGGCATGAAAAAAATATAAGCGACATAAGGTATCAGCGAAAAAGAAAACGATGGTGATGAGTTCTTGAATCAAATAACATTCCAGTTACAAAGGGTTGGGGACTGGGGAGCCTGCATAAAACCTTAAAAAGCATTTTTTACCGTAAAACTTTCATTGCTCAGTGCTCTATTGAATATGTACAGTCGGGGGAGCGGGGGGGGGGGGGGGGTAAACACTCCTACTAACTCTGCAACAAATTATCGTAGAAGAAAGTTACTAGTACCAGACGATAGGAAGTAGAGTCTACTTTTAAATGATATATATGTTGTAGGCTAATTGAGAAATCCGGCTCTTTGCAAACAGCCTAGGCTCTTTGCAAAGAGCCGGGCTAATTGGAGAATCCATATCCCTTTTTCTAATTAGTCTGATATTTTTCAGGCTTATTGCAAAGAGCCTAGAGAGCGTTAGGCTAATTGAAAAATGACCACTTATTATCCGATCAGGGTGATATTTATAGCTCACAGGCTATCAAAGCCTGAGAGCTTATGTGTCCGCCGATTCTATATGTACGTGTGTACGTACGTACGTAGGTACGTATGTACGTAACACGATAACTCTTGATAGAAATATCCGATTTGCTTCAATTTTTTTTTCTAGGTTCATTCTGATAAGGTGCTTCCCTGATTAGTTTTTGGGGTTCATTGGTTAAGGATAAATGGGGAAAAGGGGGCTAGTCCCTACCCTTAATTTATATAAAAGGGTTTTTCATGCAGCTATATTCGATTTGCTCCAAATTTGGTATACCGGTTTATTGTGTTAAGGAGCTTCCCTGAATAGATTTGGAAGCTCATTATTTAAGTATAAAGGGGGGAAAATGGGGCTACCCCCCTTAATTTAGATAAATCGGTTTTTCACGATGAATTATTCGATTTGCTCCAAATTTGGTATACCGGTTTATTAAGTTAAGGAGCTGCCTTGATTAGATTTGGAGGTTCATTAGTTACATATAAAGGGAGGAAAGGGGGGGCTATCTCCCCCGTAATTTAGATAAATGGGTTTTTCATGCAGAAATATGCGATTTGCTATAAATTTGGTATACCGGTTAATTATGTTAAGCAGCTTCCCTGGTTACATTTGGAAGATCATTATTATGTATAAAGGGGGGAAAGGGGGGCAATTGCCTCTCCCTTTAATTTAGATAAATGCGTTTTTCATGTAGAATTATTCGATTAGCTCAAATTTGGTATACTGCTTTATTATGTTAAGGGGATGGCTTGATTAGGTTTGGAGGTTCATTAGTTAAGTATAAAGGGAGGAAAGGGGGGCTAGACCCGCCCCCCTTAATTTAGATAAATGGGTTTTTATTGCAGAGTTATTCGATTTGCTATAAATTTCGTATACCGATTTATTATGTTAAGGAGCTTCCCTGATTAGATTTGGAGGTTCATTAGTTAAGTATAAAGGGAGGAAAGGGGGGCTAGACGCCCACCCCCTTAATTTAGATAAATGGGTTTTTCATGCAGCGTTATTCGACTTGCTCCAAATTTCGTATACCGGTTTATTATGTTAAGGAGCTGCCTTGATTAGATTTGGAGATTTATTGGTTAAGTATAAAGGAGGGACAGGGGCTAGTGTCCCCTTAATTTAGATAAATGAGTTTTTCATACAGAATTATTCGATTTGCTTCAAATTTGATATACCAGTTTATTATGATATGTCTTCCTTCATTTGATTTGGAGGTTCATTGGTTAAGTATAAAAGGGGAGAAAGGGGGGCAATTGCCCCTCCCCTTAATTTAGATAAATGTGTTTTCATGCAGAATTATCTAATTTAGTTTAATTTTTTTTTCTAGGTTCACTCTAATTAGTAGCTTTTCTGATTAGATTTAAAAGTTCATTGGTTCAGCATAAAGGGAGAAATGGTGAAGCTAATACCCCCCCCCCCTTAATTTAGTGAAACGGTTTTTCATGCAGAATTATCTGATTTGCTTCAAATTTTGTATACCAGTTTATTATGTTAAGTAACTTCCCTGATTATATTTGGAGTTTCTTAGGTTAAGTAGAAAGGGGGGCAACGGGGACTAATACCTTCATTTATTTTTCGAGAGGCATTATTCTTTGAAATAAGAGTATAATATACAATTAGTGTGAATAACCTGTGAGCTCAATGCCATCAGTTTATCTGGGCAATTTTCTTTTTATTAGATTATTAGCGCATAACCCTACCCAAACCCGAAAAATAAATTACAACAGACCGTACCCCGATCCGAGCAAGACAAAATAATTTCTGTCTACATGCAACCCGACCCGAACCTGAGAGTTCAATTTGAAAAAACCTGAAATCCCGACCAAATCTGATAACCGACAAAAATATTCCAAACATCCATAACCGGATCCGAACAAGACAAATTAGTTTCCGTGGACACGCAACGTTACCAGAACCTAAAAATCCCATTCGAAGTCAACATGAAACCCGTTCCGAACCAAATCTTAACCGACAAAAATATTCCAAGGAAGTATAACCCGATGAGAGCCAGGCAAAATAATCTCCGTTCACCGGCAAGCCGATCCGAACCTGAAAGTTCTAATTGAACTCAATCCGAAATCTGGTTGTGGTCGGTTTTCGGGTTAACTTCAAATGGAACCTTCAAGTTCGGATCCGGTTGAAAAAAAATTAAACTAAATCAGATAATTCTACATGAAAACCCATTTATCTAAATTAAGGGGAGGGGCAATTGCCCGCCTTTCCCCCCCTTTTATACTTAACCAATGAGCTTCCAAATCAAAGGAAGGAAGCCATATCGTAATAAAATGGTATATCAAATTTGAAGCAAATAGAATAATTCTGCATGAAAAACTCATTTATCTAAATTAAGGGGACACTAGCCCCTGTCCCTCTTTTATACTTAGCCAATAAATCTCCAAATCTAATCAAGGCAGCTCCTTAACATAATAAACCGGTATACGAAATTTGGAGCAAATCGAATAAATCTGCATGAAAAACCCATTTATCTAAATTAAGGGGGGGGGGGGGGTCTAGCCCCCCTTTCCTCCCTTTATACTTAACTAATGAACCTCCAAATCTAATCAGGGAAGCTCCTTAACTAATAAACCGGTATACGAAATTTGGAGCAAATCGAATAACTCTGCATGAAAAACCCATTTATCTAAATTAAGGGGGGGGAGGTCTAGCACCCCCTTTCCTCCCTTTATACTTAACTAATGAACTTCCAAATCTAATCAGGAAGCTCTTTAACATAATAAACCGGTATACTAAATTTGGAGCAAATCGAATAATTTTGCATTAAAAACGCATTTATCTAAATTAAGGGGAGAGGCAATTGCCCCCCTTTCCCCCCTTTATGCATAATAATGATCTTCCAAATGTAATCAGTGAAGCTGCTTAACATAATTAACCGGTATACCAAATTTATAGCAAATCGCATATTTCTGCATGAAAAACACATTTATCTAAACTACGGGTGGGGGGATAGCCCCCCTTTCCTCCCTTTATATGTAACTAATGAACCTCCAAATCTAATCAAGGCAGCTCTTTAACTTAATAAACCGGTATACCAAATTTGGAGCAAATCGAATATTTCTGCATGAAAAACCCATTTATATAAATTAAAGGGGGGGGGGGTGGACTAGCCCCCTTTTCCCTCTTTATCCTTAACCAATGAACCCCAAAAACTAATCAGGGAAGCACCTTATCAGAATGAACCTAGAAAAAAAATTGAAGCAAATCGGATGTTTCTATCAAGAGTTATCGTGTTACGTACATACGTACGTACGTACGTACACATGTACATACAGAATCGGCGGGCACATAAGCTCTCAGGCTTTGATAGCCTGTGAGCTAAAAATATCACCCTGGTCGGATAATAAGTGGTCATTTTTCAATTAGCCTATCGCTTTCTAGGCTCTTTGCAATAAGCCTGATAAATATCAGGCTAATTGGAAAAAGGAACATGGATTCTCCAATTAGCCCGGCTCTTTGCAAAGAGCCTAGGCTGTTTGCAAAGAGCCGGATTTCTCAATTAGCCTACGACACATGTCAGAGCCGGATTTCTCAATTAGCCTACGACACATATAACACTTGTTTAGAGGATCGTCTACATATAGGGATTACAATCCCGGGATCCCGCATCATTTTTAATCCCGAAAATCCCGGGATCTTGTCTGCCAAATCCCGGGATTTTCGGGATTGTCCTTTTTTTTAAATGGAACAATATTCAGCTGAAATAAAAAAAAATATATATTTATAGGCTTTCTCTTTTGGAAAGAAAAAGAATTAATTTTTATGAAATTTATATATCCTTGAAAAAATATACATATTTCAAGTATTTTTTACATATTTCAAAGCGATTAAATCGGTTAACATGAAAACCTTTTGACTTGCAAACAGATGTAACCCGCTCGGCTATTATTCGGGAACAATGAAATCATTTGTTTATTTCGATTTCGCAGCGTTAAAAAGCCGGTCGTTTCAGCAACTGGGAATCACAAAATTTCGAATTAGAGTTTACTGATAAGCGTCGCATTTTAGTTTCATAGTCATTATTATGTGCTAATTTCTTTGCTTTTCGGGCGTTTATACTTATTTTGCTTTAAAGATGTCTAATGAAAAGGATTTTGTAGCTCATAGGAAAGATAATGATACATCTTCAGTATGGCACTGCTATTTAAGGTCAAAAGATGAAAAAATCGCTAAACGTAAAAGATGTAGCCAAGTGCTTAAAACGTTAGGTGCATCGACTAAGGGTTGCATGCACATTTATCGACGAAACATGGTACTAAAGTTTAGAAAGAATTTAATACATCATCTCTTCCTTCCACACGTCAAGATTGCATAGAACATGTATTGCTTTTTAAAAAGCGGAAAATAGAAGATTATTTTAGTAGTGATAAGGAATCACTGGATTTAATTTTATTGCGAATGTCAGCTAAAGACTGTTTTTCATTTAACTTCAACTGATTTAAGAAACTTACTGATAGCTAAAGGCTATAATGATTTGCCAAAATCTGCAGTATCAATTCGAAATCGTGTAGTGAACTATAATAAAAGAGTTAATTACAAGTGAAATACAAACTTTTAAATTCAGGAAAAAAATTTAGTTTGACTTTTGACGAATTGACGTTTACTGCAAGCAAGAGATTTATGAATATTAATGCCCATTCAAGAAATGTAAATTTGAGCAAATTCAGGAATTTAGGTCTCATGCGCATATATGGATCTTTTACAGCAAAAAAGAGCATTGAAATGCTAACAGAGTGCTTAAACGAATATGACATTTCCTTAAAAACAGACAATGTTACAATTGGGACTTGGAGATGAAACTTTAGATGCCGTCATATTTCTTAGAACATATTTTCAAAGGAATACCGATTAGTTAGGAAACAGTGAACTATTCAAAATAATCTTTTTTTTCACGAGGTACGTAATAATTTTTTATATTATGCAACGTTTTCGAATTTTAACAGCTATTGCTATTTAGAAATTTAGACTATACATCTATGTATTATTTTATTCTATGTGTGTGTGTGCTAAGTTCTTTTATTTCAAGAAAAAAATCGTCATGTTAGGAAAAACCTTGCATTTGCAATATCCTAGAATTATAAACTTTAATTACGTGGGTATACTAATTCATGATTTAATTCGTGATATTAATTAGTTTTTAATATTGTAAATATTAAACTATTCAAAAACTTGTTTAACAGGAAATAAAGAAGAAATTATCTAGAAGATGAAGCATAGACATTTCATGTTTTTGTTGCATTTTCAAACATCAACAGCGTACTTCTTTTAATTTTCAATTGTTCTAATATATCCTATAAGTTTTGATAATTAATTGAAGTTAATTTTTTTAATTTGGTATATTTTCATATGTAAATTAGGCTGAAATTTTGCTTTGTCTTTTCTATAGTATTATGATATTTAGCTATTGTCAAAATTGATGATATTACAGAAATTCTAATTTTCCTAATCCCGGGATTATCCCGGGATTGGAAATTAGTCTCGGGATTGTAATCCCTATCTACATATCAAAACAAACCCAAAATGTAATTTTTTCAATAGCAATACCCAATTTTGACAACATAAAAAATTTCTACACCTCTAAAATGAGAATATTTTAGGGACTGTGTCCAAATTGAAGTTCGTACCACTAGATTGTTGAAATCCTACAGAAAGGTTATGTCATTTCTATTAATGAATTATTTCTTTCCTATATGACCATTTCCCTCACTTAATATGTTTTGACTATTGCCAGTCCAAATGTTTCAATAAAATGAGTAAAATATATTTTTTTGTCAAATTGTGCTATTTTGCAGATCATAGATGTTAATTGTACAGAAAGTACGAGTCCTAGAGATTTGTGATTTGTGGTATCGTGAACAGCAACGCAACAATTTATTTTACTGCGATTTTTTTCCGAAACAGTTAATTTTTGTTGTATGCATTATTGATATGTCATGATAACATGTCTCGAAATGTACCGGAGCAAACCGGAACGGTTTTCTGGTTCGTGAAATTATGAGAAATATTGTTCCGGCTCGTGAATGTATGGGAAATATTATTCCGGTTCGTGGAATTACGAAAAAATATTATTACAGTTTCATACATGTAGCTTACTATGCTCTCTGTAACTTTTTTTTCTAATTATTTAAAATCTTGAATGCATTTTTTAAAATTGGTTTTCCTACGGTTAAATATAAATTTGCTATACAGTAAAGTCTCGATTATCCGAGTTAATAGGGACCAAGCTCACCTCGGATAAGCCCAAAAATCGTAATAAACAGGAATTACACAAATCTTCACCAACTAAGGAGATGAAATATAAATTTTCACTTAATTCATTCATTTTTATGGTGCCGGTAACATTTCTTTGATGTACATGTCCGTTACTTTTAAGAAAAACGGGGAATGAAATTGCTTATTTGAAAAGCCCTTGATAGTTTCTTGTTCCACGTGCTTGTTTTATTTGGGCTGAATGAGGGTATTTAAATTTGAGCGATAACCGGCTTCATTCATATTGCAAGCCGCGTGTGGCAAAATTGTCAACAATTTGAAATAATACCATTTTCTAAAATATGTAAAAAATATCTCTCGAAATGCTGAAAATATGAATTTAAAGTGAAAATAAAACCTCAAAAAATGAATCAAATAAAAAAAATCCCTGCCTGCTCGGCGGAGGTAGATTTCGTAGATAAGTACTAATTTCACCAACAAAAACTAAATCAAGATTAGAGATAAAACCAGTTTAACAATTTTATCTGGCCGCTTTTGATGAATTTTTCATTTCATTTTTCTGTAAGAGCTCGTTTTATCAAAATCATATTAAGTTGGTATTAAAAAAATATTTTTCCCCACTCAACAAATAGAAATTTTCTGACACATTTTTAAAATTAAAACATGAAACTTGCTGACGTGATTTTTTTGAAGAGATTTATAAGCGACCTGTCTTTTTATTTGCTGTCCAATTAATTAAAACTTGATTTACAATAATTTTCTCAGTACGACCATTTTTTTCGTTTTCAGCACTATCGCTTCGGGAAATTCGGTTCAAAATGCCCACTTTGACAGCATTTTTTGAAATATATTCTGCCTTTATCAAAACATCGACCAATGCAGCACTTTATATAGTTTCTGAATAAGAGAACCTGCCAATTGAATGTGTTTGAGAGCGAAAATGAATTTAACAAGTTGGAAATTGCTCGTCAAACGTGGCAAATGAGGTGCGTTCGTACTATAACTAGTTTTATAATTATTTTTTGCACCCCATATTGTTCTGAATGTATATATTTTTTTTTTGCACTTTATAAGTGCATAGTCTGTAACATCATTAAAATACACTTGCAATAATTTTTTCCCATTCGTCGTAAAGTAACGGGAAACTTTTGACTGTGCCTGTAATTAAACTATACACCCGATTTTCATAAAATTTGAAATGGCACGACAAAATTTTGCAAAAATTATATATTTAAAATTTCAGACCATTTGGAAGGCTGCAACATCATTAAAATGCTATTGCAATAATTTTTCCCATTGGCGGTAATGTAAAGAAAAACTTTTGACTGTCCCTGTAATTAATCTTTACATCCGATTTTCATAAAATTTGAAATGGCTCGACAAAATTTTGCAACAATCGTATATTTAAAATTTCAGACCATTCGGTTGGGTAGTTTTTGCTCTGTTATATCGGACGGACAAGCGGACGGACGGACGGACAGACGAACGGGCGGACAGAAGGACTGAACGACGACTATAGGTGCTACGTATTTATATAATTACGAACGCACCTAAAAATGAGTCAGAAATTAAGCCGTTTGGATTTGAGTACACCCTTAATACAATAATTTTTTCGTCAACCCCTATCTTTTTTTTTTTTTTTTTTTACATCATACTGCATCTCTATTCTTTGTCTTTACGTGGTTACGCATGGACACGTTTCTCCTTACAATATACATATTTGTTTTTCAAATTTTCAAAAAGAGTAATTGAAAAATGAAACAAAGTAGGAAAGTGCAAACAGCAGTAAACAACATTTAAATCATAAATACACAAATGTAAACAAAAAAAAGTATCATGCAATTGGAAATTCTTTTTCTTTCTTCCTTTTGTTTGTAAAATCAACATGCAGTTATTTATAAAACTGGACTGCTATCGATAAGAATATTTTCATACTTATTATTGATTGCTCAATTTAACAGTTATAACTGCATTTTATTTCTTCTTCATCCGTGTTGAAACTTATGAAATAAAAAATATTTTCGGTCGTGCAATTTTTCGGTTTGTAACTAATCATAGATGGCCAGTTATTGAACTAAAAGGAGATGGTTTGATAAACTCGGCAAGGCCTTTTAGGAGAGAGGATTATCTGCGCTTGGTTAGTCATTCGAAGCAAATAATGACTTGTTGAAATAATTACATTTTTGAATGATCCTTTACGAAAGAATATTTATTGTTTTACTTGAAATAGTTTCAAAATTATCACAATTTAAGTTTTCTTTATTCCAGTGGCAAATGGTAATAAATATTTTGCTAAATTATATGTTGAACTATGCAACAAAATTCTAAAAACTTGTAGCGTCTGGATGAATATTAAGCATCTATCATAATTATAGTTCGAACGGAAAGGAACATTTGGGTGAATTTGCATTCCAAAATTCTTCATTAAGGAATATTTAACACGAAATATTGTAAAAAATTACTAATAAACGCACCATTTAATTTTTTATGACATTACTTTTATTTAAAGAATTTTTTTAATGAGCATCTTATTTCTAATATAACTTTTAAATTGATCATAGATAGTATTTTTTGCATGAATGCATTTTTTGTGTATGAAATATCACTACTATTGCAATTAGAGTATACCCAGCAGCCAGACTCCTTTGAGCACCAATCCTTTTTTACCTTGCAGGTAAGTACATCACGGCTTTAAAAATTCGCTACCTGAAACGTGGTAGATGAACATAAATCCACACCAACAAAATATTTTTTCATGTCGATTGGAGCACGAAAGGAAGAGGCAGATGGACAAATTAATTGGACAATATTTATGCATTATTATTTTCTGTATTTATTTATTAGTTTTTTTTATTACTAGGGGGCTCTTTCTCTACGAGCTACGCTCTCTAACTGTTGTGGAGACTTCAGACTGTTTTCCAAAATTCCACATAGAAAAACCCTCATAGCGATACAAGATCGCTAGGTATAGAAAAGCCCATGTATTCCGAATATAAACTCGAGTTTTAGACTAAGTTCCAACTTTTGCCGGTAAGATGAGAAGAAACAGTTCGATCACAGTTCATCATAGATAAATGACACATGGCGACATCTAGGATAAAGCCAGAACCAACTGGGGTTTGCTTTCATATGCCAAAAAGTGAAACTAGAGCAATATTTTCCCACGACCGGACTTGGACCAGAGTGTCGTGTGCAGATTAGAGGCCGGGCCTAGTTTAACCATTCGGAGCACAGCCGTCAAATGATTTTGACAGCAAGGCACTGCCAGTGGCTAGAAAAACTCTGTAATGTTTTCCAGGAGAAATAATTGATAAACTCGAGTTTTAGACTAAGTTCCAACTTTTGCCGGTAAGATGAGAAGAAACAGTTCGATCACAATTCATCATAGATAAATGACACATGGCGACATCTAGGATAAAGCCAGAACCAACTGGGGTTTGCTTTCATATGTCAAAAAGTGAAACTAGAGCAATATTTTCCTACGACCGGACTTCCACCAGAGTGTCGTGTGCAGATTAGAGGCCGGGCCAAGTTTAACCATTTGGAGCACAGCTGTCAAATGATTTTGACAGCAAGGGACTGCCAGTGGCTAGAAAAAATCTGTAATGTTTTCCAGGAGAATTAATTGAGGGTATATACGAGATCCTTAATAAAAGAAGTTAGTTAAGTTCGAGACGAAAAGGAGTAAGCCGCAGGTTGTTAACCTGGACGATATCTCAGGGGTCTCTGAGGGGGATCTCTCAGGGATATCACGGATAATTTTCTCGGAAGGAAGTTCCGAGGGGAGAGAGATTACTTTTTCTCTCGGCGGCGAACAAAGCCGGAGAGCTGATACTTCAGCTGGCATTTACAGCAACCGGGTGTTTGAATAGTGACGAACCGTTTAACTGAATCTAAGGAACATTGTCTAGTTGGCGATTATTTGCAACACAGAGAATCTTTTACTAACCGAACTCTCTGATTTGATTTATCAGGACTTATGTGCATTCTACCACCTCATAGACTTTAATTTCATCAGATTACGTATTTCAACTAATTACTGTTGTGTACTTAATGACTTCATATTAGTCTAGAAACCTTGTGTTTAATGTGAAAATAGTCTATTCTTCATTACTAATTATCTTGTCATTCGCCTCTGAGAAAATCCACTCACGCTACCGCTCTCACCTGAAGTTCCACACCCCGTTCAGACACCGCAGATTCTAAAAGCACGCTAATTTGATCGGCTTTAAAAAGATTGAATTATAATTTAAGAAAAAAAATGGCGATCTCTCATTAAAAGGGTTTCAATTAGCTTTCCTTTGATTGGGGATTTTTAAGATCAAATCAGCTGCTATTAAGAGGTGCGATGTCTGTTTTCGCCTTTGACTAAAAAAATTAATTAAAAATCAGAAAATAAGCTAAAGTAAAATGAATTAAGTAAACAGAGTCATTGTCTCCCTTTATTTTTTAACAATACTTCAAGAAAATTCTTTTAAATTAGTCATTTTAAATGTATCGTTTTAAATCTGACGTAATTTTCACCAAAGTTTTCTTTCTCTTATTAATATTCACGTGAAAATACTTTTGATTGCTAGAAAAGAAATATTATTTGCGCCGACTTAGAATTCACAATAATAAAAATTATCTCAAAATATAAAATATATAAATGTATTTTTAAATTTAAACTATTTTGCATTATTATTTGGCCATTTTAAATATGACGTAATTTCTTCCATTTGCGACTTTTAACGGATAATAATGATTTTTTTTATTTTTAAAATATTTTTATGTTTTAAAATTCAAGTGTACATATAGTTCTTATGACGTAATTTTCAATATTTTCCTGCTTTTAACACGTAATCCTTTAATTCTAATTCGAAAGTTTTTTTTTTTCTATTTATAATAATAACTACACGTAAAAAAAACTTTTAATTTGAAGAAATTATTATATACTTTGCCCTGTTTTTAAAACTGGCAACAATTTGAAATAATACCATTTTCTAAAATATGTAAAAAATATTTCTCGAAATGCTGAAAATGTGAATGTAAAATGGAAATAAAACCTCAAGAAATGAATTAAATTAAAAAAAAAACCCTCCCTGCTCGGCCTACAGGCGGAGGTAGATTTCTTAGATAAGTACTAATTTCACCAACAAAACCTAAATCAAAATTAGAGATAAACCCAGTTTAACAATTTTATCTGGCCGCTTTTGACGAATTTTTAATTTCATTTTTCTGTAAGAGCTCGTTTTATCAAAATCATATTAAGTTGTTATTAAGAAAAATATTTTCCCCGCTCAAAAATTCGAAATTTTCTGACACATTTTTAAAATTAAAAACATGAAACTCGCAGACATGATTTTTTAAAGAGATTTATAAGTGACCTGTCTTTTTATTTTCCGTTCAATTAATTAAAATTTGATTTACTATTATTTTCTCAGTACGACCATTTTTTTTTAGTTTCCAGCAGTACCGCTTCGCGGAATTCGGTTCAAAATGCCCACTTTGACAGCAATTTTTGAAATATATTCTGCCTTTATCAAAAAATCAACCAATGCAGCACTTTATATAGCTTCTGAATGAGAGAACCTGCCAATTGGATGCGTTTGAGAGCTTAAAAAAACTTTAAAATGAGTCAGAAAATAAGCCGTTTGGATTTGAGTACACCCTTAATGCGATAATTTTTTCGTTAACCCCCTAATTATTATTTTTTTTTTTCTGTAAGAGTTGTTCCTATCAAAAACTTGTCAATATGAAAGTTTTAGACAATATTGATAAGATGTATAATAAATTTAAGCAGATTGGATAGCGTTTCATTTGACAAAGTTATAAATTGTTTTCTTCTTTAACCCCCTCCCCCATTTTTTTCGGTTTTATTTTTATTTTATTTTTATTTTATTTTTTTGCAGTAAGAGATGGTCCTATCAAAAACTTGCCAATATAAATGTTGTAGATAATATTAAGAAGATTTATAATAAGCTTAAGGGAATTTGATATGTTAAGAAGTGACGAAGTTACGAATTTTTGTGTCCCTAAAACCCTACTTTTTGCGCCTCTTGAGCTCATTTTTAATTTTATCAAAAATCTGTGATACATAAATCTTTAGCCTTTTTCCTAGAAGTAATAATAACTCTAAACTGATTTCATATGTATAAAAATTAAGAAATTATGGGGTTTTTTCGGTTTTTACAAAATCCCTCCCCCCCCCCCCCCCCCCCCGGTCCGATTTTACCCACTAACGAACTTGACCAAGATTTTCTACTCCTTGATTTTACGTATGAGTTTGGAAGAAATTTGTGCAGAATTACGGAAGTTATCGTGTCCATAAAAAAGTGATATATCTATATATATATACATATATGTATATAGGTGGATAATTTTTTTTTTACTAAGGGTGGTTTTGGGTTCTAGGGATCATAATCGGTGTAGATCTGCAAAAAAGTTTCAGAAATTCCAAAATAGGAGCGGTCGCAATAGGTAGTATTTAATACGAAATCTACCTAAAAATAAACGCAGTCTGCACACCATCAACTTCTAATGCATAAAATGATCTAAAAATAATTAAATTCCTATATATAGTTTTTGCTCCTATAAAACTTTTTTAATGGAACGATTTTGGAAATATTTAACTTTAAATATCTCTTAAAATAATTCTTCGACTTAAAAACTGTCTACACCAGCTTGTTTAACAAACATTTCTCTATAAAACCACCGATTTTCATATTTTTGCATGCAGTAGTTTTCTTAATTTTAACGAAAAAAGACCCCCGGTCACAAAAAATTCATAAACGGCGGCGGTGACAACGTTAGTTACTTTTTTTAGAATAGAGAGTTACGTAACTATTGTCGAGCTGTAATTAATTTCATATTTTCATATAGGTTTTTTTGCGTCAATAATGATATTATTTTTAATCTAACTATGAGGTGAATTAGAAGAAGTTCAGTTCTTTCAGTTGAAAAACTTAAAAATAGAATAAGTTGTTTTCAATGTGATGTATTTTTATAGGTTTGGTAAATAGATGAATTACATTAACTAACAAATGCTTAATTTTTCTACCCAATTAACAGGTCTGAAGATGCACAACTATCTTTATCTATAATCCACAATGCAAATGGGAATTGTAAAAAATATACATTGTAAAAAACACTGTCATTTTTTAAAATAAATTATTTTTTTTATTTTATTAAAAAATTATAATTTCACAAAATTTTTACGTGTCAAAATATTAACCTCGTAAATTTTTTGACTAAGCGGAATTTTTATTGTATTTTTATTTTACTTTTGTAGTTTTCTAATTACTATCTGCTATCTTTACAAGAAGAAAGTACTGAATTCGTGAAAAAATTCGACTTCCGGTTTTCGACGGATTTATACATTTTAAAATGTCCTGAACTCGATTTGACTGTGTTTAGAAAATGTCTGTCTGTATGTGACACAAATTTTGTGCGCTCTTTATCTCAAGAACAAATGCACGGAATTTAATAAAACTTTAGATTCAGCGGTACCTTGATATAGATTGGTGCTGTTTAGTGTTTGGTGTATATCACCCCACAAGTGGCGCTGTTCTGCTACATTTTTCATTATTTCCGCAATATCTCTACCTGAAAAACTAATGCACAGGCTTTCATCAAACGTCAGATTCAGTTAGACATTGACATAAGTTGTCGCTGATTAGTGTTTCGTTTAAATATCCTAACAGGTTGCGCTGCTATGCTGCATTTTTTTAAGATTTACCCAATTTTAGTGATAGTCATATCTCAAGAACCAAAGCACGATATTTCATCGAACTTCATAATTTTTTAATCCTTAAGTGTGTGCGGATTAGGTTTCCTGTAAATCACATACCATATGACGCTGCTATGATACATTGTTCACGATTTTCGCGATCCCTATAAGGTAACCCAACAAGAAAGAAAAATCATGCGTCAAGCATATATTATGAAATACTTTCCAACATTTCCTGAATGCTTTAACAAAACTTCGTTATTTAGGGAAATAAGGTAAATAAGATAACTAAGTAAACATTTTAGAAAACGCATAAAACTTTTGAAAAACTGATTTCAGAAGTTACCGTCCATAGCCAAATATGTATTCAATTCTTTTGAACAATCCTCTATTTGATCTGTAGGTTGATATATATACTATATACTAGAAAAATTTAGTTTAACATGATTAAAAATCATTTGAAACGATTCTTTATCAATGTAATGGAATAATTTTGACTGTCCCTGTAGATGAACTAAAGATGCTAGAAACGTTATTTGAAATAGGAAACGTGCTATGGTAAATTTCAATCACATCCAAAAAATTTCACGGAAATCGGCGTACAGTTACGGGAGTTAGAGCGTGGCCAGATGTCCAGACGGTCAGATAAACCGAAATCATAAACACTTTTCAACTTTCTTTGAAAGTGTTAAGAGGGCTGGTCACTCAGCTTCGGAATTCTCCTCACTAATGTAAAGTCTATGGACGTTCGATGCATTCGTATATTTAAAATATCTCCTCGGGGAATTAGTGTTTTTAGCTTCTATTTTTTGTATACTTTTCTTAAAAGATGTCTCTGTTTTTCTTAGTTTTCAAAATTTTTCTACAGTATATGATTAACTTTACATGAAGTGTTAAAATTTTACACACAGTTCGTCAGCTTTTAACACATAAAGCATTAAATTATACCTAGATTTTAGAAATATTCTGAGAACTAAGAAGAAAAGAGACTTCCTTTAAGAAGAGTACACAGAAAAAAGAAGTTAAAAATATTAATTTCCCCAAGAGATATTTTAAATATACGAATGCATCAAACGTCCATAGACTTAACATTACGGTGGAGCTGAGTGACCACCCCCTTAACCCGGCATTGCACGCGCGAGAAAAACGAACGGGATTACTCGCGTTGTCTATGTCATACCCATGGCGGTTTCTTCCAATTTTTTACCATAAAATCTATATAAAACATAAAACGCTAGGAAAAAAGAAGGGATAATGGAGTTTTAAACAGATATTAAACATGTTACTTACATTTATTTTGCACATTCTTTGCGTCAATCTATATTGAATGCACGCGCGAGAAAAACTGCCAGTTTTACTTGCTTTGGGTATGTCATACCCATGGCGGTTTCTTCCAATATTTTTACCTTAAAATCTACATAAAAAAACACTACGAAAAAGGGAGGGATAATATAGTTTTAATGATATATTAAAAATGTTATTTACATTTATTCTGCACATTTCCTGCGTCTATCTGTACTCAGAGCTGTCACAGAAATGCTCGCGCTGGGTGTGAGATACCCATATGTGGCGATTACGATAGATCTACACTGTAAAAGAAAATCTGTTATGTTACTAAAGTTTTTCTTGGAAACTTGGATTCCTAAATCTTTTTATGTGACGACAACAACAAAAATTCCTGTAATAGACGCTGTTACAGGGATTTTTGTTGTTGCCGTTACATAAAAAGTTCTAGGAATCCCAGTTTCCTAGAAAAACGTTAGTAAATTTACAGATTTTTTTACAGTGTATATTTCGAATTATTTAACCGCTTTTCCCCCTCTAAGATTATGACCTTCGAGGCAGCTACACAAAGACTCATCCATTTGTGAAGAAAGGTTAGGGAGAAAAACTGCAAAAAAAGCAGCACAGGGTGTGACATACCCGGGGCGAGCAAACTCGGGTTAAAAATTAACGCTCTGAATTTAATCAAACTTCATATTTTGTTGCACTTTCACGGAAATTCACCTTATTAAGGTTGGGTGTTAATATTAAGCAACACCTAAAGGTGTTGCTTTTATGCTCTTTGTGATGAGAATTTTGGTTGCAGATAGCTAAGACGGTGGGTGTCGAAATTCGATTATTTGTTTGAAAAATGAGATGATTGCATGTCTTTTTTAAATACACACAAAACGAAGCTATACCTTTTGAATACTCATGAGAGGCATAGCTTTTCATTTAATTTTGGCATTTTGATAGCGAATTTTGAAGCATTAAGAAGTCTGATAATTAAGAAGTCTGAAGTTTTAGGATGTGCATATCCGACTAGTTTTTGTTTTTATAGGAGACGATTATAAACTGCAATCATATTGCTAGCAGACAAATATCATTCAAACTTCTAAATTAGGTAAATTTAAAAGATATTTTTGTATAAAATAAAACTACAGTCGTGGAAAAAAATAAACACCCCGTACTAACTTCTCAACAAATTATCATAGAAGAAAGTTACTGGTACCGAACGGCCGGAAATAAAGTCTACTTTTACGTGATGTATATAAAATTTTCTTAGGGGCCATCTAAATATTAAAACCAACCTAAACTTCATTTTTTTATAGCAATACCCAATTTTAACAAGATATTTCAAATCTTCGGTTCAAACTATGCCTAGTCACTAAATTTCAAGTCATTGGAATGATAAGTTTTTGAATTATAAACAGTCAAAATTTAGTGTTTCTAATGTTAAAATACATTTTCATATTTGTATTAATATCTCCTGAAATTATACTCCTAATGTGCTAATTTTTTGTGTAGCAGTAATACTAAAATACCCAAACATAAGAGCGTTGAATTTACAATTTTTATAATTTTATAATATGAATTATGAAATTAATATTCGAAAAAATTATGAATTGAAACCTACAATTTTTTTGATGGATTTAGATCTATTAAGTACTACTTTATGGAAATCCAAAATTTCACATTTTTCTTCCAAGTAGTTTTGAAATTATGCTTAAAAAACGGCAAAATGATGGTTTAAAGGGCCGTCTATGATAGAAGTGACTAGAGATTTTGAAATTTCTTATGCCATTCTGAAATCTAACAGTCTTGAATGACTGGTTGAGTGCCGATTAAGATGCCTTGATCAAGAAGGGTGTCTCTCGGTCTACAATTGAGTACCCAACTTCAATTTGGATACAACCCCTAAATACGCTTGTTTTAAAATATTTAATTTCTCGGAAACTTATCGTACGAATTGCGTAAAAATTTGTTTTTACACTAGTTGAAGGATGCAGAGTTCATTTATCCGTGCAGAATTTTGTACTGCTATTGAAAAAAACAAAGTTATTGTCATTTTTTTTTTTTTTTTTTTTTTTTTTTTTTTTTTTTTTTAAGTAGACTTTATTATCAATCGTGTGGTACCAGTAACTTTCTTTTACGATAATTTTTTGTAGAGTTTGTAAGGGGTGTTTACTTTTTTTTCCACGATTGTACATGTTTATTGAATATTTGAAACGGCATTTCTTGGTGGTAAAATAACTTTTTTTTAAATGTCTGATTACTTTTATGTTATATTAAATTTATGCAAGTTTGTATCATAATATCATGAAACTTTCATGTCCAGAACTACATGGTATTATAACGCTTTTTATTTAAAAAAAACTAGAAAGATGCAAGTATATGTATAAAGATTTTAAAATAAAGAATTTCTGTACCGTTTTTCGTAAAAATTACATGGGCTCCAAAAAAATTTTTACTAAATAATACTGAACACGAAGTCAAGAAAGTGCTATAAATGACAGTAAAAGTTAATTTATAGTAATGTTCCCATTTTTTATAAATAAATCAATATTATTTCTTCAAAATCTGGAAAATAATGTTTGTTTGAAAATTTTTATTCTTCATTTATTTATAAAACTTTATTCTATTGCAATACACGTTCTTTCCACATACTTTATATATATGTTATTTTCTTTAGAAGAAGTATTTTTTTTTTAAACAAAGTCGGTCTAAGTCATAAATTTTCATTAATGAAGCAGGCTGAGATATATGCAAATTAACTAACAAAGTCATTAATCATGACAGAAAATGTTTTTTAGAATAACTCATTTTAATCGAGAATGTTGTGCATTATTTTTTCCGCGTTTTCTCGATATTATTACAGAAATAATTATATAGAGCATTGAAAATACAGATAATAGCTTTGAGATTCCTTCATCCTTTTAAGAAACTATTGATATGAAATTTATAAGCATATGAACGAGCTTAAAATGTTAAAGAAACACAATTTTCTGTTATGTATATCGGTTTTCGCGAGCTTTTTTGCAAACATAATTAATCTTTGGATGTTGTAATTTAAACATTTTTTTTTTCTTTCGAAACTAATTTTTGTTTCTTCACATCAAAAAGTTGATTACTGTAATTTACACAGTATATAATTAATACATCAAATAAAGAATATATACACTCTAAATAAAAAAGAGTGACAGTGAATAGTCACTCTATCGCAGAGTCAAAATATGCCCAACCTCAAGACAAATAATAACAAAAAAAAACATGATTTTGCACATGTATTTATTTATTTAATTTTATATATATATAGAGAGAGAGTTTTATGTATGAGATTTTGCATTTTATGAATTTAATGAAAAGTATAAAAGTAAAAAATGTACAGATTTTTATTTGTTCAATCGGCATTTTCTTTTTATTTACAATTGTTTACAGTTTTTCAGACAAATAAACTCCTATTTTTCTCAGAGAAATGGATTAAAATAGGGTATTTAAAATTAAACTATACTATTCTAAATTATATTTTTTTTTCAACTATCCTAATAATTTGAAAAAAATTATGGTTTTTAAAACTTTGTTTTTTAAATTTTAAATGTATGACTTTTTTTAATTTTCGTAGTCTTGTATTTACAGTTAGAATATAGGTCTATAATTTTTTTTTAAATTTTTATTATCAGGGTAATAAAAAAAACGCATATTTTAAATGTAACACTGTAAAAAAATAAATAAATAAATTTTTAAAAAAATCAGAAATCTGTGTTAAAAATTGTAAATAAAAAGAAAATGTTGTCGGCTAAACAAATGGAAACTGCATATTTTCTTTTGCTTTTTATTAAATCCACAAAAATGCAAAATTTCATAAAAATTCTTTCGCTGTAAAAAAATGAATTAGCAAAAAGCTGTTTTTATTAATATTTGTATTTTATATGTATTTATTTATATGTATTTGATCTATTAATCAGTTTTAAATTTTCGTTTACTGAATGTTTTTTTATTTAAAAAAAATCCTTTTTTCCGTCTTATGGAAAATTTGTTTACCGCGGGACCTTAAAATCCTTTCCGTTTCTGCGTTAGGCAGACTCCGGCTTATGGAGCACGTATTAGTGTTATTTTCTATGGATTCGCCGGGACTTCAAAATATTTCCGCAGTAGACAGATTTCCGGCTTACACAGAGTCCGCCTTAGACAGATTTTACTGTATTTACACCCATTTTTTTTTAATTCACATTGGCCTAATTAATGAAGTTTCCATTATGTTTTGCTTAGCATTTGTGAGCTTTTCAATTGTTAAAACAATTATATTTCAAACCGCTAAATGAAGAAACATAATAGACAATCTCTTTTCTAGGAAATTAATTTTCTAGGAATAGAATCCTCGATCAATCTTTTTCTATACAATATACAACTATTTGGCTCATCTAACATATCTACACGAATAAATGGTTATAATTAAATAAGACTTACCTTTATTTTATGTATTCCATTAAGAATAAGTTTAATGATATCCTAATCTGTTAATCGTAAAATGGCGGACGAAAAAGTGATCATTTTTCTTATCTTACGAGGGCGCTGTCGCCTTGCTGTTCCTGATTGGTTAATAAGCAATGCATACGTAAGCCACTCTTTCGGGAGTGACTGTTTCACTCTCGATAACGGAGTGAGATATTGCACTCCTTTCTAGAGAGTGGAAAATCCCACTCTTTAAGGAGTGTATTTTTACAAAATTCACTCCAAAAAGAGTGAAAATGCCTGTCACTCTTTCAAAGACTCCTCAAAAGCTTTTTCAAAGGCTTTTAACTCCTCTCAATTTTAGAGTATATATTTTCAACAGTCCTTTTTTAGGTTACGCATGAGGATTTTAACATAAGATGATAAATTTTGCATTTTTAAGGTTTAAAATGAGCCATAAAATCCCTTTTTAATAGACTGTTATTTTGAACAGTACGGAATTTTTTTTCTGTTTAAATTTGTATTGAATAACAAATGTTGGCTTCACAAAATAAATAAATAAACCAAAAACATGACTGATGATTTTAAAATGGAATGAAATTTTGCATTTTTAAAGTTAAAATTATGCCATAATATCCATTTTTCTGTTATTTTGAAGTGTAAACTCATAATTCATAAGAGATGTAGATTGCTGTCACAAATGAAATAAATAAACCTAAAATATGATTATAATAAGCTAGCAACAATATTAATTGAACTGCATCACAATGCTTAAGCAATAATAAAGCAAAACAGAACAAAATATCCGTTTGTGCTAATTGACGAAACGTCAGTGAAAGCTCACTGTGGAGGCACTAAAAGTTTTCGGTTTCCTTCTGTCTGTCAGTTAGTTTGTCTGTCTGTCTGTTCCGCGATAACTTCCGCAAAAGGCATCCGATTAGCTTGTAATTAAGTATTATGTAGAAAAGCATTATGGCGCGAAGGAAAATGTTTTATCAGAACTATTAAATCAAATTTAACAAAAAACTATACAGCTAAAACTGGGTTCGTGAGATACCCAGTTTTAGCTGTATAGTTTTTAGTTAAATTTGATTTAATAGTTCTGATAAAACATTTTCCTTCGCGCCATAATGCTTTTCTATGGTACTTCAAGCGATTTTCAAACCATTTGTTGAAAGGAAATGGCGCATTTGGTTAATGGATTTAAATCGTAAATTATGGATGCTGAAATTTTCGGCTCAAATGTCATATACGCATCACGTTGGCACGATTTTTTTCTGACAACAATGTCATATACGCACCGTGGTACTTAACTGGCGCCAAAGTGTCATTATTTTGCTTGGTATGGTAACTCATACTTTTTAAAAATATATATGTAACTGGTATTCGAAAACGAGGTTTTCGCCAATTTGGCGTTAGAAAAAAATCGCGTCAACGTGGTGCATATATGACATCTGTGCCAAATTTTCTAATAAGAGTGTTTCTCAATTTTTTTTTAAATTAGGTATATAACTTTTGGTAAAATTTTATACATGTTTTCCAAAAATATAAACATTTTGTTTCACCAACTTGCTTATTTGAAATAATACATTTTTCATTTTTCTAATATTTGAATATCGATGCTTTTTAATAAGACGGAATTTCGGAAACTAACCTCCGTTTCGCTGTAAATAAAAAACCCGCATGCACTCAACAAATATTTTATTTACATCTGAAAGGTACAATCGTCCTCTATTTTCCAACATGGTCAACATGTACATTCAAGCACTTGTCATAGCGTTTTACGAACTTACCAATCAATCATTCATAAAGCTGAGTCTCTTGCAAATTCAACCAACTTGCCATAGCGGTTTCATGTTCCTCATCGTCAGCAAAGTGTTATGCCCAAGCCACTTCTTCATTTCAGTGAACAGATAGTAATCAGAAGAAGCTATATCCGGGTTGAAGGGGTGGGGGGGGGGGATTAAACAGGTCTCAGTTGAATTGGCGCAAAAGATCTTGTGTTCGCTCAGAACTACACCTTCACTGATAATGTTTGAGCCTATTCAATACAATTCACTATGAATGTCTGCCGCTGACAGTTTTTTTGCCCAAAGAAGTCTTATCACTGCTCGTACCTCGCATTTGGCGGGATTTTCAATGGCAGCGCACATTTTTGTCACGTTATTACCAACAAACGCGCGGCAGTACGACGCCCTCACTAGAATAGCTGGAGGCTTACTGAATCACAGATTGTTTCAAGTACACAATTGTTGCACTCCACCCACTACTACTATCGCCACACCACAACGGAGGTTAGTTTCCGAATTACCCTATTATAATGTATGATGAAAAAAAAAAGTAGCAGAAGAAATAAAATCTCAAAACATGGAAAAGTATTGGCGGCTGCAAGATGCATTTTTCATAGAATTGCACGAATGAGTATAAATTTGCCTAATAATAAAAAAATTACTGCCAGAATTTTTACATTTACCATAGGCAACTGATGCTTCAGGTTAGTTTGCACAGTAGCACAGCACGGTTCAATACGCTGCTTGAACTACAAATGTTCAGTGAGAAGGCTGTCATTAACGGGAATGGACGTCATTTTACAATTTTGAACTACAGCTTTTTGAGCTTCCCTCTTAAATCACATAAATATAGGTCAATAAATAGGCAAGGACACTTCTTCTACCTTGAATGATCCTGCGTAGAGTATGGTATCCATCTTTATTTTCATTGTGTTTTTATCCAGCTTGATATGTGGGACTGGATTATTATTTCATTATACGTATAGACAGAAAAACGTATTATAGTCCAAGAGCTGTTAAACATTTTAGGGAAGGTATTTGAGGCACCCTGAAAATTTGTGCAACACTTCTTTTGTAATGCCTGAATACAAAATCGAATGTCTGGCTGAAGGATCGTGGCCCAAAACCTGTGCCAGACAAAAAATGGCACTTGACACGTGTCAAGCACAGTTTTTGTGCCGACTAAAGTGTCTGTCATTTTCAAAATATTTTTTTCTAAGCATAAATATTATTGTGCCTCAATCTCAGAGTGCCTCAAATACCTTTTTTGGGTAGTCAAAAAATGGCACTTGACACGTGTCTGGCACAGTTTTTAGGCCGACTAAAGTGTCTGTCATTTTCAAAATATTTTTTCCTAAGTATAAATATTATTCTGTTTCAATCTCAGCGTGCCTCAAATACCTTTTTTGGGTAATGTCAAAAAATGGCACTTGACACGTGTCTGGCAAGACACGTGTCTGGCCTTCAGCCAGACATTCGATTTTGTATTCAGGCATTACAAAAGAAGTGTTGCACAAATTTTCAGGGTGCCTCAAATACCTACTCAAAAATGTTCAACAGCTCTCCTACTATTAGGAGTAATCCAGTCATACCTTCCAAACTAATATTTTAAATAAAATGAAAACATTAAATTAATTTAAATCAAAATATTACATGAAAGTATATTTTTAATATAGACTAAAATATTAAAAAGTAGAAAATTGACTATTCCTTGAGTGATTTTATCCGTTTTGGAAATTCTCGTGACGTAAATTAAAATAACTGTTCTTCTTTCTGGAAAGTCCGACGGAATACTAATGGATAATTTTCTTGATTACACATGATTTAGATGATTAATTATGAGTTTTTACGGTTCAGAGAATCATTTATATCTAACACGTCATGCGTAGCGCGACATACTGCACAGCATCCAAGAGGAACTCATCTGTTATTCCTGCCATATAATGATTTAAACAGTGGGGTATGCAACAGCTATGCAACAGGTATGCAACAGCTATGCAACAGGTATGCAACAGCACCGGGTATGCTTCAGCCACAATTGACGATGACAGATATAATGTATTCTGACAAAAATATATACATATAAACTCGGTTGATGGCATCAGACGTCGCCATCAGAAGAATCTACAAGAATCTTTTTCCATTTTTTCCGGTCAAGGGTCCATTCTCCTTCCAGACTTCTGTCCCTCATTGCCTCTGAAATGTCATCCACCCAGTTCTTTCGTGGTCTTCCCCGTTTCCTCTTTAGGTAGATTTCGTATGAAATACTGCCTATTACATTCTCCCCTATGTTGGAATTTCTGAAACAATTTTCAGATCTACACCGATCATGACCCCTAGAATCGAAAACCACAATCAGTAAAAAACTTTATATATATCTATATCTATCTCTCTCTCTCTCTCTGTATATATATATATATATATATATATATATATATATATATATCACTTTCTTCTGGACACGATAACTTCAACAATTCTGCACTAATATCTTCCAAACTGATACATAAAATCAAGGGGCATAAAATCTCGGCCAAGTTCGTTAATGGGCAAAATCGGACCAAGGGGATGGAAATAGAGAGGGGGTTCGTGAAAAATAAAAAAAAAACCCATAACTTTTTTAATTTTGTACATATCAAATCAGTTTAAAGTTTTTGTTACTTCTAAAAATAGGGCAAAAATTTATGTATCAGAGATTTTTGATAAAATTAAAAATGAGCTCAAGGAGCGCAAAAATTAGGGTTTTGGGGAGAAAAAAAATTCATAACTTTGTCAATTCTCAAGATATCAAATCCAATTAATTTTATTATACATCTCCTTAATATTATCTATAACTTTTATATTCACAAGTTTTTGATAGGACCAATTCGTACCGCAAAAAAAAAAAAAAAAAAAAAAAAAAATTAAAAGCGAAAACAAAAAGGGAGGGGGGGAAGAAGAAAAAAAATTCATAACTCCCTCAATTCACAAGATATAAAATTCCCATCAATTTATCATATATCTTCTTAATATTGTCTAAAACATTCATACAGACAAGATTTTGATAGGACGAATTCTTACAGAAAAAACAAATTAAAAATACATAGCGGTTGAAGAAAAAAATCATCTTATTAAGGGTGTATTCAAATCCAAAATACTTATTTTCTTACTCATTTTTAAATTAATTTCTGCCCTCAAACACTTCCAATTGGCAGAATCCCTCATTCAGAAACTATATAATGTACCGTAATGATCGATTTTTTAATAGAGGCAGAATATATTTCAAAAAATGATGTCAAAGTGGGCATTTTGAACAGAATTTCTCGAAGCGATTGTGTTAGAAACGAAAAATATTGTTCTACTGAGAAAATAATTGTTTATAAATCAAGTTTTAATTAATTGAACGAAAAATAAAAACACAGGTCGCTTATAAATCTCTTCAAAAATCACGTCAACAAGTTTAATATTTTTTCTTTTAAAAATGAATGTGAAAATGTGCCATAAAATTTCGAGTTGTTGAGCAGGGATAAGTATTTTTTTTAATACTGTCTTAACACGATTCTGATAAAACCAGCTATTATATAAAAATGAAATAAAAACTCGTCAAAAGCTGCCAGATAAAATTGTTAAAGTTGGTTTATCTCTAATCATGATTTAGTTTTTGAAGGTGAAATTAGTATACTTAACTTCGAAATCTACCTCCGCCTGTAGACCGGGCCGGCAGGGATTTTTTTGTTTGTTTAATAATTGAATGTGATTTTGGGTAGTGTTTCATCATTCATTCTTTTGACATGACCATACCAGATTAATTGCTTTTTTTTTAATATCATCTAATATGGTTCTCTTTATTTCCATCATTTCCTTGATTCTGTCATTTCTTATTATTTCTATTCTTGATATCCTGCATGATCTGCTTAGGGCGTCCATTTCTACCGCCTCTAATTTCTTTCTTTCTGTCTCCATAATTCTTCATCCTTCTGCTCCATATCACAATATGCTCTTTACAATCGAGTTGCATATATTATACTTTCTTTTCCTAGATATCTCCTTACTCCACGAAATAGAATTTAATAGTTTTACAACCTTTCTCCCCTGACGAATTCTGTATTTAATTTCCCTTGAGTCTCTTCCTTCTGTATTAATGTCTACACCTAAATATCTATAATGCTTACAACTTTCTATTTTTATGTTATTATTTAGATTTAGGTCTATTTTATTTCCTGCCATACATAGGTATTTTTTCTTGCTGACGTTCTTGTGAAGTCCCCATTTCTCATATTCTTCCTTAATTTTCACCGTCATATCCTCTAAATCATTTTTACTTTTTGCAATTATAACTTGGTCATCTGCGAATTGTAGAGTAAAAATTGGCATTTCATTCATATTAAGTCCCGTTCCTCTGCGTTTCTCCTTCCATATTTTCAATACTTCTTCAACATAAATTTTAAAAAGTGTTGGGGAGATACAACATCCCTGTCTGAGTCCTTTATTCTGACAAAAAATTCTGGTTTAAAAAAAAAAAAAAAAAAATCCCACAATTTTTTTCTGCTTTATTTTGTTGAAAATAGTATCAAACTACTGTTTTTGTTTCCGAATTATTGAATTTTTATTTTTATGATTACTTCTGATCACTTGGTATTACGGAATGTTGGTTTAGACTTTTAATTTTACTTTACTCTTACTGAAAATAAATTTAAAATTATGAAATTTTGGTTGTATCGCTCGTCGATTATATCTGAATTATTACAAAAATACTTATAATTTTTATGTGATAATCCAAAGAGAAAAAGACAATATATTCAATATGGACAAGAAAGGGATAATATTCGAAACTCAAAATGCTTCTTCAAACTTTGCATTAAAGAATTCTAAATACTGAGTTAACTTATCAAAGGAATTACATCTTTCATAGGTATAGAAATTCAGACGTAAGTCTTGAAAAAACAATTATAGAATAATGTGATGATTTTTGATAAACATTACTGGTCTTCTAATACAAAACAGTTTCTTCATATTCTTCCTCTGTTCAAGATTATATATACAAACGATATGTTATTGAAAAACTTTATAGCTCTATAAAATACTTATATTTTATTTATCTCTCGTATAATAAATTAATATCACTTTAGAAAGCTAGTTAATTACGAAAATTATTTTCTTCGTGCTATGTAAAAACTCATGGTTGTCTTAATCTTATCGTGGATTCCGGTACTACTATTCTCTTTTGGAAAGAGAGGATCGTTACTAATTCATTTAGATTCACTTATAATTTTTATAAAGTTTTCAGCTGTAAAAAGTTATAATTAATGTTAAATTATAAAATAAACGTCACTGTTTTTCTGTGAATGTGAAACCAAATTACCTCTAAATACATAAGTGCATTATGCGATGGCAAACTTTTTCTAGTAATAATAATAATAATAATAATAATAATAATAATAATAATAATAGCGGTAACAATTAAAGAAATTTTAGTTATAACTTTTCAATATAAATTCCCTGGCTTTTACATGTAACGAAAGAGTAGAAAAAAAAAACACATTTGGCCTTTGTTCGCAGATCGTTTATGATAAAATCACAGCAAAGATAACTTTAGAATCAGACAAATCTTGTTCTTCAATATTTTCTTTCAGAAAATGAATGCAATTTTCGAAATAGAAGTCACAAAATTTGTACAACTTCGTCTTTGGAAATGATAACACCCACTTTTGGTACTATATTTCAGTTCCTTGGATCATGGCAGCACGAAATCCGGCTTTAGTTATTATTAATTATAGTTTATTTACTTTTTAAAACATCTTCATAATGTTATGAAATAAAATATATAGGGATCTGTATATAAAAATTAGAACAATTAAATAAAGATCTCGGCCGAAAAACGTCCAGAATGACACCAGTAACATTGTAAAGGCGAATTATACATATAATAAAATAAAAGAAATTGTCATCTCCTAAATTTAATCTAAAAGAATCCTTCAGATAAGATTTCTTATTACTGTTTCTTATTTCTTTATGAATGATAATAGAATACGGCCTCTTTTCTATCTTCGAACAGAGAAATTTCGCCATATCTCGAAAAATAAAGAAAGGAATTAACTATAAACTTACAGAACCTTGTTTTTACTATGCCAATCCTATATGGTAAAAAAATTATTTAGGTCATAATTAATTTTGTATATTATTTTTTAAAATAATTTACATAATTAAAACTATGCTTTTTTGATTTAAAAAAAAAAATCCTACAGTGTCTTTATGTTTCTTCCACGAATCTCGCTGAAAACAAAACTTTTAAATAGGCTAATTCTTTGGTCAGATATAAAATTAATCTTTGTCCCGTGAATTAAACATTAAAGTGCGCAAATTTTAACCTCTTTTAACTACCTGCAGATTTAGCAAAATCACTTAAGCTGCACATTTTTTCAGGATGAATTGACCTAAGGAAACCAAAGTGTTAAATGTGTGTATTGCCTTTTGAGAAATCAAAATTGGTACAATTTTGAATATGTAGACGACCCCTAATTTAAAACATGCATTCATATTCTGACAGGGGACATTATACTGAATCTAATGACACCTTTGGAGTGCTTTCATCTTAAACGGTCGGCAAATAAAGGTAAATGTATCTATTTTTTTTTTTCTTGCTATCTGTACGTAGGGCACTATTATTTAAATTGTAAAGTAAAAAACTGTATTTGTGCGCAGATTTCGCTGATTCGTGGCTTTGGACGTATATCTTGTTTGCGTACCCATAAAGACGCTAGTGTATGTAATAATAATAATAATGATATAAGAGTCTTAACGGGTAAGGCTAACGAGTGTACACACCTAGATCTAAAAAATTTCCAGAAAATCCGAAATAGCTAGATTTTAAATTATGATTACATATATATATATATATATATATATCCAATGTGACTTCAAAAATACAACATTCAGAAATTCGGCAACTTCAAAAATTCGGCATCAAAACCATCTTTTTCCCTTCCTTTTTCTTTTACTCTTTCAAGTTATGGTAGAAGAAAAATAGCAATTTTTATGAATTAAAAACTTCAAGATCGAAAGTAACTAGTTGGATGTGCCAATCCCAAAACTTTCTTCTATCTTATACATCTTAATATTTCAAAACCTAGTTACACATGCTAATACTTCAATATTATTAGTTCAATACTATACTAACTTTGATTTTCATCTTAAATTTCTGCTCAAGTCAATTAAACGGACTAAAAACGAGTTAATCTATATCATGATATTTGTTAAAATTATTAATTTTTCCTTATTTTGTTGTTATCAGCTGTTTGCGAATAGCCGGCTTAGCAGGTAGCGAGTTCCCGCCGATGCACAATAGAACTACGAAAAATCAAGAAAAGTATACAAAAATCGCTAGCACAGAGCCCCTTTACCGCGCAAGAACCTGTTGGCCAAAGCCAAAAACAAGCACAAAAATTTTGGTTCAATTGTATGCATAATTTTATACGTTGTTCGATGGTACAATAATGAAAATGTCACAGAGATCGGAATTATAGCGCCCCCTTCTGGCGGAATTTTTTCAGGTTCAGGGAGGACTTGTTTGCCATAGCCAGAAACATGCACAAAAAATTTGGTTCAATTATATGGATAACTTCATACACTTTTCGATGGTACAATAATGAAAATGGTACAGACATCGCAATTATAGTGCCCCCTATCGGCAGAATTTTTTCAAATTCAGGGAGGGCCTTCGTGACATAACCAAAAACAAGCACATACATAAAATTTGGTTCAATTCTATGCATAACTTCATACACTTTTCGACGGTACAATATTCAAAATGGCGCAAAAATGGCACAAAAATCGCTATTACAGCGCCCTCTACGGGCGATTTTTTTACAAATTAAGGGAGGACCTCCTTTCCATAGCCAAGAACTTAAAAAAAATTTTGGTTCAATTCCATGCATAACTTTATACACTTTTCGACGGTATAATATTCAAAATCGCACAAAAATCGCTATTACAGCGCCCCCTAACGGCGAATTTTTTACAAATTCAGGGAGGACCTGCTTGCCATATCCAAAAACTTAGAATAAAAATTTGGTTTAATTCTATGCATAACTTCATACACTTTTGGACGGTACAACATTCAAAATCGCACAAAAATCGCTATTACAGCGACCCCTACGGGTGAATTTTTTCCAAATTCAGGGAGGACCAGCTTGCCATAGCCAAAAACTTAAAATAAAAATTTGGTTCAATTCTATGCATAACTTCATACACTTTTGGATGCTACAATATTCAAAATCGCACAAAAATCGCATTTACAGCGCCCCCTACCGGCGAATTTTTTCCAAATTCAAGGAGGATCTGCTTGCCATATCCAAAAACTTAAAATAAAAATTTGGTTTAATTCCATGCATAACTCCATACACTTTTGGATGGTACAATATTCAAAATCGCACAAAACTTGTTATATCAGCGCCCCCTACCGGCGAATTTTTTTCAAATTCCAGGAGGACTTGCTTGCCATAGCCAAAAACTTAAAATAAAATTTTGGTTTAATTCTATGCATAACTTCATACACTTTTTGATAGTACAATGGCGACAGACAGACGGACAGACGGACGGACGGATAGACGGACAGACGGACACACAGACAGACAGACATTTTCTATAAACATGTTTTTTGGAATCTCTGACCCCTAAAACATGTAAATCCGTCGAAAACCGGAAGTCGAAAAAAATTTCGATTACAATACTTTCTTCTATTGAAGATAGAAGAAAGTAAAAATGCAAAATAATAATATTTGACATTTTTTTCATTTGTCAGAGGCAATTATTTTCTCCACAAATTTTCTGGGAGCTGCACTGTTGCTCAGCAACGGCGTGGAGACTGTACACAAGTTCTTTGGAGTCTCTCTTCTGACGCTGGGCTAAACAGAACTGCTGCTAATGCTACACTGTAAAAAAAAATCTGTAAATCTACATAACTAGTTTTTGTAAAACTACAGAAATCTGCATGTTTACTAGAATTTTATCCGTAATCGGGGAAAATATTTACCACTCGCATAGTACAAATACATGAAATATCTTAGTTTGACCTGTCAGCCAATGAGAAAGGACTTCAATGGTGAGGTAATGACTATTCACGAGCCAGAGGCGTTCAAGGCATCCATCTTGATTATGATTTCAAATTAGTAGGTAAGTAAATATTTCTTCTTTATGAGTTAATTTTTTTTATATTTCCATTCTACTTGATTCCTAATAAGTACAAATCAACTACACAGTAAGACTTTGATTTCGAATTATAATATAACATGATTTTAGCAGGTATTAATGCGTAATCTTCCTATTATTTTTTGTTAAATATTTATTATTCAGTCAAATGACTATTCTTTACACCAGTGTTTATTAGATGCGTGCAATTTCTAATGTTTTATCTTTTAAATCAAATTTTATTGCAATATGGTTAGCAGATTAAATATTTTATTTTTAATTATTGATGCAATGAATAGTACTCCCCCCTTTGACTGATAATGAAGGCCAAATATTCCACCATTCTTCCGCAGAATACTTAAAATGTATACCAAAATTATCTGTCTTAATATTAGTCGTGCCGAGTAATCGGTATTTATTGTACTGGATTCCAGCATCGCGTCGGGTTTACTTTACTATTTTGGTTCGGATCGGGTCGGTTTGGGTTTCTTCGAATCTTGCGTGTCGGGTTCGGGTTGACTGATTTTTCAAAAGAATGTCCAAAATATTTTTTTCATGCTAAACATCTAGGTGTAGGGCAGATGTGCCAGTAATGGACAAACTTCTACATATTTTGTTTATAAAAAAAAATTTAACAATAAAAATTTTACTTTAAAAAAATTTCATAATTCCCCCCCCCCTTACATGTTTTACAATCTGTATTATTGTTGATACTCTTAATCAAACCAATTAGGAAGCAAAAAGTGATCCTTCGAAGTTCCATTGTTTTTCATTTATGTTGGCGAACATGCAACGGTTTAACTTAATAAATTTATATATTCTTTTACCTTCCGGCAAAATTTATTAATTACTATTAATGTTAATAATGACTATTAATGACTATTAATATTAATGACTTGTTTATGCATAGATGTAATAGTTTCCCTATTTATGGAACATTATACTGTATATTATCCATCATATAAACTAAGCCTTAAAGAATGGTTCTAAGCATGGATTAAACTAAGCATGGGACAAATTTTGAAACATGCAATTTCTTTAATTATAAAATTGTTTCTGAAAACTATGTTTCTATATTGTTCAAGGACATTAGAATTTTTTTCATTTTGTATTCTATAAACTGAAATATTGTTTTTGTGTCAAACAAAGTTCATTTTCTTATTTTTGTAAAAGGTGTCCCATTCCTCCACACTCTCTCCTATGATTCTAACTCTGAATATTGGGCACTTCTCTATCTATACGCACGTATCATGGGTATATGTGTTAAAACTATCAGAAATATTATATATATGAATGCGTGTATATGAAAAATGAAATGTTGTAATATTTTTACCTATTCCTAGAGAAGAATAAATGGTTCTTAACTGTGCCGTAAATAAAAAGGATTTATCACATTTCTTATATACTTTTGATTTCTTAACCTTTAATTGATGTTACCGGTCTCTCAGACCGCGGCTTTTTTTAATTTTTATAGTTTAACTTGCAATTTTCAATTTAACTACAAACACTATCGAAATTTTGTTCCGTTTGGAACTTTAGTTCTATCACCAGAGACTTTTGAATAGGTGAATTTTAATTATAACAGTGCTGTACAAAAAGTTTAGTACAAAAACACCATCCTATGAGTTAATCGTGCCTTTTATTCATCTTTCGACGAAACGGTCTCACAGACCACTTCACACTAGTTACGTGACAATTTCTGTGACATCAGTTAAAAGTTAAGCAGTATATTGAAATATGTATTTATTTTATCTGAAAATTGTTCTGCTCAAACTTTTTGTAAAAATCTTAACAAGACTTGGAAAAAACCTAAATATAAACATCTGCATTTTAATTTTACGTGAAGTTCTGAGCAATAAAATGCTGAGTTTTTACTTTCTCATGCAAAGAGAGATATAGGGTAGGTAGGGGTAAAGATACGAACGGGGCAAAAATATGCACCGCCTGATTTCATATGAAGCAACATTTCGGCTATCATGACCAATAGGTGGCAGTTTGGTTTCAAGTGTACTAGTCATTTATTTAAACCTTTTGATAAAAGTAGCAATTTGTGGTAAGAAAATGAGGTAAGTTTAAATTTTCGAATTTTGATATAATATTTTGTATATTTCACTTTTTTCTTTACTTGACAATACCTGGAATTTTTACAAATCCAAAAATTCAGTGGAGATCGAAAGCTTTTTAGCTTCTAAATGCCGTAGTTTACCTCGATCACATTTGTTTATACTTATAGGTAGCCGGTTAAGCAAAATATTGCAGAATGGGGTAAAAGTACGCATACGCCTTGGGACAAAGATACGCACATGTTTATGATACGGGACTTTGCCCTATCGTTTTAGCTAGATGCAAAGCTTTCCACTTTTCTAAATTTGCATTATATAAAATATAATAGATACATATAACTAATATAAGTTAGTAAACTACATTTTCCTTTTTCTAGTTAAGTTTTTTAAATATAGAACATATGTTCTACCTACCTACTTTTAAAAATCGATATTCTTGTTTCATGAATCGCTTTTGTTTTAAACCTTAATCTTTAACTCCTGTTAACGGTCTCACCGACAGCTGCAATATTCAGTTTTCACAATTTAACTTTTAATTTTCAATTTAAGTATTAATTTTTGTTTAATTTTGATTCGTTCGGTAAATTAGAAGTATAGCTGAAGACTTCTGAATGCGGGAAAGTTTACTATAATAGTCCTTTACATAAAGTTTAGCGCAGAAACCGCCTCTTATGAGTCAGTAAACCATTTTATTCAATCTACGATTAAGCGGTCTCGGAGACCGCTTACAGTATTTATGAAACAATATTTGTCACAATAGTTAGAGGTTAACTGCTATTCGCGATCTTGCAGACCGCTGTTTTTTCATGGTCTAGTTTACAATTTTCAGTTTAAATACTATAAAAATTTACTAATGCTTTTACATTACTCATTCATTTTAGTGGAAATGGGGCAAAAACCGGCCGTAATGGGCAAAAATATGCACTGCATATCTTTGCCTCATCACTGCGTACTTTTACTCCAACCAATGGGGCAAGGAGGAGGATGGCCACCCAGGGAAACCCAGCAAATGCTTTTGAGTTTTAGTGCAGTCCCTGGGGGAAGAAACCAATGGGGGAAAGATATGCAGAGCAAAAATTACAATTTCTTACGGAAATGTAATTTGACAGAATGTCGTATGATAGTGGAACGTGCCTAAGGTTTTAATACAACATTTTAATAAGTCGTCGCATATCAATGTTTTCGTTAAGAATCAAAATTAATAAGTGCGTAATTTTACCCCCCCCCCACCTACCCTATATCACTTAGGTGTGTCATGTGATTGTGAGCCATGTTGAGGACAACTTGTCACCAAGCGCCATTGAGATCAACCATGATGGCGCTTTTTAACAAGCTGTCCTCACTTCAAATACTTGTGGGCATGATACCTACATATGTTTGAATATTAAAGTATATACATTTCTACATTTTCCTACATAAAACATAAATTGTTATTAGAGATGTAATTGTAGATTACATTTCATAATATCAATAAAACATGATTTACTTTCCTTTTATTTCGGATTCAGGTTGAGATAAGTCTGGGTTGAGTTGCAGGTTGCCGAAAATTATTTTAGCTGATTCTGGTCAGTTTGAGGATCGAGGAAATATTTTTGGCGTGTTCGGGTCGAGTTGCGGGTTGACTTAAGTATTATATTCTGTTTTGTGTCGGATGCAAATTGACCCATGCATGACTACTCCGTAGTCGGCTAATTTTCAATATATCAGGATTCATACGGTCCTTAAAAGTACTTACATGTTTCAAAAGGATTTTTTTTTGTGCTTGAAAGTGCTTATTTTCATACAAATTTTTATAAAGTCCTTAAAAGTGCTTTACTATCATTCTATTTCTTAATCGGGGATGGAACTCTTCTGCATTTCTTTTCATTTCTGATTAAAAAAAAAAAAAAAAAAAAAAAAAAAAAAAAAAAAGCCATTGCTAACCTTTTTTCTGAAATTTGACCTCCCCTTTTTGCTCCCTTCTGCACAATACCAAAGTTTAAACTGTTTAAAACTTTTTTTAACCTTTAACTGATGTTACCGGTCTCTCACAGACCGGTGCTTTTTTCAATTTTCATAGTTTAACTTGCAAATTTCAGTTTATCTACAAACACTACTGAAATTTTGTTTCGTTTGAAACTTTAGTACTAACACCAGAGACTTTGAATAGGTGAATTTTAATTATAACACTCCTGTGCAAAAAGTTTAGTACAAAAACATCCTATGAGTTTATCGCGGCTTTTATTCATCTTTTAGTAGGAGAGCTGTTGAACATTTTTGAGTAGGTATTTGAGGCACCCTGAAAATTTGTGCAACACTTCTTTTGTAATGCCTGAATACAAAATCGAATGTCTGGCTGAAGGATCGTGGCCCAAAAACTGTGCCAGACACGTGTCAAGTGCCATTTGGCACTTGACACGTGTCTGGCACAGTTTTTGTGCCGACTAAAGTGCCTGTCATTTTCAAAATACTTTTTTCTAAGCATAAATATTATTCTGCCTCAATCTCAGCGTGCCTCAAATACCTTTTTGGGTAGTCAAAAAATGGCACTTGACACGTGTCTGGCACAGTTTTTGGGCCGACTAAACTGTCTGTCGTTCTCAATATATTTTTTTCTAAGTATAAATATTATTCTGTCTCAATCTCAGCGTGCCTCAAATACCTTTTTTTTTGGGTAGTCAAAAAATGGCACTTGACACGTGTCTGGCACAGTTTTTGGGCCACGATCCTTCAGCCAGACATTCGATTTTGTATTCAGCCATTACAAAAGAAGTGTTGCAGAAATTTTCAGGGTGCCTCAAATACCTTCCCTAAAATGTTTAACAGCTCTTGGACTATTTCGATGGAGCGGTCTCGCAGACCGCTTCAGACTAGTTATTTGACAATTTCTGTGACATCAGTTAAAGGTTAAAAAAATGGCTCTATTCTATTTGTTACTTTATAGTGAATAAATAATCAGTCCTAAATTTCATTAACTATCCATTCCATCATATTCATTTCATTAAAATTTTAGTCTAGAATGAATGTACTAAGTTTTCCCCCTCTTACTAGGTGAGCGGTTGAAGATATGTACAGATTTATAGTCAAAAAACACATTTTTATTAATTATCATAACAATAACTAAAAAAAAAACTAATTCTATCAAAAACATTGTCAATACAGATGTTGTAGAGGTTAAAATTCTGATTGAAATGTGCACTTACACTTAACATTTTTGTTGAATTTTTACAATTATAATTTAAAGTTTTGCCTAATTCGTTAAGTTCTTGAAGCCAGAACAGACGAGGTTATCAATTTACCCTGTTTCTAATTTATATATATATTTTTAATTTATTGAGATATTATTTGAGGATTTTGTAATTATTTTAGGCTTTATTTTGGATATTTTCAGAATTATGGCTTAACCTCTTGATTACGGATTATAGCCCAGTGGTAGGAAATGAAAAAAAAGGCCGAATTCGGAATTAAATACGGGAAAGCTGGAAATTGTTTTAATCCCTTCGACATAGGCCAGAAATAAACGTACTAAGTTTCCCCGTCCTACTAGCGACGTTGGCGTTTCGTGACGTTCGTAGCGTTTTGCCGCTACGAACAAATAGATAGCTTAAAGTGTATTATTTCATGATTTTTAGCATATTTCAAAAATGATTTGTAAATGATGGGAAATATTGTTTACGATCTCTGATATTGTATTTGAATTATGCGTCGTATTTAATTTGACATATATAGTGAATAACAGTGCGTATGCCTCACATTTAAGGAGGTCGAAAATAGTGGGGAGGAGCGAGGGAACAAATGAGCCTTGTCGCTACAGGAATTATAGGTCAACCAATAGCACGATTTTAAACTTCGATATTTTACTAAAAGAACTAAGATGGTTTTAATAAAAAATATTTTCGACTAGTATACGAGCATCTTAACACGGAAGAACTCGCTGCATGAGATTTTCTCTCACAGTCGTACTTTTTTAAGACTCGTATTTAAACCATTTTTCATTTTAATTAAAATTTCAAAATGTTATTTCAATTATTTTACCTCTTTTGTGAATAAAATTACTAAGCCAACCAAAAAAAGTTGATATTATATGAATGTAAAGTAAAAGAAAAGGAATTGGGCATTCTCACTAGCGAGTTCTCCCAGGTTAAGTTAAATTCATAGAATTTTAAAACCTTTAGAATATTGAAAAAAAGTATTATAATCTTTACGTTTTTTTTTTTTTTTTAACTAAGATTTAAGTTTGACGATATCAGTTGGGAAATGGTATGTAAAACGGCTGTCAATTATGTACCTCTTTCTCGATAACTACTAAATTATAATCCTCAAAATATACAAAATAAAGCATTAACATAATTACAGAAACATCGGGAGGTCCTCAATAACTTAAAGAAAATACATGTATGTAGTAAACGGAGGCAGGGCGGATTGATAACTCTGTCTTTCTCTTGATTAGCGATTAACCCGGGAGAACTCGCTGCATGAGATTTTCTCACACAGTCGTACTTTTTTAAGACTCTTATTTAAATCATTTTTCATTTTAATTAAAATTTCAAAATGTTTTTCAATTATTTTACCTATTGTGTGAATAAAAGTATTAAGCCAACCAAAAAAAGTTGATATTATATGAATGTAAAGTAAAAGAAAAGCAATTGGGCATTCTCACTAACGAGTTCTCCCGGGTTAAGAAAAAATTTTGATATAGAATTGCGACCTTAATGTTCAGCAAAAATATTAATATGGGTACTCATTTTATTCAGAATTTCAAATTCTACGACATTTTTATTGACAGTGTTTTTGAAAGAATTAATTGTTCTGAGATATTAAGATAATTTAAAGGATTTTTCGACTATAAATATGTACATATTTTCTAATGTTCACCTAGTACGAAGGATAAAACTTAGTACTTGCATTTTAGTACGGAAGGGATTGAAACAATTTCCAGTTTCCCACCCACATAATTGTGAGTTACATCCGCCGATCACGGGGCTTTGAAATAGAATTGTGACAATGTTCAACAAAAATATTAAATGTAATTCTCATTTTACTCTGAATTTTAAGCTGACGACGAGCTTAACACGAAAATTGCAAAATCTGAATTTCATTTTAGATTTCAAAGTTCTGCCATTTGCAAAATGGTCAGCGTTACGCACAGATATGTTTGTCCTTTATAATATAGATAAATATAGATTTTATTTTCATATCAAAATCTTAGTGTTTTTTTTTCTTTTCAAACTTTTTTCACTCTTAAATCCATTTATATCTGAACCAAATCAATACTCGATCATTTCAAAGCTACCGTATAAAATCAAGTGTGTATTTTTAAATAATATATACGTAATGTGGGTCATACAGTAAAATGCGCAGAAAAAATGAAAAGTGACTTCGGACAATGAATTTTTTTAAAAGATTAATTTTTGCATTTTTTGTTTAATGTTTTGCAGTATTTCAAAGAGAATTGAAAGTATATGCTTTTTGGTATTGTTATTATTATTTAGTATTAATATTCTGCATAATTTGATTTTTGGAGTCTTATATGTAATTTTGAAATATGCCTGGAAAGGGATGGGGAGGACACGGTTCTTCCAGAATTTTAAATTCTAAAAAGTTTGTCGTTATCATCCAGACTCTTTGAAATTTTTAGACGTTAAAAACATAATGTTTTCGTAGCCAGAGTGAAAAAATATTAATATTTCGTGGAAAAAGGCTGGTAAGATTTTTACCACGATGTAACACTCAGGTTTTTACTAATTTTGTCGAAGTTTTTGCACATTTTATTTAGTAAAAAATATTTCTATTTGTCCGAATGTTTCGAAATTTTCGTAGGTAAATGTAAATCTGGCCTATTGTGTAAACAGATTGTGTTAAAATACGGACGTTTAGTTAGTTTTAGGGTAGAAAAAATATAGCCTTTGTGAGGCGCGAAATGACCTATTAGTCCCCGAGCCAGGTACAAATTTCGTCAGTTATTTCCTCTCGGCCGATAATTTGTAAAATGCTTCAGAGAGTTGTATCATGAAGCTCCGTGAACGTTAGCTACAGTTCGTGGGTGGGTTGAGCAGCGGTAGCCTCCCACGCACGTAAAAAAAAAAAAAGAAAAAAAAAAAAAAAAGTCACTTTCTCCCGATTGAAAAATTTTCAAATTATAGATAACCTAATATACTGAAGAAAAAAAAGTCAGCTAATTATAAAGTGGTGGTTAATACGTCAGCTGGTCACACGAACATGAAATAAATATACAAGGTGCAAAGGAAAGTCTCTTTAACCTGAAAATACTTGCGAAAGGAGAGAGATACATCTATGTATTGAAGTAACGGTATAGTAAAGCGAATACGCCCGACCTGATGCAAACGACAAAAGCGTCCCTAGTGGCGAAATTTGGAAGTTACCTATTGAAAACCGTAAGCGAAAAGAGATAGAGCAAAATTTCCAGTTTGAAAGATTTGGAGCATCAATTAATTAGTACGAAACGACATTTGGTTCACACGGATAAGATAAATCGTTGCCTGTATACACAAAAATGTCCGAAATCAATGATCGACGATTCTACTTTGCATATTCACATTCTGTAAATGTAGCAGTGCAAAATTTTAGATTGTGACGTTGTACTGTGCTGTAATGGCTGTAAAAATTTAATTTCCAATGCATTTAAAATTTTAGATTAACCCTTTCAGGGGCAGAAGAATTCTGTTAGTAAATTATGAAACAATTGACTGACACCAGAATATTCAAACGAATTTCACAAAAAATAAAAGCTCGTTAATTTTCACTTTCATTAGGAAAGCAAAATTTTGTTAAAATATTATTGCTGCCATTTGTCCATTTTGGAATTAAAATTAGGTGGCTAGACCATCTAGCCACCGCCCTTGAAAGGTTGAAATCTATGTCGTCGTATTCAAGAGTCTTGCAATAGACGTTCTATGCTGAGAAATGTGCATGTAGAATTACGCCACGAACACAATTGTGTATCGTGAGCAATGGCGAACTTTTCGAACAAACTGAATATTAACATTTTATCACTGTGAGACTGTTTGTCTTTTTTGTTTTTTTATGGGATGTTATCAAAATACATTCAGATAAGCACATATTTATACCAGAAATTGTACGTATTTCTTCATACTTCTGGGTATTCCATCCAAACGTTTACACAAAATAGAGTGCTTCAATTTTGGACCTTTTTGGGTATACAGGCAAAGATTTATCTTATTCATGTAAACCAAATGCCGTTTCGTACTAATTAATTGATGCTCTCAAACATTCTGATTGGAAAATTTGCTCTATCTCTTTTCGTTTTCGATTTGCAATGGCTATATTCCAAATTTTGCCACTAGGGAGCGCTGCCGTCGCTTGCATTAAATCGGTCGTAGTCACTTTACTATGCCGTTACCTCACTTCCATAGCTTTAGTTCTCTCCGTTCGCAAGTATTTTCAGGTTAAAGGGCCTTTCCTTTGCACCCTGTATATATTTTTCATGTTCGTGTGACCAGCTGACGTATTAACCACCACTTTATATTCAGCTGAATTTTTTCCCCTTCAAGATATTGGGTTAGCTATAATTTGACAAATTTTCAATCGGGAGGAAATGACTAATTTTTTTACGCGCGTGGGAGGTTACCGCTGCTACACTCACCCACGGAACCGTAGCTGATGTTCACAGAGCTTCATAATACAACCTTTTGAAGCATTTTACAAATTATCGGCCGAGAGGAACTTGGTCATCAAAATCTGTTGCTGGCTCGCGGACTATATGTTCACCAATGTATTTGAAAGAGTTAAAATTCATGTTTTTAAAAATCAATTGCATTATCAGTTAGAAGATTTTAACTTTTAGAGCATATATATATATATATTTTTTTTTTTTTTTTTTTTTTTTTTTTGCCGATACTTCTAAAATGTTATCCTGGAATAAATTGCTACAAGTTTTCGAAAAATCTTTTCTATTTATTTTTTTTCAAAAGTTTAACTGCTGGGTGGGGAAAATATAGTAAATTTAATATCGGAATATATCAACGTGTTAATATTGGTGATATATCGCGATAACTACCGTAAAGTTTATGCGAATAGAAAAATTGCTTACTTTAAAAGATAAATAGCATGTGACCTAAAATTTTAGTATAAACAGATGTAGAAAGGAGTTAATAAATGTTTCATGCTATTTTCTCCTACAGCATCCTTTAAATATATATATATATATATATATATATATATATAATATAGGGAAGGTGGGGCAAAATCGGGTACCATAACAGTTTGTTAGTCTCAAATGCTGTGAAATGGGAAAACAAATTTTGAACACTGTTTTTAATGTAAAATGAATCCTTGGCTATAATAAAACATTCTTTTCAAAAATATATATATATAATTGTTTATATAAAAAAATAGCTTTTTTCACACGTATGCAAAAATCCGGTTTTAATTCGCTGGTTGGGTTAAACCTGGTATCCATTTAAAACTATTGGAAAACTCATTTTGGTCAAAAATGTCTTTCTTTAATATAGTAAAAAATACATTTTTAATATTTTTAACAAAAAGAAATTGCACATGTGTTCGTCCATGTGTAAAAAAAATAAATCGGTGGCAAATTTTCTACGTTGTATAGGCCTGCTTACTTTACTCTGTACGTTTTAAAGTTCTTTTAGCTTCAAAAATCACAGATGAATTTGTCATCATATTCTTCTGCATTATATGTTTCGTGGGCCTATCCGTGGCATTTCAAACATCGTATTTGGATTTAGAGTTTGAGTAAAGTTCATAGCAAAACATACAGGTTTAATTAGCCTCTTCTTCTGATGATGTGTTCGCAATCTTTTTTTGCTTTCTTTTTTTCTTTTTAAAGAATGTTCTTCTTTCTTCGTCTTGCAGTTTGTTTGGCTTATTTCTGCTTAATATCTGTTTCGATCTGTAATTTATAGGGAGAAGAAATCAAAAGTTTTTCCCTTTCTTTTTCTCAATTCTGAAGCCTTCCTTAGAAGGGGATAATAACATTTTAGGCAAAATTGGAAATTCAGATTGCTGGACTACATAGTCTGAAGATGTCAAATAGATAATTTTACTAATATATTCTGTAGATGTAACATTTTGAATCAGTGATGACGTCTGTGATTGTGATGTTAACTGCTGCATCTGGAAGCAGCTTGACGTGAAAGACGCTGGATAGTGTCAACTTGTTGATGTTCGGAAAGTTGAGCTCCAATATCCTGTGATGTATCAGAAATTTTTATTTCTGCCGCTATGCCAACCTGTGGCTGGATAGACCTAGGTGTGTTATCATGACTTTCATGGGTTTCTCTGTCCCTTCCGAAGGAGCAAAAAGATGGTCTGAAAAAATATCATTGTTGTAGGGGAAAATCCCTGTTTTCTCGAACCTTCTGATTGCAATATTTACAATTGCTGCTCTCGAAAATGTAGCTTTAAATAATTTTCCAATTTGCTAAGTTGTTACAGATCACGCAGTGTTGGAAAATAACCACTTCCTCACCTCTTGACCTTAGTATGAGCTTAGAGGTGCATGAATGATGCATCAAGGGGCTGAAATCGATGCGTTGCGTAAAAAAAAAAGAAGTTTAAATAAATACATTGCTTTCTCTTACTAGATTAACTGGATTCTTTTAGTGTGAGTTGAATACCTATTAAGGATTTAAAGAACAGGCTTTTCAGGACAAGGATTGGAAAAAATCTATACATTTTTTAACCAAATAAAATAAAGACCTCTTTCGTAATACACACTGTAAAAAGAAATACTGCCAGTTTTCGGGTAGGAATCGGAAAAATAGTTGCCCTTATCGTATCTGAATAATTTCCGACCCATCTCGGAATAAAATCCGTAAAAATAAGGAAATAGTCAGTAAAAGGGTATTTTACGGATTTTATTCCGATTTTACGGATTTTATTCCGAGCTGGGTTGAAAACTATTCCGGTACGATGAGGGCAACTATTTTTCCAATTCCTACTGGAAAACTGGCATTATTATTATTTTTTTTTACAGTGCATCCACTCCTATTATATACAGCAAAAGAGTCTGGGAAAGCATCATCCACCAAGAGAAGGTTTTTTTCCTGCCTGTTTAATATTTGAGAAAAAAATCTTGTTATATATTAGGTAGTCTAGTTATATAGGATTGAGATTTTACTGATTATTTGTCAATTTGGGCAGATTATTTTATTTAGAGAAACAAGTCACGAAATATATTTGCATTTTAAGTAGACCTATAACGCAAGTTATTACACCCCAGATTAGAAAGTTATTTATTAAAATGCAATAAGCATAATATAAAATTATGCCTTAATCAGTGCCATTATTTTGTTCAATAATGATTGCAAGTTATTTAATTTCATAAATGTAAGTTAAAAATTAAACCCACTTTTTAATATAAAACAAAATCAAAATTAAAGTTTCCATTATAACTAGAAAGATTTAGAATTATAACTTAACAGCATTAAGAATACAATTTAAAGTTCCATGCTAATTTATTAACTATACTAAAAAACCATTCTATGAGTGCCGGACAAAACCCCGGGTATACCCAGTTTTGACCCAATCTTAAGTACCTGGTTTTACCCCAACATGACACAGTTTAAAACATGGCGTCACTACTCTTAATCCTATAGCAAAAGATCAGTAAAAATGTTTAAATATTATCAGGAAAGGAAAGAATTTGATATGTTCAGTAATATTTAATATGCTGAAAAAAAGTGGTTATACGCGTAAAATCTAGAATCAAATAAAACAATTTTTTATGAGTAATTGAAACTAAATCGTTCACACGAACGAGAACCGCGCACAGTAACGTTCCAACCGGCTATACATGCCACAATGGTTACCGACAAGTAATTTCTCGTGTTGGCTGATAGACAGAAGTACAAATGAAGGAGGGGTCTGCGCTACCCGGTTTTACTCGCCTACCCTGTTTTGTACAACTCATCCACACACACACACATATATATATATATACATACACAAAATAAAAATATTTTTAAACAAGAAAGTAAAATAATCAAACTTCAACGATAGATTATAACTTTCCAACAGATTCAGAATTATGTAAAAAAAAATCAACGTTTAATAAGGTTAAATATGATGGCTAAGTAAGCAAATTACAAAACACGTAACACATTTCAAAATTAAAGTTCAGCAATTATTATCAGTCATCTGAAAAATATCAGAATTCTTTTTTTGCAACGCTATATATGATCTATAGATTTGAATATATACTGAATAGTATGCTAAACATTAGTTCAGTTAAGAAACGCATTTGCACAGTTTAAAATTCCCCTTCAACATATTTCGTCAATAAACGGAAATGAATACATCTTTTTTGCAGCCCTGTATATGATTTACAGATTTTATACATACGAAGTAACTAAATTAGTTAAAAAAAAAAAAAATAAATAAATAAAAAAAAAACTCGTACCACAACAGATAACGAACTACCAGCAATTGTTTATTTATACAGATAAGCGAATCCTTTTGTGTCCCCCCATAAATAAACGATGGATGCTATGCTCATCATGTTCTATAGTAAGCATCTTTTTGTACACCTCAGTGATGTGTATCAATTTCTATATGTTTGAAATTGTGTAATATCATTCCAATATACTACAAATGATTTTTCCCTATAGACCATTGAAATAGACCATAGAAAATTTGTGATTTTAATCAATGATTTTTTTTTTAAATCAGTTGATTAAAATCATGATTTTAATCATTGATAATAATTGTTAACACCCGTTTACAGTCAAATGGCAAGCATGAGTTTTTGTTAATCTCGATTGATTGATAATTTTTTTCCTTCAACCAACTGACGCTTTTTGCAATATTTTTCCACATTTGATTTAAGAATTTCACAATATTTTGATTCTACCCAACAATTGGAGAATTTTGCAGCTTTTTCTTACAAACTTCCTTGGCAGTTATCCAAAGTTTTCAGCATAATAAAATATAAAATTATAACTAAAAATTAAATAAACATCACATAAAGAAAAACTATGAAATTATTAATTTAGATATTTTATTTCGATTGACTGAGGTTTAATGCAGTTTTATTTATTTATTTTTTAAAATAAATAAAATTGTGTGGTTTGTGTTTGGTTGCGGTTTTCTCTGGGACGGGAAATTTTAATTTTACCTGTGACCCCGTGAGAGAGGGTGGAAAAGTTACTGTTCCTGCTGACCACTAAAATTTTCAAATTAGTGTTCCAAATGAATTTTTGGTGTTTTCGGACCAGCAGATCACCAATGATTTCGAACACTGATTGATTTTTCAAATGCTGAAGATTTCCTTGTAAAAGATATTTAAATTGATATACTGTTTAATTTTTTTTATTATTTTCCTTGTGTGAAATTTGATTATTGTTATGTCTGCACAAGAAACAATTTTATGTCTTAAAATATTTACTCTTCTATTTAAAACAGGTGGAGAAATTAACCTGATGCGTGGACCTATTCCATTTTACCTGACTTGAAATTCTGATTCAGAACATACTAAGCTTCAAGAATTCTTTATATTTGATGACCTGAATGGTCAGAGAGGGTGCAGCACCCTCCTAAATCTGTGAGAGAAACTTTATGTAAAATGATATTTTATTACAGTAAATATTAGTCTGACATACTATACATATAATTTAATGATTATATAATTTGTATTTTCAATAAATGGAGCGGCATACCGCAAACTAGCTTTAAATGTGTTGCTATTTAATTGTGTCTGTAATCATTTCTTTTTTCAGCTATTGCAAGGCTGCTGTTGGTGAATACTTTTCTTTTCTACGAGCATTGTTATAAAATAAATAAATCTTCGTCATAGATTACCATTTTGGAATACTGAAAAAATACATATATAAGTAACAATAATTAGTCGCTTGGTGGCGACACTGCTGTTATTAAATTAACCCCTCAAAGTAAGTATTTAATATACTATAGAAATACATTGTGTATTTAAAAAAAGCTTTAAAGTTTAAAGTAATACTTTTGTATTAGCTGATATTAGAGGTTAAATGGATTCTGCTACTTATAGCTGCCTTTTTTATGCTGATTATTTCATTGTTGACGCATATACTTTGATTATGTATCAGTTATGTTTGTGCTTTATTTATTCAAAAGTGTTATATTCATTATTGAATGTTAAACAGAAACAAATGCTGAACTTTTTTTGTTGTTGTTTTATATTCAAATGAATTAATTTTGCATAATTGAGCTGTGTTGCAATATAAATTTTAATTTTTTTTGTGTGTGTGTGTGAAAAGGTAAAAATTTGAAAACTGTACAATATAAAAATTTCAGCATCTATAGATTCACAACAATTAAAGAAAAAAAAAAACAGATCATGGAAGTACGGTGCATAGGCACTAAGTGCATAATGGAAAAAACCTTTTCAAACTCGTACAAAAATTAATATTGGTTGAAGATATTCTTCAGCCATTGTTTAAAATAAAATAATAATAAAAACAGGTATGTATTTAAATGTAAGAAAATTATTATTTTTTTTTAAATATTTTCTTTGTGAATAAGCAAACACTAAATGGACTATAAGTGTAACCGAGTGCGGAGAAATATTCCAAAATGTACAAGGACAGAATGGTAATATTTGTGGGGGAAAAAAAAGCAATTATTTTGTGAAATAGATCAAACTGGTTTACATTTATTTTTTAAATATAATTCAAAGACAATAGAATCAATAATTAAAACTTTAATAATTTTCAGTTTAATGAAAAAAAAAAGTTTTCTACTGCAAGATAATCTCGCAAAATCTGAAATTTTGTTTTTTATTACACCATAATGATAAATCGAAAACCAAAGTGAGGGGGAAAAAGAAAGCTACAATCCAGTGTAACCTTTCCCCATAAAGGTGAGAGAAAATCCTGAATCATGGTTCAAACTTTTAGCAAAAAATTGGAATGGAGAAAACCTTGAATTTTGATTTAACCTTTCACCAGAAAATTTTATTTAAAAAAACTCTGAATCATGGTTAAACCTTTTACCAGAAAATTGGATTTAAAAATAATCCTGATTCGTGGTTCAACTTTTTCCCAGAAAATTGTATTAAAAAAAAAACTAAATTATGGTTTAAACTTACACCAGAAAATTGGATTAAAAAAAAAAAAAAAAAAAAAAACCTGATTTATGGTTCAACTTTTTACCAGAAAATTGGATTAAAAAAAAATCCTGAATCATGGTTTAATATTTCACTAATATAATGGTATTTGTGAAAGCACCAATAAACTGGTGAAACTTATCACCAATATCTTGGTTGCAGCTAAATTTCAGCGACATTTCACCATTTTCTTGGTGAAACATCACACTTTATTTTTTAGTGTAACGGTAATATATATATTTTTAAAATTTAGGCATACTTTATAAACTCAGTAATGATACTTTACTTTCATTATTGTTTCTATTCGCTTTTTTAATTTAACAAAAAACCGTAAGATCTGCTTCTACTTATCTGCTCATTTACTGCTGTTGTTATAATGTTCATTTAATATCGATATGATTTTGTACCTATTTGAACATCTACAGTAAAGCTTCATTCAGTTTTCTAATGCCATAACATATAAATATTTCTGTCAATTGCTGTGGTATTGCTCAAAAACACGTCAGGCGATATTACTTATTTTGCATCGAAGTATTTTGATTGAGGAAAGTTCCACTCTAAATATCTAAAACTGTAAAAATTCAACTCCATATTGAAAGAATACCATAACAATAACTCTAAATAATATAAGTATTAGCATACAAAAACAATTACGTAAAATATTTTCGTAATACTGCTGAAAAACCGTTAGTGATCTACTGCAAAATTTTTTTACAGTTACAAATACCTTTTGATGAGTGTAATTTTAGACAGAACAGAAAGAAATCATTAGCAACTGTACTGCAATATCTCTTGCACGGTTACAAAAAACTTTATGGCGAGAATACAAAAACTCTTTTAGATACAATACTAAAAAATCATTGGTAATTTTCCTAAAGCTACTTTAATAAAGTTACCGAAAATTTTTTGCAAAAGTATATGCAAAGTTTTGGGTGGAATACTAAAAAAATTCATAGTAAATGTACTATGAAATCCTTCGCAAATTTAGAAAAAAATTCTTAGTCAATGTACTAAAAATTCCTTTGTAAGTGTACTAAAAAATCATTAGAAAATTCACAAAGTATTGTTTAGGAAACTACCTAAAAAATCGTTAGTACCTTTACTAAATAATCCTAAGTAAATTTACGAAAAATTCTTTAGTAAACTCGCTAAAAAATCGTTAGTAAGTTTACTGAACAATATTTAGTAAACTTACAAGGAATTCTTTGGAAAACTCTCTAAAAAATCCTTAGTACGTTTATTAAACTATCCTTGGAAAATTTACCACAAATTCTTTAGTAAACTCCCTAAAAAATCGCTAGTAAGTTTACTAAGAAATATTTAGTAATTCACAAAAACTAATTAGAGAAACTCCCTTGAAAAACCGTTAGTAAATTTACAGAACAATATTTAGTAAATTTACAAAAAAGTTTTTGGAAAACTCCCTAAAAAATTGGTAGTACGTTTACAACATATTCGTTGGTAAATTTACTAAAACTTATTCAGTAAACTCCCTAAATAAGCATTAGTAAGTTCACTAAACAATATTTAGTAAATTTACAAAAGTTTTATTGGGAAACTCCCTAAAAAATCACTAGTACGTTTACTAAACAATATTTAGTAACAGTTACTGAAGAAACTTTTGTAATTTTACATGATTATCTTTGGTTGTGGTTACATAAAATGTTCTAGGAATCCCAGTTTCCAACAAAATTCTTAGTAACCTTACACTTTTTTTTTTTACAGTGTAGTAACAGCTCTTAAGACGAGATTGAAGAAAAGGTGTCACTAGAAAAAGGCATAAATTTGACAGGAGAATTAACATCTGCTTTAGAGAACAAGACTGTATTTCCGAAAGAGATCCGCAAAAGAAATTCTTCATTTGTATAAAATGCAAGAAAAACTTGTTAAAAAACGGCCAAAAAAATGAAGCAAACAAAACTGACACTAATGTTTCCGAAATTACACGAGAAGAAATAATTTCACTGTTTATTAGATTTCTTTTCTGTAACTTAGAAAATACCAATTAATGTATGTTTATCGTTATGTTTAATTTTCTCTTTTTCTTACATAATTATTCTTTAATAATGAAATAAATTATGGCTAAAGGCACCATTAAGAATATAGTACTACTTTTGATATTTCTAGTTACTACTTTAGGCATTCCTTCAAAAATCCGGCATAGTCTCGGTACCGATGATGCCGGATTTTTGAAGTTATACTGTATATATATATATATATATATATATAGAATATATATTTTAAATTAAAGAATTTCTTTGCATGAAGTCACATAGTATGAGCTAACTTTTTTCTAATTAAGTGAAATTATTCCTAGTATTAGAAAATTATAATGAACTATACGTTATTTAATTGCATGCAGTTAAGTTAGTTCTTTCTCTTCTGTTTCATAATTACTAAAATTGGTACACTTAGTATTTTTTTTTTCTGTTTGCATATGAAGTCTATTTATAATTTAACTTTAACAAATTCCATTTCAAAATCGAAAAGCGTGATATGTGTCTACTAGGGTGGGTCGAAAAAACCGAAATATTTATAATAGAAATGTAATAGAGCGGAAAAGTTGCCTTTTGTAATAAAGAATAAATTTGTAAAATATTACACCGATCGGTTAATATCTTTTACCGCCGCAAGGGGTGCGAAAATTCCAAAAATCGCAAAAAAACATGTTTTTTTCAATATTTTTTTTAAATTATCCAAACGTACGAATACAATTTCTAATAGGACGCAATAGCTACATGAAGATATAATAAACGTTCCGGTAAATACTCATTATGATAAAGGCATATCTTTTACTGCCGCAAAGGGATCATATTTTTAAAAACAATTGTAAAAATTTCAAATTTTCATTTTTTCTAAATTTTTATAATTTTTATAATATGTCTATCAGTAAATAAATTTACTTTATATGCATTAATATGTCATAAATTTTGTTAACTATTTGTTATAGACTGGAAAATAAAAACGGTATTCATTCATTTTTCTTGACAATCGCTTCATCTACTGCTGTTTTGCTGCATATCAGCAGTTCATATACCAAAAATCACAAAAATGATATAAAATGAACAAAATATTTTAGTATTTTATTAATTAAAATACAGAGATGTTTAACTTAAACGAATTAAATAAACTTAAAATGAAGAAGTATTTAAATAATTTAATTTCATTATGTGACTTGCTTCCAAATAAAGCCATTGTTCCTCGAGAGGCCGAAATTGATCAGATGTGATCCCCCCTGTGTTCTGGTCCACAAATTTTACCAGCACTTCAGAGACTAATTTCACGCAACTTTCTTCTGACTGAGTGGGACAAGGAAAATTATAATAGCTGGTATCTTTGATCGAACATTCTAAACGCACCAGCATCGTGAGATCGTCAGTCGTTAGACAAACCGTAACAGCTGGTTTCGTTAGTTTACAGTTTTGCCACTCGATTATATCCATACAATTTTAAGCTTAAAGTTCAAGTCTGGAATGACGAAGTGACGGATGGCACTATTCGTGTCCACAGAACTTCGTGCTTTGGCACTTTTCTTTATGGCTGGGGTCCTGATGTCCTCTTCTTCATATGCTATCATTCCAATGAGGATGATTCACGAAAAGGTATTTCGTGAAATTACAGGAACTATAATCTTTCGTATATGATATGACAAGTAACGGGGGTTACTAATTATAGTCCATAGAATCTGAAAAACATGGTGGATTCATTTTAATTGTGAAACAACTGATGTAGTACACTTTCAGGATGCACTCATTCAGTACATCCTGAAAGTGTACTGCATCAGCCGATTGCCAAAGCACGAAATTCTGTGGACACGAATAGTGCCATCCGTCATTTCGTCATTAGATACTTTAACTTTGAAGCTTAAAATTGCATGGCTTTAGTCGAAAGGCAAAACTGTAAACTAACGGAACCACCTGTTACGGTTTGTCTATCGACTGACGATCTGAGAACGCTGGTGAGTTTAGAATGTTCGATTAAAGATAACATCAATTATAAATTTCCTTGTCCCACTCAATCAGTAGAAATGAAATTAGTCACTAAATTGCTGGTAAAGTTTGTGGATCAGAACAGAGTGAGGATCACATATAATAAATTTCGGCCTCCCGAGGAACAATGGCTTCATTTGAAAGCAAGCCATATTATGAAATTCATTTACTTTAAATACTTCTTCATTTTAAGTTTATTTAATCCTTTAAACATCTCTGTATTTTAATTAATAAAATGGTAAAATATTTGTTCATTTTATATCATTTTTGTGATTTGTGGTATATGAACTGCTGATATGCAGTAAAACAGTAGTAGATGAAGCGGTCGTCAAGAACAATCAATGATTATATTTTTTATTTTTCAGTCTATGACAAATAGTTAACACAATTTATGGCATATTAATAGATATAAAGTAAATTTATTTTTTTCTAGACATAATATAAAAATTTAGAAAAACTTGAAATTTGAAATTTTTACAATTTTTTTTTAAATATGGTCCTTTTGCGGCAGTAAAAGATATTACCTTTATCATAAAGAATATTTACCGGGACATTTCTCATATCTTCATGTAGCTATTGCGTCCTATTAGAAATTTTATTCGCACGTTTAGATAATTAAAAGAAAATATTAAAAAATACATGTTTTTTGCAATTTTTTGAAACTTTGGCCCCCTTGCGACGGTAAAAGATATTAACCGATAGGTATAATATTTCATGAATTTATTGTCTATTACAAAAGGCAACTTTTCCACTCTATTACATTTCGATTGTAAATATTTCGGTTTTTTCGACCCACCCTAGTGTCTACGGCTGATCGCATTTCAAGAAATCGAGATATAAATAGAGGTTCTCGTTTCAAGGGTTGCAAAAAATAAGTAAGAAACTCCGTTAAAATCACCTCAGAACACCCGAAGGTCACGCCAGTGACGTAGCTTAAGGATCGAAGAGGGGGGGGGGGGGGAGTGGGCGATTGCTCGTGGCAGCCAAAAAATTCTTGTTTATAAAACTGCAGTACAAAAAACTATAATAATCACTAATACAAAGGTTGCGACATATTTTTAATTGACCGTGGCACTAGACACAAAACGGCTGCGCCCGGGAAGAAAATGGGCGCGGTCTTTATTTTTATACCATTCTTCAGACTTGCGCGAGCTCGGACTCAGAGCAAAAGTTTTATTTACTGACAAAGAAAAAAAAAACTTGTGAGATGCAACTTGAGCAATAGGAATGTAGTCTAAGATTCTTAAGTGTTTTATTATTCTCTAAAAATGAGTTTGGAAGGGACTGGACAATTTTTATTAACAATATCGTACTGCGGTATCGTGTTCGGACTCTAATATGCAATGTTTGTGCTCGGGCAACGAGATCATATACCGAATTCATCTCTACTATTGGTAAGTCAGGTTTAGCCTAATCCCGATTCCATCAGCGGCACGGACTAGGGCTCGATATTTAGTGCCAGTTTTCGGTTCCAGGCTCAAAATGAAATTTTATTTGATTATTAATTGAAAAGGTGGGAAAAATTACTATTTGAGAAACAAGAATGTTGTCTAAGTTTCTTAAAGTGTTTTAGGATAATTTAAGAATGTGTTTGATGGGATATAAATGTCAATGTTCTATCTGATTTCTGAAGCCTTTGGCACCGTCAGTATTAGTGCATAATAAAGAAGCCATCGGGTGAATCGCTGGCCCATACTCTCTGTCTTTACTTTTTCTGAATTACTGGAAAACAGAATTCGTGTCTTTCTGCCATGGTTGTCCAATGATATTTTAAAAGAATAAGAATTCTGAATTTCAACCAGTGATTGGGTATAAATAACAAATTTGCTATTTTAAATAGATTTTTAAGGTAATGAAAATCACAAAACATTGTCATGAAGAATATTTGGGTTTAATACTTACTTCCATGTAAGAAAATATTTTTAAATAAAAAAATTAACCTTAAAACAATTTTAAGATCTTATCAACAATTATTTACTGCATAGTTTCGGTATCGAGTACAGGCGGGCTCGAGCTTCGATCACACAAGATTTTTCAAGGCTCGGAAATCACATATGAAATTCTCTGTCTCGGGTGGATTCGGGCTACAGTTCTGCATCGGGACGGGGTACCTGCTTTTGCCCGAACCCGAATCGACCTGCGGTTCGGGACGGGTTGGAGTTGTATTTCTTCGTTGCGGGTCAGGTACGGGTCGGGTTGACTTTTAGTGTTTCGGGTTGGGTTTTGACCCTTGCAGATTGGGTTCGGGTTGACCCGATTTTGCAAAATAATTCCAAGATATTTTTTCAGGTTAAAAATTAAAAAAAAAAATAAAATCTCCCATAATGGACACGACCGAAATTTGGACACCTCAATTTAGCGAACACTTTTTTCAATCCGAAACACTTATATATTCGTACGCTTGTACATCTTAATAGTGGGTACCTCTATATCTACACATGCATAACATGTGCATGCGTGCATAAACTACAATAAATACGATACATGCATTTTTGTTCGTCTCAAAAACGAAATACTGGTGGTATTTTTCATTTTCCGAGACAAGAAAAAAACCTGGTTAGAAAAAATAATCTATGATCACATATTTCTTATGCAAGGATGTATTGGAGGGTATACGAGGGTATACGCCGTATACCTTCTGGATTTTTTAAAGGAACATGGTATACCCTCTGTTTCTCAAAAAACTATAGTATATACACTGTAGGAGGGTATACCCTCTCTGCTTTGAATGTATACCCTCTCTCCCTTGAACGTATACCCTCTGCTTAGAGCGTATGCCCTCTGCTTTTATTACGACGACACCACTGTTCTTATGTAGGATTTTATTTATTATGCAGTAAATTGAATATATATTCATTCATATTCAAATACGTCATATTTTCATCAGAAAAAAAGTTCTGCTCAAAATTTTTGTGAAAATTGCAACAACCCGACTTTCAAAAAATCTAAATATGAAACACAAGAAATAGTCAAGAGTGAACCCGACCCGCTGAAAAAAAAATTCGCGATCCGGAAAAAGAAAAAATTAAGGACAACTCGACCCGAAGCAGAACTCTATTCAACGATCTCGAGGTGTTCGCTATACAGAGGTTTTATTATATTGGAATATTAAAGAATATGTATTTGTCCATTTTTCTATATAAATCATAAAATTGCTATTAGAGATATAACTGTAGATTACATTTCATAATTGCATTAAAACATGATTTACTTTTCTTTGACTGCGAGTTCGGTTCGGGTTGAGGGTTGAAGTATTGCGGTTTCGGGTAGGGTGTGGGTTGAATTATGTCGGATTCGCATCGGGTTGCCAAAAGTTATTTTGGGGGGTTCGGGTCGGTTTGCTGGTTCACTTCAAATGGAAGTTTCCGCGTAGGACTCTAATTCGGGTTCCATATAAAAAGACCTAACTCCACTCTAATTTTTACTAGACACTCAAAACCCACTGTATGTCATTGAACGGCGAGACAATAATGTATACTAAGGTCATCTGCTCAGGATTATTTCTTGCTTTTTCTACCAAATTACATATAAGAAATATAATTATCAATCAAAATTATCTAAGCGGCATGAATTCACCTAGTGACAAATAATTTTTGCTTACATTCCAACAGGAAATAAAATAAAATGAAAAGTAAAATCTTTCGTAGTCGACCTCGGAAAAGAAAGTCATTACTTAATGCTATTTAACCTTGATGAGCTCTGGCAGAAAAAAAAAAAAATGTAACATTCGTATTCTTTTTGCGTACTTAAAGCTGGGTGATAAATATTTGACCTTCTTAATATCAGTTTTTGTCAACTTTTCCTTTATTTATTATGTTTTGGGATTTGTCGTTACACGTGCCAAATTATTAAACATTCTTTTATTTGAGTAAAAATAGGTGATTAGTCATTTATTTTCAACAACGGTATGTTATTTTATTAACCCATTTTTGACCAAAGATGCGTAAACGCACCATTTAAATAAATATTTTTTTATTAACACTGTGACGAACATTTTTCACTAATTTTATTTTTCTGCTATTTTAAAGGGTTCTGGAGACATCTATAAAATATCAGTAATTCAAATGGAGTAAACACTTTCTGTAGAGAAATTATCAAAATACGCTAGTTTTTTTTTTAATTGAAACGGTTATTGACAAATTCGACTTTTTAAAAATGTATAATTATTCCACTAGAGATTAATCATATGTTTTTATAATGGATTAAAGTTGCAAGTTCTATAAATAAAATAATAATAAAACACATGTCATAAAAAATGTAAAAAAAATTATTAATTTTAAATTTAATTGTGCGTTATCGCACCATTAGCCGAATGCATGAAAATACCGAATGCATTTTATTTCTGAAATAAAATATTATTTTTCATCCACGAAACTTTTTTTTTGTCTTAATGAATGTAATTTAAGCATATTTCAATAAAAATAATACCACATTTTATAAAATTTCTATGCTTGGCCTAAAATGGGTTAAAATATTTTAAATTATTTATATATAAATTCACTAATTTATTATATTTATTTAACTAAATTTTTTTACAAGTATTAGTAAATACTATCTAATCAGGCTTATACGTTGTCTGGGGCCTGACATAAAAAAATGAAACAAATAATTAAAAAATAAATAAATAAATAAATAAATAAATATTAGCAAACAAAAATTACAAAAATGCACAGTTTTAAAAAGCTGGTTAAAAATAAAAGGCCACGCCGGGAGTATTTTATTGATTTTTATCGGCTTTTTTTAGCCAAAATTTGTCTTTTTAACAAATATAGGCTTTTATACAGTGAAGCATTTGAATTATGACCTGCATATTTTTAAAAGTGATTAATCATTTATTTTCAACAACGATACGTTATTTTATTAATATATTTTTGATTATTTATAAATAAATTCACTAATTTATTATATTTTAGTACCTAGTACTTAGTTTATTAATTTATTTAACAAAATGCTCTTTACAACTATTAGTAAATGCTAGCTAACCAGTCTTATACGTTGTCTGGGGCCTGACATAAAAAATGAAATAAATAATTACAAAATAAATAAATAAGTAAATAAATAATTAGCAGTGAACAAAAGTTAAAATAATGCATAGTTTTGAAAGGCTGGTTAAAAAGGAAAGGCCACCTCGGGAGTATTTTATTGGTTTTAATCGGATTTTTTTAGTCAAAATTTACCTTTTTAACAAAAATAAGCTTTTATACAGAGAAGCATTTGAATTATAAACTGCATATTTTTGAAAGTGAAGATCATTTATTTTTAACAACGATACGTTATTTTATTGGGGCCTGGCATAAAAAAAGGAAATAAATAATTACAAAATAAATAAATAAGTAAATAAATAAATAGCAGTAAAAAAAAATTCAATAATGCACAGTTTTAAAAAGCTGGTTAAAAAGAAAAGACCACGCCGGCGTATTTCATTGGTTTTAATAGCCCTTTTTTTAGTCAAAATTTGCCTTTTTATCAAAAATAGGCTTTTATACAGCGAAGCATTTGAATTATAAACTGCATATATTTAAAAGTGATTAGTCATTTATTTTCAACAACCATACGTTATGTTATTAATATATTTTTGATTATTTATAAATAAATTCACTAATTTATTATATTTTAGTACCTAGTACTTAGTTTATTAATTTATTTAACAAAATGCTCTTTACAACTATTAGTAAATGCTAGCTAACCAGCTTATACGTTGTCTGGGTCCTGACATAAAAAATGAAATAAATAATTACAAAATAAATAAATAAGTAAATAAATAATTAGCAGTGAACAAAAGTTAAAATAATGCATAGTTTTGAAAGGCTGGTTAAAAAGGAAAGGCCACGTCGGGAGTATTTTATTGGTTTTAATCGGATTTTTTTAGTCAAAATTTACCTTTTTAACAAAAATAAGCTTTTATACAGAGAAGCATTTGAATTATAAACTGCATATTTTTGAAAGTGAAGATCATTTATTTTTAACAACGATACGTTATTTTATTGGGGCCTGACATAAAAAAAGGAAATAAATAATTACAAAATAAATAAATAAGTAAATAAATAAATAGCAGTAAAAAAAAATTCAATAATGCACAGTTTTAAAAAGCTGGTTAAAAAGAAAAGACCACGCCGGCGTATTTCATTGGTTTTAATAGCCTTTTTTTTTTTAGTCAAAATTTGCCTTTTTATCAAAAATAGGCTTTTATACAGCGAAGCATTTGAATTATAAACTGCATATATTTAAAAGTGATTAGTCATTTATTTTCAACAACCATACGTTATGTTATTAATATATTTTTGATTATTTATAAATAAATTCACTAATTTATTATATTTTAGTACCTAGTACTTAGTTTATTAATTTATTTAACAATTTTTATTTTCAACTATTAGTAGGGTAGACCGGGGCTAGTTGGCCATAGGGGCATGTTGGCCCGGTCGCAATATTTTTAAAACTATGTGTTAGATGACATTGTCAGTCCAGCCAAGTATGCGTTGCTTCGTTTTCCTCCTCCAACATCAGCACCATTGAAGTCGGAGCGTCCGTTAAAGAATTATTGAAATTTTTCAAAATTTTGAAAAGGTGAGTAAATTTCCTCTCTTATAAATAATCGTTTTTATTTGTTTGTAGATTACATTTTAGATTTTGATACGTAATAATTCAGAAAAATAATTGTTCGTAGTTATTATAGGACATGTTTTTTTATTGAAATACTTTCAGAATAATTCCTTACAGTCATGAAAAAAAAATGGCAACACGGGGTTAGTTGGCCCGGCGAGCCAACATGCCCCGTAAGAATTTCTCTCTGGGATATTGAAATTTTGATAGTTTTAATGAATTATTTTAATAAAAATTTATTATTATTTTAATGAATTTATTATTAATTAATAGTAAGGAATTATTTTATTAATTGAATTCCTGGTTATTCCAGTCAACCTTTTTAAAAAATGAAGTTATAATGTTGTTTACCTCCTCCCCAAATTAAATCAGCTGCTCCTGTTGTACAAAAACATTTAAAACTTTCATAATTATAGAAGAATACCATAGCTGCTGGCGCAGGTAGATTTCGAAGTTAAGTATTAATTTCACCAAGAATTTAACTGATTAAGAGAAATGTGATTTATTTTCTTATACCCCCCCCCCCCTCCACACACACACACACTTTTGTTTTTAATTTCTTTTTTGCTATAAGAGTTGCTCCTGTCAAAAGCTTGTCAATGCAAAAGTTGTAGATAACATTAAGAGGATTTATGATAAATTTAAGTGAATTTGATGTCTTGTAAATTGACGAATAAGTTATGAACTTTTTTCTTCTGAAAATCCTATTTTTTACCTCCTTGAAGCCATTCTTAATTATAGCAAACATCTGTCATGCATAATTTTTGGCCCTTTTCTTACAAGTTTTGAAAAGTTTAAATTGATTGGATATGTTACCGTGTCTATAGAAAAGTAATATATACATATATAGATAGATAGATAAAGTTTTGTACTGGGGGTGGTTTTGTGCTCTAGGGATCATGATCGGTGTAGATATGCAAAAGTTTTTCAAAAATTCCAACATATGGGAAATTGCAATAGTTAGTATTTTTTACGAAATTTATATAAAAGTTTGGCCTCCTAGTGTTACACACTACCGCTAAACATAACAAATCTAACAATCAAAATCTACCCGACTCTGATATTTCTCAATTATTAATAAAATCCCATTGTTCACGCGTCCAGAGAAGAGTTTGACACAAATAATGCTTTAATAACACCAGATTTTATGAAGTGAAAACCTCTTACCGGGGTAGTTATTCGTTGAAAGTAAATAATCCTTTCTGTCTTCATAATCCATAAAAACGGCAGTTTCAGGAAATAAATTTTTAATTATAAAAAAATATATATTTTCCTTTAAGCGATATGTTGTCCCTTCCACAGACATAATAGAACTGCACTTCCTGAACCGTTAATGAAGATCAACAGTTCAAACAAAAAATATAAAAAAATGATATCATCCAACATAATTATATCAAGCACATTGCTATATCCCAACTTATTAGATTATCTAAATCGCATTATACCAATAATAAATCATGAATGTAATCAATAACACATATATATTTCATGATACACAAACTGGGTTTTTTTTATACTTGATTGGGAATTAAAGTTTTATATAAACGAAAATTATCATTATTTCTAAGAAGCTGACATTACCCAAATCATCATGAATCATCATGATTTTGCGACAGAAATTTGAAGGGGATGATGAATTAGAAAAATATAATAAACGAAAGAAAAGAATTGTTGCACTTAACAGATGTACAGAGGCCTTGATACAATTTATTTATCATCTGGAGTTTATAATAAATCACTTAATTAAGGATGAATGATTTCTTAAATTACTGTACTCTAATATTTACGGTGTTTTAACACCTAGCATGATTTATTAAAATTTATTGCTATTCCGTAATGTATTAAAGGCATTTTTTATGAGAAAATAAAATCAATTTTTAAAGCAATTTTTGATAGATATTAATAATTTGTATAACTCAGTTTTAATATTTTTATTTTAATTTAGGAGGCTATATTGTGTTTTAGTTCGCAAAAAATAAAAATTAAGATTTGGTAAAATTTTTATCATTTCTTAAACTTCTACACTATCAGAACATTAAAAAGTGACGTGGGCCAACTTACCCCGCAATCGGGGCAGGTTGGCCCAAGCGACTTGGTGTCAATTTGAGCTTCTAAACTAATACTTACAGTTAATATTTTCAAGTTTTACTACTGTGACTTCCTCCTGAAAGTACACTGATAGTGGTAACATAAAAAGAAATTTCAAATGTTGAATTGTAAGTTTTTTTTTAATTATTAGAAGAAAAAGCGGGCCAACTAACCCCGGTCTACCCTAAATGCTAGCTAACCAGTATTACGCGTTGTCTGGGGCCTGACATAAAAAAATGAAATACATAATTACAAAATAAATAAATAAGTAAATAAATAAATAGCAGTGAACAAAAAATTCAATAATGCACAGTTTTAAAAAGCTGGTTAAAAAGAAAAGGCCACACCGGCGTATTTTATTGGTTTTAATCGCCTTTTTTTTTTTTTTTTTGTCAAATTTTGACTTTTTAACAAAAATAAGATTTTACACCGCAAAGCATTTGAATTATAAATTGCATATTTTTAAGTGTTTTTTTAATTAGTTTTAAATACAGTTACTTTAGTTAGAATTTAATAAATAAACAAATTTTTTAACAATGAAGTCCTTAATACTGGAATATCACATAGATGATGTGTGCTAGATGATAGATGTTAATGATTTGTAATCAGAATTGCAAATACGTAACCTAAATTTGAAAGAGATGAGGAGTTAATTAAAAAAATATTGCGTAAAATTTAATAGAAATCGTAATTTAGATAGTTGCACGCTCATTTCAGCCTATTAAATTGCGATTTTCTTTTAGAAACCATTCTTAGCGAGCATTTGTATCTTAAAAGTAACCGTCGTGCCAAATTTTAAGTTAATCCCTTCAGTATCACGATAATCATAAGTTTAGAATGTTCTTTATTTTGCCCTCTTTTAAATTTCGATTTCTTTTCTTAATAAAGTTATGTGAGTGAATTTGCGTTTTAATAGTAAAAGGCAACTCAAATCTCAAGTCCCTGTCCTTAACAATTCCATAGAAGTCGCAACTTAGAAAGTTTTTAGAACGCTTTCTGTTTATAATTAATCCTTTTAAATTCAGATTTTTTTAGAAACCATTTTTAGCGAGTATCTTAAAAGTAACCGCCAAGTCAAATTTCAAGATTCTAGTTCCTTCAGTATCACAAAAATTGTACATTTAAAATATTCTTTTACCCGAAACACATTTAAATTTCAAATTTTCTAAAAACATGTTCTGTGCGTGCATTTGAGTCTTCAAAGTAGCAGATATGTCAAATTTCTATACTTAACAATTTTTTAGAAATTGTAATTTAGAAAGATTTCAGAACGCTTTTCGCTCTTTACCTCTTTCACTCTTTTAAATTTGCAATTGTTTAGAAACATTCTTACATTTAAATCTTAAAAGTAACCCTCATGCCAAATTTCAAATGTCTAGTCCCTTCAAAATCACACATTCGTAAAATCATAATCGTAAATCGTAAATCTTTTCATACATTTCATCACTGCAAATAGAAGCGTCTTAAATTTAGACACATATGTGACTGAAAAAGAATTTTAGACACTTAAGTGTCTTAATCTGAAAATTAAGACACTATAGATGTCTTAATTTAAGATACATAAGCGTCTTACTATGACCATGGTGTAAACGAACTGAGAATAATGTCTAAAATATCCGCAAACGTCTTATTTTAAGACACTTCATTGCTTTAAACGTGTCTTAATTTTTGATTCTTCCGACGCAATAACCACCAGGGGGCACTAGCACTCCCAGTTGCGCATGCGTTTTAGATGTCTTCGTTCGAAGTGGTATACGTTGTAATTCAAACAAAGTTTGTTTTTATGTACGCGTGTATTTTAATTCGTTTTTTGCGAAATGTGAAGTACTGTGATTTTAATTCGTATTAACTTGGATTATGTATTTATTGAATACATACATCTGACGTGTGTGCTCGGCATCAAATGTCTCTTAGAAGCTGTCGTCGATACAAGGGCGGGATAGACACAGAACAGAAGTAGACGAAGGTTGAAGATTACACCCGGAAATTCTACAAAGCGTGTGCAATGGGCTTAGTGTTAACTCGTATCAATTTATATCAATAATATTGTGTTATTCATCTTCGTCCTGTCGAAGCTGGCAAAAAAAAAAGAAACTTTTGTCTGGCGGTCCTGTTTTTAGGATGAAACATCTCATCCTTTAAATATGGCTAGTCGGATGTATTATGGATTACCTTTTAAACTGATGAAAGTCTTTCTCCCTCACTGTGGTTGTGGTAGTTTTTAAAATTTCAAATCGAGGAATATTTCTTACCTCTTGCAGCAACTCAAGTAAGTTTCTTTATAGTAGTAAAATTAGTGTATTTTATGATTTTATTTATTGTACTAAACAAAATCCTGCATGAAATTTAATTAGTTTTGAATCTGTTCGCAAAAAACCCCACTAATTCTAGAAGTATATATTTTTAAACTTATGACGTTCTTTTTTATTGCGAATTATATATTCAATGTCAGTTCTTAGTTTAAATGGATAATTTTTATCTCGCAGTAAATGACGGCCACAAGGAAGTAAAGATAAAAAAAAACTTTGAAAGATGACCTAATGCTTTCTTACTTCCTGGCATAAAACCGCAGATTAAAAAAAGATAAATAAAGTAAATGAGACTCGTCTATTATATGAAGCTGCCTGTAAAAATATACATATGTATTTGATTTGCAATCAACTCTAATACTGATTTTTTTATTATTTTTAATAAAAAAGTAATTTGAAATTTATAATGGGAAAAAGTAAAAACCTCTAACTAGATTTCGTATTTAAAAGTGTGGTAACTTTATTTATATGCACTTATACGAAAAATACAAAAATGACAGATGTTACTGTATATATTTAAGACGAAAGAAGTTTGGAAATCATAAGTTATTTTTTCCTCATGTTTTTAATATAGAATATGTACTTGTTTTTATTGATAGTTGAATAGCTTTTGTGAGTACCCTCTGATCTACATAAAAACTTGCCCATGTGGAAATATAATTTTTTTAAAAACATAATTTTTAAATAAGTATTTTCATTTTTGGGGGGGGAGGGGGGGGGATTTTGCATGAATTTTTGTAAAGCTGATATCTTAAATCTTGCACTGATTATAATGAAAGTTTTGAACTTTTAGAGTAGGACAAGTTTAAAAACGCAAATATATTTAACAAAATACCAAAGTCATTTTTTCCCCAATGTTATTAAAGTAGAATATTTATTTATTTATTTTCATTATTCATAGTTAAATGGCTGTTGTGATTATCAAGTGATGTATATGTAAAATTGCCTATGTGGCAATATATTTTTTTATATTTTCATTTTTTTGGGGGGGGGGGATTTTTGCAATTTTCGTACATCTGATATTTTAAATCTTTTTCCACATTCAACCGAGTATAATAAATGAACTTTTAGAGTAGGACAAGATTATAAAATATATATATATATATATTTATCTATGTACCTTAAAAGCCCTTAATAGCGAACACTTCGGGAACGCGGAATTTGTCCGATAATTGGAGATGTCTACTTTTTTGAGGTAAAAATATACAAATATGTATGTCTGCTGATTAAAAAAGTATTCGTTAAATAGAGGTGTTCGCTATTCGAGAATGTTCATTAACCTCCACAACGGATACTCCCGAATATCGGACATCTCAATTTAGACAACTATAATGCAGGGTTGCGTTTTTTGCAAAAGTACTTCTTGATTAAAGGAAGGGCAAACTGGGAAGTGCCCCGTCCCCCTACGACTGTAGTGCCCCCAAATTTGATGTGCAATATTTGTAAAGTTTATATTTTAAATCTGTTTCGAAATTGTACTGATTATAATCAATATTTTGAACTTTTAAAGTAAAATAAGGTTAAAAACAAAATAAATTTAAAAAAATCTAATATTTAGATAAATATTTTTTGTTTTTTAATCTTGTTCTACTCCTGAAGTTCAAGATATTGATTATAATCAGTACAATGTCGTAAAAGATTTAAATTATCAACGTAACGAAAATTGTATACCAAAACTGAGAGCACCAAAAAAATCAGGCTGTATTGGGGGGGGGGGAGGGGCAGGACCACAGCCAAATATTTTTCCAGGATTCAACGTGGTCAAACATGGCTACGTATGATGCTTACAAAAAAAATGGATGCGATTCAGACGTTTGAAGTGTCTGAAATTCAGACGCAAAAAGTGTCTGAAAAAATTCAGACATTTTAAAATGTCTGAAAATTGAACACTCCATTTCAGACACTTAAGTGTCTGAATTTCAGACATTTTAATTTAGAGTGATCCTTTAAAATTTTGATTAAAAAAACTATTCAGCGCAACCATTTACGTCTTAAATTAACAGCCATGTCAAATTTCAATTTCTTGAGACCCTTCATTATCACAAAAATGGTAAGTTTAGAACTTTTTTTACTTTGAACCATTTTAAATTTCGAATTTTTAAAAATACTGTTCTGTGCGTGCATTTTTGCCTTAAAAGTAGCAAGCCAATCAAATTTCAAATTTCTATTCTTAACAATTCCATAGAAATAGGAATTAAGAAAGTTTTACACGCTTTGTGTTCATTTAATGCTTTTAGATTTCGATTTTTTTAGAAACCGTTCTTAGAGAGCATTTGTATCTTAAAAGTAAACTCCATGCGAAATTTCAAGTATCTAGCATATTCAACATCATAAAAATCGTAAACTTGGATTTTTTTTTAATTTAACCATTTGGAAATGGTTGTTGTTTTCGGTCGAGGATGGGGCCAAATGATGCTCGCATTTTATTTTTTCTAACGAAATTCAACGATGTTCTTTACTTTTAGAAGAATTTTTATTTGAAAAGGTAATAGAAACGCATAAAATCGTTAAAAATTGTTTGAATAGGTAATCGCAAGGCATAAAATCGTTAAAAATTGAAAAAGTTACAAAATGGGTAGGCGCAAATTATCAGGTATGGAAAAATCCAAAGCCAAAGAGCGACGCCGAAATAAAAAACATCTTGCAAAGCAAAAATCGAGGTCTTCAATACATTATGTAGGCCATGAAACTCGAGGTCTTCAACTGATTATGTAGCCCATGAAAATCGAGGTCTTCAACTGATTATGTAGCCCATGGAAATCGATTACAGAATAAAGGACGAACGCGAAAACGGAAACAATCTAATGTTTAATCGATTGATAGTAAAAGGCCATGTCTCGAGAGGCTCCAATCCACTAGCCACGGCGTTTTACAATCGGTCGATTCTAACCGGGAAAAATTAAGCTCAACGTAGGTAATTTGTTGCAATCTGTGGATGATTCGGTGGAACTGCTTTCGATTTGTAAACTGTTTTTCTTCTCGAAACGGGACTTGGAGAGTTTATCGATGAAGGTTTTGGTCGTCTGAAGTTTGATCTTTGCGATCTGCTGTTGAAGAGGATGCGACGGAATTTGGTGGACGAAATAAATTCCAAATGGTCATTGTAATCTATTAAATTACAATTATTTACTTTTATTTATTTATTTATTTATTATTATTATTTTTTTAACCCTGCAACTTTTTACATTTCGATGTTTTTTAATGTGATGTGGGTGCGTTTCCCTTTTGAAAAATAGCAGACATGCCAAATTTCAACTTTAGATCATTAACAATTCCATAGAGAACGTAGTTTAATATTTTTTTAATGTATTTTGTGCATTTTAACCTTTTAAATTTCGATTTTTAAAAAAAAACTCTTCTGTGAAAATTTTTATCTCATAGAGGTAACAGCCATGTTAAATTCCATTTTCTATCACTAATAATTCCTAAGAATGCGTAATTTTGAGCGTTTTTAGAACGTTTTCCTCTCAATTCATCATCTGAATTAAAAGAAAATTTATAAACCATTCTTACCGAGCATTTTTACCTTAAAAGAATCCGCCATGCCAAATTTCAAGTTTCTAGTCCTTTCAGTGTCACAAAATAATAATTTAGAACGTTCTTTTCTCCTGCGTCCTTCTAAATTTCGAATTTTTGTATAAATTATTCGCAGCAAGCCTTTTTATGTTAAAAGTAACCGCCATATCAATTTTTAAGTTTATAGTAATAATTCTATAGAAATCGTAATTTAGAAATTTTGTAGAACGCTTTCCGCTCATTTCATTTTTTTTTTCGGATTTTTTTTAAAACCATTCGTATCGAGCATTTGTAGCTTAAAAGTAAACCGCTATGCCAAATTTCAAGTCTCTTCACTATCACGAAAATCGCAATTTCAGAACATTTTTTGCTCCATCATCACCATGCGGGTTGTGGCACCGTCATTAAGTATAGCTTATATTGGAGCAGCAGCTGCAGAATATATATATATATATATATTAGATTGCCTACTAACTAGACCAAAAACCATTTTATTTGAAGATATCAATTTTGCATTCAAATAAATTGCTAAAATTTATTAAAAGCGATACTTTTGTATGAGATTAAAGCCCAAGAAGTCAACTAATATTTCGTTACATACAGTAGTCATTTTTTATTCGGATCATTTCAATTATTTAAGTACTTAATTTGATCACATGTCTGTTAAATGTATGTTTTATTTATATTATTATTACATATGTAATAGCGCTAAGGGTATAACACTTCCGGAGTGAACTCATCCGAATCCCGATACACCACTTCGCTTTATCGAATTCCATTCGGCCATTTTTATTCAAAACTATTTTTTCGAATAAAACTTCATAAAAGTTAAGAAAGATTTAGAAAGATTTTTAGAAAGATTATTTAAAATAAATGAACATTTGGGAGATCACTTGCATTCAATTATGTATATATTCTGAGATAACTTCAGTTGAAATTAGATTGTCAGTTCAATCTCTCCCTGCATAAAAGTAAACATTCCTTCGTATCGCATTCGTTGTGAACATGTAGGCTTTGTGGCGGGCTATGGGTAGTTAAAATAAAAAAAAGAAATTTCGTTTTGAAATTCTTTGAATTCTATAGACATTGGGAAAAAATTAATATTTCTTATAAAATGTAATTTGAATTAATTTCACGCTTTTTGTTGGTATTTTGCAATGGTTTTATATATATAATATATATATATATATATATATATATATATATATATAAATGAGCTATTTTTATAACTATTTTACCACACCTGACCCTATTAGTCAGATAAGATATAATTTATTACTTCATAATTATTTTTATAATGCAATGCTTTATCATTCTTTTTAAAATGCAAACACGTCATTCTGACGGGCTATCTTCTAGTTTTATTATATTGATGAAGTTTTAACTTCGTTATGGAATATCAGGTGGGAAAAAGTGCTGAACAACTTATATTAATTTAAGTACTAGCGAATTTATCTTTCATAATCGTCTGCACGCGATAGAGATAGAATGTTTTTAATAAAAATTCATGATTAAAAATTATTTTAAAAACCATGAAAAATTAGTAAACTGCAGTTTTCGAACATATTTCATTTGTAGCTACATTTTTTTCTGTATTCGACTGTGTAAAAATTGAAAATGTGCGATATTTAGATGTTTAAAAATTTGTGAAAAAATGCAGTTGAAGCGAAATTTAATCATCTGCTGTTGCTAACATCAAAATGACGTCAACGTTACGGGCGGACACGTTTATCCTTTATGATATAGATCGATTAGTTGTTTAGAGGCTTTGATTTCAGTACCGTGATTTTGTCTAAAGAAAAATCTCACTGAGAAAAATAACAATTTCAAATCTGAGCAAATCGATGTTCTAATTTTGTTATGAAACTTTTTGTTTCAAATATGACGACCCAATCTTTCAATTCTGAAATACCGAAAATACTCAGTTTCAAACAAAATTACTTTTTATTTGTTAAATTCAATAAATTTCACAAGTTTAGTTGAATTTATTCATATTATTTAATTTGTTAGGATTTCAAACGAAACTCTCATTTCAATAATAGTTTATTACATGAAATGTGGCGAACTATATTTATGCAATGAACTATATTAATGCAATGCTTTATCATTCTTTTTAAAATGCAAACACGTCATTCTGACGGGCTATCTTCTAGTTTTATTATATTGATGAAGTTTTAACTTCGTTATGGAATATCAGGTGGGAAAAAGTGCTGAACAACTTATATTAATTTAAGTACTAGCGAATTTATCATTCATAATCGTCTGCACGCGATAGAGATAGAATGTTTTTAATAAAAATTCATGATTAAAAATTATTTTAAAAACCATGAAAAATTAGTAAACTGCAGTTTTCGAACATATTTCATTTGTAGCTACATTTTTTTCTGTATTCGACTGTGTAAAAATTGAAAATGTGCGATATTTAGATGTTTAAAAATTTGTGAAAAAATGCAGTTGAAGCGAAATTTAATCATCTGCTGTTGCTAACATCAAAATGACGTCAACGTTACGGGCGGACACGTTTATCCTTTATGATATAGATCGATTAGTTGTTTAGAGGCTTTGATTTCAGTACCGTGATTTTGTCTAAAGAAAAATCTCACTGAGAAAAATAACAATTTCAAATCTGAGCAAATCGATGTTCTAATTTTGTTATGAAACTTTTTGTTTCAAATATGACGACCCAATCTTTCAATTCTGAAATACCGAAAATACTCAGTTTCAAACAAAATTACTTTTTATTTGTTAAATTCAATAAATTTCACAAGTTTAGTTGAATTTATTCATATTATTTAATTTGTTAGGATTTCAAACGAAACTCTCATTTCAATAATATTTTATTACATGAAATGTGGCGAACTATATTTTTATCGTAATAGCGGAAGAACTCTTAAAAGCTTTCATAATGTGATTGCAGAAGCGTAGAGTTTGTTCTTCAGCCTTCGAAACCAAATAAGATATGAATTCATAAAAGAAAGATTTCGCAGGTGGAATTTGTAAGATTTCATTGAAAATTTTGAAGGTAATTTCATTAATCTTGTTGTTTCGAAATATTTATCCATATTTTTATTGTATGCCCACTTATTTTCCATAAGTTATTTTAAGATTACGGTTAGCGATGCATCATTTTCGTACACTCAAAACTGAGCAAAACTTACTCAAATCTGAGTATGTGGCATAATCAAAATGGCTCTGAATCAAAATTACTCAAGTTTGAAACATTCATATGCTCATTTCTGAAAACATGCACACACTCAAGAATTAAACATCATGTGCTCATATTTGAGTAAGTCCGTGTTTTCAGAAATGAGCACATACGATTTTTAAACTTGAGTAATTTTGATTCGGAGCCATTTTGACTATGCGACATATTCAGATTTGAGTATTTTTTGCTCAATTTTGAAAATGTCGTTTTTAGAGTGCTCTACTAAAGAAAATAACACTTACAAAAGTAAGACTGAATTTTTTATGTTAACTTTATGATGTTAAGTTATCTTAACATTGAGATAATTGGAGAAATTGATTTTACTACTTTTAGCTTAATTATGCGTATGTCTAAAATATTTTTATTATCCTCAAGGGTATTATGATTAAAAGTTAAACTGAGAGATTTTATAATTCCCTTGATTCTGGTATTAACATTGTTCGACAATATTTGTCTTTTCTCAATTGAAGAGCTAAGTGGAAGAACATGTTAAGTAACAAAAATTACATTTGAAGAAATTTGATGTGAAAGTTTTTGTTCTCAATTTTAATGATTTATTTTCTGTTTGATACCATGTATTTAAAATATTAACAGGTGTGGTACTAAACTCTATCAAAAAAAACTTATTCATATTTGTTTTTTAATATTAAAAAATATTAATATTATTTCGATTATTAAATATTAAAATATTAAATATTAATGAATAATGTCTTAAATCTTCAAAGTTAAATAGAACTTTGGTATTTTAGGTTTATCATGTGATAGAATACCTGATAACACCTTCGTCCAAAAGATAAAATAATTTTTAAGAAAATGTAGCATAACATGTTCTTCCACTCAGCTCTTCAATTGTTCTGTGACTAGCGTTGTCAGACGTTCCGCGTAAATCAGGGATCTAAATACTCTGGACACACGTAATTTCTGTCGTCATCTAGTTTATGTCGTTATCTTTAATCGTAGGTAGTTCCGTCATTAGATAAGGCGAAGAAGATTACTTTAAAAAACGGTTGTCCAGAACATTTGTAGCCCCTATTTTATACGGGACACCTGGCAAAATTATCTGGGACGCTAGAATATATGTATATTTATTTTAATTATATTTTCTAATCAATATATTGCAATAAATGTATGTAAGAAAATCACTTATTATCGTTAAACTGGCCGGCGCAACGTCGCGTGGGGACCTGGCAATGGAGTCAGTGGGGCCCAACATATGCTGCAATACTGGATAAATAAAATTTATTTTTAAATTGTAGATTTCCTTGAATACTGTATAATATGGATAATAAAATGGTTAATAATATCACTACTTTCACATTTAATGTGCATAATTATTTTTAATTTCGTAAAATTTTCTATCCATTAGAACATTTTAAATATTTATTTTTTGCATTCACGTTTTTTTTTTCGGGATCGTCGAATCTATGTATCCCCGAAAATTATAATATCTTTGCCTGTAAGAAATAAAATTAATACTCTCTTTTTTCCAGCGAAGAAACTTTTGGAGAACAAATATTTTTGTTTTACACAGAGTAAAAGTTCATTGGATAGAGAGACTCGGGGCCTCGAAAAGACTCTAATCAGCTGGGGGTCCTGGCCAGCCACCCATTTTGCCCGATGGTTGCGCCGGCCCTGATATATGGGTCAATATCTGAAAATTGGACAATTTGCGCCCACTGACAATAATATGTCATTCATTATACTAAAACCAAAAACTGAAAAATGTAATATATTGTAACATTTGTTATAACAATTGCCGATGATAAATGGACATAGAATGATGTGTAAATAATTAAATTTAAGTTTTAAACAACCGAAATCATCATTTCAATTCCTGTCCCCAGGTAAAAATATCCAATATTAAATGTGTGGTGTATAAATTTCTATAAATATTATTAACTATTGCTATTATATATTTATACATATATATATATATATATATATATATATATATATATATATATACAGTATGGGAAAAAATAATTATCCTTTATTAGTATAGATTGTATAATAAAATATTGTAGTAAATATATTTGTCCCTCATGTTGACCATCATTTCAGTCCCTCTAAACACACATTTAGGTTAACAGATATTAGGTGGCACTGGCAGAATTATTTCCACTGCAAAGAAAACTAAAGTTCAACTAACCACCATGGATGAGGATAAGTTGTTCTTCTCTTTGTTTCATATTTAGATATATTTAGTTTTTGTTCTGAATAGGGATGAGTATTTTTTTTAGCATCATTCATGTCCCCGTATTTAACTTTTTATTTATACAAAAATGTATGCTTGTTGCAACTTTATTTATGTAACATGCAAATGTCACATGGCATATTTAATAACTTGTATGTGTGCAAAATGATTGAACAAAATGTCTGTGCAGCTGTTAAGACAAACACATCACCTCAGTCTTCATCATATCAGTCCCAGTTATTAGACACTGATTATGATGTTAACACCCTCATAGCATGCATGGTCATGGTGACGTCGTTGTGACGTCACTGTGAGTCACTGTGGTCACGTCACATCTGTGATTAAAATGCCACCACTCAGTGATGTCACATTGTGACTGAGATGTGAACTTCTTAGAAAAATTTAAAAAATTACAAAAAATATTCAAAACATGTTATTTATGTAAAATTATATTTTCTGGCAATAAAAAAAAAAGAAAATTGTGACGTTCCTTTTATGTCACTGCATGTAACGTACGTCACGTCACATATGTGACGAAAAAACCACCATATTGTAAGTCACAGTGTGACAAAAATATGAACATCAAAAATCTTTGAAAATGAACAGAAATATTTTAAACATGCCCGAGTTACAGCAACATAAGGAATGAAAACATATTAGTGGATAGGAAATAGTAAATTCGGACACGAAAAGAGGTGGGGGGGGGGAGCATAAAAAGGAAAATGCACGGTACAAGTATCAACAAACTAGATTTTCATGCTATATTTTATCAATTTGTTATCTAAAACAGTGAAGTATACTTTTTTTATGATTTCAATTTTATCTACCATTGCAATTTAATCCTTCACCGATTGTTATTATTATAAAAGTGTTTCTCGGAAAAATGGTACGTTATGAAGCAATTTGGATAACATATTTAGAATTAGGAATATTAAATCTGTACACTTTACATATTTAGTTTGCAGGGAGGAAGTTTTTTGTCGACCAGTGTTATTCGAAACACTTCTGTGGTTTCAAACTAAAATTTTCTGTTACAGTTAAGTCTGCAGCTTTTAATGAGCACGTAGAAAGAGTATTCAGAGTTTAGTCATATATGCATTTCTTGCTTTAGAATTTGCATTCAAGTCATATTTTTTCCTGTTAGTGTTTAACTATTTTAAATAACTATTTTTAAAAAAATTCTACTTCTTTCAGACTTTTTAAATAAAATTAGCATTTTCCGAAAAAATATTTATACAAATTTTATACAAAACCCATGATATAATTATTCATATTTTAAATTCGTGTTTTAGAAATACGACTTTAAAAAAAGCTATTTTACAAATAGTTTTATTCTACAGAAAATGAATATAAAAAAATGACAGATTGACAAAGAAAATTTTTTTATCCTGTATACTCCCTTTTCATTTATTAAGATGCCTAATTTGTATTTATTACGTGTAAAACAAACTTTACTTTAAAAAAAAAGAAAGAAAAAAGGCAGGTGTTTCATTCAAATAGAAAATTTTCATTACAGACAAAAATTATAATAATACAGTATAAGCACCTGCTTGCGCGTGCGCGTGCGCTATCGTCTGCGCTCGATTAAACCGTAGAATAAAATAAGGATCAGAAATTTTGACGCGGGAAGTATGTCTGACAATTTTGTCATTTTGTCAGAAATATGTCTGACAATTTAGGATAAAACACGGATATTATTAAACTATTTATGGAACTTAAAAGGTATGTCTTATTTAATTTAAATTTTTTATTCCCGTTTGATAGATTAAAGTTAAATAAGTTGTAGTATGTCATATCCAATGAGACTGATCTGCAATTCTTTTCCGATTCGATGTTGTAAAATATCTTAATCTGCATCGCTAGAAGGGAAAAAAAGGCTGATGCAGAGACTGATTCTAACACAGTATTTATCGTCATTAATATTTTGGAGTTAAATATGATATTCGATTATAATGATATTAGGAAACTATTTCAATTTTGAAATTAACATTATACTGGGAAAATATCTTTTTACATATTGTAGTAGTGAAACTTTTGAAAGATTTTTATTTCATTGTTAGTAATATTTTAAATTAGTATTTAAAATCTTAAATCTTCATACCAATGTTTTCCGATTTAACATTTGCCAAAATTATAAAATAGTAGAAATTCCTTATAACATATGGAAAGATTTTTGACAAATTGTTAAATACATTTAATTCATCTATTGTAGTTTGTTGTTGCTTAATAGTACAATTATAAATACTAATTATTTAGTGTTTTCCAAATTGATATATTTATTTTTTTAATTCTATTTAATCATATATTTTTTTTTTTTCTGTTTGTGATTTTAATCGAACATTTAATTGTAGACATTCAGAATCAGTTATTAAATTTTCTTTGATTGTAAACTCATTTTCTACGTTTTCGATACATTTATTTTATTGGCATTAAAAAATAAAAAATAATATTTAAGCATTGAAATAAAGTGTTTTTCAGTCCCGATAAAGTTGAAAAGTGTTTATGACTTCGGTTTGTTTGGCCGTCTGTCCGCGCTCTAACTCGCGTAAATATACTCGGATTAACTTGAAATTTTTGGATGTTATTGACGTTTACCATAGCAAGGTCCCTACTTGTAATGAAGTTTGTAGCATGTTTAGTTCATTTATAGGGACAGTCAAAAGTATTCCATTACATTACGGCCTGTGGGAGAAAAAATCGTTTCAAATGATTTTTAATGATTTTACACTCTTTCAAACAGAATAAAATTGATATGCATTTATGAAGCGCACTAAAATGTGCATTCCGTAGAATATGCAATGCAGAGAATAGTTATTGTTTATTTACAGTGCTAAAAAGGGAATTCCAATACATAATGATATAGGGGTGGAGGGAATTGTTTGCGGCGTACTATATTTATGTTAATCTATTTGATATGTAATGAAATTGATATACGTCGTTGAGGTTTGCATACTATGAATTATTTCATGTATAATACGAAGTGTATATAGCATTTACATGGACACACAAAATATTTCAGATACTATATTGTATCCGAAGTACTGTTCATTAGCGATGATTGCTGGAAATGCATTTTTAATTATGATATGCGCTTTTATGATTCACTACATTTATGCAAAGTATATGGTGTATATATATATGCTATAATTCATATACAGGACTATACAGAAGTAATCGTAAGGGTTACTGGGTATTGCTTAACGGTGTTTTTTAAATAAGTTATTCATTTTTACGCTGCACTGTATTTAATTTACTAAGAAATGTTTGTAGAATATAGATAAAATGATATACAGGGTGACGCAAAGAATTGGATACGTTGCCGTCTATAAATTATAATTTCTGGAAATGTGATTTCAGCAGTTTTAAAAGTGTTTTAGTTTGAATTAAATTTTAACTAAATAGTGGCGTGTAATAAAGGTTCTAGGTAAACTACAGGGTTGTACAAAATTACTTAAGTATGTTTCCATATATTAGTATAAATTGCTGAAAGAGAATTTCAACCTGTTATGCGTTTCCTTGATAAATTAAATTTTTCCATTATATAGTATATATATCAATCTACAGATCAAATACAGGACTGTTTAAAAGAATTGGAAAACATATTTGGCTATGGATGGTAACTGCTGAAAATGTTCAAATGTTTTATGCGTTTTCATGTTTAGTTAGTTATCTTGTTTACGTTATTTCCCCCGATGTCTTGTTAAAACATTCAGGAAAAGTTGGAAAGTGTTTTATAATATAGGCTTAAAGCATGATATATCTTACTTGTTGTTTCTATTTCCCAGATCAGTCTTTTCCTATAAAACATACCAAATCTAATTAGCTCATATTCACAAAATACAATATATACGGAATAAAAAAATTTAAATAAATAGGGATTATCATGTCGTTCTATAAATAACAGTTGTATTAATGTCCGTTAGACTCCATGTTCGTATTTAGTAAAGCACTGACAAATCACAAAAAATTAAAAAGCTTACACATTCTTAATATTAAGCTTGAATTCAAGATCAAGCTTAGAACTTAATAAAAAAAATGTCAGTTGATAAGGATTGTTTTTTAAATGGAAAATTAAAAATATTTTAGAAGAATAGGACTCCAAAATAGGGATATCTTGCTAAAAAGTACGGTAAAAAGAAAATACTTTATATTTCAAACAAAATTTTACTTTAAAATTATCATAGTGTTTATGACAAGAATCATCACAATATTAATACTTGGAAATTTTTCCAAAGAGAAACATTCGCCTTGCATACAATATTTCAAATGAAAATCAAATTTCAAATTAATTGCTTAAAAGGCGCAAAGGCCAACGTAGTGAAAACATTCCACGCCGGGACTCGATCCCGGGTCATCAGTATAGCACACTGACATTCTACTGACTAAACCACATGGAACGATACCCAGCCTGGAAAATTTCTCCCTATTACATGTTGGCGAGGCCACAAATGCAGCACAAGATGGAATATTTATCGTGAGCCACCGTCATGGGGCAAACACGAAATTTAATTAAATCCAGCATCGATTGAAACTATATTAATGCTTGGAAATTTTTTCAGAGAGAAACATTCGCCTTGCATACAGTATTTCAAATGAAAATCAAATTTCAAATTAAAATTGCCTTTTAAGCAATTAATTTGAAATTTGATTTTCATTTGAAATATTGTATGCAAGGCGAATGGTTCTCTCTGGAAAAAATTCCAAGTATTAATATAGTTTCAATCGATACTCGATTTAATTAAGTTTCGTGTTTGCACCATGTCGATGGCTCACGATAAATATTCCACCTTGTGCTGCGTTTGTAGCCTTGCCAACATGTAATAGTGAGAAATTTTCCAGGCCGGGTATCGTTACATGTGGTTTAGCCGGTAGAATGTCAATGCGCTATACTGATGGCCCGGGTTCGAGTCCCAGTATGGAATCTTTTTCACTATGTTCGCCTTTGCGCCTTTTAAGCAATTAATTTGAAATTTGATTTTCATTTGAAATCATCACAGTGTTTATAACAAATTCGTCACAAATGACACATATTTCACAAATTGGTCGCAGTGTGACTTCAAAGCATTGTCACTTTCGTCACAGGTTCGTCACAAAGTTAATGCCAAAATAGTCCCAAATGACACACTTTTCACAAATTTGTCACACCGTGACTTCACAGAGTGGTCACAATGTGACGTCACAAACGACCTCTAAAAACGGCCATAACGACCTCGCATTCTAGTCACTATGACGTCACATCGACGTCACGTGACGTCACATCGACGGTCACAAAGTCACAGTGTGACTTCACAACGACGTCGCCGTGACGTCACCATGCCTTACGGGCAGACACTTTCGTCCATAAAAGTTTATCCTACGCATAAAATATATATTTTTGATCTCAAAACACTACAGCATGTAAATAACAAAACCTGCATCATAGTAAATTACTGTATGTGGTAGTTGGTACATTAATTTTAAAAAATAAACATTTTGGAATGAAATTGTCCGGTTTTCAGATATTGACCCATATGATATTTCTGTCGGCGACTTTATCATGCATGATCAATACTGATAAACAAAATATTTTCGTCTTAACACAAATCTAATGAAAATTGAACGAATATTAAAATTTACAAAAATCATCCGTCAAAAAGAGTTTCAAAGTACTACATTTTTCCCTCAAGAAAATTTCACAATAGTTTTCCTACATAAAAAAACAATATACTAGCTCTAATTATTTTGGGAGTTAGGTTTTTATCAAGGTATCAAAACGAAGCACATGATTTTTAGAGAAGTTTAGAGATTCTGCTATGATTACATAGTTTCATCAATTGTCTACCATACTTTCTGATGTCCTTGAGACGCGCTAGTCTCCTTTCATGCGGAAAAACGGTTACTTTCTAGAATTTCACAAATTTAAATATATATGGGGCATTCTTACAATCTTTTGACTTTCGGGAATAAAAATCTGGTGAAATTAAACTTGCTAAAATAACATTTTAATCTGATGGACGAATGCCTTAATGATTCAAAATAAAGAAAAAATGGTCAGCAGTGAAAATTTTTTATTTAACTTAGGTTTAAGTTAAACTTGCGAGTTTAATTTTCTTTACCATGTCACCACACTGTAAATCGAAATGTCTTAAATTCAGACACTTAAGTGTCTGAAACGGAGTGTTCAATTTTCAGACATTTTAAAATGTCTGAATTTTTTCAGACACTTTTTGCGTCTGAATTTTAGACACTTTAAACGTCTGAATCGCAGCCATTTTTTTAAAGCATTATACGTAGACATGTTTGACCACGTTGATCCTGGAAAAGTATATGGCCATTATTCTGCCCTACTCTCCCCCCCCCACACACACACACACAGCCTAATTTTAGGGGCTCCAAAATTTGGTATGCAATTTTCATAAAGCTGATAATTGAAATATTTTTCGACTTTGTACTGATTATAATCAATATTTTGAATTTATAGAGTAGAATAAGATTAAAAATTAAAATATTTGTCACAATACAGTAAAACCTCTCAATAGTAGGCACCTTAGAACCGTGGAATTTGTTCGCCATTCGGAAGTGTCTGTTTTTCTGAGGTAAAAAATATAAAATATGTGCATGTTGTTAATAAAAAATGTGCTTCTTAAATAGTTGTGTCCTCTATGTAGGAGTGTCCGTTATGGAGATTTTACAACAAAACTTTCATAGGACAATTTTCTTCAGCGAACACTGACCTTTTTCAAGATAAATACATTTTTTTTACCTCATAAAAGCGAACACAATCGAATAGCAGGCAAATTCAACGTTCCAAAACGCGTTCAATTCGCGAGGTAGCCGCGATTGAGAGTTTTTACTGTATTTATTTTTTTATTTAGTTTTTAATCTAATTCTACTTTTAAAGTTCAAAATGCTGATTATAATCAATACAATGTTGAAACACATTTAAAATATAAGCTTTTAAAAAAATCCATTTCGAATTTGGAGCACGTAAAATCGTAGGGGGGGGGGAGGGTCTGCCCATGCTTTAATCAGGCCCTCCTTCTGGAAAAAGTCCAACCCTGTATTATGATTCGATAAATGTACGTGTCAGTTTTAAGTGCAAAATCTAGCTATATGCAAATAAATATTTTATAAAAATCTACCTCTTTACTTTGTATTCATTTTTAATTTCAAATTACTTTTTAACTAAAAGTAATCAAAAAATCAATATTATATAATTATTTCAAATGAAATATATCTGTATATTTTTACCGCATTCTTACAGTTACGTTAACGGCACATGATTACATGAATTTAAGAATCTAAAAAAAATCATTAAAATTTAACAAAGTGACTAAGAGATAAGGCGAGATCCTTTTTCTAAATCGTTAAGTAAGATTTGTTGACATCAACAAATTTTTTCTGCTTCAACGTCTACATAGTGACGTCAATTTCCGCTCAAACAATCAAATCGTGAAGCTGTGGTTTTGACTTTTGAATCATTGATGTTGAAAATTAAAAAAGATTATATGTTGACTATTTTCAATATGGCAAATGGGATAAACAGTCAAAACATTTTAAAATAAATAAATGAACACAAGTAATTCGCAGTATTAAATTTATGGGTTAATCAATGAATGGAAGGATGTTCGAACTATATTCTTTTTTAAAATTAATGATGTACACACTATGAGGCAGAAGAAAACTTCATTAGACAAGAAAAGCATAAATAATAAATAAAAGCAGCTAGTAATACGAATATTTACTATAAATGCTTTTGAATTCCAGTACATAACACATAATAAATCTATCAGAAATGTAAAAATCGATGTAAACATTACAAATGCTGCCGCATTAAATGCTTATAAAAATATTGTATACACAAATAAATAATTAAAAAGGGTACTTCAGAGTAATAATTACACCAAAAAAATACTATTAATGTAGTCTTGATGGTCATTAAGAAGTATGAGCCAATCAACAGGCGATGTCACTGCGATTTTTAAAGTAATGGCTACATAAGAAAAGGCTTAGGAAGGTGTAAAATTAATAAATTCAGTAACCGCTAATATACACCATGCAGACACACCAAAATTTATTTTAAAGATAACATTGGATAGAAAATAATACAGAAATATGATTGCAGATGATTTGAAGAGTAGAAATTTAAATATTAGCAAAATAAAATTTTAACATGGAAATACCATAGGCAAAATGCTTTGAACATATTTTGGCATAACTCAGGAACTAATAAAGCTATAGACTGGTGTGAGGTCTCCATTTAAAGAGAAAGCATTCACAGAGAGTTTTAAATACATAGTTAAGACCCCACTTACCAGGGAAAAGGTCTGATTATTCCAAAGGCGCATTCGCCCAGAGGACGTCCGGATTGGAGGCTACGTTAGTATCCGTTAGTTAGGCAGACTTTGATATTTTAAAAATAAAATCCCCTTGCACATCCGGCTAACTCTGTTAAAAGAATGGAAAATTTCCATCCTGAAAACATAGCCCGCCAGACAACAGTTCTCTTTACAAATTTGACGAGATGAAGAACACTACATTAGTGTTATAGATAAATATTAATACGGAGTACCACTATGTCGATAGAAATTAAATCCCGGAACTTCACATTCCGCAAAAAACAATCAAGTCAAAATAAATTATTAGTTAAAATGTACGCGTACATAAAAACAAACATTCAGTTTGAATTACAAACGAACATCGAGTTCGAAAGGAAGACGCATGCGCATCTGAGAGTGCACCCTGATGAATGCGGAGCGGAGTTACAAAGTGTCTTAAAATTAGACACTTGCAGATTTTTTAGACACTTTTATCAGTTCGTGTACACTATGATCATAGTAAGACACTTAGGTGTTTTAAATTAAGACATCTAGTGTGACTGAATTTTCAGATTCAGACACTTAAGTGTTTGAAATTCTTTTTCAGTCACATATGTGTCTTAATTTAAGACGCCTCTATTTGCAGTGCACTATAACTTTTTACTTTCTTCTATTTTTTTACTTAGAATAAATTTGCATAGTACCCAATGGACATTCAAATAAGAAATAATAAAAATGTAGTACTTTTAATACAGACTTTTTGTATAACATTGTCTTAAAGGGGTGTTAAAGAAGGGACGGTAAGGTAAAACAAGGGGACGGTATAGGAAAAAAGGGACGAAATGGGAAAAGAGGGGACGGTAAAGATGGAACGGTAAGGAAAATTATCACATGTTTTTCAGGCAAATCATGTTAAGACTAATTGATAGACACAATATTCATTGATTTTTAGAAACAGTTGTTAACATTGGATTAAATTATTATTATTTTTTTAATTTACCTCGAAAAGGGCAGGAATAAACCTTCGCGACGGTAAGACTACCAATAAAGCCACGATTTTGAAATTGATATTTAAATGCTGATTTAAATTCTGCAGTCAATTTCCTGTCAAAGAATTTTAGACATTCCTTCTCTAGCATACTTCTGCATGAGAAAAAACTTGAAAGAAATTCTGTGGCTCCATCTGAAGTGATTTTCTGTATACGTTTAGCAAGAGAGACGGTAAGAATGAAAAACCCAGGGACAGAGTTCAAAAAATAAAATCAACCGTAATAATATGTGCAGGTTAATTTTTTGCTACATATTTATATAAAAAAATTGTCCCAGTTTCGGAAAAAAATTACATCGAATTACTTTTATTGAAAAAAGTTTATACAGGCAGTTCCAAACTTAAAAATCAGCATCAGGGACACGGGACGGTATATGAGTTTTCCTGGTATTTTGACCCCCAACATCGTCCAAAACTTATTTATCTCGTTAATATTGTTATCCAATCATGCAATGGGATGTTCCCCAGTATATGAAATTAAAAAAAATCAAAAAAATGCATTAAAATATAAATTATTATTCAGGGACATAAAAGTCAAAAGATTGTGAGAATGCCCCATACATATCTAAACTATTTATTGTAGTTAAGTTATATTTTTGAGATGTTGGTGCGTGTTAACACAAATCTAAAAAAAAATTCCGTCAAAAATCGTTCCAAAGTACAACACTTTCCCCTATGGAAAATATCGGAATATTTTTCCTACATAAAAAACAATATAATTCTAATTATTATTGCAGTTAGGTTTTCATCAAGGAATTAACACTAAGCACGTGCTTTTTAGGAAAGTTTTGATATTCTACTCTGATTACATTTGTTTCATCAATTGTCTACCATATTGTCTAATGTCCTTGAGAGGCGCTAGTTTCCTTTCAAGTGGAAAAATGGTTACTTTCCGGAATTGAACCAATTTAAATCCACTTAAATTCATTTTTATTCAAATCTAAATATTAAAATCCGCATTTAGTCAAATGCATAAGGAAAATCAAAAACATGTTGTTTAATATTTTGACTACATTGTTTCTTTAACTGGAAGTTTTAAAAGTTTCCTTCATTCTCTTTGTTTCTGTGACGAAACAGAAATAATTATTTCTTAGTTGTGAGTAAGGGATTAGGCCTGTGAGCACGATTTTCAAAACAGGGGGTTACGCATACGAAGCATTTTCTTAAGTTTAGTTATATTTACATAAAAATTAATACGTGCAATTACATACTCATTTATGCTAAATGTGTATTAATTTTAATTAATTATGCATTAAGGGGTATTCTGGTCTAGAATTGTGAATAAATCTTTTTTTTTTCTTTTTTTTTCGTATGTACGTAAATTTTAGAATTGTAAGAACGAGACGGTGGTTATTCGTCTGACACGACATCATCATTCTTTGCCAATTTTGTTCATGGCACCAGTAATAAAAAAATCAATAGTTGCCTTATATAATTAGAGCATTTTCGAAATTATGTAACTGAAGGTAACTTTAAAAAAAAGTGGTGTCAACCGAGTAAAATTTGTGTATGAGACTCAGGTCTCGAAAGAGTTAACAATAATACAGAAATTAAGTTTATGTTACTACTGTTGCGTGTATAAAGTCCATTACATATCTGAATATGTTTAATTGAGAATTAATGCCATCGAAAAGAACGATATCCCGGTTTGCGAAAACTGGTTAATACATTATAAAAGCTACTCGGAATTGTTTCCGGAAATAAGTCGCAATAAAAAAAATTAAATTAAATAAAATAAAAAAAAGCAATTTAACAAATTACAACGACCATTTGGAAAATGATTTTTTCAAAGACTACAATTTAAGACATAAAAAATCGCACGGAGTTGATCATACATTATGTACGCCATGGATTACATTTTTCGGCACTGTACATTTTTTAAGCTTCTACGGAGCTGGTCATTCATTACGTACACCATGGATCAAAAATTAATATTCCTGGACCAATTTTAAATGAAATTTCATTCTTAAACTTCTAAACATCACAAAATATTACTTTTTACACCGTCGTATTAGAGAAAAAAATGTACTTTTAAATGCAATTTGTTTGAAAGCTGTAACTCAATTTGTTTCTGAGTTATTATTATTTTTTTTTTTTTTTGTAGTTTTTGGTAGATTTTATTACTTTTTTTGTCATAGTGGCAACAGAAGTATCCATCTCTGTTGAAAGTAAAGGGAAAATACAGATTACTGTATAGACCAATCAGAACACGAATAACATGCGGGATTCAACTAATAAGACGCTTCAGATATGTTTTTGATTTCCTACCGTGACCGAGAACAATAACTATTTTTCCAAATGGTTAAAAATAAATCCCTAAATACTTCTTTAAATCTCAAAAATGCATACGTTTCTTAAGTTTTTCATAATAAAGAATGCTTTTTTGAAATCCTGGGTTACTCGAAAGACGTTTTTCTATATTTTTGTTCGCGGTTAGTTTTTTTTACAGTGTTGAAAATATTGATAACATCAGACTAATTCTTTTGTGCTGCATTATTATTCAAATATTAACATGCGCAAAATCTATGATATTGGTATGAAAAATTTAGTTTTTAAAGAATATCAGAACACACAAAAAGATTCAGATCTTGTGAAATATAGTATTCGAGGAATCATCAAACAAAAATCAATGATATATTTTTCAAATTCGCATTAAATTTACTAAAAACAATCCAAACAACACAGAAAAAAGAAAACTACTGCCTGCTCAGGGTAATCCTTCTGGTGGGCAAACATTAATGTTTATACAGATGTTTTGTTTAAAAATGTTTATATTAAAAATATACAAATTTTGAAAAAATATGCATAAAAGTTTTCCTAATTTCGTGATAAAATTTCTTATCGACTTTCGAAACTCAAGTTTATTCGTTAAGACGCCATTTGCAGCAAGCAACACCCAGAAGGCAAAAAAGTTATTTAAGGTTAAGCTCAAAGGAATAATTTTCACCCGTAATGGCAGATAAAGTTAGTGTATGAATGCATTTACAAACAATGTGACATTCTGCTAAAAACAAATTATGCGACATGTCTTTAAATCTCACATGGTTATCAAAAATTACAATGTTTCAGATACGCCAAATTCTTATATAAAAGTTGTTTTTATGAGCCAGCTAATATGAGCTTTATAATGCCAGCTTTATTTTTTGTAAGCTTCAAAATTTGCGACAAGCATTAACGTAACAATGTAAAGGAAATAAGATTGAAAATACTTTGTTAAAAATATTGTGATATAAAAAAAAGGAATGCTTTTTATAGCAAATGTTATATAACAGTAGAGCTCAAAAGTATTTTCACAAAGATAATAATTCACTTAATTGAAAAAAATAATAAAATACAAAAATCAATCATTTATTTTATTTAACCATATTCAATGTTTTAATTTTAATAAATTAAGCGTTATTTTTTGAATACACAAAATAAGCTGGGAGAAATAAATAGCATACCGTACTGGGGGCTAATACATAATGTAATTATGTTACCTCCAATATGCCTGTTTAACCCAAAATGGTTAATGTATGAAGCATCCTATCTGAAAAATGGAAATATTTTCCATTAAAGAAAAGCAGGGTTGGGCAAATTCGTAATTGCAATTATCTGCAATGTAATTACTATTTAATTGCATGTAATTATTTATAGTTAAAATTACATGTCATAAAACATTCTTGCAACACTGTAGCTGGAACCGCCCCCATCACATTATTTGACGAAATTTCCGCGTTTGAATGCGTGTAACTATAATCAATTACATGCAATTAACTTGTAATTTAACTGCGGATAATTGAGATTACAAATTTGCCCAACTCCAAAGAAAAGATTCACTGAACGCAGTTTTATAATCATTTTAACATTTGTCTGGAAAACTGTAGAAGTACGAATACAACAATTAAACACTAGCAGGAATGACCGAGCTAAGCTCGGTTAAAATCAGCTTTGTGTTTATCTCGATATTTATTCCCACTGAATCATCCTTGATCTTTTAGATACAATTTGCTTGGTTGACCCTGAGCCACAGTAACGTTAAATGATCCACTAATCGAATTTTTTCGAACATGCAACCTGACCCAATATTCTTCTCGAGGCTGGAATGATGGAATACGAAATTTAGGGAAAATCATTAGTCGTTTTCTAGATAAAATTAGCTTGATCCATGTTGATCCAAAAATGACCCATTAATCGAAATTTATCAAACATGTGACCTATTCCAATGGCCTTCTCGTACTGAGATACGGTATAATAATAAAAAAATTGTCACAATCGTTTAAAACTTTTTGAGATACAGTTAGCTTGACCTGACCCATTGTGACCCAAAATGACACACTAATAGAATTTCCTTGAGCATGCTACCAAGACCAATAGTATTTTCGTGCCCAGAAACGGTATAATACAAAGTTTAGTCAAAATCATTAGAGCCGTTTTCTAGATAAAATTAGCTTGACCCACTGTGACCCAAAAAAGTCCCACTATTAGAATTTTCTCTAACTTGGGACCTAGCCCAATAGTCTTCTCGTATTCCAAAACGATAGAATATAAAATTTAGTCAAAATCATTAGAGCCGTTTTTTAGATAAAATTGGCTTGACCCATAGTGACCCAAGTATGACCAACTAACCGAAATTTCTCGAACATGTGACCTAGCCCAATAATTTTCACGTGCCCAAAAACGGTTGGATACAAAATTTAGTTCAAATCGATTGAGTCGTTTTTTAGATATAATTGGCTTGACCCTAATCCATTATGACCCAAAAATGACCCACTAATCGAAATATCTCGAACATGTGACTTATTTCAGTGGTCTTCTCGTACTGGGAAACGGTATAATAAAAAAAAAATTGTCAAAATCGTTTGAACCTTTTTGAGATACAGTTAGCATGACCCTGACCCATTATGACCCAAAATGATCCACTAATAGAATTTTCTTGAGCATGCGGCCAAGCCCAATGGTATTTTCGTGCCCAGAAACGGTATAATACAAAGTTTAGTCAAAATAGTTAGAGCCGTTTTCTAGATAAAATTAGTTTGGCCCACAGTGACCCAAATATGACCCGCCAATCGATATTTCTCGAACATGTGACCCAGCCCAGTAGTTTTCTCGTGCCCCAAAACGGTTGGGATACAAAATTGAATTCAAATCGATTGAGCCGTTTTTTAGATATAATTAGCTTGACCCTACCCCATTATGACCCAAAATGGCCCACTAATCGTATTTTCTCGAACATGTGACCCAGCACAATGGTCTTCTCGTACCATAAAATGGTAAAATATAAAATTTTGTCAAAATCGTTACAGCCGTTTTTAAGGTAAAATTTACATACACACGCACACACACACATATACACACACAATGTTTGCTCGTATTATAAGTTAGAGTCTAGTTGCAACAAATGTAACTTTAACGAATTTTTCATTTTACTGAATATTATTTGGATTTAAATAGAAAAAAAAATACGTTAATAGCGACATAACTTAAATTTTAAAGCATACTAGTTTCGGTAAAATTAAGCGTACCGCCCTCAGCGCGAAGAATGACGGAAATTTACTCGCATTGAGGACGGTACACTGTAAAAAAAAATCCCACTAAAATACGGAAATTGTAGTGGCAATCGAGACGCCAGTACTATTTCCGTATTTTAACGGAAAAATTTTCCCATAAATTCCAGATAAATTCCCGTTTTTCTAGAATTTACACTCTTAATTCAAAAGAACGAATTATTAACTCAACAAAAGAACGAAAAGTTTTACGCGTGTTTTTGTTCTTTCTGAGTATCGGTTTTATCAAAAAGAGACATTTTCCACAAAAAACTGGTTTACCAAATCATCATTTTAGGAGTAGCATCCCCAGGACCGCTCATTTCAGACCGGAACAGAAAAATATCTCTAAAAGAGCGGTTTAAGAAGCTTCCCTATTGGTTGAAATCCTGAAACGCGATATAATATAGTTTTGCAGAGAGAGAATCGTCTTCAAAAGGGAGTCGCTTGTTTGTTTCAAGCGTCAAAGCTTAGCGTTACCTACATGATAAAAACAATATTACAATTATAATTTGATTGATTTAAAAATGGCATAGAATAAGATAGATGGATTATGCCCACGAAAGCAGGGGGGGGGGGGGGCAATCATCACAAAGAATTGGATAAATTTCGTTTTTGTTTCCCAGCTAAAACCAAGATGGCTACCGGCGATTTTAGGATTTTACTAATACTGAAAATTCTAAGGTAAAGTACGTTGTTTTACTTCATCTTTCTTGTAATTCCTTCACCATTCCTTGTTGTATTTTCACATTGTATATATGATTTTTTGCGTTATTTGACGTTAATACTTTTAAACCGGAAACATGAACTTCTTAAATTACTTTTTTTTCCTTTTTTTTAATGCATCTGTTCCATAATTTTTATAATCAATAAAATGCACTTAGATATGTATTTTTCTCGTATTCAAATTGTGTAAAATTACGCTAATTGGTATTTACATTATTAAACATATATCATTTTGTGCTTATATTATTGATTATTAATATACTAATTTGCACATGACACTCAGAAATATTTGCGGAACACAACCCATGATTATAAAAATTATTAAATTATTTTTAACTTATAATATATGTTCTATTTTTTTTTTTTTTTTTTTTTTTTTTTTTATGTTTCAGTAAGTACAAGTATTTAATAAATTGTGTTCATTTAGATAGTTGTGCACATCTACACTTTAAATATTATTATTTTAATTGCCACAGTATTATGTAAATAGTACGAAATGTAAAAGATAACTTAAAAAAAAGTATCAGAAAATAATAGATTAGTAAAAAATATTATCAATTTATTTTATGACACAACTAGCTTGACCTTTTTTTTAAATTAGGATTTTGTGAATTTTTATTTTTGTGTTATACTTCGCTCTGTTCATATTCAAAAGTTTAACTAAACAAAAGTCTGCAGTTATGTAACACATGAATTCTATAGTCCATAATTATTTATCTGTGTCATAAGCAAAATATATTAAGAAGATATAATAATATCAGAAATAATTAAAGAAATCGACATTTCCGGATTAAAATTAATAACGTTAAAATTATATATACAATGTGAAAATATTAAAAAGAAAAAAAAATCATAATAAGAAAGATAAAGTAAAAAAAGCGCACTTCAGGATATTGACAATGTAGAAAATCTTGTTTTGTTATGGCGCGAACATATCTTTTATTATTATTATTATTTAATTTATCTTTCGGAAATGAAAACCAAAATTTCTTCTGCATCTAGATTAAAATAAAACAAAATGGAGTTTTAAAAGTAATACATTTTGCAAACTGGGGAGTTATATATGTTAAAAAACAAACAAACAAACAAAAAAAAATCTGAAAATAAGAGGAAAATAATTTATTTTGCCTATTAAATTTGACAAAAAAAGGGGGTTTAAAAATGACTTGTCAATAATGAGTGCAGTCACTCGTTTTGCCTATTAATTTAGTCGAAAAAAAGAACGAAAACAGCTTATCAAAAAGGAATGAAAAAAAACCTCTCCGCAAGATGGATGAAACTCACTCCTATAGGATAAGTGCATTTTCAATACTGAAAAGGAGTGAAAATACACTCAGTCGGAGTTAAAATCGCTGAATATTTTTAAGAGAGTACGGTGTGGGGGGGGGGGGGGAATATTTCGTTAAAATACAGAAATAGTACTGGCGTCTCGATTGCCGGTCAATTTCCGTATTTTAACGGAATTTTTTTTTTACAGTATACGTTTACTGTCACCGAAACTCGTATGCATTAAAATTTAAGTTCTGGCGCTATTAACGTAGATTTTTCTATTTATATTATATTTGCCAAGTATCATATCGCTCACCCGTAAGAAAAGTGACGCATCTCACAAAAATTCATTTTGTGTTTTATTCCACTAGATCTGTCGTAGGTGTGCCTTGCTACAAAAAGAGTTTCATAAGTGTAGTTATACGGTAAATCGCTTTATTACGCTATATGTTCATTCGTGGCCACAGAAGAGGGCTGGATTATGTGGAGAGATAAAATTATCAAAACCCTCCAAACCTCATCTTACGTCTTCATACTTATGGGTCTTATGCTTTTATGCACGTCTTTACTCCTGCATGAAGAGCTAAGTGCTCTAATTTCATGTTACATTAAAATCATGAAAATGTTCTTTTACCTCTCCTGTGAAATTTACTTTTGTGGAGATGTGTCATTTTTAATGCGGGTGAGTGATAAAATTAATCATTATTTGGATTATTAAAAAAATCCTTTTTCCGATTTCATTATTTATATTATAAAAATATTCACTTTAACAAATTTTTCTATATAGCGAATTTAATCAGTGCTCCCCAGAGATTAGTTGTAACGAGATTTTACTGTTTACGCTATAGCTATGCAGGGTATAAGCTAGAGGAGGGTATACGCAGAGTTATCCAGAAGGTATACGGCATATACCACCGCATATCCCACATCTCTGGGTATGACTAGGGATAAGAAAAATCATCAATCAAAATTTGTGCATGAATCTATAACCGTAGTTTTATCTCTATAACAATATACCAATGAGAACACTTCGCAATATGATTAAGTTTCGATAAATACGGTTGAATGACTAGACAGTTTGCTGCAACGATAAACTGAATATGTAATTCAAAAACTACGCAAGTTCAAGAGTTAATTTGTTTCAGAAACCAATGAAATGTGCAATACGCATAAATCTGCATATTTAAGAGCTTTTCCGTGCTCGTTATATTTCTTAAATCTTTAAGTATGTGTGACGGTTATCAGCTTATTTTATTAATTTTTTATATAACAAATCTTTTGGGTTTATGTTATTTAAGTTACTTATGCAATAGTATGATGAAAACATATATTTATTATAAGTATAATTATCAAATTTTTTTGTTTTTCATATTATTCTGGCAATGGTTATACAAAGACATTTTAATGTACACAATTTATTTAGATTTTCTAATCTAAATTCAATTCAATATTTACTTCTTTTTATCTCTCATATAAAAATTATATTTATGTAAAGAGGCTGTCCGTAAATGATGTCACACTTTTTTTCAATATTTTTGACACCCCTCCTCCTCTTTGTCACAAAGTCACTATAACCCCTCCCTCCCCCTTGTCACAAGTCACGCTATATTATATAAACCTATACTTGTAGTTCAGCAACAAAGCTTTACATTATAGATCATATTTCAAATTTTATTTTTAAACTTTAACTATGTGTTTTAATAACATTTTGTAAGCATAACAGTAAAAATGACACATGTACTTAATTTTGTATGAAATAACATTAAGGATTACAACAAAAAACAATTAAAATAAAATAGTAATAAAATATTAATATGAAAGAGCAATTTAAAACAGTAGTATTTTTGAATTTGAAATGGAATTTAATATATTTGGCTATAAATCTTATATTTACTTTATTAACGCAAAATAGATTAATTTCAAAATAACTGCAAAATTTAATCTGCAGTTTTTTACTGTTTTTATTTTAACCAAAATTTGTGAAGTCACACTTCTCCTTACCCTCTCCCACCCCCTTGTCACAAACTGTCACAATTTCACGAACCCGACCACCCCTCCAAGCGGGACATCATTTGTGGACGGCCCCTAAAAGCCATTTACTTTTTTTTTTTAATAATTATTATTATTTCAAGTGTTGACAACTTTGGTAAATATAAGCAATCATTTCAGTTTAACATTTAGATAATTATATTTCTCATCTCAACATAATTATTTCAACAACAAGAAAAAAAATCATGCATCAAGCAAATATTATTAATTAATTTCCAACACATTCAGAATAATATAACAAAACTTCACTGTTTAATAAGTTGAAATACCGCTCACCCGCAAAAAAAGTGACGCATCTCGACAAAAGTAAATTTCACAGGAGAGGCAAAAGAAAATTTGCATGATTTTACTGTAACAAGAAATTATAGCACTTAGCTCTGCATGCAGGAATAAAGACGTGCATAAAAGCATAAAACCATTGAGAATGAAGACGTAGCATGAGGTTTGGAGGGTCGAGTAATTTTACCTCCCTACATAATCCACCCCACTTCTGTGGTCACAAATGGACATATAGCGTAATAAAGTGATTTTCCTTATAACTACACCTATGAAACTGTTTGTGCAGCAAAACGCACATATGATAGAACTATTGGTGAAATAAAATGCAAAAGGAATTTTTGCCAGACATTTCTTGCGGGTGAGCGATTGAACCATCGTGAACAGTTGTGTCTAATTGAACCCTATGGAAATGCAGAACACTTTTGAAACCCAGTTTCAGCCGTTTCCATCTACAGTCGAGAAAATATCTGAATTCTTTCAGAGGCCCTTTATATGAGATATAGATTTATATCTATAAATGACATACATACAAAAATTTTCTTCAGTTAAGAAATACAATCCACAGAAGACAATTACATTCAGCAATTTCCGCTAATAAGGAGAATGATACGGAAATTGTTTTGTGCAGACCTGTATACGAGGTATAGAATTTATACACAACGAGTAACATACAAAAAATTATTTAAACTCAAAAGAGCATAGTGAAATTGAAAACGCACTTCCAGCAATTATTGCTAAAAAAAAACATGTAAAGGAACGATAAATGCTATGAATGCCCTATTGTGTAGTAATCATCTTGTGGTAAAATTCAGTGATTTATATCAATTGCAATACATATGAAATAGCATAATGTCATTAAAACAGAATGTAAGCGATTTTTCCCCATTGACCATAATGTAAGAGAATTCTTTGAGTAAATGAACCAGTAAATGTACTATTAATGCTATATACTTCATATTTAATACAAAAGGTAAACATCATTACCATATAGAAATTGCATGAACATCCTAGTATATTTAAGCGAGTTAGAGCGCGGACAGACAGACAGACGGCCAAGCAAACCGAATTCTGAAATATTCAAGGACTGCCATATTTATTGGCTAAATAGCCGAAATATAGTAATAAGCTTGGCGGTTGTTGTTGTTGTTGTTTTTTACATAACGTCTCCGCGATGATAACGTAATTTTAGCTAGGCACCATGTGCAATGCAAAATAAGATACGTTAGGACTATAAATTGGGCTCTTCCATCTTAACTCTAAAAGTATTAAGACGTCAAAACTCCGGTTGTGGGGCCACCTGAGAATCTTGCCTCACAAGAAACTAATATTTCCCCTGCAATAACTCGACTCCTGCCCTTTCTTCCAAAATACCTTTCAAGATTAGTACCTTGGGTTTCTTGCACTCAATTGGACAGTCAGTAGGAGAGATGGGGGGCGGGATAAATGGGACATTTTCACAAAAATATTTATTTTAAATACTTTTTAGGATTCCGCGCTTAAAAAGTAAAAACGGAACCATTATAAGATATTGTGTCTGTCTGCCTGTCACAGCCATTTTCCTCGTAAACTATGGAACGTGAAAAGCTTAAATTGGGGGGATGTAATAAAGACCATTTACCCACATATATATAGTTTATTAATCATTCAAAAATATATTTAGGAAAAATGTAGCGAGGCTAATTAAGTTACCTGAAAAAAAATATATATATATTCTTTGTACATCGTGTGGGGTATCGTGTGAAAGATTTCGTAATGCTGAACTCAAAAATATATTTCTTTTAATTTTAGTTATTATATTTTGAGAGATATCGTCGAAAATGTAGTGCAAAAATATGCCCCCCCCCCATCTATTTCCGGATCTACTGGAACTAAAATTATGAAAAAATTAGAGGTAGTAGACGTTAATTTAAACCTTGCAGGAAAATTATAGCGATTACCCTAGGTTATACAGTTTTTGAGAAAAGCGCATTTTTCCGTTACACACAAATTACAATTTACGGGCGTTCAGCAAAGGAGTTGAGGATCACCGAAGGTATCTATCATAACAGAAGAATAAAAACATTGTTGATATTGATTTTCGAAAAAAAATCGTCGGTAATTAACCGAGATATTAGCCCTTAAAGACATGGACGGTTTGGACATGCATAATGACAAGGCGGCGCTCAGTGGATCAAAGTATAGGCGATGTCGAACATAGGATTGTCAGGATAGTATAAGCCTATATATATGATATTTTTTATTATATTAGGATTAAATGAGTAAAATAAATGATACTGAAAGTATCTGTATGGTTTTTACGAATAATTTCGCGCTTTTTTGTCGCAAGCAGGAAGTTTAGGGAGATGATGAATAATTAAAATAAACAGGAAAAACAAAGCATGTAGATTTACTTATATCCAAATGACATTTATGGAATATTCAAAACATTTGTTGAGTTTCTAATTGGCAACATATGCAATATTTACATAAAAAATACATTAAAATTAATAAAAGTATTTTAAAGTCGTTCTACATAACTGCAACATTCTACTGCAACCTTCTAGAACTTATTTCAGTGCATATCTGTTATTTTTGGGTTTGAGTTTTTAAAATTATCTTGTAGTAATATTAATTTTAGATTTTTTTCTTTTTTATTATAAAAAGATTATTTCATTTTGTCTTTTTTCTGATATTCTTTTGAAATATGATAACAAATAGAAATTTGTTTCTGTTTCTGAAGAATTTAAATGGTGGTTTTAGTTTTAAAAAATCAATGCTTAGTTTTGTAAATGAACAGTGTGGACTAATTGCCTCAGAAATTGATGAAGAAAATTTAAAGGAGCATTTACGTATGTTTTGTGTAAATGCAAAAGATAGTTGGCTGAAATTTGAACTAAAATTAGATCGTTTCAATAATAAAAACTATTCTGCACTTCAGTATTCCTTTAAAGTTAATAATGAGCTTAAACCATTTGCAGTTGAAAATTTGCAGAAATCAACATCACGGAAATCTTTTTCAGACGTAACCGAAACTCATGAAAGAAGACTAACTCAATGTTTCATAGAGGATACCGCGAATTCAGAAAAGAATTGGGTTTGCTAATAGATGTTGTTAAACAGGGAAGTGGTCTGACACCCGATAGAAACACTTCAAGGGCATTTTTGACTGAGTTTGAAAAGACAGCTGAGATCACTGGATTGGATAAAGAACTTATCAATTTGCAATTATAATGCAAGTGATCGTCTGTGACGAAGTAATTAATGCCGAAAAATTTGGCAACTTAGCACTGAGAACAGCTAAACAATGTGCCTCAAAGGACGGTTGATATTATATGCCAGCTTCTGTACGTAAATTCTTATGGAAAGGATATAATTACAAATTTTGCTGTTCCGATTGGATAATTATTGAATGAAGCTAGCGGAGCTCGAAATAAAGAGTTTCTAAGGTACCGGGAGCCCCATAAGAGAAAAATAAGTCGAAGAGCATGTAATGAAGACTTATTGTACCATCGGCTAATGATATCTGCGGTTTGATTTCCAGTATTAGACACAAAATAAAAAACGTTCAAAGGAACAGAAAATTTCTAGAAGCATTGGAACTTTTACGTTAAAATATAACACTTTATCACTGACATATAGCGTATAGCTGACATATAGCAGCGCATCCATTTATTACAGTACATTTAACCCTTGAGAGCCTTTGCGCTTTTCAGCATTTTCATGTAAACGTTTATATAACCCGAGATACGAGTATATTACATTTAATTTCGTATTTTAATGTTAAATTAGCTTTTTACATCAGTTCATCCTAAAAATTTCTTTCAGCATAATCTTCTTTTTAAAATATCTTTGTGTACAGCCAATTTAACATGTTTTCTCGAAACGGAAAATTACGTAATAGCCGCTTCAAGCCCATTTATTTCAAAAACGCACAGGTTTGCGCAAAAAATCCTCTATACCACGTTAAAGTATAGGCTTTCAGGAATACCAACATGTGTTTGAAATTTTAAACAACTTTAAACAATTTAAGTTACTTAATTTTGAAGATTACGATACCGTTAATTCTATATATGTTGTTCTTAATGTAGAATGAGACATAAAATTCAATCGAAATGTAGTCAGTAGTGGTTTAAAATGTGTTTTAAGAAATCAATTATTATATTTTAAGTGAGTTATTAGTTGTGGTTACTAAGGTTCTATAACTGAGCACGGCGAAAACTCACTAAAATTCGCAGAAAAATTCCTCTGCTGAAAGGTGTATATTCCGAGCTATACAAATACGATATAATTTTCCATAATTTAAAAAATAAACATATATTCGTATTTTCCAGATATTCTTTTAAAATATTTCATTGCAAAAAATTAGATATTTAATGATTATTTTTTAGCTCTATGTTCGCATTTTCTTAAGGATTGATCCACTGTGCGACGTACTCTATCTACTATCGGCTTTTAAAGCCTAGATAACAATTTTTAATGATATATTTGTGTAAGACAATGTCCAGTAGCACATAAAAGCAATAAACGTCAAATTGTTGAAAACAGAATAATTTAATTAGAATTAATCACATACATAGTATGGGATTCGCGACTAGTTTGCATTGAGTGGATCTCTCAGTACCCCTTCCGTGTCTTTAAAAGTTAGTTAGAAGCGTACCTGGGAAAATGCTGCACGGACCAAGGCGGCGTTGAAATTTTGCGACTTCCTTTCGAAGCGCGCATAGCATAATCCAAAGTTTAAACTTTGAACAAGGGTTTTGTTTTAGCTACACTATAAAAAGAAAAGATTATTACTACGCTGAATTTAGTTTTATAAAATGCCAAAAGAAGTTTAATTGTGCACTACTTTTATTATCAGTACCGAAATAAGTTCATCCTGAACATATTAGGATAAGATTAAAAAAAGACTTATACAGGATACCAATATTTGATATTATTTAGTCTTCAAATCGCTTTGAACTTTAATGGTGTACTACCCATTCATACTTTTCTAGTATATACAGCTATACTCAACCCTACGTAGTATAGTTTTTTTTTTTTACAAAATCTTATTATTCTTTTAGCAACGATTTTTTTTAATAGTACAATTACCAATTCATATATTTATTGTACGGAACCCTTTGAGCGTGAGTAATACTCGCACTTGACCGTTTATTTTAAGTTATTATCAATATTATATATCAAAATTAATACATTAGGTATTTTACTACATATATGCACAACATTTCTTCTAGATTATTATCATACAGCAAAATATAAAATTGAAAAAAAAAAGTTCATCTTTGTCCCAATCATCCCCATAGTAGGGATGAATGGGATTCTAATAGGGATGGATGGACGCAAATATTTTCCTCCCTGTATTTAATGTTATCTAATTAATAAATTATAATTATAAACTTATATGTAATTATATTTGTAATATATGATCTTATAGTATGCCTCTTATATCTCAGCGTTGGCAATCACTTATTTTACTCTAGTTTTAACTTCCAATGCAATCTTCGGCTGTCTATCAGTTCCTTTTTCCCACTTACGAGATATTTTAGATATGAAATGAAAGTGGAAAATTTGTTTTGAAATATGACATAACTAATAATTTTCATTCTCAACTTATTAATTAATATTAATTAAATGTGTCTTAGATATCATGCGCAACTAAAATTATATTAGGAGGAGTGGGGATTTATTTAAGCAAAAGTTAAAAATTTAATATAATTTCCCCCATTTAATCAATAACTACAGTAAAACCTCCATAACGGACACTCCCGAATAGCGGACACCTCTATTTAACGGATAGTTTTCCAATCCCCATTCCCAAAACCTAAATTTTTGTATGTGTAACCTCTGAATAACGGACACTCCGAATAGCTGACGTGTAATTTTGGAGATAAATGATGAAAAATTATTTTTTAAAGAGAAAAAAAAATGGAAAAAAAGTAAAAAGCCTCTAAATTTATCAAGGTAATGTGTCGCAAATTTTGAGATCGCAGATAAATGTAGGGGTGGGCTGGGGATAATTCCCCTTTCCACATCCAGTGTTGAATTCAGGGGGTGACCCAGGAGGGACATTTGCCCTGGAGAATTGACCCCCCACCCTCAGGATGGTTTGAGATTTTATGTTTTAATGGTCAAAGAGTCCAATTTCCATTCCCCCCTCGAACTCTATAATGCCCCCCCCCCCCCCGAAGCCACAAAAATTCTTCTCGGAGAAAATCTCTGAGGTTTTCCCAATAGCGGACAGTTTCCGCGCTCCCGAGGTGTCCGTTATTTAGAGGTTTTACTGTATATACTATTTTTAACCATTTTATCTATTTTGATAAAGTTTCAATAGCAATTTTCTGTTACACTATTTAACCTTTATTAATATACAATAATTAAGATTCAATATGTATTTTAATAATAAACAACCTATATATTACGAGTACTGTTTAACATTAATAATTAACACGAGTTATTGATTTATCAACTTATATAATATTATGCAGTTACCAAATAAACTTTTCAACATCTCTAGGGAGGAATCAGAGAGTCCCATTCAATACATTTGAAATATCCCAATCATCCCCATGACGCTTATATTCAATTGTCAGCCATTTTGCCCCAGAAATTATTTTCTCAATTTAGAAATATTCATTCGTTTTAACTACCAATATTGAACCTTCAAATAAACAACTATAACATATCTTAATTGTTTATATTGTATAAGATATTTGACAACTTCAAATATAAATATATATATATATATTTATAAGCTGAGTTTCAGGATAAGCAACTTTGAAGAAAAAGGAAAACTGCCATGTCGTTTTGTTTTTCGTTCTAAAGCACACTATGGTAGTGCCATATAGGAGAGTAGAAAGCTACTAAAAAAATGCCCATTCGCCTGAAACATTGAGAATGTCCCATTCATCCTTTGACCCATTCATCCCCCCGCTCCCCTCCCATCTTTCCGGTTACTAGGAAAGCATGAAACAATAACCAATTCAGTCTGAGAGCAGGGTTCTCGCTACCGCTCGCCATTGAGCCAAATCGCGACAAAAGTTTTGATTTGGCGAGTAAACGGATGATTAAACTCGCCAAATTGCGAGTGCTCAGTGATTGCTCTTCTTTGTGTGTGTGCGTGTGTGTGTGTATTAGTACAGGCGAAACTCTTATTTATATTAGTGAACGATTGATGTCACTTATCATGTTCAATCGTACCTTAAAATTTACTCAATTTCGCATTAGCCAAAGCCACAGTAAGCAAAAATGTCATTTCATTTTGCTTTAATGTACTCATTAGGCAACAGTACTATTTTGAAATTGCCTTTGAAGTATGGACTTCAATGAAAAGTCGAAGAAGTCAAGAATAAACGGTCAAGTACGAGTATTACTAGCGCACAGAGGGTTCCATAGAATAAATATATGAATCTTTAATTGTATTATTAAACAAGTAAAAGTTAGATTTAAAAAATCAAAAAACCCGACTGCGTAAAAACTGAACTAATTAATTATTTCTCATCAATGTGGAACTATTTTTTATATTACTTACCTATTTTTTCATTTACTTGCATTGATGACTTTTAAGTTGTGTTTAATTGTTAGTTCCTATCTATAAACACTGTTTTGATGAAGCCTATATATGTCTATGAGATTTGAGTTGCAGTAAAGCTAGAGATCCTACCTACACAACTTCCAAGTTGTGTAAGATTGAAACGTAGCTTCTGACTGTAAAATAGTCAATGAAACATCGTCTTAATTTTGAAAGATCTATCCAATGATATGGCGCTCAATATGGTGCGTAAATTTTTTTTTTCGTCTCGACCGCCATTTTCTATTTTACAGCCGCAATTTTGAATTTATAAAAACAAAACCTAGCCTATAACCATCGGACGGTTAAGATGAATCGATAGAGACCTCATTCATTAAAATCCATTCAGACGTTGGTATGATTCGAGGGTATAAAGAAATCCACATACCCAGATACGTGTGAAACACATAACCCTTCTTGGCAGTTAGGTAAAAAACGTTGCTAAAAAAATACTAAGAGTTTGTAAAAAACTATACAACGTAAGGTTGGGATAACTGTATATACTAGAAAAGTGTAAATGTATATACCACGAAAGTTTAAAGGTATATGGAACCTAAATAATAATAATAATCAAATATAGCTATTCTGTATAACTCTTTTTTTAATATTATCCTAATCTGTTTATGATGAACTTAATTTGGTACTTACTGACAATAAAAGCAGCGCATATTTAAACTTCATTTGGCATTTCATAAAACTAACTTAAGCGTAATAATAACATTTCTTTCTACAGTGTAGCTAAAACAATACCTTCGTTCAAAGTTTAAATTTGGCATTGTGCTAAGCACGCTTCGAAAGGGGGTCGCAATGTTGCAACGACGCCTTTGTCCGTGCTGCGTTTTTTCCAGATAGGTTTTAATTAACTTTTAAAGTCACTTGAGGCGTAGTTAGAGATCCACTCAAAGCAAACTTGTCGCGAATCCCATAGTATTTATGTGATTCATTCTAATTAAGGGGTCTCAGGACTCTTAAAGGCTCAAAATTTTAGAATTTTTAACTTTTTTAGACGTTAAACTCCTATCTTTTCTGAACATTTTGATATGATTGTTTCTCTGAAATTCTCATTAGAACAGAATTTATGGCTTTTAGAATTATATCCGCTCAATAGCTGAAGCGGCGTTTCCGAAACTTTGAAGTCATTTTTTCTCTAAATGACATGTTTGTGCATAACGCGCGGGTACGACAAAAACTTCTGAATATTTTTTATGAAATTTTCAGAACATATATTTAATATTAGAAATACTATATAAACTGAACCTAAAATTTACTTTTTATTGTTCAAAAAAATATTTTTTTAGGTGATTATACTGTTAAAATTTTTCAAAATTTTGTATTAGCTAAATACAGCTTTGCAATAGAAATATAAAAATTCTTTAAATACAAATGTATTTAGGTTGAGAGTAATTATTGTAATCTGAAGTATAAGTAGGCACCAACATTTCCATTCTAGTTGTAATATTTATTTCGTAATCCTGAGCGTAAACTGTTACACCAATTTTCTGATTGACAAATGTCTAACAGTTTCGAGTCCCCTATAAATACTAATTCTGCATGTTGCAATTTTTTAAATACATGAAATGAAAGAACATACTTATATCTTTCATTTCAATAAAAATTATGTTTAGAATCATGTACATTTTAAGACATTAAATGTTGAAAATGGTCTTTTTTTTTTCATTGTTTTCCAATTTTAAGAGTACATAGACCCCTTAAATTAGTCTGTTTCTAACAATTTGAGATTTGACGTTTATTGCTTTTAAACTGCAACTGGACATTGCAACGCATATATATCATAAAAATTTAGGCTTTAAAAGCCGATGGTACATATAGTACCCCGTCCCTGTCATTATATGTATGTCCAAACCGGTCGTATCTTTAAGGGTTAATATCTCAGCTAATTGCTGATGATTTTTTTCGAAAATTACTATCAACAATGCTTTTATACTTCTGATACGATAGGTACCTCCAGCGCTGCTCAACACTTTTGCTGAATCTCTGCAAATCAAAATTTGTGTGTAACGGAAAAATGCGATTTTCTCAAAAACTATTTGACCTAGGGTAATCGCTAAAATTTTCCTTCAAGGTTTGTATTAACGTCTACTACCACCAATTTTTTTCATAATTTTGGTTTCAGTAGATTTGGAATTAGATGGAGGTAAACATATTTTTCCGCAACATTTTCGACAATATTTTTGAAAATATAATACCTAAAATGAATGTCTTTTTGAGTTCAAAGTTACGAAAGGTTTCACACGATATACAAAGAAAACATTTTTTCAAGTAGCTTAATTAGCCCTCGACATTTTAACTAAATATATATATGAATGTTTAATAATCTGAAAATATGTGGATCAATAGTCTTTATTACTTCCCCCAATTTGACCTTTCCACGTTCCATACTTTACGAGTAAAATGGCTCTGACAAACGGCCAGACAGACACAGGAAAGATCTTATAACGGTTCCGTTTTTACTTTTTAAGTACTGAACCCTAAAAATGAAGTTTTTGACACATTTTATTGTTTATATTTAAAAATTTTCCGAATTCATTGAATGTAATATCTTAAAATATTGGATAAACTGGGACTGGAAGTCTTATTTCATAACATTTTATTGAGTTGAATCAGATTTTAATATTTTTCTTGATTACGCAAGCCCTTTAGAATATAGTTATTTTTTTAGGTTCTGTAACATATAATTAAATTTAGATGAATAGTAACTGATCTATAAGTAGTTACAAAAACTTAGGTTATTTTACAAGATATTAAAAAAAAGGAGGGATACATTAAGGAAGGAATTAAGGATCGAATTTCAATTATTTCACAGGGAATTTATTTTGCTAACCTTTTTTTCATTTGTCGAATGTTTTTTTTTATTTCTGATTAGCCAAATTGCTAAGGTTCGTAACAAGTCAGCGAGTTTCAAGTCTGAGAACATTATCAAATACAGTTTCTGAATTAAGCACCCTACAGATTATACAAAAATTATATTTATCCCATTTTTACTAAGTATTTTACAACATAGATATAAATAATTTACGTCTCCATCGTAAGAATTGATATTATGTGCATGTGTTCCAAATATTATAGATTTTAAGTAGTACAACTAATTCGAAATACAAAGCACACTTCCCTCTACATTCGTTTTACACACTTTGCATAGCATGTTATATGTTGTCTGCTTGCTGAAGATAATTTTGTTGGATTGTTGTACACTAATATGAAACATAAGTAGAATAATACCATATGAAATGAGTTTTGAAATGAACTCACAAGCTTAAAGAGAGATTGTGAATAATATTTAATAAAGAAAGGAATATATTATATAAAGAGCATGTTAATATATAACATGAAATGAACAGAAATTTTCATTTTGGAATGCTATCTTTATTATACAAAAAACCCTTGAAAGTGTATGAATTGGTGTGAAAAAATTAATACACAAATAAAAAGTTCTACTGTTTTGTTGAAATGAAATGGCCTTAAAATTAAAGCTAATACTATGAAAAGTTATTTTAGATATTATTAATTAAAATATGATAAACTTTTGTAATTTAGATGCCAAATTTAAATTTCAGTTTGTTTAATACTTTTAACAAGCGCGACAGATTCGAATAAAATTTGATCTCTTGAATTAAATCCAAGTACTTCTAAATTCCACTTACAGTAATTTATGGCTTGTGAGCCTCGCGACTCAAATAAATCTGTTTCTGACTAAAAATTTTATTTTATAAAAAAAACTTTTTCCCACTTTGTATTTACTTTATTTCATTTATAAATTAAAATATCAGGTTTGGAACAGATTTATTTTAGCTCTGCATAGGGGCCTATACGTTGAAAATTACAGCAATGCTTTCAGAGACTAAGTGGTTTTACCTTTACCAAAACGTTGGAATGATTGACTGCTACAAAAATTTACAAACAAATTGATTTGGAAAACATTAAAAGCAAAATTAAGATTCTGGTACAATTTTGGTCGTTAGGGGTTAAAATTACAAGATATAAATAACATACCACCACGATTCAAGAGAAACAAATTATCTTAAAGTAAGTGTAAAAAATATTTTTTCCCGATAAAACACACAGCGCCCTCCCTTTCGTGTCTTTAACTGTAAGTAAAGTTTAGAGATACAGTTTTCAGATTACATTTTTAAATACTGAAAATATTAAATATCAATTTCAGTAATGTAAAATATTGAAATTACATTTTTTAAAATTTAATTTCATATGAATATATCTCGCTTTTCGTGTGATAACTCCAAAAAATCGAGATTTTTTTTTTTTTTTTTTTTTTTTTTTTTTTGTAAAAGTGATTTGTAGTTCTAAATATGTCTGTGTAATTTTTGACAGAAGAGGACACTAGGTTCACTAATGTGGAAAAAAACGTTCTTCTTGACAATTATAAAAATTTTGCACATGCATACAACATTCCCAAGAAGTCGATTCATTATTTATTAAAGCTTTCATTTAAAATAAACTTAATTATTACATCATTTTAATCTTCAATCCAAAATATCTATTAACTTTACAAACTGTCATTTTTCGTTTACTGTGGCTGTAAAAACTTATGTGTTCATGTGTGTTATTTATCTCACTTATGTGTGTTATTTTCAGGACATCATAATAATAAATCAAATCATATGGAGACTGACATATATGAGTCAAAAACCTTACTAAATACTTTGTTACAGACGTTTAACCACTTTTCTAAAATAAATAAATAAATCATTAAGAAATAAAAGTTTCGTCTAGACAGTATAGGAAGTGTATATTTATTTAAGGTTTAAGCTGATGTAATCGCAGATATACACATTAGTCTGGATTATAACATAATTCCCTAAAATAAATTAAGGCTAGTTTCCGCATGAAGGCTAAAATGAAAAATTATGTACCTGTTAGTGATACTATTATTTTAAATTTGATTAATGATGTTATATTTTACTCTTTTACAGCTATTTCTGCAATCTTTTTTACGGTAACTGTGCACTCTAAATAAAAAGGAATCACCCTATCGCGTCAAAATATGACCAACATCTTTACAGTGACTATTTACTCTAAGCAAAAGTGAAATTTTTGATTCTCTAACGAGTGAATAGTCACTCCTGGGAAGTGAATATTCACTCTAAACAGGGGTGCATAATCACTCTTTCGGAGGAGTGACTATTCACTCTTGTTACAGGAGAGCATTTTTTCACCCCTGGTAGGAATGAATAGTCACTCTTTCATAGGAGTGAATATTCATTCTTTATTGAGTCAATTCTTTTTTTATTTTGCTTTTATGGGCATTTTAAAAGAATCACATCTTTTGATCAATCAATCATCTTTTAATCAATCAATCATCTGTTGATCACATCAATTAAAATAGATACAAGTATGGTAAAGATTGGAATAAAATACTTTATTAGCAATATTTATTTAATTCATAGTTTGTAACACTAATTGAACTTTTAAAGAAAAATTCAGTTAAAGTTAATTTGAATTAAAATAGAATACTGACAGAAAAAAACTAAAACATTTTATTCCAATCTTGTCCCTTGTGTTTGCTTATCATTGCATGCCCTATAAATGTATGATAATTTTATAATGCCCATAAAGGCAAGTAATTAACCAAAATCTTAATCAGTTAATCTTATTTTTTCTTTTCAGATACCCATTTGGAATTTTAATAATTCCCGTGATTTACGTTAATTATGTTCTTTTTTTTTTTCATGTGTAATTCAAATTTGAAATATTAGAATTCATTGCTAATGAATTTAGATCAAATCAAACGTTATTGTTTACTGTATTTTAGTTACTTTTAAAGTTTTATTAATAACTGTATAAAAGGTGGATTTTATATGATTAACAACGTGTGATTTCATTTTAATTTTTGTTTTAAATACAAAATCTTATCTTTTTAGCGCTATTCTGCAGAACCCTATTGTTCTAAAATATTTTTAATTCTTCCACAAAAACACAATGCTTATCAATTCGCATCTTTTTTTTAATAAGTTCTAAGCTTGATCTAAATATTAAGAAGGTGCAAGATTCTTTTTTATGTGTTGTGATCTGTCATTGTTTTATTAAATATGAACATGCAATCTGGATTTTTATGTTCTATGGAAAATGTTTATATTTTTCTCTTAAACATAATCCTTAACTTAACCTGGATTTCGAATTTTCTCTCGCTATTGCTGAAAAATGGATATTAATACAATGCTTATTTATAAAATGACATATGATAAGCCATATTTAATTAAAAATTTTAATTACCGTAATTGCATTTTGGGAATATGAGCTAAATCGATTTCGCATGTTTTATAGGAAAAAAAGTTATCTAGGAAAGAGAAAAAAGAAAGAAATATAAAAAGAAAAGAAATGACTGCATATGCACTGTTCTTATTGTTTGAAAAACATTTTTAATGTAAGTAGTTATTTATCTCTTTAAAATATATTCAATCTTATGTAAGTGATACTATGAACATTAAAAAATTATATACTAAAGCAGTTTTATCTATAAACTTCATATCAGGCATAAAAAACACTTTATTTCAATTTTTAAATATCACGTTTTGTTTTTTAGTGTCAATAATTACGTGTATCCTAACTATTTAACTCATAATCATAACATACAAATTCTACCAGGCATAAAAGATTAAAATTAAATAAGACTTACATTTACGTTCCATAAATATACACTTTAATAATGTCCACATGTTTTAATCCTAAAATGACGGAAGTCTTTCTCTTATCTTAAAACAAGTTGGAAATTGCTCGTCAAACTTGGCAAATGAGGTGCGTTCGAACTATAACTAGTTTTATAAATATTTTTTGCACCGCATACTGTACTGAATGTATATTCTAGTGCACTTCAATAAGTGCATATCCATTTCATTCGGTTCGAAAGGCTGTAACATCATTAAAATGCACTTGAAATATTTTTTCCCCATTGGCCGTCATGTAACGGAAACTTTTGACTGTTCCTGTAATTAAACTATACATCCGATTTTCATAAAATTTGAAATCACTCGACAAAATTTTACAACAATTATATATTCAATTATAACGGGGCAAAGTTTCAATTTGACGCCCCCCCCCCCTCCTACCCACACATACACACTTTTTCCTTGTGAGATGTATGGCAAAACCGAAAAGTGTAGAAACAGAAAAAAATCCTATTGAATACACATTTCGCATTTATTTTGGAACTTTATGTTTAATTTTAAGTCAGAAACTCCAAACAGTAAATAACATAAGAGGAAATTGCACTTATATTTTGGCAAAGGAATCTGGGAAATGGATGTAGAAAATATGTATCTAGTAGTAAAATATAACAGTATGCAAGCCTTTTGTATCCCCAGAAGAAACATTCCATGCTATTTTGTGAGTATATGTTTTTGTCACAAGCACAGAAAAAAATTACAGGCCCAGAAATGAGAAAGTTGCGAAAGAGACCAAGACAAAGGCCTAAAACAAGTTTTGAAAAGAAAGACGTTCTTATTCATAAATTTGTATTTGGGTGTAGGCTAAGGGACAATGCGATAACTTTGAAACGAAAAATGAACGTACTTTCATTGGGAAAAAAAATTCCAATCTGTAAATATATAATTTTTCTTTTTTTTTAAAAAAAAAAGAAGAAGAAACTAGGTTTGTGGTATAAATTTGGCACCCCATTCGCCCCTCGCAGTGCACGGCCCCGATCAAGGAGGGACATATTTTGGTGATTTTTATTATTTTACTCCATATATTAGTTCAAAGTTGAAGGGAATTTTTTGAAAAAAGTTTATAATGCCAGACTTTCACTCTCGTCAGCGGAGTGAGATATTTCAATCTCGACAACGGAGAGACATATTTCACTCCCGACAATGGAGTGAAATATATCCCTGCTTTCTAGGGAGTGGAAAATTCCACACTTTAAGGAGTGTATAAAATTCACTCTAAAAAGAATGAAAATGCCTGTCACTTTTTCAAAGAGTGAACTTTTCACTCCTCCCAATTTTAGAATGTAGTGCAAGCACAATCAGTCAAAAAAATAAAGAATATACATTTTAATTATCAAATTGTCTCAGAAATAAAGGAAAATGGACATTATACTAGAAATTATACCTTTTTCTCACTTTATGTTTATAAAATAAGGTTAGGAGGTCGTCTTCATACTGAAATTGGACGAAACACTCAAACTTTCAACGAGAACGTCCAATTTTGAGAGTATATTTAGATTTTCGATACATTTTAACTTCGGATATTAAACAGGACAGTCATTTGGTTAACCCATTTTAGGTCAAGCATAGAAATTTTATAAAATGTGGTATTATTTTCATTAAAATAGGCTTAAATTACATTCATTAGGACAAAAAAAAAAGTTTCGTGCATGAAAAATAATATATTATTTGAGAAATAAAATGCATTCGGCATTTTCATGCATTCGGTCAATGGCGCACTAACGCACCATTAAATTTAAAATTAATATTTTTTTATGACATTTGATTTATTATTATTTTATTTACAGAACTTGCAACTTTAATCCATTATAAAATCATAATGGTAAAAGTGGAATAATTATACATTTTCAAAATGTCGAATTTGTCAATATCCGTTTCAATTTTAAAAAACTAGCGCATTTTGAAAATTTCTCAACAGAAAGTATTTACTCCAAATGAATTACTGACATTTTATAGATGTCTCCAGAACCCTTAAAAATAGCAGAAAAATATTCGTCACAGTGTTAATAAAAAAATATTTATTGAAATGGTGCGTTTACGCACCTTTGGCCGAAAATGGGTTAAGCATAACACTATTTTTTAAGATTTTCCCCCCTTTTATTCATTCTGATTCTGCGATTAAATAAAGTGTAAATTTCTATTCAAAATTAGATCCTCCACCTCTGATTATTTGCTTAAAATGACGTACAATATTTGATGTACAGTAATTCTCGAGGAAATATTTTCATGTTCAACAAACATGTTTTACAGACAAAGATGCTAAATTAACAGTATTAATAACAACATTAAAATAAATCTTATTTCGTCTTGCATGTATAAATTGAATTGTGCAGCTAAAAATGTTTAATTGAGAAGTTACTGCCTGCTAAACTCCGATATTCCAGTTTGAGAAAACTGCAATACCTATAAAAACTACTCGGAAACATTTCCGAAAATCAATGGCAGCGAAAGAAACTTTGTTTTTATAAACACTTGTTTAAATCTCAAAAATACATTGTTTTTTTTTAAGGTTATTAAAAAATTTATTTTTTTGGAATCATGCATAACTCGGAATAGGATATATTATATTTTCGCCCGTATATAGTTATATTATATTTCTGTCGAAGAAACATTTATTGTTTTTAGGATCCCGTACTTAAAAAGTAAACACGGAACCATTATAAGATCACTCCTCTGTCCTTCTGTCTGTCTGTCACAGCCATTTTACTCGTAAACAAAGGAACGTGGAAAATTCAAATTGCCTGAAGTAATAAGGGCTATTAACCCACTATTTATAGATTGTTAACCATTCAGAACTATATTTAGGGAAAATGTAGGGGACTAATTAAGTCACTTGAAAAAAAAATATATTTTAATATCGTGTGGGGTATCGTAGGAAAGCGTTCGTAACGCCAAATTAAAAAAATACACTTCTTTTAATTTTAGGTATTATGTTTTCAGAGATATCGTCGTTAATAAGAGATATTAGAGCGTCGATATAAGAGATATCGTCAAAAATATGCCTCCCCCCCCCCATCTCTATTTCCAAATCTACTGAAACTAAAATTATGAGAAAATTAGGGGTGGTAGAACTTAATTTAAACCTTGCAGGAAAACTATAGAGATTATCCTAGGTCAGATAGTTTTTTAGAAAATAGCATTTTTCCGTTACACACAAATTTCAATTTGCGGGCGTTCAGCGAAAGTGTATAGGAGCGCAGAAGTATAAAATCATTGTGGATAATGATTTTCAAAAACAAAATCGTCGGTAATTAGCCGAGATATTAACCCTTAAAGACATGGACGTTTTGGACATACATAATGACAGGGGCAGCGTACTCTAAGTATAATTGACTTTTAAAGCCTAGGAAATAACTTTCAATGATATATTTGTATAACGCAATGCCTAGTAGCAGTATAAAAGGAATAAACGTTAAACTGATAAAACAGTCTAATTAAATTGGTTTTATTCGCATAATTACTATGAGATTTGCGACTAGTTTAAATTGAGTGGCTCTCTCAATACTCCAACCGTGCCTTTAATGGTTAATTATAACGTATCTGGAGAAAAACGACACGGACCCCGGCGATGCAACTTTGCTACCTCCTTTCGAAGGGCGCATAGCACAATATCAATTTTAAACTTTGAACAAGAGTTTTGTTTTCGGTACACTGTTAAAAGAAATGTTTAATACTACGCTGAAATTGGGTTTATGAAATGCCAAATGAAGTTTAAATATGACTGCTTTTACTGTCAGCACCGAATTAAGCTCATCATAAAATAAACAGGAAATGTTTAAAAGTGATTTTTACGTTTTCACTATTTTATTCATTTTGTGTAATATGTTTTTAGAAGATTGATATATTTTTAATAACACATTTACCTATGAATTAATAATAATAGCATTGTAATAATAATAACAGCTTTGAAATAATACTGCTCAATTTACTTTTAATATTACCAAGCTTCTGGTATATGGTGAAGGAAAGAACTGCAAAGTGTTTGTCGATAAAAATCCCCACTATCACCGAGGAGATGATTTTTCCCTTTCTAAAGTTAAAAAAAAAAAAAACAATTTTTAACACGTTAAGCGCCACGTCCGCCACCGGTGGCTGGCAGCGAACTTTCCGTTTAAAACGCGTCATTCACTGATGGCTGACGTCTAAAATATGATACAAAACTGCAAAATTATACATTCTTTTAAATAATTACTGAATAAATATTTAAAATTTACCTACCTTTTATTTATTACAGGATTATACGATCTTAAAAATTACTTTAAACATTGTAAATTATCAGCGCTTCAGTGTCAGTCATCGTGGCACTCAACGTGTTAAACTAAATATTCTTCTTTAATATCTATATAAATAAAGATGTAAATGTTCGTCTGTTCAAAATCGCACATCTCGGAAAGTTCTTCACCAATTGCTTTGAAATTCACGGGTTGAGTTTCATTCGAATCCGGAAGTGTTGTTATATACTTATTATGAACCTCGCTCCCCCATCCCTATATGCCCCACCCCCACCAGAGGGCGCTTTTTAAATTTTTTCCAAAACCCATCATGTCATACATCATTAGAGAGCCCTTGAACTACTGTTTCATATTATGCACGTCGCATCTCGTTCCTCTCACTTTCCCCACGTGGGGGCACATTTCTATATAAATAAAAATATAAATGTTCGTTTGTACAAAATCTTAAACCTCCGAAAGTTCTTCACCGATTGCTTTGAAATTCATAGATAGCGTTGCATTCAAATACTCGCGTGTTTTAGTATACCTATCATGAACCTTTTCAGACGCACATCGTGTGTTATATCATTAAAAAGCCCTTTGACTACTCTTTCACATTATGCACCTACCATCCCCCTCATCCCACTTTCCCCCCGTGGGGGCACATTTCTATATTAAAAAATGTAAATGTTCGTTTGTACGAAATCTTAAACCATACGAAAGTTCTTCACGATTTCTTTGAAATTCACCGAGTGCATCGCATTTGAATGCGCGCGTGTTTTTATAATACTATTATGAACATCGCATCCCTGTCCCCCAATTTCATACCTCGGGGCACTTTTTAAATATTTTTCGGCACCAATTATGTGGTATATCATTAGAAAGCCCTTTGACTAATCTTTGATATTATGCATCTGACTTCACTATGCTCTCCGGAGGGACACATTACTGAAATATTTCGTCAGTATTTTTATGATATTTGTTTTTTCTTTGTTTTTTTAGTCCGTGTTTTTTTTTTTTTAGCTCACAGGATATTAAAGCCTGATTAATGTAACGCGATAAATCTTGATAGAAATATCCGAATTGCTTCAAATTTTGTAAATAGTTTCATTCTGATAAGGCGCTTCCCTGATTAGTTTTGGGAGTTCATTGGTTAAGTATAAAAGTGGAACTAGGGGCTAATCTCCCCTTAATTTAGATAAATGGGTTTTTCATGCAGAATTATATGATTTGCTTCAAACTTTGTAAATAGGTTCATTATGATAAAAAGCTTCCCTGATTAGTTTTGGCGTTTTATTGGTTGTACAAAGCGGAACGGAGAGCTAATTCCCCCCCCCCCCCCCTTAATTTAGATAACTTGGTTTTTCATGTAGAATTATTCGAATTTTCTTCAAATTTTGTGAATAGATTCTATCTGATAAGGCGCTTCCGTGATTTATTTTGGGTGTTCATTGATTAAGTATGAAGGGGCGACCGGCGGTTAATCCCTCCTTAATTTAGAGAAATGGTTTTTTCATGCAGAATTATCCGATTTGCTTCAAATTTGATACACCGTTTTATTCTGATAAGGCGTTTCCCTGATTAGATTTGGAGGTTCATTGGTTAAGTATAAAGTGGGGAACGGGAGGTAATCCCCCTTAATTTTCCTGTTTGAAGAAAAATTATGCATTATTCTTTGAAATAAGAGTATAATATACAATTAATGTGAATAGCCTGTGAGCTCAATGCCATAATTTTAACTCGGCATATATCTTTTTAATTCACTCGATTTGCAAGGTATGCCACCGCACGCACTGCAATTGACAATCTTCCTGCCAATTATGATGTAAAATATTCACAAGCCAAATCTTTGCAACGACACGCGGCTTGCAGTAAAAACATAATGAACAACTTCGCAGAAGCAACAATCTTGACAGGACCTTTCAAAGGTGAAGATGACCTCATTCCTCGAATTCCTTTGATTTCAACGGATGTACAATTTCTATTTAAGAGATTGGAATTACCTATTTGATTGGCGTTTGTAATTGCCATCAACAATGCTTAGGGCCAAGCTTTAAAATTCTGCGGTTTACATCTAAACATGAATTGCTTCTCACACGAGCAATTATATGTTTCGTGTTCTAAAATCGGCAAATCAGACAATCTCTACATTTCCACAGACAATGTAACAACAAAAAATATTGTACACGCACAAGCATGGTGAAATTAAACATATTAGAAACGCGCACTTTCTCTTTTCTTTCTTTTCCATTTAGCCAGACTGAGCCACAGTAACGCGTGGCCGGGTACAGCTAGTTTCTAATAAAAATGCAAAAGAATTTGAAAAGTGTGTATTTTGAATTACAAGTTTTAACAAAGATAACAAGTAAAAATTAAATTTAAAAAATCAAAAAACCCGAATGCGTAAAAAGCGAACTAAATAATTATTTCTCACCAATGTGAAACTATTTTTTATATTACTTACCTATTTTTTTATTTACTTGTATTGATGACGTTTAAGTTGTGTTTAAGTGTTAGTGCCTATCTATAAACACTGTTTTGATGAGGCCTATAGATGTCTATGAAGGTTAGAGTTGCAGTAAAGCTAGATACCCTACCTACACCAGGTTTTGTAATCCAGGTTTTGTAATATTTAAACGGAACTTCTGACTGTAAAATACAGCTCATATTCAAAATATTAGAATAAATGAGAAAAAGTAATAAGAAAAAAATATTTTTTATTTATTTATTTTTTATACTAAGCAAATGCAATTAAATTTATTATAAATTAAATCTGGAATGTTCAGATAAGATTTTAACATTCACAAAATATAAAATACAGTACAATAAATTAGGTATACAGCTTTCTGAAACCCATCAAAATATTAGAATAAAATTTATATTGGTTCAAAATATTAGAATATTTTATTTTACGTAACAATATTACCTTATGAATATGAAGTAAATCATAGTTAATATTTTGTAACATCCCCTTTGGCTTTCATAACAGCGTACAATCGATCTTGCATACCATATGCAAGGAGTTTACAAACATTTCTATCAATATTATCCCAAATAGACTTTATACGTGCCACTAACCTAGTTTTACTTGAAGGAAGATTTTCTTGGAGAATTTTCTTCGTTATACACCATACGTTTTCGATGGGATTAAGGTCTGGTGAGTTTGGTGGTCAAGGAAGCACCTTAATGTTGCGTTGGCGAACCAATTCTTAGTTGACACCGAGGCAATGCGGTGACGCTAAATCTTGTTGAAAGATGAAATCATCTTCAAATAAATTTTCTGATGATGGAATCATGTAATATTCCAAAATTTCTTGATATATCTGAGAATTAACCTTTTCGTAGACGATGCACAACTTTCTAGGTTCTTCTGCGCTCATTCAACTCCAAAACATGACACTAGCAGCAAACTTTACGGAACGTTTAAGGTATTCCTTATCAAATGCTTCTTGCTTCATTCTCCAAACTCGAACACCTTGATTACCATATGAAAAACAAAACATACTTTCATCACTAAATAATATATTTTCCCAATCTTCTTCGTTCCACATACGTCTAGATTTACGCCGATTCAATCTTATACGCTTTTGTTTTGCAGTTACGAGAGATTTTGTTTTCGGTACATTATAGTTCAAACTTAAACTTATGGAGACGTCTTAATGTTGTCGATGTAGAAACGCCTTCAACTCCTTCTTCTTTCCATTTTCAGTGCAAGAATCGCACACTTTTAAAACGGTTTTTCTTAACTATGCGCTTCATTTTCCTGTCATCTCTAGCAGATGTTTTTGGTTTTCGGCTGCAATTTCGGCGATTATTTTGAAAATTTCCATTTTTTTTAATATTGTGTTAGTATTTTACTAACGCTTGATTGTGAACAATGTAAATAATTTGCTATATAACATTGATTCACCATACCATTCACCGTGTCGATCAACTGTACGAAGTTTAATAGATACAGGGATATCACTCACACGACCCATTTTAAGAAGAAAAAGCAAACAAACTGTAAAAAGAATACTGTTTTTAAATAAAATAGTCTGAATTTAATCAATGATGCCACCAGTTATGAATTGGTGATAATTAAAGGAGAATTAATGTGAAATATTCTAATATTTTGAAAACTTGAATAAATATTCTAATATTTTGACTTTTCAAAATATTTTTTTTTAAATAATTTTTTTCAATTAACCTTTTCAAAAATGATATTAATTTTAAGACAATAAATAAGTTTAATCAACAATAATTTCTTAATAAAAAGTATCGTTTGCATATTTGCATTAAAAGACATTAAATTACCAAACGATATTTCAATTTGTAAAAAAAAAGTAATTATTCTAATATTTTAAATATGAGCTGTAGTCAATGAAACATCGTCTTCATTTTGAAAGACTTATCCAATGATATATCACTCAATATGATGCGTGAAGTTTTTTTTTCATCTCTACAGCAATTTTGTATTTTACGGCGCCATTTTGAATTTACAAAAACAAAACCTGGCCTATAACCATTGGACGGTTAAAACAAATCGATATAGACCTCATTCATTAAAATCCATCCAGCCGTTGGGATGTTTTGAGAGTATAAAGAAATCCACATACCCTGACACGCGTCAAACACATATCCCTTTTTAACATTCGGGTAAAAATATCCTTTAAGAAAGGCATGGAAATCCCTACAGCGTTTTAGATATAAGAAAAGGAAAATGTTTGTAAAATGATGACCGATAAACTCAATCGAATGCATTTAACCGAGAACTAGTGAAAATTTACAGGGAGTCTCATTTTTTTTTCTGTGTTTTTACAGAAATTTTAATGTATAATTATAAGAAAATGTAGATTAGTGTAAAATAATCAAGAATTTGAATTTGCTTTTTTCTTTTTTGCGTGTAAAAATTTAATTCTTAAATGCATTTAAAAATATAACTCATTGACTCTAAAAACTCTGCACATAACAATTTAATTCATTTTTAATTACTTTTAAGCATACTATGATTTCGTATATTTCAACAAATTAATAAAATTTTACTTTTGTCAGTCACTTACAATAATTTTATAAGCATTCCATTATTTGCAAGTATTTTGCACAACTGAAATGAGAAGAAATTTATTTTAGTTTTTCATTTAATAGTATACATTGCTCACTAGCAAGAAAAGTGACACATCTCGACAAAAGTAAATTTCACAGGAGAAGCAAAAGAAAATTTGTATAATTTTACAGTAACATGTAATTATAGCACTTATCTCTGCATGCAGGAATAGAATCGTTCATAAAACCGTGAAACAGTTAAGAATGAAGACGTAGGATGAGGTTTGGAGGGTTGGGTAATTCTACCTCCCCACCCGATCCATCTTCTGTGGTCAAAAATGGACATATGAGGTGATAAAGTGATTTTCCGTATAACTACACTTATGAAAATGTTTGTGTAGCAAGATGCACCTATACCAGGCCCATTAGTACAATAAAATTCAAAATGAAGTTCTGCGAGATGTGTCACTTCTCTTGCGGATGAGCGATGTGCTCTTTATTCTTTTGCTGTGTTTTACACACTTGCTGATATCGTGCCAGGATGAAATGCTAAAATGAAAAATTTCATTTGAGATTTCCAGCCATGCTTTCTATGAGACCAAAGCATATTTTCCTGTTTATAAAATTTAATAATATTAAAATTATAAAAGAAAGTTTTAAAAATCGAAAGTATTATAATTATTGGATTTCACATAATTTTCATAATTACAATTCTATTCAGAATTATTTTCTTTAAATACTATAACTGAAAGACTTTGGTACGGTAGATATGTTACATTGTATAAATATCCAACATATTAATACTTCAGTAATGAGAAACTGTTTCAAAATTACCTTAAGCAGGAAAATAAATCAGAAATAATGTCTTTGTAGTTAACAAATTGGAATTTCGTGATTACATTCTGACGAATATCGAACAAATATAATTAGATTTAAGAGGCAATCCTTTCCAATTTTAGTGATAACTTATCAGATATTGTTTGTAGATTTAAAACAGTTATAACCTAATTTCATTGAAACTGATAGTCTAATTGTGGATTGTAATGGATCCAAAAGTAGCTTAATCATTGTGCTTATAATCCAGACCTTTCATACTGTTCATTAAGAGTAGCATTTTCTTTAGAAAAAAGGGAACGAGGATACAAAAATAGGAATCAGAAAAATTATTGTTAAGTATTGAATACGTATGTTAAATAATATCGCTAGGTTTGATAATGGTTCAAAATAATTTTATTTATTTAATTAGAGTGTTTTGCCCACCACGAGCTACGCTCGGCAACATCCCGTCCAGATCCCACAGGCTCTAAAAACATATAGACCAGGAGCCGGCAGCACAGACAATCACCTCATCGAGTTTACGGATGAAATTCTAGGATTAGTTAAATCTTGATTCGCATATTAAAACGAAATCGGTCTGCCAAGTCATATCTTGGTGGAAAACCCGATTTTAGCGGCTGACTCGTAAGTTTACCAGTGTGTTTTCCTGCACTTAAAGGTATGAAAACATGGAGGAATGGAAGCAGGAAAACACAATAGTAAATCTACAAGTCAGCCCTTAAAATCGGGTTTTCAGGTATTTTCCATCAAGATAGGACTTGGCAGACCGATTGCGTTTTAATATACGAATCAAGATTTAACTATTCCTAGAATTTCATCCGTTAACTCAATGAGGTGATTGTCTGTGCTGCAGGCTCCCGGTCTAATAGTAATTTGCTCTTTATCAAAAGATTACCCGATTACCGAAGATTGGACGATACTATCACTACCAGTGGCGACCTTTTTCAATCGGGATTCCATTTTTTCCCCGTTTGTATATAGTCCAGGCAATAGAAACCGTATAGGGGCTCTACCTAGCAAAATTTATGGTAGTTCTGGAAAAAGGCTTACTTTATGTTTTTGGCTGGCTGAATCCGAATTTGTAACTTCCCACCAAAATTTCTTCCGGTAACCCCCTCCCCCCCAATTTGTGGTAAAAAGCCCCGAAAATAGGTTTTTATTAAAAAAATCCATTTTTTTTTTTTTTTTTTTTTTTTTTTTTTTAGCGAAAAAGTATCTAGAAATTCAGAAAGTAGACAAAATTTGCAACAAATTAGACATATGACATTATGACTTAGGTTGAAGGGAAAGGGGGGATCTGCCTCGGAACATGCACGCGGTGCTGCGTGAACTAAATTGCGCAATTCCACTTAACCACTCACACGTTTACATTCGCCCTCCCATCTCCCCTTCGAACTTTCTCTATAAGGTTTACTTTAAGTTTTTTGGGTCGCTGAATCCGAATTTTTAACTTCCCCCAAAATTTTCCCCCCGAAACCCCTCCCCCCCCAAAAAAATAGTTGTTTTTAACTTAAATTTCTTATTGTTTTAGGGGGAAAAGCATTACGAAATTCAGAAACTAGACAAAATTTTCAACAAATAGGATATATGACATTATGACGTAGGATGAACGGGAGGGGGAGGGCTGCCTCTGAATATGCACTGAGGCGACTTGCACTAAGTTATGAAGTCCAGGCAATAGGGGATTTTACCTGGAAAACTTAATACTAGTTCTGGATTTCGACTCACTTTATGTTTTTTGGGTCGCTGAATCCGAATTTGTAACTTCCCACCAAAATTTCACCCAGCAACACCCCAAAAAATTTATATTTTGAAAAAATTTGTTTTTTGAGAATAGCGCGCAGGGAATGTTCCGAGGCAGCCCCCTCTCTCCCGTTTATCCCACGTCCTAATGTCATATATCCTATTTGTTGAAAAATTTGTCTAGTTTCTGAATTTCGTAATGCTTTTCCCCTAAAACAATAAGAAATTTAAGTTAATAACAACTATTTCAGGGGGTTTTCTGGGGGGAAAATTTTGGGGGTAAGTTAAAATTCGGATTCAGCGACCCAAAAACTTAAAGTAAACCTTATAAGGAAAGTTCGGAGGGGAGATGGGAGGGCGAATGTAAACATGTGAGTGGTTAAGAGGCTACTTCAGTCAAATGAAAAGACGCATTCGCTAATGCTAATCCTATGGAAGAAATTTATAAAGATATCTCAGTCGCATTTCAATATTTTCAAATGATTTCTTTTGCATTGAATAGTTGAGATCGATCTGTATGCAGGCCGTTTTTTACTTTTTCGATTTTGATTGCAAATATTTTTTATGAGGATGCTTTTACTTTCGAAACCGGTTCCGAAAATGAAAGTGTCCTCATAAGAAATACCTGTGAGTAAAATCAAAAAAGTAAACAACGGCCTTTGTACAGATAGATTTCGACTATTCAATGCAAAAGATATCATTTAAAAATATTGAAATGTGACCGAGATATCTTTATAAACTCCTTCCATAGGATTAGCATTGGCGAACGGGTCTTTTCGTTTGACTGAAGTAGCCTCTTAAGTGGAATTGCGCAACTTTGTCTATGCAGTACCGCACGCATGTTCCGAGGCAGATCTCTCCTTCCCCTTCATCCTAAGTCATAATGCCATATATCTAATTTGTTGCACATTTTGTCTTCTTTCTGAATTTCTAGAAACTTTTCCGTAAAACAATAAAAAATTGATTTTTTTTAATAAAAACCTTTTTGGGGGGCTTTTTACCAAAATTTGGGGGGGGGGGGGTTGCCGGGGAAATTTTGGTGGGAAGTTACAAATTCGGATTCAGCGACCCAAAAATATAAAGTAAGCCGATTTCCAGAACTACCATTAATTTTGCTAGGTAAAATTCCCTGTTGCCTGGACTAATAGGGGAATTTTTAGTTTGCAAAGACGCATCCACCACTGTCGCAAAATCTGCTGCCTTATTTCGTGGTAGGTTATAAGTAATATCTTCCGCACATTTCGAAATAAATTTGTATAATATAGTTAAGTAAAAAATGTCGATGACTGTGGACATTTATAATAATGTCTTGGAGAGTTACTTTTTTCGACGTTATAAGAAAATCCTTTTAAATATGGCGATTTCACAGTATAACCTCGAAAATCCAGAATTGTCGAAACCGAGACTAACCCGGATTTTTTAAAATTCCAAAAACATTATCAAAAGTACTTCCGATCTTCTTGAAGTTGCCTTTATTCATAATTTAATTCATAGCCTAGTGATATTTATGTGAGAAAAGAGCAAATTAAATATATATATATTTTTTAATTGATATTTTCTATGTTACAAAAGAAATTCTTGTAAACAGTGAAGTCATTTCTTTCCATGTAATTTCAGAAACATTGATGTCAATTTCATTTGTGTCAGTTTTTACGTCCATTTTTAGCAGTTTATCTTGCATTTTATATAAGTGAAGAATATTGATTTCGGAAACACAGTTTTGTTTCTCTAAAGTAGATATTAATTTCCTGTCAAATTTGTGCATTTTGCCTTTTACACCTTTTTTCTGGCGGCACCTCGTCCTCTCTCCTTTGGTCTGCTACCAGCGTTATCAGCGGCTCTATTTAGTGCAACATCGGCGATCTTGCTATTTCTGCTAAGATCTTGCTATATCTGCTAATCATCACTTTAGATCTGAAAGTCTTTAATTCGTAAACATTTGCTATTTTTCTATCTCGCTTAAGTTGGAAGTTTAAAAAAAAAGGGGGGGGGGGGGAACTTAGGATGCCAGATTTTTGAAGTTGCCGGATTTCCGAATGTCGGATTTTTGAGGTCATACTATATTGTTTAAAATATGGCATCAATTTCCCCAATAATTTTAATAATTTTAAAGTTTTCTTTTATTTTTCAATTGATAAGTGTTTAGCAGTATTATTATTTGGGCATTTTAAATGTGGCGTAGTTTTCATCATTAAGTAAATAATTATTAATTTTAATGTTTTCGTTATTTTTTTAGCATTCGCGTGTAAACATATAGCTCAATTGAAAGGTGTTTTGAAATATTATTTAAACTTTTACAAATTCTGGCAGCAATAGGTAAAAAAAGAACTTTTTGGAAAAAAGGAATAAATCAGATAATAATTCAGATAATTAAATTTAAATTCAAAATTAGAAAAAAAACTTTAAAAACAAAAATTTTTAAAAATATATTGGACGCTGCATACCACAATCCCGTCAAGTATTTGTCTGCAAAAATGGGTTAATTGCAATGCATAGTTTTTGATCCCATAAAACTTCCTTAACTGAAATATTTTGACCGATTTCAAAATTAAATAACGCTTAAAGTAATTCTTCGATTTAAACACTGTCTGCTTCAGTGCTTTTATCATAGATTTCGCTATAAAATTTTAAAAATATATATTTCTATATCCAATAGTTTTTTACAATACCAGCCGAGAAAAAGTCCCAGTTACAATAAATTGAAATGCGTCAGCGACTACGTTTTTATTTTTATTTTCTTTAGAATAGGGAGATTATTATTTTTTTTACCTGATATTACTTACATTTCGATTAATTCAATATGTTAACTAAATGATTTATGTTTCACTTATCCGGTAATTTTTACTTTTAAAAACAAAGAGAAAAAAAAGAAAACAATATTCGGGAACGAAATAAAAATAGAAACAGCAATGTTACGGAAACAAAGAAAAACACCATTGAAAGAAAAAAAGGTTTCCGAACATTATGAACATTTTTCGTTAGGATACGTCGAAGGCTTTATATATTTAAAGCAGTAAAGATAAGGTTAGTATATTTTACCTATCCACAAATGCCGACTTAAAGGGGTTGACGGGTTGAATCCGAAAAACTATAAGATGTTCTATCAAAGTCCTCTAAAGTTAATTTCTTATTGTACAAAGTCCATTTTATAACTTTGTTTGCTTCCTGTCTATGTCCCATTTTTTTAGTTACAGCTCTCGTAATGTTTTCTAAAGTGTCTATTTTAAACTGCTGCTTACCTCTAGACCTTTTTCGTCGGAGAACTCCGACATGGTCCAAGAGCTGTTAAACATTTTAGGGAAGGTATTTGAGGCACCCTGAAAATTTGTGCAACACTTCATTTGTAATGGCTGAATACAAAATCGAATGTCTGGTTGAAGGATCGTGGCCCAAAAACTGTGCCAGACACGTGTCAAGTGCTATTTTTTGACTACCCAAAAAAGGTATTTGAGGCACGCTGAGATTGAGACAGAATAATATTTATACTTAGAAAAAAAATATTTTTAAAACGACAGACACATTAGTCGGCCCCAAAACTGTGCCAGACACGTGTCAAGTGCCATTTTTTGACTACCCAAAAAAGGTATTTGAGGCACGCTGAGATTGAGACAGAATAATATTTATACTTAGAAAAAAATATTTTGAAAATGACAGACACTTTAGTCGGCCCAAAATCTGTGCCAGACACGGTTCAAGTGCCATTTTTTGACTACCCAAAAAAGGTATTTGAGGCACGCTGAGATTGAGACAGAATAATATTTATACTTAGAAAAAAATATTTTGAAAATGACAAACACTTTAGTCGGCACAAAAACTGTGCCAGACACATGTCAAGTGCCATTTTGCCAAAAATGGCACTTGAACCGTGTCTGGCACAGATTTTGGGCCGACTAAAGTGTCTGTCATTTTCAAAATATTTTTTTCTAAGTATAAATATTATTCTGTCTCAATCTCAGCGTGCCTCAAATACCTTTTTGGGGTAGTCAAAAAATGGCAATTGACACGTGTCTGTCACAGTTTTTGGGCCACGATCCCTCAGCCAGACATTCGATTTTGTATTCAGGCATTACAAAGGAAGTGTTGCACAAATTTTCAGGGTGCCTCAAATACCTACTCAAAAATGTTCAACAGCTCTCCTACTAACATTCATGTCAGGGTGTGAAACAGTAGTGCGCGCGACTGCTTCCCGATGGACTTCAGGATGCAAAAAACCGTAGCGAGCTATGGCTTCCCAATTCATTTCAGGGTGTGAATCTCTGTACCTTTTTAATGTGTGTTTTTGTTTTCGAAGATGGTGTTGACGATAGAGAGCTCTAGCTTCTTGGAGCTGTTGAAAAGGTGATTTCTCTGAACTTTTAGGCCTTCCCATTTTGACCTCAATAGCTCTTCGAACATTTTTTTTGCAGCTGATTTTTCTCTGTGATAGGTATTCATTTGGTAAAATAATAGATTCTTGCGAAGTGTTAAGAAAAGGAAATAGAACGGCATGGTGACCTCCTACGAAACTACAAGAAAAAAGTATACATTTCACTAAAGTTTGAGAATTATCATCAAATGATCCCCTCAGGGTCATTTTGATAGACCTCGAACGTATACGGATACAGTTTGGCGGATACCATAGGAGCTCTGAGACCGACCCATAAGTTGCATCATGAGTTTCAATTACAGTTCAGTGATAGGGGAAACATTTCCATGCTCATCACAAATGTATGCTTGCAGCTGATCCGAGTGAGCAACCACATACTCAACTACAGCACAAATGATATCATACAATCAGGCTATGTTACCTAGTACAGAAAAGAAGATATAGAATGAAACAGACACGAGCCATCTCCAAATGTAGGAACTACTCAATGAGGACTTTCTTCGCTATGCTCAAAATACATTTTATTTTCTTCCTTTCAAAATTTCTTCGATTAATAATGTCTTTCGTTGGAATATCATACAGTTTCGCGTTTCCCTCCTTCACCGCATTTTTTCAGCAGTTTTGCAGATGCACACCACCATCTAAAATTAAAACTTTACACATTAAAATAATGTATCACTACAATTTGAAATTCAGTTATTTCACTTCTCGATATATAGCACAAAAAATCAGTTATTTTTTGAAACGAGTTGATAAAAGAATTTTATAATAAACTTTTAAAACTTCATGCTGTCCAATTTAAAGTAAACCGTAATACACATATATATTTTGTTATTTAAATGACTTTAGTACCTCGTTAGTTTTTTTTTTTTTTCAGTAAATGTAGAAAAAGGATAGATACTATCCGCGAAACATCAATACGTTATGGATAATACATTTATATCTACCGCACGTAGATTTAGCATTGTCAAATGTGAAAAATCAGTGAAAATGATGTCATTGCAAAAGTGATGGCGTTTAAGTTTTAAAAATACAAATAATTGTTTTCTTTTAATATAATGTCATTTTTTTCCGGGAGAGAGTGGTATTTAGAATTTTGGAAGAGAACTTCCAGAAAAGGATGCTTACGGCTGTTCTTTCTAAACTTGGCACGGGCACTGCCGTGCCTCCAGATATATTGTAATATCGTCACTCGAAGAAAATTTCCTACAGCTAGTTATAAATCGAATTAACACGCAATTCAACATAAAAACATAACAAATTAAGGAAAAAACAAAAAGTACAAAAGTACAATGAAAGTAATCACATCACTTCTCTACACGAGAACTCCACGAGCCAGGTTTTTCATATAATCGCAATTGCCACGTGCTTACAGCAAAAAAAAACTAACTCTGCTCATACAAAACTCCTAAGAGAGCGACCTCCTACTAGCTGTCCCAATCACCGACTGCTCTCCCTTCTCCAACATTTTACTCTAGCGGGCCTTTTTACCAAACTCGTTTCCCGCCTTCTGATATTCCACGGCTGCTCCCCTATGGAGTGGAAGTAAAGCGTCTCAAAGCATGAATTTTCTTATCTATGAGATACACTACTTCGCTCGGACCTTGTTACAATATATATATATATATATGTACATATTTCTCGCTATTAAACGAAAAAACAAATAAATAAATAAATATTTTTTGCTATAAATATTAAACTGCTACTTTAAAAGAAAAACATTCAGCATTATTATTTTTTATTTATTTATTTATTTTATTTTATTTATTTTTTTTTGTGCGTTACTATTAATATTACGAATAATAAGTTGAAGGATTGGACTTCTTTTAACAGAAATAACTTCCATGGTAAAGAATTTAAACTGTAAACACTTCCGGAAAAGTAATAAAACCATTGAAAACCATTCCGGAAAAGTATTAAAAATATCCTTTTATTAAAAAAAAAAAAAAAAAAAAAAATCAATATAGCGCAAATCTCATCTTTAAATCCTTTATATGTAAAATCCAGTGTTACAACAATAAATAATGGGTATTTCTTTCTAATTGACCAGCATGCGTAAAGTGTATTAAAAAAGATGAAATACTTTTAAATGAATGGGAGGATCTTTCCTATATTTTGCGGAAGTGTATCATTTACGTTTATTACTTATCTCCAACAGGTAAAATAGTAAAGCATGCTTTAATCTTTTTGGGACATCCTGTAGATTAACATTTTTAAACTGATGGCATTGAGCTCAAAGGCTATTCACACTAATTGTATATTATGCTCTTATTTCAAAGAATAATGCCCCTCGAAAAATAAATTAAGGGGGGAATTAACTCCTCCCTCTTATATTTAACCAATGAACCTTCAAATCTAATCAGGGTAGCGCCTTATCAGAATAAACCGGTATGCCAAATTTGAAGCAAATCGGATAATTCTGCATGAAAAACCCATTATACTTAACTAATGAAACCCCAAAAGTAATCAGAGAAGGGACTTATTAGAATGAACATAGAAAAAAGTTTGAAGCAAATCGTATATTTCTATCAAGAGTTAACGCGTTACGCACATACATACGGTACAAACGTACATACAGAACCGGCAGGCACATTAGCTCTCAGTCTTTGATAGCCTGTGAGCTAAAAAATAACTTACTTTAAATAAGAATAAATACTTTAAATAAGAAATATAAATTGTTTTTCGACATTCACAAGATAATATATTTTTAACCTTTTCAATCCAGAGGTGCACATATGTGGACCTCTATTCTTTTCCCCATAAAAAGTAAACTGTTGGATTTTCTTTTACATTTTTACTTTACTTCTATATAGCTGAACGTATTTTGCTTCATAATAAAACCAATAAATGCCAGCGCTGATGCTCATTTCCTCATAAAATAAATATTATTTTCATCCGAGTTTGCAAAATGCCTTCAAAACAATGTGGCGATGAAAATAAGAAATTTTCATAGATATTTAACTTAACCACTTTACGATTAAAAAAAATGAGATTTTTTTTATAATTCATTTATTTAATGTCCTATAATTTTTTTTTTCTTGAATTTGGGTTATTGACAGTTAAATAGATATTTTAAAGGTGTTAGTAATTTTTCGCCCATATGTGTGAACTTAAATTACAAGTCCCCTAAAGTATCAGTTTGAAAAAAAATGACTCTTTCTGTCATGTATGGTGTCATTTTGTTTGTGTAAAAGCAATGAAAGTGTATTCGTAGTGCTATCTTCAGATCTGTAGATGGTAAATCGAAGCATGTTGTAAAATTTATACCAAATCATGCCATTTCTAAAATTTTCAAAAATCTATTTATGTGCATTTAGGACTGGATGGAACCTTACAAATAAAGTAGGATATCTGTTGTTCAGGTTAAAGAATATAGCGGTATTACTTTGCCTTTTACGTTCTGCTTGAAACAAGGGTTCTTTCGAGGGTGAAAAAGAGTTCTTTCTGACATCTATGGTGTCATTTTGTTTGTTAAAAAGCAATGAATGTGTATTCGTAGTGCTATCATGAAATCTGTAGATGTTAAATAGAACCATTTTGTAAAATTTATACCCAATCATACAATCTCTAAAATTTTCAAAAGTTAATTTATGTGTATTTAGGACTGGATCGAATATTACAAATAAAGTGGAATATCTGTTGTTCAGGTTAAAGGATATTGCGGTATTACTTTGTCTTTTACGTTCTGCTTGAAACCCTACACTCTTCAGATATTCAAAGTATTATTTTAATACTTTACATAACAGAGAGTTATGAGTTTCATTCGTACAAAATGGTGTATTTCATTTTTCCCTAAAATATTACATTTTTCATAATTTACGAATTAAAGGAAAAATTCAGATATTTCACATAAACTTCTGGGGGATGGAATAATCTACTATAATGGGAAATTATGAGAGTTCATTTTCATCGTCATACAATGGCGTCTAGTGAGGAAACAAACAGTTGCAATCGTTTATCCATTTTCCCCAAAAAACATCTAATGCAATCTTATCATTAGTGCACGTTACATCATGTTAGTGATTATCGTTATCTGATCATTTAGTAATTTTGTTTTTTCCTGATTTTTTTATCTCTGATACTTTGTGACATTTTGTTTTTCATACAATAATCGTATAATGATTATTGTAACATAATTTCAAACAAACTGCTGTAGTGAAACATTAAATGCATTAAACAGATTTCAGATATACAGTGTCCCACCAAAGTGCGTACAAGTTATTGTCAAGGTGAAAGCAAATCTATTTTAGAGTAGAAATTTCGTATTTAAAATTTAAATCACAGAATTTGTAATGACCTTATTTAACCTAGAATTTATCCGATTAAATAAGGGGAAAATCTTATTAAAATAATTTGGTGGAACCGTACACACGCTACTGTGATATAAAATATGTATAATCATATCCTTAATATATTTTACTAATCATGAATGTCTTCTAAAAAGCTTTTGTAGGTTTGGCAAGCATTTTTATTTAACACACTAGAGACCCTGGCCCTACGAGCTGCGCTCAATAGTCTAAACTTTAGTCACAGCAGACTCTAAAAACAAGCTAATTGACCAGCTTTAAAAAAATTGAAGACTGAACTATAATTAAAAGATCAGTAGCGATCTCACTGTAATCGGGTTCATATTAATTTCCTTTGGAGTCAGGGATTTTAGTGTGGTGGAGGGTCTCTAGTGTGTTAAATAAAAATGTTTGCCAAACCTACAAAAGCTTTTTAGAAGACATTCATGATTAGTAAAATATATTAAGGATATGAGTGAGGGATTTTAAGGCCGCTATTGAAACATCTTATGACTGTTTTCGTGATTGATTAAAGAAGATGAGTGAAACATATAAAAATAAGCTTATATAAACAGCTTAATATACTAAGTTTTATAAACAGCTTAATAAACTAAGTAAACAATGTAGTTGCCTCCAGGAATTTTTTAAGAACGGTACAAGAAAATTGTTTTAAATAAGACATTTTAAATGTATCGTTTTAAATCTGACGTAATTTTCACCAAAGTTTTCTTTCTCTTTTTGATATTCACGTGAACATACTTTTTTTATTTGAAAGGAAATATTATTGCCTACGCTCTTTTAAAACTGTCAGCAATAGTTAAAAAGACCATCTGAAAATATGAAATAAATCTCTCGTGTAAAAATATTTTTAAATTGAAACTACTGTTTCGCAATATTATTATTTGGACATTTTAAATATAACGTAATTTTCTCCATTTATTGCGTTTAATACATAATAATGGATGTATTATTTTAGATTTTTCTTTCTTTTTTAATATCCACGTGTAGATACAATTTTTATGACGTAATTTTATCTACTTCTTGCTTTAAACACGCGACAATTAAATTATTATTTTAAAGTTTCATTTTGTTTTTAATAGTCACGCGTAAATACATTTTTTTAATGAAAATGAAATATTATGTTTTGAGCTGAAAATATTATTCTTTGCGGTAAATATTAAAAATATATACCTTTTGAAATGATGAAAATTTGAGTACATTTTTTTTAAACTCAAAAATGCATCAAATTAAAAAAAAAAAATAAGTCCAGTGTGTACTCGCTTGTGAAGTATATTCCTAGGAAAAATTATTAAATTCCAATGCACAGTTTTTTTCCTATAAAACGTTTTTTTAGCGGAACTATTTTGACTGACTTTAACATTAAATAGCTTTTAAAATAATTATTTTATTTGAAATATCTATGCTTCAGCTTGTTTATCGAAAATTTCTTAAAAATACTACCAATTTTAATATTTTTTGTATGCAATAGTTTTCTTAATATTAGCGACGAAAGACATCTTATCACAAAAAAAATCATTTACGGCGTTGACAGCATTAATTACTTTGTTTTAGAATAAAGAGATAAGCTAATTATTAATTTTTTAAGCAGCATAATTTAACTTTTGCGACATGTCACTATATGAACTATTATTTTAACACAGTCAAACTGACTGGTAAAGTTATCATACGAAATGAATATTTCCAACTGAGCGAAAATATGCCCAGGCTGGGAATCGAACCCAGATCCTTGGCTTACAAGGCCAATGCTTTTCCATTTAAGCTAACTGGGCCGACAACCAGCCAGCCAAGGATCTGGGTTCGATTCCCAGCCTGGGCATATTTTCGCTCAGTTGGAAATATTCATTTCGTATGTCACTATATGGTTGTTATTAATCATTACTTTTCTAATTTTGCTGATAATTATAACATTTTACGAAATATTCAGAATCGCATAATTTTTTTTTTTTTTTTTGAAAACCGAAGATTGGTTCAGCTCGTTTTAATGAAACTTATTTTATGCATACCTAAGTGTCTTATTAAAAAAAATTACAACTAACAATAAAAGCCAACAGAAAATTATTTCCTTATATTACTAAATTTTTATTTATTTATTTATTTATTTTTTAAGCGTTTCCTTTTCAGTAAAGAATTATCAATCAGCCCTTCTCAGATTTTTATTTTTGGTTTTGTAAATCCAAAGAATTTACTTTTCCATTTCTCTTATTACAGAAGATAAAATACCGAAAGCTATTGCAGCACAAATAATATAACGCTTCATTGTTATTCCTATATATTTGACTATGGAAAATTTGCATCTAATCTTTTTTTGTTTAAACTAGACTAACTGAAACCAATCGATATTTAACAAAAAATTTGTATTCCTAAAAATTTAGCATTCTTTTATTCCCATAATTTGAAGATATTTTTTTGTTTTTAAATGATTGTTTGCAATTAAAAACGCGGCTCAATTTATTATAAAAGAGAAATATGACATGTATGAGCATCTCCAATCTTCTTAATGTTTATAAAAAGACGTACTTTTTTAATGATTTTTATTTATTAATGTTATTTTAGTTGTTTATATTTTGACCTATCATGTTTTAAAAACTTGACAGAAATTTTATTCACTAAAATAGATTTAAAATGAGGCGATTAAAAAGGTTAATATTTGTAATTTAAAAAAATAAAAAGTCAAAAATAAAATGCCAAATACAATCAAGGTAAATCGTTATTCTAAATCAATATGTGTTAAATTGTAATTAACTCTAACTGAATAACAATAAGTTATAGACGCTTGCAGTGTGACGTCAATCATGACTAAGTTAAATAATGCTATAAAAGGTGATAAAATATCTTTATTAAGATTGCCGATCGTTTCATCACACAAACGGTGACATTTTCAAAATCATTCACGATAGAAAATATTTTCACATAATTTAAAAAGAATAACGTAGTAAACAATGCCACGAGACATGACATTGACATTGTTTACTATGTTATTGTTTTCAAATTGTGTGAAAATATTTTCTATCGTGAATGATTTTGAAAATGTCGCCGTTTGTTCGACGAAACGATCGTCAATCTTAATAAAGATATTTTATCACTTTTTATAGCATTATTTAACTTAATCTGTTTATAAGTGATTATTATACATGTCGTCAATCATGACGTTTTGCTTGGAATTTGACTCCAAACAAACGGTTGCTAAGTTGTGTTTTCTGTTTCATTTATATATTACAGCTATATCTTACAGCTAAGTATTTTAATAATTTATAAGCAGTGATAAAATTATCTACGTTTTATATTAAATAAGAAATGAAACATAGCAACCATGTGTTTGGAGTCGGTGTGCAAGCATAACGTCATGATTCAAGTCATGACTGGAAGCGTCTATTGCTTCATCACATTATCAAGGATCTACAGAACCATTTGCATAATTACGCCACACTTTTTGTGATATGGGGTACTTATGAACAGTTTTTTTTTTCAAAGTGTTTTGTTCCATATTAAGTTATATTAAACCGCGTATGAAATCATAACTGCCTGCGCAGTTGAAAGTTTAGGATTCCCCAGAACTTTTGCTCGGAATTGAATATTTATTGCATCAAAATGGCATAAATTAACTCAGCAAACACAATAATGGTACCCCTTAGTTCATTTGGATAGATTTTTGATTAACTATATAAGGCAGTGGAACTCCCAAAATTAGGTTCGTTTGAAAAGATTTTCGTTCAAAAATATAAAACCAACACAGTCTGGGGCGTGTGTAGCACTCCCGGTGTACGCTGCTGAAGGCAGTTAGCACCTCACCTCTAGACACATTTGAATAGATGCCCACTGAAAAATATAAAATTGTACAAATTCTAGGGCGTACTCTGTCAAAGGCAGTTGAGGCCCTCGACATTAGGATCGTTTGGAAAGATTTTCGTTAAAAAATATAAAATTATTCAACACTGATTTTAGGTATTTTTAAGGTTAATATCACGGAACAGGGCAACTCCGGGCGAGTCAGGATGTGATAGATTAATGCATATATGAACTTATTTCTAAAAAAATGTTGTGTATGAAATTGATAATTTTTGCATTTATCATCCTGACACAAAAATAGACGTTTACAATTACTCCATAGTCTTTGGGGGAAATTACGAATATCTGGGCTATTATGAACAGGCAATTTTAGGTATTTAATTACATCCTACGGGACCAATATCTAACTGTAATTGAAGCATAAGAATGAAACTACAGTTTTATGGTGGATTTGCAAGATTTTGCATGGATCAACAGTTCATTAAAGGTATCAGAATTTGAAACTAGCAAACTTTGTTCACAAATTCCGCAATTTATACTACTTGGCAATTAATTTTAGATAGATTGTATTTAAAAATATTTTTTGAGGTTATACATAAGATAAGATATTAAAAATATTTATTTGAGGAAGATTTATGAGTTATAAAATTTTATACATATACATATATGTTTTCTTTACATGTAACATGCCAGTTTGTCTTATAGCGTATTTACTTAATTTGTGAGTGTGATAAATATTTAATTTATTCAATATAATTATTTTTATGTTATTTATCAATTTTTCATAGTAGATTTCTGGCTGTATGGCTGTTAAATTTTAATACGAAAAGTAAAAATTTTTCTATTAAGTTTGAACTAATTTTGCAAGACTTTCTTGTATCATCCGTTACTATAAAAATTTGTGTAGTAATTTTCAAAATATACAAGCTTTCGACACCTAATACAAATATTCATAGGAAGAGACATCCCAATGTAAGTACAGTTGTCAGCCCTGAATATGCACATTGTCGTTTGTTATTATTTTTTAAATATTCTTACTGAACTAGAAATAGTCATAGACCATCTAAATCCCCAGTTCTAATTTTAAAGGGTAAGCATTCTTTATTTGATAAAAATAATGTTTTAATTAATATACATGAAATTTTGTGAATATATTTACTTCAAGTTTTAAAAGCTACCTTAAATAAGCAAAACAAATGTAATATAAATCAAAACGTTGCGTACAGTAAAACCTCCCTAAAGCGACCACGTTCCGTTCCAATAAAAATTGGTCGCTCCGATGGGTGGTCTCTTAATGGAACTCATGTTTAAATCTAGATTTTAATTGTTGAAAAAAGGTAACAATTAATGTTACTAAAATATTTTTTTTTTTTACATTAGGAAAAAATATACAATTTAAGTATCAAAACAAAAGATAATGACATAAGAGATTATAAAATGAATACTTTGACGTTTGCTTTGATTTTGCGGTTTTATCTTTTATAACTTTTATATCCAAGTGCTTCCGAAGTTCAGTAAATAAATGCATTTTTTTTTTTTTTTTTGGACAGGAACAAATAATGACGATTTCATTAATTTATCTATTTCTTTGAGAGTTTCCTGAAAGAATAGGGCAGGGGAGTTTATTGACCATGATTCTTAATTTGTCATCAGAGTTAAATTCATTGCCTAAAAAGGCACAAAGGGGTTTACTTAAAAGTTACCGGTATATAAAATAAAAATCTAAACTTAGTTTAGAAGTTTGATGAATAATGCGTTCTCTGGAATTATTTTTCTGATAAAGCCTTCTTCAAGCGACCAGGAAAAAACGGAATTTGTTTCATTTTCTTCAAAGAAATCGGTTGCTTATGGAGGGAGTTCAACTGGGATGGTCTCTGAATGGAAGTAAAATTATCACTGAGCCTATGGGAATAAATTTCGTTCCATGATAAAATAGTCGTTCAGGGAAGTGGTCGCACAGGTAGGTTTCAATTTATTTGTATAATTTGTAAATGTATCCTCCGGTACAATATTATCAAGGAAATTACCCTTAAATATTTAGAAAATAAATTAATCATCGAGTAATGAGAAGACTATACGATTACATTAAAAAGCAGTAAACCAACGTTTAAAATGCGCCTTGCTTTTTCTAGCACGCTGTTCCTTTTTCCCTATCTTGCACTGAAGAAGAATCTTGCTGTAGATTCGAAACAGCTGTTTGCTGCTTTTCATCCATTATTTGTGCATTTTAAACGTTGGTTTACTGCTTTTTAATATTCCTGCACAAAGGCTATAATTGCTATTTTATACGATTACATTTATAAATCTGAAAAGAAGTGAAAGATGAAATAAAAATATTAAAATGAAATAAAATGAGTATTATTTAGAAAATAAAATAAGCACCAATTAATGAGAAGACTATACGATTACATTTATAAATATGAAAAGAAGTGAAAGATGAAATAAAAATATTAAAATGAAATAAAATGAGTTATTTGTATAATTTGTAAATGTATCATCCAGTTCAATATTGTTAAGGAAATTACCCATTAAGTCTTTAGAAAATAAATTAAGCACCAAGTAATGGGAAGACTATACGATTACATTTATAAATCTGAAAAGAAATGAAAGATGAAATAAAAATATTAAAATGAAGAGGTTTCAATTTGATTTTTTAGTCCCCGGTCCGGTATGCTATTTCTTTCTCCCAGCTTATTTTGTGCCGTCTCCAAAAAATAACGTTACCTTACAGAAGCCAGCCGTAAAACAAAACAGTACGATTAAATACTCTATAGCAATTTTTTAAACTTCTAAGCATCGCGCATTTTAAATTTTTATACCGTCGTATTGGGGAAAAAAAGTACTTTTAAATGCAATTTGTTTTGAAAACTGCATCTCCATTTATTTTTGAAATATAAATTTTTGTAGTTTTTGGAGCCATTTGCTTAATATTGGCAACGGCAGTACTCCATTTCTGTAGAAAATAAAGGAAAAATAGTTGTAAAATATTAATTATATATTTGTTTGCCATTTTTCATAACAACCGAAAGAAAATGTAATTAAAATACGTGCTATTTTGAAAAAATATTTAAACGAATGATTTCCGTTAAAACATGGAGGTTTTATAAACTATATTTAATTTTAAGTATCAATATTAATGTTACAAACAAATGAAGGCCTGTGAATCATTAGACAGCCGTTTTTGTTTTGTTTTGTTTTGTTTTTGTTGAGTTTCTTTAATGACGGCATCTTTTTGCTGCATTTGTATATTATTTCGCGATAGTGACGCCCTATGCATACTTTACTGTAGATGTTTAAGAGTGGATCGTAAATGTGGAATTCTTAAGCGGATGCGAATGACGCCATTTTACATAAAATAAAAGCGTGTGCATTAAGTCTTAAAATTGAAATATGTTTTGTACTATTTATATACACATATATTTTTTGTTCTTCGGGGGCGACACTAAATTCTGAAAAAGCAGAATTCCTGTTTTCTAGTTATTAAAATTTTTACTCTAGCAGAGTAACGTTTACCGTAAAACAGTCCAGTCAGTATACACAGCATTAATCGCAAAATAATATAAAATTCCATTCAATGTTTTTATTATTATTATTATAACAAATTTATTCGCATCTTAATTATACGAGGAAGTTATAGGTGTTTTAACCGTTTGGTTTTCCGATGAAAGAAAATTAATAAAGAAATAATGTGACATTTCATTTCCTTCATTTTTCCTATTATCACAAAACAAAACAATACCTGACCAGTTATTTATTAACTCACATCGTTTCCTCATTGTTTAATCACAGTTTAAGTAACATTGGGGAAACTACTTAAGCATTACAGATATGCTACGCCGAGTTTCTTCATTTCAAAATTGGTGGCATTGTATCAGTGTCAGTTGTTTTTCTAACTCTCCTGAACGGATTTAAATGATTTTGTGGGATTTCGTATAAAATAACATCTAAATCTAGAAAATGCGTTTTCTGGGATGCTTACTCCAATTCGTGTCCATTTTGGTTGCTTTAGTTCTCATTGGCAATCTATTGCCGGTGAATATTTTTCAATATTACACATGGATCGCTCATATATTTTTATGTGTCAACATGACGATGTGGATTTTATTACTTATTCACGATTACTTCTTTACGGCAAAGGTTAATCCGAAAAACAAAGCTGTACTTCTAACAGGTGAGTAAGTGCGATTTCCTAAATTTCTATATTATTGTAGTAAAAAATATAAAATTTACGTTTTATAAAATACTAATGCCGAATTATAATAAATTAGACTAATATTAGTCATTTATACAAAACATTATAATTTTACAAATATAAGCGCTAAGTATGAGCGAAATGCTGGTGATATATTTAAAGTGAGCTTGTCCAACTTTGAAATATTGTAATTAAGAAATAAAATTACTAAATTGGTTAGTAATAACAAATAAATAAATAATTAAGATGTACATTTAAGTTTATTTAGTAAATAAAGTATAAAATAACCAAATAAAACATACATAAGAAGCTGGAGAAACATTTGTTTAATGAAAGAAACAAAATTTAATTCTAGAAAATGAATTTTCTATGAATCGCTTCAATTCGCAAAGAGTGCAGCTGCCTTGTTTCTCATCTCAAATCTATTGTTGTTTTGTATTTTTAATATTACATATGGATTGCCTATGTATATTTGTCTAAACGTGGTGTTATGGAGTTTTTACTCCAGATTACAAAGTCTTCATATATGTGTTTATATATTACTGCTATAATGGAATAAATAAGTGTTATGACAATTATATGTAAGCAACGTATGTAATCATGTTTTCATTACACATTATAAATGACTTCACCCTTCTAAAAATTTGTTTCATAAGAAAAAAGTTTGCAATTTATCAAAATACTTGATTAAATGTCAATAATTAATTAATTATTGCATTAAGTAAAATATTTTTTTAAACAAAATACAATTAAAATGGATATTAAGTTATAAAAAAAGAAAGTAATATACTACATAAGATAACACACAACCAATTTTTTCATAGGTAAATATTGAAAATGCGTTTTCTTAGAAATAATCTTCAAATCGCTACTATTGTAGCTGCCTTACTTTTCATCAAAAATCTATTTCTAATAGAGATTTTTTGACATTATAAATGGATCACACAAATATATTTATGTGTAAACATGGCAACTTATGTTTTATTATTTACTAAATGTTATTCCTTCATGGCAAAAGTTAATAAAAAAACAAAGACAACTTACTACAATTATTACTTACTTACTCAACTTACTCAACTTATTACTTACTCAACTTATTACTTACTCAACTTATTACAGTTGAGTAAGAACGAACCATTATATCAAAAATGGAAATTGAGTTATTATAGATTAAAGTGGGTGTGAGTTCTAATAGAATAACTGAGCGGTATTTTCAAACCTTTAAAAAATGAATACTTTATTAAGAATAAAATCAACTATTATAAGCCAGCATTAATATACTATATCAAACGAATTCCTGTCTCATTAAAATTTTATAATTTAGGAAGAGTTCAACTTACTTGGTTTTTTTCTTAATAGTAAATACATAATAACTTTTGTGATAAGACTCAAGTGAAATAACCAAATTAAATAGGAAGTGGTGTTTAAAAAAACACAAAATAAATTTTTCCATAAAGAAAAAAGTTTGAAATTTTAACAATGCATCTTTAAAAAATTTCTTTATATCGCAAAAACTGTAACTGCTTTATTTCTCATTGGATATATATTATCACCGTGCAATATACATGAGTCGCACGGATATGTTTATGTATAACATGACGATTATATTCCTTACTTAAGGTTATTTCTTTGCAACAAAAGTTAATCGGAAAATAACGCCGTTCTTTTTACAGATGAGTAAGTGCGATCGCATAAATTTTAAAAAATAATTAAATATTATAGCACTGAAATAAAAAATAATATTTGGTATTGAAAATATTGATCATAAAATAAAATAAATGAAACTAATAATAGTTTTCCTATTTAATAAGAAACATGTTACAAATATAAACACTGATTATGAATGAGCTTTATTGATGTATTTTAAATGAGTTTTTCCTTCAAAAAATTTTTAATTTAGGAAGAATTTAAATTTCTTGATTAGTTATTAATAGTAAATAATTAATTAAGTTAATAACTAATTTTGAAATACATTTCACTTGAAATTTCAAGTAAAATGGTTAGATACAAGGCAGTACATTCCATGTGAAGATAAAGGAAGAATTGATTCTACAAAGCAAGATAAAAAATTCAAGAAAATGCGTTTTATTTTTATTTTATTTTTTGAAATTCTCTTTGATTCCCATAGATTTCTGCGGCCGTAGTGCTCATGGGAAATCCATTGCAGCTATGCAGTTTACAATATTACCTTTGGGGAAGAACGAGCTCGGTTAAAAGTACCTTTTTGTTCAATTCGATATAACAATAAATTCTCGCTGTATTATTGATATAAAGCACTTTATTTTAACACAGCATAATTTACAGAAATAATAAATGTTAAAACTATGTACATATTTCTAAATTTAGGAATTTCTAGAAAATTTCTTCAGATATTGAAAGCAGCCCCCCCCCCCGCCCCCTTTTCCAAATATTGCCAAATTTGTTGACATTCTTTCATTTGACGCTAAACATGTGTTGAGAAGGATCAATGTACCCTGATTGGTTGAATTATGGTTTTGAGAACGTTCTATGAGTTATGATTGGTTGAATCATATATCTGGGCTTCTATTGCGAATTTCTAGAAATTCTCTTCAGATTCAGAAAGCTAATGTTTTCGCCATATATCGACAAAATAACACTAAATTTGGCGACACTCTTTCATTTGTCGAAAAGCATGTGTTTTGGCATTGGTAATCTTAAAAGTCGATTTTCTTGTGAAATCGCACCAATGTTTACAGTATTTCGCAAAAATTTGGCAACATATGTTGCCAATTTTGCGACTTTGTTTACTGCCAACTATTCAACAACTTAATAACTGTTTCAACTTTCATTCCCATTGAAATTTATTGAGCAGTAGTGATCGCAAAAGACCTAATAATCGAATTTTCTCGAATACGTGACCAAGTCCAATGTTCTTCCCGTACCTCAAAACGGTAGGATGCAAAATTTATTCAAAATCGTTAGAGCGGTTTTTGAGATATACACACACACAAAGAGAAATAAAATATTTGTTTGTATGATAAGTTACTTATGTATTTTTATATCTGTCAACCTGGTGATACGAATTTTATTATACATTCAAGATTTCTTCTTTGCGGCAAAAATCAATCCAAAAGCATTGCCGTTCTTATTAAAGGTAAGTTAGTGTGATACCTTAAATTTAATGATTAAATTCAGAAACTAATAAGAGTATTTCAAAGTTAGTAATTTAACAAGAGTTTGAGTTACTCGATTTGTCAATAATATTACTATAATATACAAAACTTTCCTTGAAAACATGAAAAGTTCTAAACGATAGTTTATTTTTCGTACAATTCAGAACCATTTAATTTTAAACATAAACATAGAGGTAATTTTTAAAGAAAACTGGGGAAATTTAGAAAAGCAATTGAAACAAGCTTTTTTCTGCCGTCGGAAAAAGAACTACATAATGCTTAGGTAGAGCGTTTTAAAATTATAATTAATTTACCTTATATACATCTGATGTCTCGATTTTTATTTTCCAGAAAATATAATGATAAAAATGATTGTTTTTTTCAATTCATTTTCTAGCACTTTACTTTGAGTCTTCAATAATTAAGTAAGTGAAAGTAATAATTATATAAGCATAGAATAGTGTAACTTTAAGAAGTTTTTTGAGATTTTTACTTTCATTTTATAAAACTAGGGGGATCGGCCCCTTACGAGCTACGCTCGCCAACCCCAGTCCAGACACCGCAGACTCTAAATGCACGCTAATTTGATCGGCTTTAAAAAGATTTCGAAAGATTGAATTATAATTTAAAAAACAGTGGCGATCTCCCTATAAACGAATTTCTATTTATTTCTCTTTGATTGGGGAATTTTAACGCCAAATCCGCTGCGGTACTACTTGATTATCCTGTCGACCCATTTCGCCAAATTATATAAATCGCCAAACCACTCGCCAAATTATACAAATTCATATGATTTTTATTTTAAACAACGAAAGAACAAATAAATTCGTACAACATTAATAAAAACACAAATAAAACGTCGAAATAAAAATAACTTGATGACGTAGACACGTGTAACAACATTTCAAAATAAGCTAATATAAAAGGAATTAAGTAAAGAGACTCTTTGTCTCCTGGTATTTTTTAACAAAGCGAAAAGAAAGTTCTTTTAAATGAGACATTTTAAATTAATTATCAAAATATCAAATAAATGTCTAGCGCAATTTCTAAATTTAAACTTTTTTGCAATATTATTTTGTGTTCATTTTATGTAATAACTATAATGTGACGTAAATATGACGTAATTTCTCCTAAGACTTCTAACGCATGTTAATGAATTTATTATTTTACAATATCCTTTCTCTTTCAAAATTCACGTGTATACTTTTTATGACGTAATTTTTAATAAGTTCCTGCTTTTTATACGTAATTATTTAATTCTAATTTGAAAGTTTTTTTCCTGTTTATAATAGTCACGTGTAAATAAATTTTTAATTTGAAGCAAACATTATTGCTTGCGTTTTTTATACAGTTGGCAACAGTTTAAATTAGTACAATTTTCTGAAATCTGTAAAAAATATCTCGAGAAATGTTGAAAATTTGAATTTAAAATAGAAATAAAACCTGAAAAAATGAGTCAAAATAAAAAAATTAATGCAATCTGCACTCCGGCAAATTCTAACGCATAAAATGATCTAAAAATGATTACACTGCCATGTATAGTTTTTGCTGCTATAAAACTTTTTTAGTGGAACGATTTTGTCCAAATTTAGCATTAAATAACTCTTAAAATAATTCTTCGATTTGAAAACTGTCTGCATCAGCGTGTTTATCAAACATTTCTGTATAAAACCACCGATTTTCATATTTTTGTATGCATTATTTTTGTTAATATTAACGAAGAAAGGCCTCCGGTCACAAAAAAATCAAAACCGGCGGCGGCGGCGGTGACAGCGGTAGTTACTTTTTTTTAGAATAGAGAGAAACCAGCATTTAGAGGCAAAAAATTCAATTTTATTTTTCAGATTTAAAAATTGTATGAATTTAAATATTCCGAATGTTTAGTAAGCCAGCTTATTTGAAAAATTATAGTGAAATAAAGTTATTCTTGCAAAACGTTATTTGCTTGAAAGTGTTATAAGTGTTGAAATTTGACATAATTCTTTTTAGCCCTTTCTAAAAAAGTTGAAAAGTGTTTATGCGTTCGGCTTGTCTGTCCGTCTGGACGTCTATCCCCGCCCTAACTCCCGTAAATACACTTGGATTTTCATGCAATTGATAAACGTTATTTAGGGTCACCAAAGCATGTTTGGTATTGTATATGAAGTATGTGAGATTAATGGTTCATTTACAGGGGCACTCAAAAAATTCTGTTACATTATAGTCAATGGAGAAAAATCGTTTGCAGTGTATTTTAATGATTTACGCTAATTAAAATGTATTGAAATTGAAATAAATCACTGAATTTCACTACAATATGATTACATTACAATAGAGAGATACAAAACATACAGTGCTGATCAAAGAATTTTGATAATTTCCCGCTTGTAGATGGGAACCGCTGAAATTGGGTTTTCAAATGTTTCATGCGTTTCCATATGATCAAATTAGACATAATATTTTAACTTCTTAAACGGTGGAGTTTTGTATCATTATTCTGAATGTGTTGGAAAGTGTTTTATAATCTACGCTTGACGCATGATTTTTTCTTTGTTGTTGTTTTTTAAAGTTCAGTGGCGAAATGTATGCATAAATATCAATTACATGCATTATAAGTTGGTAGATAAATATTATACATGGAGCCAAATGAAAAATGCTTTCTGAAATATATACATCATAATACAAACATAAAACATAATTGCAAACATATAGAGTTAGTCCAGGGGTAAAATATGTATGTATAAAAAAAGGTGGAGGTTACCTTGCAAAAGGTCGGGTAAAAGATTTTTCTTTTCTGAATTGTTTATAATGATGCCAACATAGAAAAGCCTAGTTTTCCAGCAAAATTTCTTAAGGCTAAATTTTCTGTGGCCAAAAAACAACATTTTTAGGCTTTTTTTGATTTTTTGAAATATCTCGAGACTTGTTGCCAGAGCATATCATTTGTCAACTACCATATTAAAGAAGATAAAATTCTCTACAACTTTTATATTTACAACTTTTTTATACACTCAATAGCAAGCACAGTACGCCATTTCAAAAATAGGACAATTTTTTCAATTTTTTTAAAAACCGTGAAAACTTAGTTCTGCCCCGATTATTCAAATGTTTCTCCCGGATTTAATCGTGTTAATCAAATTTTATACATTGATATCAGTAAATTATGTGTTCCAAGACCAAAACTAGCTTTTTTGCGCCCGTGGCAAACATAGATTTTGCCCCCTCCCCCGCTTAAAAAAAAATTACCACGAGAAATTTAATAAATCTGTAATAGCCGGATTTTGAAAATTTTAGGTGTGTAATCATTAAATACGTAATGTGAACTACGTAATCAGCTTTGCCAAATATTGATTCATTAAAACCTTGAAATCCGAACCGAAATTATTCCGCTTTCAACAGGTTTCCATCTTAGCAGGTATAATTGTTCATATTCTCTCTCTTGAAAATATATAATTTTTTCTTTAAAGACCGGATTCCGTTTATACAGATTTCGTTTCTAAAGATTTTACGGTAGTTGTAGTATTGAGGCGTTTAAAATCACAGTTATATGAATTATGTGACTAAATTAGTCACACGAAGACATTTGCAAGTTAATATTAAACATGTGGGAGCGTTCTTGACAAATATTATCTCGCATGCATTTTAATTTTTTTTCTTTTTTTTTTATGGGATACCTGAGATCAATATCTAATGTTGTGCGTTTGTGCTTTTTCGGGTTTGGATGCATTTTTCGTTTTTAATATTCGGTCCCTTTCATTTTTGGAAAACTGTTTGGAACCCGTATGGAAATTTAGCGTATCCTCATTAAAAAATGCAACCAAATTCGAAAAATTAAAAACGCACAACATTAGATATCGACATCAGATGTATGAAAAAGAGAAAAAATTATTGAAATTCCAGCAAGAATTCTGAAAAGAATGCTCCCATAGGTTTAACATTAGCGTGCAAATGTTGTCGCGTGAGACTACATTAGTCACGCGAAGACGCTGGACGCTAATGTTAAATCTACGGGAGCGTTCTTTTTATAGTATCTCGCTTGCAATTTAATAGTTTTAATTGATTTTTTTTCTTCTTGCTTAGAATTGCTGACGTTGAATTACAACAGGATAGGTGTTTACTTTTTTTATTTTCGTATAAAATATTGTTAAATAGCTGTAGAAATTATTATTATTAAAATACATTTTTCCATTTAGCTTATACAGTCATATTGCGTACCTTACTTTGTGTTGGGAAAGTGGAGTTAAATAAACCAGGTGATCAATGCGAAAACATAAAAACGTTTATATGGTCTACAATCATAAATAAATTGGTATTTCATTTGATAAACGGTATCACTGAGATAATTAAACAGATATAGTTTCAAAACAGTACATGTTACAGAAGATTAGAATATTCCACAAAGTATATTTTTCAACAACCAAAGTAAGTTTTTCTGTTTGAGCTTTAAAGCAGTTAGTAGATAATCTTAAAAGTTTTATATATTTTTGCATGCTAAAATGATATAATCTCTTGTTATATTTATTGATATAAGTGGAAAAAATATTGACAATATTTTTTAAAATTAATCTTTTAAATAGTTTTATGAAACCAGTGATCTCAAATATTTTATACACAAAATTTTAAAATTTTACAAGAGAAAAATGCATAACATTAGTTAGTGAAATAATCTGTTGTCGTTTTTATTGTAGCTATTTCATAAGGTAAAAGTATTTCTTACATAAAATATATTTATTTTTTGAGTTCCCCCTTTTATATGGAACTACAATCCAATGTTTGCTATCTTTAAAACATTAAAACATATGTTATCAATAATTAATAAATAAAATATACCATTATAGTGTGGAATAAAGTATGTTTTTCGCAAATTTTCATACCATTCCCATTGGTACCTTTAAAAATATGTACGCATTATAAAAATTATAAAAATTATAAAATTATTAAAATTAAACAAGAATTCTTTCTTAATTGAAATTATCGTGAAAATAAGTTATTAAATACTGAAGTATTCTTTTAAACAATGCTTTGAAGTTAACATTGTATATAAAAACCACAATATAAAAACCATATAAAAACCGCTTAAAGTTACTGTCTAAATATGGAAATTGTCCCATTCATCTACAATCTGCCCTACTTTTAAAATTATATAAATTTATTGAATGTAAAATTACCGTTGAGATGAAAATAAAGACGTGAGTGTGCAAATAATAGACAGTTTATTGCTATCAATTGTTAGAAGTCGACATACACAATTAAATCCGCGGGGAACATTTGAATAATCGGGACAAAACTACGTTTTTCACCGTTTTTAAGAAAATTGAAAAAATTGTCTTATTTTTGAAATGGCGTTCTGCGCTTGCTATTGAGTGTATAAAAAAGTGTAACTATGAAAGTTGTAGAAAATTTTATCCTCTTTAATATTGCAATTGACAAATAATATGCTACGGCAACAAGTCCCCGAGATATAAAAAAAAAAAAAGTCCCAAAATTTTGTTGTTTTTTGGCCATAGAAAATTTAGCCTTAAGAAATTTTGTTAGAAAACTTCGTTTTTCCATGTTGGCATCATTATAATCAATTAAAAATATATATATTTTACCCGACCTTTTGCAAGCTAAAATGTACATTTTCCCTGGACTATGTCCATTCTATAAAATTTTCGTTCAGCTTTAAAATCTAAATATTTCTTTCTATTCTAAAAAAGTAACTAACGCTGCCACAGCCGCTTTAAACGAAAGTTTTGTGGCCGGGATTTTTCTTCGTTAATATTAAGAAAACTACTACATACAGAAATGTGAAAATAGGTACTATTATAGAGAAATGTTTGATAAACACGTTGATGCAGACTGTTTTTAAATCGTATAATTGTTTTAAGAGATATTTAATGTTAAAGATGGTCAGAATCGTTCCATTAAAAAAGTTTTATAGGAGAAAACTATAGATAGGAATTTAATTATTTTTTCTAAGAATAATACATTAGGAGCTCCCGGTGTTCAGACTGCATTTGTTTTTTTAATTTGATTTTGAGTGTTTACTTCCATTTTAAAAGCGAATTTTCAGCATTACGAGAGATATTTTTTACATATTTTAGAAAAGGTTATTATTTAAAATTTTTGCCATTTGTAAAAACAGTGCAAAGAGTAATATTTCTTTCAAAATAAAAATTTACGTACACGTGACTATTATATATAATGTGCATGTTTGTCGACAAACTAACTTGTTACGTGACTACTCAACTTAATGTTGGTAAAAATTTGAACTAAATTGCTTGAAATTAGGCTAAAATGCTCGCAATTTTCACGTAGTTATACTATACTGTATTATTTGTAGGAAATAATACGTTATAAATTACTAAATCTGCGAGAATCGTTACTTTTCACCTATACCAAGTTAAGAAATAGGTGTTTTTTTTGTGTGTGTGTGTGTGGGTGACGTTACATGCACGTTATCTATAAACACAAAAACCTTCAAATTAGAATTAAATGATTATGTATTAAAAGCAAGAAAATATTGAAAATTACGTCAGAAAAACTATATTTACACGGGAATTTTGAAAGAGAAAGAAAATGTTAAAATAATAAATACATTAATATGCATTAAAAACCGTAAAGGAAGGAAATAACGTACCATTTAAAATGGCTAAATAATAATATTGCCAAACAGCTTAAATTTAAAAATATATTTACACGACTTATTTATTTCACATTTCTAGATAATCTCTTAAACTATTGTTGGCAATTCTAAGGCAGCGCAAATAAAAATATTTCCTTTCTAGTAACAATAGTATTTACACGTGAATACTTAAAAGAGAAAGAAAATTTCAAAAATAAATAAATTTAATATTCTTTAAAAGCAGATAATAGGAGAAATTACGTCATATTTAAAATGACCAAATAATAATAGTGAAAAAGAGATTAAATATAAAATTATATTTACACGCGACAATTATTCAGATTTGAAGATGATCTTTTTAACTATTATTACGAGTTCTAAGATAGCGCACATAATATTTCCTATCTAACAACAAAAGTATTTTTACGTGAATATTAAAAAGAGACATAAAACTTTAAAATGATAAATTTAATATGCTTCAAAAGCAGTAAACAGGAGAAATTAAGTCATATTTAAAATGGCTAAATAATAACATTGCAAAACAGATCAAATTAAAAAATATATTTACACGAGACATTTATTTCATATTTTGAAACGATCTTTTTAGCACTTTCCAACAAAGTTGTTAATATTTTACCCCAAAGTTGAAAAGTGTTTATGAATTCGGTTTGTCTGTCTGTCTGCCATCTCCGTCTATCTGTCCGTGCTCTAACTCGAGTAAAAATACTGTAAATTGGAATGTAATTGATTTACGTTTGCCATACCATGTTAGGTATTCAAAATGAAGTGTTTAGTTTAATTTACAGGGGCACTCAAAAGTATTTCGTTACATTATGGTCTAGGGGGGAAAAGTCGTTTGCTGTATATTTTAATGATATTACAGTATGCTAAACATGCTGAAATTTATATGTACCACTGAGGTCTATTGCACGGAGCTAACTGTTGAATACAGTGTGAATAGAATTTATTATTCATTTACAGGGACACACAAAAGAATTTGGTTACAGAAGAAATTGAACTATTGAAGACTATGAACAATAATTGCTGGAAGTGCGGTTTCAGATGTGGTACGCATTTTCAAAAGGAAATATATTTTTTTAATATTACTTGGTGTAGATAAATTCTATAAATCATATACAGGGCTTCACAAATTTCTTAAATACATTTCCGTTTATTCACGGAAATTGCTGAATGGAAACTTTCAAATGTTATATTCGCTTAATTGAACTAACTTTTAGCATACTATATAAAGTATGCATACAAATCTATAGATCATATAAAGGACTGCCCAGAAAAAAACACAAAAAAGAAAAAAAAAGAATATTTTCCGACTATTGATTGTAATAGCAGAAATTAGGTTTTCAAATGCGTTATGAATTTTTCAAATTGGTTATTTAGCCATTATGTTTTACCTTAATAAACAGTGAAATTTTGTTACTGTATTCTAAATGCGTTGGAAAGTGTTACATAATATATGCTGGACGTATGATTTCCGTTCTTGTTAACTATTGTTGTGAATTCTAAGACAGCGCAAATAATATTTACTTTCTAACAACAAAAGTATTTTTACGTGAATATCAAAAAGAGAGAGAAAACTATGGTGAAAATTACGTCAGATTTAAAACGATACATTTAAAATATCTTATTTAAAACAACTTTCTTATAGCGTTGTTAAAATATACCACGAGACAAAGACTCTGTTTACTTAATTCATTTTATATTAGCTTATTTTCAAGTGTTTGCTTGATCTTTTTTAATCAAAGAAGGAAACAGCCATTGGATGCCTTAACAGCAGCTGATTCGGCCTTAAAATTCACCAATCAAAACGAATAGAAACCCGTTTACAGGGAGATCACCTCTGGTTTTATTAATTATAATTCAATCTTCCGTAATCTTTTTAAAGCCGATCAAATTAGCGTGTTTTTAGAGTCTGCGGTGTCTCAACGCGGGTTGGCGACCGTGGCTCGTAGGAGTCAGAGTCCCCTAGAACTAAATGCATTTAAAGAAATAAAGTATTAAACTGATCGCGTGGTCCTATAAAGGAAAGAGAAAGCTATTTAAACTTTTTTTCTGTGCAGAATATTTTCCAGTAAACTCAATAATATATATGAGGACGTGAATTTCAAAACTCGCCTTATCCAGAAAATCTAATTTTACGAAATCGCCAAAAATCTCTGGCTGTGTTCATTGTAAATCAAGATTTTACAATGGCAGAAATACAGTCTAGTTATACAGTCTAGACAATCTAGTTATTTTGCATACTGTTGTGTTTTTTTTTTCGGTGAAGGTTTTCCAATAAAATAGATTCTTAGAGAAAACACGATTTATTTATTTTATTTATTATTTTTTTTTTTTTAACATTTTGGATAAGGCGAGTTTTGAAACTCACGTCCTCAGATATAAAGTTCGTGACTATTATAACACATTTACTAAAATTTAAGCTGGGGGAAATGGATAGACAGTGACACAAATAGACTTACAGATTGAAAAACGAATTCATAAACACTTAAAAAAGAAAGAGTTAAAAAAAGTATAACGTCCATATAAAATACATTTAAAAATAAAAATGTCTATCCATTATGTATATATTTTGCACGTCATTTCAAAATAACTACACTTTAAATACACTCTTTCAAAAGGGAACATGCTGAATGGTAGCACAATAACGATTAAGATTTTATTATAGTTTAGATTTAGTTGTAGATTTAGTATTAAATATGGCTAAAGTGATTTCTAGTTTAAGCAATTCTTTATAAATACTCATTATGAAATATGCTATATTATGTGCATATAGCATTTTGGAAAAAGGCAAATAACGCTTTATAGACATTCTGTACGAAAATAAAATAATCTCCTACTATAATTTCACTTCGGATTGTTTCAAGAATGAAAGAGAAAAATAAATTTTTTATTCTTGAAAATCACTTAAAAAATGATGTTTTTATTTTTCGAAAGAGGTGACCTAACATTTGAAATTTCAATGGAAGCAATTCCATTTCATTTCGTATTTGAGTTCAACACAGGGGAAAAATGTTTAAAAAAAAAAGCAAAAATCATCAGCTTAATCAGTGATTAATTAATTTTAAATTATCAAGAATTAAACTTTTTACTGATAATCAGAATTGTAAGATTTTCGGCGCAGAAGCTAGGATAATATATGCATTTCATTCACTGTTGGTTTATACTGTTTTAAAAATCCAAATTTAAAGCTCATATTAGTTTTATCTTAATGTTTCTTTTTTTATAAATACTAATTCAGATTCAATAAACAATTAAATTTAAAAAAATCAAAAGCACGACTGCGTAAAAAGCGAACTATTTCCCATCAATGTGAAACTATTTTTTTTTCTCAATTCCTACTGTTAGTTCACACTCTGGCTATATATATCTTGTTCAAATATTCAATTGTTCATAAAATACTTATTATTCATCCAATCAAGCTCAAATAATTGTTTTTTAACTTGTAGTGGATGACACTTGATGTTTATCCAGTTTTTTTCAAATATTAATTCATTAATTAAATTAAATTAATTAATTTTCAATAATCGAGAGAGCCCTGTTCTTGATCAGGGTATTTTAAGACCGAGAGAGCCCTCCTCTTGATCAAGGGATTTTAAGCGCCACTCAAGAAGAAAGAAGAATGGGAGAAAAAAAATTCTCTTATTGACCTAAGTAGGAATTGGCTTAAAATATCTTTTTTATATTACTTGTTTATATTACTTACCTATTTTTTTATTTACTTGTCTTGATGACTTTTAAGTTGTGTTTAATTGTTAGTTCCTATCTATAAACAGTCTTTTGATGAGTCCTATAGATGTCTATGATGGTTAGAGTTGCAGTCAAGCTAGAGATCCTGCATACACAATTTCCAGGTTGTATAATGTTTTAACGGAGCTTCTGACTGTAAAATAGTCAATGAAACATCATATTCATTTTGAAAGACCTATCCAATGATATGCCACTCAATAGGGTGAGTAAAAAAAATTTCGTGTCTACCGCCATTTTGTATTTTACGGCGCCCTTTTGAATTTATAAAAACAAAACCTAGTCTATAACCGTTGGGCTGTTAAGACGAATCGATAGAGGCCTCATTCATTAAAATCCATCCAGCCGTTGGGCTGTTTCGAGGGTATAAAGAAATCCACATACACAGATACGCGTGAAACAAACAACCCTTCTTTTCAGTCGGGTAAAAATAAATACCTATTACGCCCCTCAACTCTCCAAACGTTTCAGATAAACATATACAGGGCGTTCCAAAAACATTGATCTCGGCTTTTATTCCTTAAGTATTCATCATAGACATGAATTATAAATTACAATGTTAATTTAAAAAAAGTTAGAGAATTTTATGAAATTGATTAACATTTTCAGGGGATTAAATTTAAAAAAATACAAAATTTAAATTTTTATACGACCCCGTACAAAAACTTTCCTAATGAGTAAAATGTGCCCTATGCAATAATAAGGTCATGTACATAATTTCAGCATTTTATCATAAAAAGCCGCAGCGAAATGAAAATACATAAATGCTAACTTAAATCATTTTTCAATGCTTGGATATGAGTTCTCAAAGAGGAAAAATCATGTCTGATGATCGCGTTCAGGGATCGAATGCAAATTACTAATGAAAACAATGATTGCATAAATAAATAAATGCAAACATTTCTAAGCTGTTTAAACGTTCATTGGTTGTGTCATTTTCAAATTATATTCTGTAATTCCTGATGTAAAATTTTAAAGTATTTTTATGGAAGCATACTTATGTAAATCTGTAAATAACACTAAAGATAAGAGTAATATTTTATTTGCTTATGAGGCATTTCTGCGTAGCCTCATCTGCACTCTGTACTGTAATTATTTACATTTTAATTTAGGATTAACCCCTCACAAACACAGTTTAAACATATCTCTGCTACTTTTATGATAAAATGCTGAAATTTTGCACATGGCCTTATTAATGTATGCGGCATATTTTACTCGTTAGGAATTTTTTTGTACGGAACCCTATAAAAATTTCAATTTTGTATTTCTTCAAATTTAATCCCTTAAGAATTTTAATCGATTTCATAAAATTATGTACATTTTCTTAAGCAACATTGTAATTTATAATATGTATGCCTATGATCAATATTTAAGGAATAAAAGCCGAGGTCAATGTTTTTGAGATACCCTGTATAGACAATGAGCTTTAGTGCAAATAGCTTTGTTCTGCAATTTTAGGTAGATTTTGTATGAAATACTACCTATTACATTCTCCCCTAAGTTGGAATTTCTGAAAAAGTTTTGCAGATCTGCACCGATCATGACCCTTAGAACCCAAAACCATCCTCAGTAAAAAACTATATATATATATATCACTTTCTTCTGGACACGATAACTTCCACAATTCTTAACAAACCTCTTCCAAACTGATACACAAAATCAAAGGGCATAAAATTTCGGTCAAGTTCGTTAATGGTCAAAATCGGACCAAGGGGATGGAAATAGGGAGGGGTTTTGTGAAAACCGAAAAAACCCCATAACTTCTTAATTTTCGTAGATATCAAATCAGTTTAAAGTTTTTATTACTTCTAAAAATAGGACCAAAACTGTATGTATCACAGATTTTTGATAAAATTAAAAATGGGCTCAAGGGGCGCAAAAATATGGTTTTTGGGAGAAAAAAAATTCATAACTTCGTCAATTCTCAAGATATCAATTCAAATTAATTTTATTATAAATCTCCTTAATATTATCTACAACTTTTATATTCACAAGTTTTTGATAGGACCTATTCGTACCGCAAAATAAAATAAAATAAAATAAAAACGAAAGCAAAAAGGGAGAGTTGAGAAAAAAAAATTAACTCCGGCAATTCACAAGATATAAAATCCCCATGAATTTATCATATATCTTCTTAATATTGTATAAAACATTTATATAGACAAGTTTTTGATAGGACCAATTATTGCAACAAAAACAAATTAAAAATACATAGCGGATGAAGAAAAAAAACATCTTATTAAGGGTGTGTTCAAATCCAAACTGCTTTTTTTCTTACTCATTTTTAAATTCATTTTTGGTCTCAGACGCATCCAATTGGTAGATTCTCTTATTCAGAAACTATGTAATGTACCGTAATGATCGATTTTTTGATAGAGGGAGAATATATTTCAAAAAATGATGTCAAAGTGGGCATTTTGAACAGAATTTCCCGAAGCGATTGTGTTAGAAACGAAAAATATTATGCTACTGAGAAGATAATTGTTTATAAATCAAGTTATAACTAATTGAACGAAAAATAAAAACACAGGTCGCTTATAAATCTCTTCAAAATTCACGTCAGGAAGTTTCATATATTTTTTCTATTAAAAATGAATCTGAAAATGTGCCAGAAAATTTCGAGTTGTTGAGCATGGAAAAGCATTTTTTTTTCAATACCGCCTTAACATGATTCTGATAAAACCAGCTATTATATAAAAATAAAATAAAAATTCGTCAAAAGCGACCAGATAAAATTGTTAAATTGGGTTAATCTCTAATTATGATTTAGTTTTTGTTGGTGAAATTAGTATACTTAACTTAGAAATCTACCTCCGCCTGTAGGCCGGGGCAGGGATTTTTTTGGGGTAGATTTCGTATGAAATACTACCTATTGGGATCGTTCCCATGTTGGAATTTCTGAAAACTTTTTGCAGATCTACACCGATCATGACCCCTAGAACCCAAAACCACCCTCAGTAAAAAACTTTATATATATATATCTGTCTATCTATATATATATATATATCACTTTCTTCTGGACACGATAACTTTCGTAATTCTGCACCAATCTCTTCCAAACTGATACATAAAATCAATGGCCATAAAATCTCGGTCAAGTTCGTTAATGGGAAAAATCGGACCAAGGGGATGGAAATAGGGAGGGGTTTTGCGAAAACCGAAAACCCCTTATAACTTCTTAATTTTTATACATATCAAATCAGTTTAAAGTTTTTATTACTTCTTAGGATTCTCTTATAGGGCCAAAATTTTATGTATCACAGATTTTTGATAAAGTTAAAAATGGGCTCAAGGGGCTCAAAAAATAGGGTTTTTGGGAGAAAAAAAATTCATAACTTCGTCAATTCTTAAGATATCAATTCCAATTAATTTTATTATAAATCTCCTTAATATTATCTACAACTTTTATATTCACAAGTTTTTGATAGGACCAATTCGTACCGCAAAAAAAATTAAAAACGAAAACAAAAAGGGAGTTTGAAGAAGGAAAAAATCCATAACTCCGTCAATTCAAAAGATATAAAATCCCCATGAATTTATCATATATCTTCTTAATATTGTCTACAACATCTGTATAGACAAGTTTTGGATAGGACCAATTCTTACGGCCAAAAAAAAAAAAAAATTAAAAATATATACGGTTGAAGAAAAAAATTCTAAGTAAGGGTATATTCAAATCCAAACTGCTTATTTCCTGACTCATTTTACAAATCATTTTTGATCTCAAAGGCTTCCAATGGTTACGGTTTCTTACTCAGAAACAATATAATGTACCGAAATGGTCGATTTTTTTATAGAGGCAGAATATATTTTAAAAAATGCTGTTAAAGTGGGCATTTTGAACCGAATTTCCCGAAGCGGATTGTGTTGGAAAAATCATTGCATTAAGGATGCACTCAAATCCAAACTGCTTATTTTGTTACTCATTTTTAAATTCATTTTTGCTCTCAAACGCATCCAATTGCTAGATTCTCTTATTCAGAAACTATATAATGTAAAGTAATGATCGATTTTTTGATAGAGGCAGAATATATTTCAAAAAATGATGTCAAAATGGGCATTTTGAACGAAATTTCCCGAAGCAATTGTGTTATCACTTTCTTCTGGACACGATAACTTCCGCAATTCTGCACAAATCTCTTTCAATCTGATACATAAAATCAAGGGACATAAAATCTCTCTCAAGTTCGTTAATGGGCAAAAGCGGACAAAGGGGATGGAAATAGGGAGGGGTTTTGTTGAAACCGAAAAAACCCCATAACTTCTTAATTTTTGTACATATCAAATCAGTTTAAAATTTTTATTAATTTTAAAAATAGCGCCAAAAAATTCATGCATCACAGATTTTTGATAAAATTTAAAATAGGCTCAAGGAGCGCAAAAAATAGGGTTTTTGGGAGGAAAAAATTCTTTACTTCGTCAATTCTTAAGATATCAAATCCAATAATTTTATTATACATCTCCTTAATATTATCTACAACTTTTATATTCACAAGTTTTTGATAAGACCAATTCGTACCGCAAAAAAAAAAAAAAAAAAAAAAAAAAAAACTAAAACAAAAAAGGGGGGTTGAAGAAGAAAAATTTTAATAACTCCGTCAATTCACAAGATATAAAATCTCCATGAATTTATCATATATCTTCTTAATATTGTCTTCAATGTTTATATAGAGAAGTTTTTGATAGGGCCAATTCTTACAGCAAAAACAAATTAAAAATACATAGCGATTGAAGAAAAAAATCTGTCTATTTTCTTACTCATTTTTAAATTCATTTTTGCTCTCAAACGCATCCAATTGCTAGATTCTCTTATTCAAAAACTATATAATGTACAGTAATGATCGATTTTTTGATAGATGCAGAATATATTTCAAAAAATGATGTCAAATTGGGCATTTTGAACAGAATTTCCCGAAGCGATTGTTAGAAACGAAAAATATTGCCCTACTGAGAAAATAATTGTTTATTAATCAAGTTTTAATTAATTGAAAGAAAAATAAAAACACAGGTCGCTTATAAATCTTTTCAAAAATCACGTCAGCATGTTTCATATTTTTTTTTATTAAAAATGAATCTGAAAATGTGCCAGAAAGTTTCGAGTTGTTGAGTATGGAAAAATATTTTTTTTAATATCGCCTTAACATGATTCTGATAAAACCAGCTATTTTATAAAAAGGAAATAAAAACTCGTCAAAAGCAGACAGATAAAACTGTTAAAGTGGATTTATATCTAATAATGATTTTGTTTTTGTTGGTGAAATTAGTATACTTAACTTCGAAATCTACTTCTGCCTGTAGGCCGGGCCGGCAGGGATTTTTTAAACTGGGGTTGTGAATTACGTTGGGGTTTTTATTCCCATTGCACCTTCTCTAAAAAAAGCTGCTTTCATTACTTCATCGACTGTTATAGCAATCTTATTCAATTTTAAACAATACCAGGAAGTCAACTATTGATATATTGCCCTCTTTTATCCACGTTACAAACAAATGAAAATAGTACTCTGAAACGTAAACAACAATAAAACTTCCATTTCCCCTATCTTTCCAGTTCTCATAAAATTAAACATCACCTGAGCAGTTGGGTGTAATACATAAACAGAGATAGAACCGATTAGAATGACCTCAAGTTATTTATTAATTCACATCATTTTCTCACTCAGTTAGAAAAAAAAAAAATAAATAAAAATAGAGGAAACTACTTAAGAATTACAGACACGCTACGCCGAGTTCCTTCATTGTTTGCCTTGCCGGGTTCTTTTTCTAGTTACTCTGATCGGATTAAAATGATTTTGAAGGATTCCGTAAAAAGTAACATCCAGATCTAGAAAATGCGCTTTTTCGGCAATTTTCTTCAATTCGTTGCGATTTTAACGGCTTTAGTTCTCATTGGCAATCTACTGCCGGTGAATATTTTTCAATATTACACATGGATCGCTCATATATTTTTTTGTGTCAACGTGTCTATGTGGATTTTATTACTTATTCAAGATTACTTCTTTACGGCAAAGGTTAATCCGAAAAACAAAGCTGTACTTATAACAGGTGAGTAACTACAATGTAATTAATATGTAAATTCAGGTATTGCAGTTTAGTGATATATAAATAACATTTGGGTTTCAAAAAATTAATGTCGAATTATAATAAATTAGACTAGTAATAGGTTTTAATTTATAATGTTCTTTATTATTATATTATAGATAGAAACACTGATTATGAGCGGAATTTCACTGACATATTTCAAATGAGCTCATTCTCCTTTAACCCTTAAATGCCTGATTTTTCAAAAATCATTGTAATAATGTTTTTCGGCTTTCATTTTTTAAATAAATCATGGGAAAAATACTTTAAAAAATCATATTTTGTTTTAGGTATAGTTTACGGCTAAAAAATAGTTTGTTACTAATCGGCAATACTGGTGCTTAATTGAAAAAATAATTTCCCCTGATAAAATTCTATAATATTAAACACACAAGAATTTTAGGAACTATAATAAGAAATAAATTTTACTTGCTCACTGCAGGTCAAAATAGGATATTTCGCGAACTTCCGAATTAAACAAAAAGAACAGGTAGCAGCAATTGAAAAAATAAATCTATCTTTATTCTTAAAAAGCACAAGTTTTGCCATCTACATGTTGAAAATCGATTTAATAATATTTTCAGAATGTATTTTATTGGCAACATTAGGCATTATAGCTTCAATATTATTCTAATAGTATTTTAAAGCCCAAATTGGGTATGTTGCCGAAAAGCAATACCTGGCATTCAAGAGTTAAAATTTCATATTTTAACAAGGATTTAAATGACCAGATTAGATGGTAATACTAAATAAATAATCAACTAAATAATTATTTTGAAGCAAACTTCGATTGAATTAGCAAGTAAAGTGTAAAAATACCAATATATACGTTATACAAGAAGATATAAAAACAATTGTTTTATTAAATAATTAATAAATAACTATTTTTGAAGTAAACTTCGATGAATTAGCGAGTAAAGTGTAAAAATACCAATATATACCTTATACAAGAAGATATAAAAACAGAATGTATTTTATTGGCAACATTAGGCATTATAGCTTCAATATTATTCTAATAGTATTTTAAAGCCCAAATTGGGTATGTTGCCGAAAAGCAATACCTGGCATTCAAGAGTTAAAATTTCATATTTTAACAAGGATTTAAATGACCAGATTAGATGGTAATACTAAATAAATAATTAACTAAATAATTATTTTGAAGGAAACTTCGATTGAATTAGCAAGTAAAGTGTAAAAATACCAATATATACGTTATACAAGAAGATATAAAAACAATTGTTTTATTAAATAATTAATAAATAACTATTTTTGAAGTAAACTTCGATGAATTAGCGAGTAAAGTGTAAAAATACCAATATATACCTTATACAAGAAGATATAAAAACAATTGTTTTATTAAATAATTAAAGAAATTAAAGAAAATTACAGAAATATATAAATCTAGAAAATGACTTTTCTTGGAATTTCTCAATGATTATAGCTGCCTCAGTTCTCATTGAAAATCTATTTCGGCTGCTTATTTTTCATTTTACACATGGCGTACTTATGTTGTTGTGTCAACATGTTTTTTGTTACGGTACAGGTTAATTTGAAAAATAAAGCTGTACATATTACAGATGAGTAAATACGATGACTAATGAATAACATTTGTGAGAAGGTTTTTCTGACTCATTTGAAGTGACCTCACTCCTTTTTAAAATTTTGTATTAAGGCAAGAATTTGCAATTAGAATATTACTTGATTAGTTGACGACAATAAATATATATTTTTTTTTTATAACGAAATTCAACTAAAATGATAACTAAAATATCGAAATATAAAGTGACATCTCGCATAAGATCACAGACACATAAAAAATAACATAAAAAGTCACTTTCACATAAAAAATAAAATGAAAATTGACAAAGTCGGTTTTCTTAGAAATAAACTTCATTTTGCAATTATTGTAGCTGCCTTACTCATCGGAAATCCATTTCCGCTGGACATTTTTCAATAATATAAATGAATCACCCATGTATTTTTGTTCTCAGCATGGCAATCTCTATTGTATTACTTACTCAATGTTATTTCTTCACGGCAAAAATTAATGAGGAAAAACTTATTACAGGTGAATAAGTACGATCCATTATATATTAAATGGAAATATAGTTCTTGTAGAAAAAGAATGCAAAGTATACCTGTATTTTTAAACATAAAAACAAACTAATACGGCATTTAATTAAAAATAAAAACACCTGTTATGAACGAGCATTATTATCACATTTTAAGCAATTAATATTTGAAATATCATTGAATGAAAGGCGGGGAAAATATTAAGAATTGTATAGATTTATTCAATTTCATCGATCCTGCATTCTCTTTAGTTTCGTGTTTTCCCAAGTGTCGATGGCTCACGGAAACATATTCCATCTTGTGCTGCGGTTGTAGCCTTACCAACATATGATAGTGAGAAGTAGCAGGTTGGGTATCGTTCCAAGTGGCTCACTTGGTAGAACGTCGATGGGCAATACCAACGACCTGGGTTCGAGTCCCGGTTTGGACACTTTTTCATTCTGTTGGTTGTACGTCTTTTAAGAAATTAACATTTGAAATATCATTGAATGCAAGGAGTGTGAAATTTTCTACAGAAAAATATACAAGAATTATGTAGATTTATTCAAAATACATTTTTTTTCTTATTTTTTTTTTATCTCAACGATTTTAACTGCTTTATTTCTCATCAAGAATGTATTGTCGCTGTGCAATTATTCAACCGCTGATGCATGTTTTTTGTATCGACGGTGTAGATTTTATTACCATCTTATTATTATTATTTTTTTTATTTTTTTTTTTTTTTTTTGAGACAAATGTTAAACAGGGAAACAAATCTGTATTTATTCTTATTATAAAAGGGAAACAAATATTTAATATCGAAATAAAATAAAAACTTGCTTAAGCGGCCCAGAAGAAGATGATCAAGGTTTTGATCGAAAGCGCTCGGCGCGTGTATTATATTTGTAAACTCTTTTTAAGTTTTTAAAAAGTGTAATATGTGTTAACATCTTTTATATTGTGACATCTGTTGTATAAAAATGCACCTTTTAAGCAAGTTTTTATTTTATTTCGATACATTTTCAAGGTGAATGTGACATTCCCAACAATATATGATTATTCATATATATATATATATTTAAATATTTAATAGTTATCTGTTTATTTTTTTATGGCAATATACTTCAATTTTCTTTTATTATTATGATTATGTTCTATTATTTTGAATAACTTGGTTGTTTTCTATACAATACCTTTGAAATATTTTACTAATGATTTACTTGAACACAAAATGTGTACATTTTCAATAAAAAAAATTTCCTGTAGTAAAATTTTGTTTTTCAAGACAAATGTTATCATTTTTAGAAACTTATGACTTACTTCAAGTGAAAATCAGCAATGGCCAGCTACATTATATTTATTTGTATATTCAGAAACACGGTTTTTTTATTTACATCATTAACGGAGGTGAACTTTATGCTGCAGTTAAATGTTTGTGTAGTGAGACAAAGCATAAATACCTATTTATTCTATTAGGTATATAACTAAAGAGTAATTCTATATAAGAGAAAGCATAAGGAATTTATTTAGAATGAAAAAAAAGAGAAAAAGAAATAATCTCCCATCTGGAGCTTCTTTTGATCACCGATCTTTTACATGCTATTCAATTCTTCTCTTTTAAAGCTTTGAAACTATCTTTTTGATTTAAAGTCATTGTATATTCTTGTTAAGCATTTTACTCTGAAATATACGTTTTCAAAATTGAGAGTTTCACAGAGGTGAAGAACATGCTCTAAATATTAACCTACATATTTATTTTTTTGAAAAAAAATTATTTTTTGTTCTTTAAATCAACATCTGTTGATATAATTCCATAAGCAATATAAAAGCATATATCTTAGATTTCATTTAGCCACCTTGAATTACTGTTCACGGATGTGAGAATCCCCCGTAACCATGGTTGTTTTTTATAACAAAATATAACACTTGGGTATAAAAACAAATTTCTGACTTATAATTTAACAACTGTAAACATACCGGCTAACTTTAGCATCATGTGAAAAAAAATCTGTTGATATTTTTTTCATCTATTAACTTGAAAATGCAACTTAATGTTTGGTTCATGGAGGTGATAATTTATTCTGTGACACTCCTTTCCGTACTCAGTAACAAACTAAAATACAAGGACTAGAAAACAGGAATTCTGCTTTTTCAGAATTTAGTGTCGCCCCCGATAAAAAAAAAATATATATGCATACACAAATAGTTCAAAACTTATTTCAATTTTAAGACTTACAGCACACGCTTTTATTTTATGTAAATGACGTCATTCGCATCCGCTTAAGAATTCCACATTTACAATCCACTCTTAAATATCTACGGTAAAGTAGGCATAGGAAGTCACTATCACAAAATAATACACAAATGCAGCAAAAAGATGCATCAAAGAAACTCGACCCAAAAAAAAAAAAAAAAAAAAAAAAAAAGGCTGTCTAATGATTCGTAGGCCTTCATTTGTTTGTAACATTAATATAGTTTATGCTTTAACAAAAATCATTCGTTTATATTTTTTTCAAAATCGCACGTATTTTAATTACATTTTTCTTTCGGTTGTTATGGAAAAATGGCAACAAAAATATATAATTAAATTTTTACAACTATTTTTCCTTTACTTTCTGCAGAAATGGAGTACTTCCGTTGCCAATATGGCTCCAAAAACTACAAAAAAATTAATATTTCAAAAATAAATGTAGATGCAGTTTTCAAACAAATTGCATTTAAAAGTACTTTTTTTCCAATAGGACGGTATAAAAATTTAAAATGTGCGATGCTTAGAAGTTTAAAAAATTGCTATAGAGTATTTAATCGTACTGGTTTGTTTTGCCGCGGGCTTCTGTAAGGTAACGTTATGTTTTGGAGACATCGCAAAATAAGCTGGGAGAAAGAAATAGCAAACCGTACCGGGGGCTAAAAATAGTTAACTATGCAACGTTACTTAAGTAAGCAATCAAATATTTTCCTTAGTAACACTAGGTTTATGACATGACACAGAGGTGAGATCTCACATACTGTGTCCTAGGAAATAAAAAAATATTAAGTAACTACAAAAAATGTATGCACACAACACATTGAGTGTCCTTTCACTTTCAATAAAAAACATAAATTAATTCAAAAATAGTAATGTCAAATACTGAAAAAGGCTTTATGACTGGCCTATACCGTGATATCTATACCGTGAGATCCAGAAGCCCCAAATCTATTCAAAACTTAATTAATTAGAATATGTATACAATGGAAAGATGCGGTTTACAAAGAAATTATTAAAAATGCGTGGGTTTTTTTATTATTACACATATTCTTTTCTAGAATAGTTACATTTTTTAATAAAAGGAATCGCTGCTTTTCAGAAAATAGTTTTGCAGTCGTTTAGTACAGTTCATTCAGAAGAAATAATCAATGTCTAAATGCTATAACTTTTCAGTGTAATACCCATCACTTATATTTACAGCCGTTTAGCTGCGGTACAGTACCGTTCATTGAGAAGAAATAATCAATTTCTAAACCTTATAAAATTTCAATGTGATGCCCATCACTTATATGTACACCCGTTAGACGATGCATACACTGCATAGAAACCTTTTTATCACAACCTTCAGTTTTGCTAGAGTCATCGTCACCTTTTTACCCGACTGTAAAGAGGGGTTATGTGTTTCACGCGTATCTGTGTTTGTGGATTTCTTTATACCCTCGAAACAACCCAACGGCTGGATGGATTTTAATTAATGAGGTCTCAATCAATTCGTCTTAACGACTCGATGGTTATAGGCTAGGTTTTGTTTTTATAAATTCAAAATGGCGGTAGAGACGAAAAAAAATTTACGCACGCTATTGAGTGGCATATCATTGGATAGGTCTTTCAAAATGAAGACGATGTTTCATTGACTATTTTACAGTCAGAAGCTCCGTTAAAATATTATACAACCTGGAAGTTGTGAATGTAGGATCTCTAGCTTTACTGCAACTCTGAACATCATAGAAATCTATAGACCTCATCAAAACAGTGTTTATAGATAGGAACGAACAATTAAACACAACTTAAAAGTCATCAATACAAGTAAATAAAAAAATAGGTAAGTAATATAAACAAGTAATATAAAAAAAAAATAAGTCAATTCCTACTTAGGTCAATAAGAGAATTTTTTTCTCCCATTCTTCTTTCCTCTCGAGTGGCGCTTTAAATGCCTTGATCAAGACGAGGACTCTCTCGGTCTAAAAATACCTTGATCAAGAAGAGGGCTCTCTCGATTATTGAAAATTAATTAATTTAATTTAATTAATGAATTAATATTTGAAAAAAAACTGGATTAACATCAAGTGTTACTCATCACTACAAGTTTTAAAAAATTTATTTGAGCTTGATTGGATGAATAATAAGTATTTTATTAACGATTGAAAATTTGAACAAAATATATAGCAAGAGTGTGAGCTAATAGTAGGAATTTAAAAAATAGTTTCATATTGATTAGAAATAATTAATTAGTTCGCTTTTTACGCAGTCGGGTTTTTTGATTTTTTAAATTCAATTGTTTATTCACTTCTAGTGCCCCGCATTGTACGATAGAAACTGAAGCTGAACTCATTTATTTAGTGTTTCTAAAAAACGGTTTAACTACTTGATAGAGATTTATTTTGAAAAAGTAGCATGTCTAAACATAGCAGTTACAGATCAAATTGCATTCAAATTCTTTAAATTGAAATTTCTTTAATCTTCTTAAAAGCCTTTGACATTCTTCACAGTGAATCTTCAGCAACATCTTTGTCCCGAACGTTATGCATTGAAATCAGCTGCCTTCATAACTTATGGTTCAGATACTTTCGGCTTTGAACAATGAGCCACCTGTTGGTCAAACAAAAATACCTCACGTTTATCAGCACTTCTGTGAAAACCTTTTTTTCTATGATATATAGTTTATTAATTATTATATCAGGGACGAACCCTGCTATTCAAACTGTGCAGTCTGTTTTCTACCAGTAATTTATAATAGTTTTTTCTATTACGTTGTATAGGATGTATTTATGGTTAGATAAGTAGAGGAAAACTATACGGAAAAACTAGTCGGGAAAAAGCGTGCCTGGTCAGGTAGCAGGATTCGCCACTGTTATATATATACCAACGATAAATTAATCTTCAAAAATTGTATAATAAAGCAGTACTGAGGCAGCCATTGAAGATAATAAAATATTAGCTAGGATTATTAGTGTTATCTAACGATTCCGACAAGCCAGAATAACAAACCTTCGGGCTAAAACAGACTTTCTTCTTTAACTCAAAACAAACGCTTTCTTGAGCATGCTATCTTTGGCGTGAGTAATGTAGTCACGAATACCTTCGGTTAAACCGGTAAAAACACGCGAGGTGCATCTTGATGAGCGCTTTACTTATCAAACGTGTTGCTAGTGGACTACTTATTGCAGCTTGTACATAAGTTATGAGAGGTCTAGAAAAAAGAATCATGGCAATGAAGAAGCGGTAGAAAAACAAACATTAAATATACTTTAAAGCTGTGCTTATGCTGGTTTATTATTTTACTTTAATATAATGATTCCTCTCTTATTTATACTTATATAGAAAACAGCATTAAATAAACTTATGACTGTAACATGAAATAATTCCATGAGCTCAGAAATATGTACAGTTGTTGGAAAAAAAGTAAACACCCCCTACTAACTCTGCAACTAAATATAAATTGAAGAAAGTTACTAGCACCAAGCGATTAAAAATAAATACTACTTTCGAAGGATGTATATAAAAATTGCTTAGGGGGAGGGGGGAGGCATATACAAATCAAAATGAGACCAAGGTTTGTTTGTTTTTTCAATAGCAATACCCAATTTTGATAATATATTTTAAATTTTTGGTTCAAACTATGACTAGAAAAGAAATTTCAAGTGATTTGGATGATAAGTTTTTGGATTATAAAGATTCAAAATTTAGAGCTTCTAATGTTAAATTACATTTTCATATTTTTATTATTATATCTCCTGACATTATAATCCTAATGTGATAATATTTTATTTAATTATATACTAAAAAGCACAAACATAAATATATTGAATTTGTAATTTCAAAAATTCTATAATATGAATTATGAATTATGAAATTAATATTCGAAAAAAATATGAGTTACAATCTAATTTTTTTTTTTTTTTGATAGGTTTATATTTATTATGTTCTGCTTTATGCAAATACTCAATTTCAAATTTGTATTCCAAGTAGTTTTCGAATTTTAATTTTTAAATGTAAAAAGGGTAGTTTAAGGGGCTGTCTATGTTTTCAAGAAAAACATAATTTGAAAAAAAAAATATATTTTACACATTTGATTGAAACCTTTGGGTTGACAATAGCCGAAACATATAAAGCGAATAAAATGGTACTATTGGCAAGAAATAATACATTAATAGGGATGACATAGTCTTTCTGTAGCATTTCAACAATCAAGTAAAAACTTCAATTTGGATACAGCCCCTAAAATAGGCTCATTCTAAAATAGTTAATTTATCGAAAACTAATCATACGAATTTCATGAAAATTTCAATTTAGGCTAATTGAAGGGTATAGAATTCATTTATGGTGTGTCAAACTTGGGTACTGCTATTGAAAAATACAAAGTTTGGTGTCGGTTGGATATGTAGATGGCCCTTAAGAAAATTTTATTTGCATAATTTAAAAATAGACATTATTTCCAATCGTTTGGCACCAGTAACTTTTTTCTAAAATAATTTGTTGCAGAGTTAATAGGGATGTTTACTTTTTTTCCGCAACTGTTACGTCTTTCAGAAATTTAAAAGAAAATTTAACTGTCACTTATATTTTAGATGTTTTTAAATTCGAATTGGGTGCTTTCTACCGCATTACAAAAATAATTTTCATCAGCGCATTCACATAATTTGAACACATACTTTTTCTATAAGCGACAAAGGATTGAACTTTTTTGTTTGTTTTTATATTTAATAGTATAGTTATTTTTCGACAAATGTTATCAAAGTAGTATTCCAATAGTTCTTCGGGAGAGTACGTGACGGCCTTTAAATAACGAACCACATGAAGCAGTAAGCATTTCTTAAATATCATCTAAAGATAGAAATAAAGTTAAGAATTTTTTATCACGTAAATTTGGATACCTGAAATTTGCCTGCATATAGAAATGGAAGCTAGTATGTGTGAGAAAAAAAAAATGCGTTGTCACGCTGTAACAAATTAACTTCCTATTTTAGGAAAATTGTGTTCATAAAGTTCACATTCTTCCTTTTCTCAAAGTAAACGAAGGTCTTTTCGTTTATATTTTCCCTCTATTTCCTAATTAAATCTTTATGGGGCAAAATGCCTTTTTTGTTAAATTGATGAAATGATTGAACGTCACAAGAATTTACGACCAAATTTATTTGAAAGCAAATACAATCTTCTCTTCATATACCTTATAAAATCAAAATTTTATTCAAAAATTATGGATGCCATTTGGCAGTTTTGAATTAAAATTAAGACGTATATAGAATATACCACCATTTTTCAAGGGGTTAAGGGAACAATGGACTGTCAAACAAAAATCTTCAAAAAATGTTTCTTTTATATATTTGAGAAATTGTGAAACTAAATGCTCAAAACCATCTGATGCAAAAAGAATTATCAATTCTGATGCTTTTTTGAAGAGATATAAGCTTTTATGTTTATAAACAAACTATATATTTAAACTGTTGTTTATACTCAATATGCTGTTTTTTCAAAATCGAAAATTTCGTACAGATTTAACTTTTGAAACATTACACGCGCATTCCTAATAATCAGATTATTTTGAAACTTATACCGTTTATCCTCTATATAATGATGAATAAATGTTAGCATTAAAAGAAGAATTTCGAAGATATTTTGTTGTTGAAATGTATCGTATATGGAAATGAATAGCTACATTTAGAAAAATATAAAAAGCATAATTATAATATATATATATATATATATTATTACAATTATTACAATTCGTGCCATCTTTCATTGCAATATATGAAAAGTATCTCATAAACAAATATTGTCATATTTATTGCAAAAGATATGCTCATGAAACATTTTGAAATAAGTAAACTTTTTTTCGTATTAAAATATTTAAAATGCAGAAAATTAAAATATGTTTAATACTTTTATTTCAAATTTTTTGCATAAGTATTTTAGCCTGTTATTTACAAATCTGACAAATTTCAATAGCTTCTATTACAAATTTAAAAAAAAAAATAGTTTTTATGCCAACTGTCTCCAGTTTTAACAATAATTTTTTGAGGATGCTGAGTTTCTTCTCGAATTCGGTTGGATATATTCTACAACTGCACAAATGATCTGTATTTCAAAAGGGAAAGACAGACAAAGTCCATGTTTGGTCTATGGCAGCATTATTCTTTCTTTTTTTAGGTGCATTCGTAATTATATAAATACGTAGCACCTATAGTCGTCGTTCAGTCCATCTGTCTGTTCGTCTGTTCGCATATAACAGAGACAAAACTACCCAACCGAATGGTCTGAAACTTTAAATATATAATTGTTTCAAAATTTTGCCGAGTCATTTCAAAATTTAAGAAAATAGGATGTATAGTTTAATTACAGGGACAGTCAAAATTTTTCCGTTACAATACGGCCAATGGGAAAAAAATATTGCAAGGACATTTTAATGATGCTACAACCTTCCGAATGGTCTGAAATCTTAAATATATAATTGCTGCAAAATTTTGTCGAGTCATTTCAAATTTTATGAAAATCGGATGCATAGTTTAATGACAGGGGATAGTCAAAAGTTTTCCGTTACATTACGACCAATGGGGAAAAATATTTCACGTGCATTTTAATGATGTTACAGCCTTTCGAACAGAATGAAATTGATATGCACTTATGAAGTACACTAAAATATACATTCAGTACAATATGCAGTGCAAAACATATTTATAAAACTAGTTATAGTACGAACGCACCTCATTTGCCATGTTTGATGAGCAATTTCCAACTTGTCTTATTTGATTTGTTTTGATTGTTTTGGTAAAATCTATAATTGTTAAATTTACCAATTCTATGAATTCTGAAGGCTTGCTAATATATTAGAATATACGAAACACAGGTTATTAAGAAAATGTTACTATATTTCGAATTTTTTAAGTCAAAAAAAAAAAAAAAAAAAAGTAAAAATCATGCATGAGGTCAAATAAATAATCTATCTAATCTTATTCAGTGTTTATTAATCCTTACTAAAAACATAAAAATACTGAAATAATTATTTTTGAAACACCCATCCCTCGTAAATTTGACAACCGTGTCAAGCATAGTTCTGAACACATTGCCTCGGTAGAACTCTCTGATTGACTGATGATAAAATGTAACCAATGGGTTACAGATACGGAAGGAGAAAGCTTGGGAGTGCGTAGTTGGAGATAAGTATCTATTATTCAACAAAGCGTCATAAAGATCACAAAGGATTAGTGACCAGGGATAAATATCTAGGTGAATGTGAATATCATGGCTGTAATTGTAATAATGAGATATACATACTAATAGGTCATATGAATTTCATATAACTGTAATTGACAACACAATTTTTTGAGTTCTCGAAGGAATAAGTCTTTTATAGAGCTGATGATGACTGTGACACTTGTAACACGTTTACTTTTAAGCAATGTACTCATGATGTAGAAGTGAATTGATACCAAAATGTTTTAATATATTTGTCCCGTTGAAAACAGTAACCGAAGTTCCTATAAATATCATCAATAGCTCTTATTTATTTGTTGAGGGTATAGTGTTAAGTGAAATTTGAATCCTCATAACTGCTACACGTACGAACGACCGACGAAAATATATCACTTTTAGAATCGACTAATTAACGAAGACTATTTTCTCCGAATCTCCTTCAGTAACTCAACTTACTCTTTTTTTAAAAGAGTACGTATGAATAATGAAGACTAATGTAGTATCACTAAAATTTCTTTATATCTACAGCTAAATTTAAAAAAAAAGACGTCACATTCAATAATTGAAATATGTCCAAAATGTTCTTCTTCTGCCCCACAAAGAACGGAAACCCGTTGTTTTTGCCGAATTGTAATAAGTTTTGGACAAACTATTTGCATATTGAAAATTGGATAGCTAAAAAGAAAAATCTCTGAAGTAAACACCACAAATATGTTTTCTAGTCAGCCTGCGGTATGCTATTTCTTTCTCCTAGTTAATTTTGTGTCGGCTCCAAAAATAACTTTACGTTATATAAGCCAGCCGTAAAACAAAAAAGATGCATCACTGTTCGATTAAATACACGACTGAAAATTTTTTAAACTTCTAAGCATCGCACATTTTCAATTTTTATACCATTGTATTGGGGGAAAAAAAGTACTTTTTAATGTAATTTGTTCGAAAACTGCATCTCAATTTATTTTTGAAATATTAATTTTTTTGTAGGTTTTAGAACCCTTTTGCTTAATATTGGCAACGGAATTCCATTCCTGTATTCCATTTCTGTAGAAAGTAAACAAAAAATAGTTGTAAAATAGTAATTATACACTTTTGTTGCCATTTTCTCATAACAACCGAAAAAAAATGTAATTAAAATAATGCTATTTTGAAAAAATATAAGCGAATGATTTCTGTTAAAACATGGAGCTATTATAAACTATATTTAATTTTAAGTATCGATATTAATGTTAGAAACAAATGAAGACCTATGAATCATTAAATAGTCGATTTGTTTGGTCGGGTTTCTTGCTGATTTCCTTTTTCTGGATTTGTGTATTATTCTGAGATACTGATGTCCTATGCATACTTTATTGCAGATGTTGATTATGACTGGATCATAAATGAGGAATTCTTCAACGGATTCGGATGGCGTCGGTTTATATAAAATAAAAGTGTGTGTTTTACGTTTTAAAGCTGAAATATGTTTTGTACTACAGTAGAGTCCCGCTTAACCGAGTTTCCGTTTTAACCGAGTTATTTTCCTCTGATGGTCTATGGCTTCTATCATTATGATTGATTGATTGATTAATTTTTGACGGCCAATTATCTGCTCGTGGGATATAGGCCCTGGGTGGGGGGTTCCCTACATGGGGGGGCTTTCTAAGGGAACTTAACCCGTATTTATGATCGGAAATCCAAGGCTCGAAGAAAACCACGAAAACTCCGAACGATTAGGCCGACGGGCGCGATTGGGATCGAACCCAGCACCTCCCGTCAACCAGCTCCGAAAGAAGTACCTCTCCGCCACTGGTGGGGCCTATTATTATGAAACAACCATTATAAATGAAGTGTTAGGTGAAGATGAAAGAGCAGCCATAAAAAGTTAGAGCTCTGATTTTCTGGTCATAATGGGGAGAAAATGGCCATTTTTTTCCCTTTCTGACCAGAAAATCAGAGTTTTAACTTTTGCGGCTATTCTTTCATCTTCACCTAACACTTCATTTACAATAACTGTTTCATAATAATAGACGCTATCAGTCCATCAGAAGAAAATGATCTATTCGAAAGGTATAAGTTCAGGCCTCTACTGTATCTATATTTATATACGTATATATATATTTATATATATATATACAGGGTTGTTATAATTAAAGTTCGCCTATTCAGAAGGCTCTAGAGCCGGTTCTATGGCTCCAAACGAAACAAAATTTCACTAGTACGTAGTTAAAGAGATGCGCTCTGCGCAAATCGAAAAAAATAGTTACATTCTTCGTCAGTAGGTGGCGCTGCGGTAATATTTAAGGCGATGTTTGCAGATTCATTAGATCAATTTCAGTCAATCCAGACGTAACGCACACATTTAAAAGTTTCAACAAACTTCGAGGAACTGCCAATAGTTATAATTAAAGTTCACCTAATCAGATAGCTCTAGAGCCTGACCTATGACTCCAAACAATACAGAAAAATGAATAGAAATTCATGTGATGTAATCTGCATCAATAAAATAAAACATGTCGCTCGACAACGAGGAAATAACGAAGAATAACATTACGCTTTCTCAATGAATCCTCCACCATTTTCAATAACGCATTCCATTCTCAGAATTGTGCTTTCTACATCATTGCGTAAACTGTCCTGTGAGATTGACGAATATGAAGTCTAATACTGTCTTTCAGATCAGAGATTGTCTGACACCTGTCTTTCGATACAGAATCTTTCAAAAATCCCCACAACCAAAAATCGCATGGTGTTAGATCAGGCGATCGTGGTGGCCAGACGGTTTGAAAATAACGACTTATCTGTAAAATTTCGTTTTCTGTAAAATGGCTTGTTAAGAAAGTCCGAACTGCTCTAGTAATGTGCGGTGGTACACTCTATTGCATAAACACGATATTTTGAAGGCAGCCTCACTGTTGCAGCTCAGGAATCAGAAAATTTGACAACATATTGATATACCTTTTCCCATTTACGGAACATGTAATGGATCCTGTGGATGTTAGTTCCTCAAAAAAATATGGCCCTATCATAAACGTAGCTGTGAAACCGCACCACACCGTCACTTTAGCTGCATGCAATGGAACTTCTTGGACAACATTAGGATTCTCTTTCTCCCAAATTCGACAGTTGTGTGTGTTCACTGGTCCGTTTAAATAAAAATTCGCTTCATCAGTCCATAGAATATTCCAGGGCCAAGAATTGCCCACATTCATTCGTGTAAGAAACTGTAATGAAAATGATAGCCGGTTTTCGGTATCACCCTGTATTAGTTGTTGCACCCTCTGAATCCTGTATAGATAGTAGCGCAAAATTTGACGCATCACTTTTCTCACAATGGAAATCGGCATATCGACTTCATTCGCAATAGCTGGCACACTTGCATTATCAAATGATGACTGGCTTGCTAAATACACGGCAGCAGTAGCAATATCTTCAGTGCTAGAAATGTCTACCTTTTTTCGTCCTCTGCCAGGAAGAATGTCGAGTTTTCCTTTTTCCTCAAACTTTTTAATCATTTTTGTGAACTCCACGATCCGACATTGGTCCACGTCTAACATCTTTTAGTTTCCGGAATTCTCGAAGAGCTGCAGCTGCGTTGCTGTTATCTTGATAAAATAAATAACTTTACAAGAAGTGCCTTTTCTTTCAAAGTTACCATTTTCCCCAAAGCGTAGATTCAAATGCTTTTCAGAAACAATCACCTGTTCCAACGTCAAAGAAATCACAGACACACTTTATCAGCAAGTTTTAAATCGTCAGGTGGTTAGAAGGGTATTTCAAGTTTTCGAAGTCACTTTGACGTCGATCCCTTTGCGATGTCACTTTGACGTCGTTCGTCAAAAATTTGAATAAAATGTGATCTTTTTTAAGCGTTGGGTGAAATTTTGTGATTTTGTGTGTTTCATCTGGATTGACCGAAATTGATATAATGAATCTGAAAAGTTTACTTTTCCCAACTGTGCAATAAAATTTCCTGCATTTTGTTTTTTACAAAATAAAGGAATCTGCAAATATCGGCTTAATATTGACGCAGCGCCACCTATTGACAAAAATTTTAACTAATTTTTTTTTTTCGATTTTCGCAGAGCGCATCTCTTCAACAACGCACTAGTGAAAATTTGTTTCGTTTGGAGTCATAGAACCGGCTCTAGAGCCTTCTGAATAGGCGAACTTTAATTATAACAACCCTCTATATATATTCATCGGGGGTGACACTAAATTCTGAAAAAGCAGAATTCCTGTTCTCTAGTTTCTTATTGCACTCATTTTCTGAAAACGAAGTATTTTATCAAAAAGGGGTCTTTTTAGGGTTTCGTTCATCTGATGAAACCCTAATCGTCTCACTCCTCTTTCTGTCACAGTGTTTGTCCTCAGAAAGTGTATAAGTTAGCGACTTGGAATTTTTCTGACTTATGGATGAATACCTCCGATCACACGACAAATCATAAAATTTCGGAAAAATCTTATATTATTTTAATTAAACGAATTCATTTAAGGGGCTGTACATATATAAATTTATCAACATTTTGCTAATTTTGCAACCCTTTCCCCTTACGATAGCATACGCTATCACCCGATGATATCTTTATCAATGTCTAAAAATTCTTTCATTTTTAGATTCTTTTTCCTTCTTTTTATACCCTTGTAGTGATACAAACATATGATTATACATGTATTAGTCCCATACTTCACGGATTCAAGAAGTCAATAAAATATCAAAAGATGAAATAAATTTATATCAAATAACATCAAAAGAGTTAGTTATTATTTAAAAGTTTTTATTAATAGCTTATTGTTACATAATGCATCCAAAAGTGATTTTGTTTTTTTGCACTTACCCCCTTCCCAGAGAGGTTAAAAGCAAAACTTTTCAACAAAATAGTGGACAACATTCGTTGTCTTTTTTTACTGGTAAACGTAAATATCACTCCTACATATTATGCTGCTGTTTTCTATAACAACGAATTATATGCGCATAAAGCAGAAGAACACGAATGTCAAACGTTGGGGTATTCCAAATTTGGGAATGAAAGGATTTTATAAATATTTAATGGCTTTAATAATAGCTTTGTATTTTCATAAAAACTTATGAAAATAGAAGTAATAAAAAGGGTAACATACTATTCGGATGTAAAAAAAAAGATACTGCAAAAAAAAAAAAAAAAAAAAAAAAAAAAAAAAAAATTGATTGGATTAAAAATGATAACAAGCAAACCCCTCCCCCAGAGATATCTTACAATATCAAGTGCCAGACCCCCCCCCCCCTTCTCTCCTAAAGTGATAACGTTATATATGCACAGTTTCCAATAACATCCGATCATTTTTGTGATATAGATTTTAAAACAGAATCTTAACTTCAGTCTTTTTCGCGCTGGCTAGATAACTCAATGGTAGCGCATTTGCCTGCTAATAAAAATGTTCCGGTTCGAAGCTCGGAGAAGGACTTTGAAATTTTTTCAAAGGAATAGATTTCACTATCTAATAAATTAAATTTTACAGAATTTTTTATAAAAACTCGCCAAAAGTTGCTGTAAAATATTTTATCAATTTTTTAATTAAAAAATTCTTTTTTTGAGAAGTAGCGAAATTTTAAACTGAGTACATTTTAGTGTCCTATGGATTGAATTAAAATAACTTTCGTATTATTTTTCCTTTTTAAGAGTTTCCTCTTTTCTTTCTCTAAAATTAAATCATGTTATTAAATATGCTTTTCAGATATATAAACATATGTTGTTACAATTGTCTGAAAAGCAGCTCTTGAATATTTTAAATTTGATTAAAAATACCTTCAATTGTAATAATTTTAAAATTAAATTAAATGGTGCTGCCATCTATGTTCTTATCGGAAAAGTTAAGGATATAATAATTATAAATTAATGATTTGGAATTATTAATTAAAGAATAAAGTGTTTTAAAGGGAATATTAAACGAAACACTCTGTGCAATCTTCGATCACATTGACCCACTTATTTTAATGTTCCCGTATTCAATGCTGTTTTAAATTACTTTAGGTTGTGATACAGGATTTGGAAATGCAATGGCAAGAATTTTGGATAGAAGAGGATACAAAGTAATTGCATGTTGTCTTGACAAAACAAGTGATGGAGCCTCTGAACTAAAGGAAGTGTGTTCCAGCAATTTATCAGTTATTCAAATGGATGTAACTGATGATGGAAGTGTTTCCAGAGCAATTAAATTAGTAGAGGAAGACTTGGGAAATTTTGGTAAGGAAAAATTCAATAATTTTAAAATTGAAGACCTCACATGATAAAAGTGGTAAGGGACATATTTTGAGAAAATAAGGTGCAAAGTTCCAAACATCTATTTCCATTTATTATCAAATCCGTCCTTCATCAATTAAAATATCTGTGACTATGCTGTTATTTTCGAATAATAATTTAACAGGTGGTAGAGGACGAGTGAATAACTTCAATTATATGGTTAACTCAATTTTGTTTTGGGTCACATATCACCTTTATCAACTGAATTCTACACCGTAAATGTTTTACATCAGTATTCTTTCCAAAATATCATTTTATGCTTTTAAAATTACCTGTTTAAAAATTTAAAATATACACACTTATTTATAATCATCTTCAGCCCTGAGTACCCAAATAAGTACCTTGATTCTTTTCTTTATAAAAACTGAACTGGTAGATTTTTTTTTTTTTCGTTTTGACACCGCTTCTACGTAGCTGAATTATTTTGCTTTAAAACGAAACAAATAAATGCCAGCACCAATACTGATTTCCTCATAAAATAAATTTTACTTACACCTGAGTTTGCAAAGTGCTTTCAAGACAGTGCAGCCAAAAATGTAGATACTTTTCATATTTATTTAACTTAAAAACTTTACAATAAAAAATTTTGAGGTTTTGTAGATTATTCTTTTATTTACAGACCTTAATTTTTTTTCTTGTGTGTGTGTGAATTTTGGTTACTGGTAATTAAATTGATATTTTGGGGGGTTCGTAAATTTTAATTCGAATCTGTGAGCCCAAATTACCAGCCCCCTAAAGTATCAATTTCAAAAAAATACTTTTTTCTGGCATCTATGGTGTCATTTTGTTCGTGCAAAAGCAATGAATGAGTATATTCAGTGTTATTTTAGCTTCGAGTTTCAAGAGGTTACAACAACGGTGCATACAATCTCTTAGAACTTACTTGTTTACTTTTTGCCGCTATTATTTCCAAGCAGTACTATTAAAACTACTCTGTTTGTATTGAAAATGTTTGTACTAAATTTACGATGTTCTTATTAACAGACACCTTCATTGAAGTGAGATAATGTGAGTGAATATTTAAATTCTTCCGTATGCTTCCATTAACCCTTTACGGCATGGCTTTTTTTCTATTCTTAGAATAAAATGCCATTTAATATTATCTGAGTGGTAGAGAAAGAGAAAATAAAATACAGTGAAACCTCCCTGTGCGACCACCTCCATTAAGCAACCACCTCACTGAACAACCATTTTTTTCATGGATCGAAAATTATTTTCATAGGCCCAATATTAATTTTACCTCCATTCAGAGACCATCCCAGTTGAACTCCCTCCATGAGCGACCCATTTCTTTGAAGAAAATGAAACAAATTCCGTTTTTTCCTGGTCGCTTGAAGAAGGTTTTATTAGAAAAATAATTCCGCAGAGCGCATTATTCATAAAGCTTCTAAACTAAGTTTAGAATTTTTATTATTATTATTCCGGTAACTTTTCAGTGTTTAAACCCCTTTGCGCTTTTTTAGGCAATGCATTTAACTCTGATGAGAAAATAAGAATGACGGTCAATAAACTCTCCTGTCCTAATCTTTCAGGAAACTCTCAAATAAATAGATAAATTAATGAAATCGTCATTATTTGTTCCCGTCCAAAAAAAAAAAAAAAAAAAAAAAAAAAAATTGCATTTATTTATTGAACTTCGAAAGGACTTGGAAATAAAAGTTGTAAAAGAAAAAAACTCTGCAGTAATTAACTTATGTAGTTAACTTTTGTTTTGATATTTAAATTTTCATATTTTTCCTAATGTGAAAAATAAATTTTAGTAACATTAATTGTTACCTTTTTTCAACAATTAAAATCTAGATTTAAACATGACCTCCATTAAGGAGCCACCTCAAGGAGTGACCAATTTTTATTGAAACGGAACATGGTCGATTTAGGAAGATTTTACTGTACTTAAAATATTACTTCCAATTTTCAGTAAAAATTTTGAAGTTCATCACTCACTGACACATAAGCGGGGCAGAATGCAGTTTAGCCTTGAAGAGGTGTGACTGATGTATTACAGAAAGACTCTCATTAAAAAAACTAGGAGGTCCGATAGAGCTTCGGGGTACAAAATATAGATGAGTGTTTTTTTTTTGTTTTTTTTTTTTTTCAAAACACTAATAATTTTTTTTTAAATTTAATAGTGTACTTAAATAAAGTTTTGAAAATTATTAAAAGCGATACTTTCACATTAGCCACCTTCCAAGAATGAATAGCTGAATAACCCAAAACTTCGCTACTTACAAAAACATTTTACATTCTGATAATTTAGGTGGTTATAGCGCGTAGTTTGATTACACGACTATTATGTTTGTGTTTTATTTATAATATTTTATTTATTTTTTGATGAAGGTTTAATTTTGTTATGGAATATTAACCGGAAACAAATGCAGAACTATTTAAATTGTTTTAAGAGAAAATGGGTTAATCGTTCGTAATCGGATTGCACGCGTTAGAGATAGGTAAAGCAATATATTGATCAAAATTAATTTAAAAACTATAAAAAATCATTAAACTGTGGTACAGTTTCAAAGAAATTCGTTTGAAAGAAAAATTTCCCCCCTAATTGACGGTGTAAAATTTTAATTACTGCGATGTTTAGAAGTTAAAAATTTGCATTAAAAGAAACAATTATTCCTCAGCTGTTGCCACCGACGATATAACGTCGGCGTTGCCCACGAACACGTTTTGTTTTTGCTTTATAATATATACACTGTATATTTGCATAAAAATATTTTTGCTTTTATGAACCAAAGAAAAACTTCTTTTTCTTTTCTTTTTTTCTTTTTTGTCATATTTGAAGGTGCCAAAATGATTCAGTCTAACTTCACACTTACCATTAAATAAGTATTATACCTTATTTAATATAAAAACATGAGATCATCGATATTTTACATTAATATGTATCACTGATAATAAAAGCCACATTAATTACTGATTCATATTTTTAGAGCTTTGGGCAATAGTTAATAATGCCGGCGTATTGAAGGGATTTCAAACAGAACTTTCATCGATGAAGGACTATGAAATGTGTGTGCAAGTGAACACTTTAGGTATGGTTCGAGTTACAAAGGCTTTCCTGCCTATGCTTAGAAAATCAAAAGGCCGTGTAATCAATATTTGTAGTTTAGCAGGTAAGTCCGTAAGTATGTTTCTCCTTATTTTTATTTAATTTTTTTTTTTTCGAAGAAAAGGAAATTCCTTGAATAAAATTTATTTTTTTTTATTGCGAGAGTATTTTATATACAGGTATCCCTCGACTTACGTAAATTCGCAGTTACGTAATAAATCTCGAAAATTATATTTGTAAGCATTGATACGCAGTTGCAATATTTTGATATTTATTTTATAAATAAAATATATAGACACAAACCACAATCGTAATATAGTTTACATATTAGATAGTTATATTTTTATTGGTATATGTAATCAAACCTATAGCAAAACAACTTAATCTTTATTGTTAGTTATTCATAGTAATCATCTAATTCATAATAATTACAGTTTGTGCTTATTAGGGATTATTTTAGTTTGTGAGTGCTATTCATTTGTCTTGCCATGATAAATTCATACAGAATAGGTTAAATTAGTCCTCTTTAATTATTTCTTATTTTTATAGTCCTTTGATGTACATTCAAATTTATTATAAATCAGTTCATCAATATTAGATTTATAAATTCCACAAGATATTTGAAAGTGTACTTTGTTTTTATATTTTTTCATTATTTTATAGTTTATATACGAGTTACTGTGACATGATGCTTTATTTATAAAATAATGCGATGTAAATAATATACACATATGTATATACACACACACACACACACACACACATATATATATATATATATATAATTATTGCAGTTTCTTTTTGAAAATTTTACATAAGCAACTTACAAATTCGACTTACGTAAAATTCAAATTACGTAAAACTTTACGGAACGCATTACTTACGTAAGTCAAGGGATGTCTGTATATATTTATTAACATATTTTAGTTATCATTTATATATCTTTAGACAGTAAATGCTTTAAAGCTTAATCCAATAATAGATATGAATATTTATTAATATACTTATTTTAATTATGTATTAGTTTTTATTCCAAAACAATGTATTTTACTAATAATAAATATGCTTATTTTAATTATGTATTAGTTTTTATTCCAAAACAATGTATTTTACTAATAATAAATATGTCATGTGGCAGCACTTTAGGGATTCGTTGAATAACACAGCGGAATTCACTTTTAAGTGTTCTATAGAGGGCAGCACGCACCATATATTGAGGTTTGTAACTTGCCTATAATGTACATTATTACTCCTTGATCCATAATTATTTTAAAAACTTTTTTGGCAACATGTGCAAAATTTCTGGTTTTATTGTGTGCTATAGTTCTAATTTCGAATTCTTTAGCTTTTTATCGCTAATGTAAAGAGGAACCGTGCACTTTGTTCGTGGTAATCAATGTAATTAAGACCAATTAGGATCAATGTAATTTGAATCTGCCTTGGTTCCACAAATTTTTGTTTTTCCATTTTTCCTTGCTTCCTGTGTTTTCAAATCCATGTGGCAAATGTTATGTGGATCTGTTTTTTAGACTTATATGGGGGTTTATATATCATTTAATTGAATAAATTCCTTTATTATTTATACTTTCACAATATATACGTATATCTTTAGAATTTTACCAATTTGTTCATATATTTGTGACTTCATCGTTATTATATATATATATTATTTTTTATATCTATAAAAATACAAAAATTTCATAACATTAATGTATCACAACTCGGTGATTTGTTGTCGTAGAAAAATGAACGTTTTACTGTTGTGCTTGTAAGAGTACGGAGATTTTTTTTCTAGATATAATTTAGGGGAATTGGGGACCGTATAAAAATTTTAAAGGTGTAACTTTTAAACAAATTATGGGAGCACTGTTTCATCAACATAATCTTAATTTTTACCCTATTTTGAACTCTTTTTAGTCTACAGTTCTTACTTATCTCCAACAAGTAAAAAATTAAAGTCCGTTTGAATCTCTATGGACACCCTGTATAATAAATGGAGTAATATATACGGTTATGTACACACAAATATCTCTCTATACTTATCTATGGTAGTATTAGTTTGTGATCGGTTACCAAACTGTTTGGTTTACGAACAGATCGGTTAAAGAACACTTTCGCGAGAGATTTTTATGTTCGGATAACGAACACCTCATAAAACAAAGCCAAGAAGAAGCAAGGCTGGATGTTTCAGATTTTCGGAGACGTATTTAATTGCATCTATTATCGACTTCGAAAACATTTTAACAGTTGTATATGTATAGCCTAATTAATTCTTGGGCTACCGGAGGTTGAGGTCCTACATAGAAACATTAATTTTTATATTTTGTGTCCCTTTTTAAAGAAATATATTTAATTGCAAATTAATTATTTTAATTGAAATTCAGTTCACAAATTATTAACAGATTCTAGGCTCCATTTGAACTTTATCGAGCCCTGCAGTAAATACGATCTTTTAGAGAATTAGAGTGTTTTGAAAGGTCAAAATCGCAAATTAATATTATTTAATGCCGTTGTTAATAAATATAATTCGAAACGTTTTACAAAGTGCACGTCATTTATATTTTTAAATACGCCCCGACGTAGACAAAGCCATCAAAATACGATCCGTCCATATTAAATAAGGACGTATATTAACGCGTATAAAAAGGGACGTATATAAAGGGAAGAATTATATTAACTTGTATACAATATTTAGTTATTATCATTTCATGTTGGAACGGATTAAGTTCGGTAACCGATCATCCACTGTATTATAATTTTGTGTTATAGTCTTTGTAAGAAATGATTAATGACTGGTTTTGAATGATCATATAAATTTACATGAAGTCAAAGGCTATAATAGATTAGAACAAATTTAATAGTTACCTTGTTAAAATACTACTGTAATTGACTTACATTAGAAATTTATGGTATTGACAGACTTTCCGAATTTTAATATTGAAATAAATTTGAGGTATGAAGAATCCATTACATTATATAAGTACTTATACACATATCGAAAAAAAAAAGTTCATGAAATAAGTATAAATTGAATCCTTTATGTTCACCTTCCTTAATTCAACGGATCAAAACACTTTCTAACAGTTATTACAAAAATATCTTTAACTTCCTTAATGCGTTTATTGCTAGAATGCAGACTACTCTGTTCCTAACAACAAAAACACCCGCGCTATTCAACATTAATTGACGATAATTCCTGATTTCCTTTTTGTTTTTCCATGATATGTTGTTGTTGTTGTTGCTTAATATACTTTTATTTTCAACTTTTTGTTAAATATTTTATTTTACATAATAAATAAATGTGTAAATGTTTACACTTTATTTTTTACTTTTATATTCATACTATTACTACTAACAAAATATGTATGGCTATGATTGAAAAGTGCGTTGTATCTTAGACTTTTCCCCGTTATTCTCAGCGGTTTTGAACAATCGAACATTTTATAATTTTACATTTTTTCACTTTTTAAAAATGTAATTACTGTATCTTTTTTTAATTTTCATTACATTTAATTTTATAATCCTATCCTAAACCCTTTTGTAGCTTTAATTATACTCACTCTTATGTAGTTTAGACTACAGTTCTTCTCTCTTATGGTACCTGAAGTTTTAGAAATACAAAATTAGATCTGGCATCAACTAGGAACCACGAAATGTCTTAACTATTCAACTGGCCCATCTTTTACATGAATAACAACTGGAATGCTACGTGACAGTTAGTTAATAAGCCTGTGGATAATATTTATAGCGATTTGAAGCTGTTTTGTCATCAGATATTTCTAGAAATCTCAAAGATTGCTAATACATTCTGTCTAAATGTATCCAGACTTGTTAAATAACACACAGAAATATTATTTTAGAAATTAAATTATTTTGTCGCCCTCAAAATAGGATTCATGTTGACGAATACAACTATACCTCGTTTGGCCTAATCCTCCATACATTCTTAATAGGCTGATTGAGGTATATCACCAGCTCCATTCCGCAAATTTTCTTGTATGGCCAGTGTTGCCAGATTGGGGACAATTTTAATTCAGATTATTTGACTGTCACCAATTTTTAAAATAGTATGATTCGTCTTATTTTCAGAATTTTTAATCTATTTTTAAATAAGCCGAATATTTCTGTTTAGAAAAAGCGGTGACAATCAACAATCTGGGTACAAAAAAGTCCCCAATTCGGCAACACTGTTTATGGCCTCAATGAACTCAAAACGCCTTCCTTGACGTGGTAATTCAGCTTCGGGAACAGGAGATAGTCACACTGAGCCATATCAAGCGAGTACGATGCTTGGTAGATGATATTCATTGTGCTTTTGACCAAACACTCTTGCACAACGAAAACTTTGAGCGATGGTGCATTATCATGGCCCAAAACACATACGAAATTTCGGCGATTTTTAAGAGGCTCTTTCACTCAAGCGAAAACACCTGTTTCCTAATGTTAATCCTATGGAAGAATTTTTTTTTTTTTTTAAGCACGCTTGCGTTTCAATATTTTTAAACTTTTTCCCTTTTTTCATCGGCTACCTGAGATCAATTTGTACAAAAACCGTTTTTCACCTTTTCGATTTTCTTTGCAGATTTTTTTTTTAAATGAGAAAACTTTCACTTTCGATACCGGTCCTGAAAGTAAAAGTAACCCAATATTGAAAAATATTGATATGCAAGCGAACTATCTTAAAAAATTTCTTTTATAGGATTAACATTAGTGAACGGGTGTTTTCGCGTGAGTGAAGCAGCCCAACCCGACACAGAAGTAAGATATTCGACACACGAAATTTCATTTGAAACACAAAATTTAAGCAAAGTCTTTGTTCAACTATTTTTTTATAGTTAAAAATCGCACAGCACTGAAACATAATGACTAAAAAAACAGCTGATATCAACACACTAAGTCACAAATGTATCTCAAATTCCGCTTTATAACTCGGTACAGTGTTTTCCGCTTACAAGAAAAAAATGTTATGATACCTTTTACGGTCGCATTTTAAATGATAAATTCCAGGTACTTTTTACACAGAATGTATATCTATATCATTCCGCTTTGCTTGCTATACTAGATATTCCAACAAATTTTTAGTTAAAAATCTAATAAAATCTTGAAAATCTGCAGGCCAGGGATTAGGGATGAGCTCCTTAAAATGCTCTTCAAACCAGTCATTAATAATTTTGGATGGGTGCACAACGCAGTTATCATCTAGGAACAAATATTTGTCCATAAATGAATTCTCATAAAAATAGCAAGAGAAAGACAATTTCTGTTTTTCCAAAATTTTAATGTAGTCATGCTGATTTAATGTCTTATTAATTTCAAAAGGATCCTTAGAACATCAAGCACCTCTCCGTTTCTTGTGCTTGTTAAAACCTTGAATTCAGTCCCCACGAAAAGTTTCATTTGGTATGCTTACACATATTTTATTTCTGGCATCATTACAACAGAGGCAAAACCGTGACTCGTCAAACCTGATGACTTAATTTCCAGTCCGCTGAAGTCTAGTTTTAACGAAATTCAACCAGCGTCGGCACAGCGTCGCGCAGGGACCTGGCAGATCAGTTAGTGGGAACCAACGTATACTACAATACTAGACAAATAAAATTTATTTTTAAATTATGCGTATCATAGAATAATATGTAAATAGATAATAAAATGTATAAAAAACCGTTACTTTTACATTTAATAATATTTATTATGTGCATTCACGTTTACTTTCAGGATCATCAAATCTATATATTCCCCAACAATTATATCAACTTTCCCTTTAATAAATAATGTTAATACTCACTTTCTTCTCACGAATAAACATTTACAAAAAAACTAACTAAAAAAATATTATTCTATACAGAGGAAACGTTATTTCAAATAATATACAGAGATTCCGGGACCCTAAAAAGGCCCCAATTGGAGCAGGACGTTTGCCCGATGGTTGCGCCGGCCCTGAATTTAGCCTATTGCAGGCGTAACTTTTTGTGTTCACATGTTGACATGCGTGATTTCCGTAGCACTGTGCCCCATATATCCATATTATGTAGGTCCATCCTCAACTTCGTTCAAAAATTGGAATGTGGAACCAGCATTGATGCTTTTCAGTAATTGCCGCCTTATTGAGAAACAGTCTGTCAGCACTTGACTTAATAGAGGAGACCAGGGCTAGTGGGCGCAGTTTTTAGTTATTAATTATTATTTATTTTTTGTTTAAGTTTTTTATGAAAATTTAACTGTACTTTTAAAGAACAGGCAGAATCACCCAACAGGAGCACCCACCAAATTTGGCATAGGTTCATTGCTCCGGCGGAAAACCCTATGCACCACCAAGTAAAACCGCCGCCAAGAAAACAGGCCTTAAGAACAGGCATTGGGTTATAAATACCCGGAGTTTTGAGTTTGTAGCTTTTGTAGTTTATGTTTAGCGGAAGCCTAAATTAAAAGGAAAATTGTGCGCCAACCTACCTCTTCACGGGGCAAGTTGCCTATACCTATGGGGTAAGTTAGCACAAGTTTATAAAAAATTAAATGAAACTCAAATAAGACATGCAGTTAAGCGAAATCAATTTCATTATTACCAGAAAATTTAAACAAAGGCATTATAGCTGTACAATGTAAAATCTAAATTATACAGACATAAAAATAATGAATAAAACGTTAACATTGAGAAACTTCTATCTTACTCTATAACATCCCCAGAGTTACAGTTGTCACAAATAAAAAATCGAGTGTCTCCGTTTGGGCAAGCCTCGTGTGCCCAACATCTTGCATTGCAACCACTTTTCTCGTTGTTTGCTGTTTTTCAAGCTACCAGCATACACCAAACACCGAGCCAACTTGCCCCGTGTTCAATGCGCCTACTAGCCCCATAATAAATTTCTTCACAAAAGGGACACGTAATCCTCTAAGCATAAATAATCCAAGGAAATCACATATGGCGTAGGTATAGTTAATCATGCACTAAGAAAAACTGCACAAGTTAAATCGCAATTATTAAGATGAGTATTAGAAATTATAAAAAGAATGAAGCAACAAAAAATTACTTATGAGTGCAAAAAACAGAAAAATCGTAATAAATGTTCACTGCACGTAGGAAACGCTGTAAAACTACAGTGGACATTGTAAAAAGCAATAAGAAAGGTACTCTGTGAGTGGTTGCGTAATCTATCCACAAACAGGCAATTTATGAGGACTGCGCCTACCTACCCCTGTAGCCAACTAGCCCCGGTCGCCCCTAAACTTCAGGAATTTCAGGAGATCTTCCTTGAGTATTTTCTTTCGGCTGAAGTCCGCAAGTTGATTTTATGTCGATCGTAATTCTTTTCACTTCGTAAAAACGCGTTTCACTTTACATCATATCTATACATTTCCCGCAATTATATCAACTTACCTTGTAAGAAATAAAGTAAATCTCACGAATAAGCATTTACAAATAAATCTAAATAAAAAATATTATTCTATACAGAGGAAAACATTATTTCGAATTATACAGAGATGTGCCGGGCCCTTAAAAAGACCCCAATTAGAGCAGGACGCTTGACCGATGGTTACGCCGGCCCTGAATTTAGCCTATTGCAGGAGTAGCTTTTTGTGCTCACATGTTTATATGCAGTCCGGGTGCTACGGTTGAGAAAACTGCAAATCGTGATAGTGATATGAATATACCGATTGGAGTATCTACTATATATTAATACAAATCATTTCAGAAGGGAGGCATCGCGTAAAGTCGTGGGAATTCAAGATGACGGCTGTTATTCAAAATGACGTCATTTTCTGAATATTCTTACTATCCATTTTATAAATGTGTGTTTAAGGTCGATTTCGATGTTTTTAACGTCAAAAATTTCGCTTTTAATACTTTCCGTCATAGTTGAATGAGTTTATGAATTCAGTTTGTCTGCTAGTTTGTTTGTCTGTCTGCTTGCCATTCCATGCTCTAACTCGCTTAAATATCACTACTCGCTTAAATTCACTCAGATTGGTTTATAATTTATATAAGTTATTGAAGTTTACAATAAAATATTCCAAATAAAAATTAAGTGTATAGGTTTTATAGTCCATTTATAGGGCCCTCAAAAGAATTTCATTATGTTATTGTCTATTAATCCGGGTGCTACGGTTGAGAATACTGCAAATCGGGAGAAGAATATACCGATTGGTGACTATCTACTTTATATTAATACAATCCATATAAGAGGGGGAGGCATCACGTAAAATCGTAGGAATTCAAGATGGCGGCTGTTATTCAAAATGGCTTCATTTTTCTGAATTTGCTTACTATCCATCATATAAATGTGTGTTTCAAGTCGATTTTGAAGTTTTTAACATCAAAATTTTCGTTTTTAATACTTTCCGCCATAGTTGAATGAGTTTATGAATTCAGTTGTCTGTTTGTTTGTCTGTCTGTCTCTCTTCTTACCATTCCATGCTCTAACTCGTTAAATTCAGTCAGATTGCCATGTAATTTATATATGTTATTGAAGTTTACAATAACATGTTCCGAATAAAAATCCAAGTGTATAGGTTTTATACTCCGTTTACAGGGCACTCAAAAGAATTCCATTATGTTATTGGCTATGGGGGGGGGGGGAGAGTTTGCGATGTTTTTTAATCATGTTATACTCTCTGAAACACATTCAAATTGACATACATCTGTGAGGTGCACTACAAGATACTTACTATAGAATAAGGCGTGCATAATATTTATCGTTTATTTAGAGTGACATACCAAAAAAAGAATACGTGCGTTTGTAATTCGTGTATAAATTCTTTAAAGATCATCAGTTAAATCAATTGTTATTTGTGGAGCGGCTAGGTATGAAAAAAACTGCCTTTTGTGATAAAGATATCCCGAATGGTCTGTATCTATTTCATATTAATACAATGCATGTAAGAAGTTGAGGCACCGTGAAAATTCATAAGAATTCAAGATGGCGGCTGTTATTCAAAATTGTTTGCATTTTTATTCTTATACATCATATAAAAGTGTCTATGATGTCAATTTCGATATTTTTAAAATGAAAAATTCCCTTTTTTATCAGAAATACGCTTAAAATGAAAATAGGACAATTATTAAAGTATTTTTGTAATTTATAGTGAGTAAAATGAAAGGAATAAATAAATAACAAAAATATATTTTTACTAATACCTTAATTATACAAGATATTGAAAAAATTGCATTTTACATTTAAAGTTAGAGAATATAAAAACTTCACTTTGTATCATCATATTTCTCACATTCGTTTTTGCAGTTGCACAATAATGTGCAAGAAAGTCCAACCTTTCTACAGGCACACTTATTTTTACAGATTTTGCACATACATTTTACATCAAACACACTTTCACAAAATGAATAGTATGAAAATTGTAAGAACTCCAGAAAATTACGCCAGTTTGATAAACAACCGTCATCTTGAATTCCTTCGATTTGGCGCGATGCCTCCCCCTCTTTTATGGATTGTATTAATATAAAGTAGATACTCAAAAATCAGTATATTCTTCTCATGATTTGCAGTTTTCTCAACCGTAGCACAAGCACTAATAGACAGTAACATAATGGAATTCTTTTGAGGGCCCTGTAAACGGACTATAAAAGCTATACACTTCAATTTTTATTCGGAACATGTTATTGGAAACTTCAATAACATATATAAATTACATGACAATCTCAGCGAATTTAAGCGAATAGCGTTATTTGATCAAGTTAGAGCATGGAATGACAAGCAGACAGACAGACAAAAAGCAGACAAACTGAATACATAAACTCATTCAACTATGACGGAAAGTATTAAAAACGAAATTTTTGACGTTAAAAACATCGAAAACGGCCTGAAACACACATTTATATAATGGATAGCAAGCAAATTCAGAAAATGACGCCATTTTGAATAGCAACCGCCATTTTGAAATCCTATGACTTTACGCGACGCCCCTCTCTCTTATATGGATTGTGTTAATATAAAGTAGATACTCACCAATCGGTATATTCATCTCACGATTTGCAGTTTTTTTAACCGGAGCACCCGCACTAATAGACAATCAAGTAATGGAATTCTTTTGAGGGCCCTGTAAACGGACTACAAAACCTATACACTTCTTTTTTATTCGGAACATGTTATTGTAAACTTCAATAACATATATGAATTACATGACAATCTGAGTGAATTTAAGCGAGTAGCGATATTTAAGCGAGTTAGAGCATGGAATGGCAAGCAGGCAGACAAACAAACAAACAGACAAACTGAATTCATAAACTCATTCAACTATGACGGAAAATATTAAAAGCGAAATTTTTGACGTTAAAAACATTGAAATCGACCTGAAACACACATTTATATGATGGGTGGTAAGAAAGTTCAGAAAATGACGCCATTTTGAATAACAGCCGCCATCTTGAATTCCCACGACTTTACGCGATGCCTCCCCCTCTGAAATGCATTTTATTAATGTAAAGTAAATACTGACCAAACGGTATATTCTTATCACGATTTGCAATTTTCACCATATTTTAATCGTATAGCACTCGGACTTATGTGTGACTTCCTTAACACTATGCTCCATATGCCTATATGATGTAAATCCATCCTCAACTTCGTTCAGAAATTGAAATGTGGACCCTGCACTGATGCTTCTCATTAATTGGCGATTTGTCAGCACTTGACTTAATGAACTTCATGAATTTCAGTCATTGAGTATTTTCTTTCGGCTGCAGTCCGCACGCTGATTTGATGTTGACCGTAACTCTTTTTCACTGCGTAAAAACGCGTTTCACTGTACTCTGCGATACACCAACAATTTCAGTCACTTCTGAATTATGTGCTTTTTAACACCCAAAAAACAGTTACTCATTTTTGACAGTCTAGTACTTCTTTATTTCGGCCCATCTTACGACGTATAAAAGCTATAATCACAAAGAAGGCCAGCTATCACAAATTCTTTAGATTATGCTCTTCTCGATCTACTTATAAATTTATTTGACTTCCACATTTAGTACCATTTATCACAGAAAACTCAACACCGCGGGTGTTCTCCGTGAGTGTTCTAATTTTTCCGGTATATGTACATAGAACCCGAAAATACAGCATATTTGGTAATTTATTAATTTTTCTCTTGTTTTATAATAACTATTTGTTTTTAAATACTCTGAAATACTTTGTAACTCAGTCTTTGAGAAATATTCCATATATGTTTCATTAACATCCTAATTCCATTTATAGAAATCCCTCAGTACATACAAATTTGTTGTTTCATTTTTACAGGTAGATTTCGTGCCCCGTATATGGGGGCTTACATGATTAGTAAAAGTGCTGCTGTTGCATTTACTGAAGTATTATGCCAAGAAATGCGGGCTTTTGGTGTGCGTGTCATATCTATTGAACCAGAGTTCTTTAGGTAAGTGAATGTTTAACTTGTTCGGGGCCTTATTAATATGACATATATTTACATTAACAATTATTATGTCTTAACAGCAATTTTTACAATCTTTTAACTTACCCAACCTGGTTTTTGTATGTAAAGAGAAAATTTTGTAATCCCTTTTTTAATTTCCTGAAATGCTAAAACTACGTTCACAGGTTTGTTTTTGATAGCAATACAACACATTAATATTTTTAAGAAATTAATTCGAACTTAATACATGGATTTCAAGGCATTTTGTCGTTAGTCCGTTACAGGTGATAAATCCCCAAACATTCTCTGTAACCCTTACAATTGTATACGCGATAAAACAATAATTTATTTAATGATGCGCCAATAAATGCTTACTAATATATGCTAAATGGCTGCGAAACTACAACAACGTAACATTTTAAAGACTAAAAAGTAAACAATAAATTATAAGCAATAAATATAATATTTAAAAATACACTTTTATCATTTAATAGTTTAATATTAGTTAATTTACAATTGATAAATCATTTTCAAAATCAAAAAATATGGTTAAAATAATATTTGTTTTTTATTTCCTGTTACCTTATCTTATAAAAGAAACTGAGCAAAATTTATATATATTTTTAATAAATTCCTTTCCTTGCGCTTTATATCAAACTTAAACAAAACAGTGAATTTTTCATAATCGAGTTTGATGTCCAAGTCAAATTAATTTATTTTAAAGGAAATTGTTGGCAAAAACGTTAATTGCAGTCAAAAAATTATGTATGATTTTAGAGATGAAAATTGAATGCTTATAAAAGAGTGTTTGTGAAAAAAATGTTTTTACTTTTATACTAACTGTTATTATCTGCATATAATAGTGGTGTATGAAAATTGAATGCTTATAAAAGAGTGTTTGTGAAAAAAATGTTTTCACATTTATATTAATTGTTATTATCTGCATATAATAGTGGTAGTGTATGTCTATATATTATTTATTATATCTTCATTTGTATTTCAGTATTTAACATTCAAACCATAAAAATAGGATTTGCTTAAATTTCTTAGAAAAGTTGGTTTAATTTAATACAATATTTCATGTCAGTATTTTTCCAACATGTAACCAATATAAAGTGTGTCCACGTATAACCTGACCGACCTTTATTTTCGCAACCGTTGGTCCTAGATGCATACTTCCAATTACAAAAAATGGTTTAAATAAGGTAAAGAATCATTTTTAAAGGGATTTGGGTCAAGAAAAAAAATTATAAAAAAAATACGAAATTTAGATTTTTATACGGTCCCCCAGTCCTATAAGTGATATTTAGTAACAATTTACTGTGACACTAACAAGTAAGACAAAAAAAAGTCCCCTTTATCTAATATTAAAATTGACCGAGTTATGAAACTTTGAAATGCATGACTTATACCACTTTTTTGCATATGAAAACAGATGATTTCGACTATTCTTTCAGGGGTAGTGTATAAAGTACTTAAACTTATTTCAAGGTATCTGCGCTTTGAAAGAAATCGTACAAATATTACGATTAAATTTATTAGTTAAGCTTCAGATTAGTTAAAATAATTGTATTTTAACATATGTTTTATTTTGTAAGGATCTGAGGCTATGATTTCTTTTAACTAAAATTATGTTATTTTCATAAGGTTTTGTTTCACTTGCAATGATCGTCTTTATAGTTTAAAATTTGTACTGGAACTTTAACTTACTTTCAAATGTCCGATCGAAGTTAAATTTTACATACTGACTTAAATCCGATGATAATGCAATATTATTATGATTTTCAACTCTTACCATCTTATACATACTTATTTTAGAGGATAACACAAAATAATTCGGATAGATTACCGTCAAGAAGTTTAAGAAAGAGTTTTAGATTAGATAACATAAACCTGCGATGGTTGTGTTTTTTAACTTTTATAATTGCATTTTATGTATTTTTTAACGCTGAATGAAAAAATTACCTTTACTTTTAACCATCATGTAAAGATTTTTCGCAAATCGTAAATTTCAAGGTTAAAAAATAGCGAAAAATCTGATACTATGAAATAGATGTAAGACTTTTTTATTCAGTTTAATTTTATTTAATTCAATAATTTATTAGATTTTTTAGCTTATACTGGGTTTCTTACAGCTAAACAGCTCGGGGTCCGATGAGGTTGGGAGGGGAGGGAGGATCAATTTTAACTTTAAGCTTTTTAACATTGAAATTTGCGATTTGAGAAAATTTCTGACGTGATGGTTTAAAATGAAGGCCATTTTCGGATTCAGTGCTAAAAAATACATAAGAATCAATTTTCAAAAGCTAAAAAACATGCCACAACCCAAAATTTGAAAGACAGTGTAATCTAACAGCATTTTAAAATATGTATAATTTTGTAAAGAATTGAGGCTGTTGTTTTTCATCTGTTATTTTTATCCTCTTATAATGTTCAGTACAAATTGTACATTTTGCAGTAATATGCCAGAATGATTAAAGATTTCAAATTTATATTGCAATGCTAATTTTACTCTCAACCATTTCTTTAAGATATCTGACGAAATTATATTTCTACTAAATTTGTGAATGACCCCGAATATGCAGCAAAAAATATACTCCAACTTTAAACAGCTATTACTCGGTCAATTTTAATCGTAGAATAACGGGACTTTTTTGTCTTACTTGCCAGTGTAACAGAGAAGTTTTACTAAATATAACTTATAGGACCGGGGGACCGTCAAAAAATTTAGATTCGGTAATTCTTCACTAAATTGTTTTTTCGCTTCAAACTTTTTTATCTTAACCCTGCACCTAATTATGACCATTTTTACTTTCTTCTATCTTTACAAGAAGAAAGTATTGGATTCATGAAAATTTTCGAATTCCGGTTTTCGACGGATTTACACGTTTTAGGGGTCGAAAATAAAGGTCGGTCAGGTTATACGTGGACACGCTGTATAGCCAACCTAAAAAAAATACTGTTTAATGGATTTCAGCTACTGCAGATTATTTTAATTATGCAACTTATTTATTTATTTCATTTCTAGAACCCCGATGTGTTCTGAAGAATATTTTAAGAATGTCATGAAAGAATCGTTTTCTGATATTGAAGAAGAAGTCATGTCAGCCTATGGTAAAAACTATATTGAAAAAGCCAAGGAAATATACAAGAATGTTATGATAAACCATTCTCCAAATGTCAAACTTGTTTATGATGCCATAGAAGCGGCAGTTACACTTCAGAATCCCTGTGACATATACAGGCCTGTAAGGAACATTTATATGAAATGTTTGCTTATGCTTGGAGAAAGAGTCCCTTTTGTGTTACGTGAGGTCGCTGTCAAGATGGCGCTTTCAATATCTGGATTACCTTCTCCTAAAAAGGGATTGAATGTCATTTCTGGATTGTTTAATATGTAGATAAGTTGAATTGTAGTTTGTAATCTACCTGAAATCCTAGGAAAATCTGCTAAAAAATAACACTTCGTCTTTCAATTCTTGAAGTGAATTGTTTAACACAATTATAGTATATTTCGCAGTATATTTTCAAAGCAGAGGCGCAATTATGGGTGGACTAGGTAGGTAAATTCCCACTCCCTTTCAGGAATTAGTTTTTTTTTTTTTTCAGAACGTATCAGTCATCATATATGTCTAATTTAAAAAAAAAAAACTTTTAAAATAACTTAGTATATATATCTAAAATACAAACATTACCATTAAAAAATTAATTTAAATACAGAAATTAATAACTATTAATAATATTTGCTAAAGCCTTGCTGTTACAACTTTCTCACCAGTAACGTATAAGATGTCTAAAGAAGATTAAAAGAAATGTTTGCTCTCTCCAAACAAAAATTTTCAACCCCCGAGAAAGTTCTGAAATGATGCCCCTGGTTCAAAGGCATGTTGAAATCAGCGATGTTACATGACAATGCTTCTCTAGTAGGTATGCAATATTATTAGTAATATCCATTATGATATTCAATATAGGCAACGTTTTGCCTTATCTTGTCTAATATTGTCATGAAATAATGTCCTACAATCCATCAAGAATGTTTACTTTTGCCAATATTGGTGCAATGATAGAAAGAAGCATTTAGCCCATTAAACGATAATACTTCTTAAGTAAAACCGATAGTTCTGAAATATTAGAGATCCACTACGAACTATTTTTAATGTAAAGCCAATACTTCTGTGAATTAGAGGCATTTTATACCAATACTTACAATGCAAAATCAATATTTAATGAATACTTGAGGTAAATACAATATCAGCCAAAATAATCAATATACTAAAGACTGATTTGTCACAGGAATACAGTGTCATCGAAAAATAATGCCTAGAGTTTAAATAATTGTTACAAAAAAAAAAAAAAACTATGAAAGGTAATTTATTGGTTTTAGTCTTATAACGTGCGGCAATTTTTTTTTTCATACTTTAGTATGTTTCAATGTGAGCACCGTTCGGTGTGCAGAAGGAGCAAATGTGTGCAATGTGAGCACCAGGAGCAGTTTGACCTGGATAAGTTCTCCGAAAAAGCCGCTGTACACTGACTACTGACTTTGACTCCACATACCAAATCACGCACTGTGCTTTTTGTTGCACGGTCAACATCGTACTGCGCTTTTCGTTGCACGGTCAACATCGTACTGAGCAGCTGCAGTCCGTCGCAACGGCTGACCTTGACGACTGCGCAACTAATCCGCGCATAACACAGACACGCAGACGAATTCTGGAGAACTAAAACCAAACTTGCGTTCATCAGTTATCGTGTAGAAAAAGAATTACTCATTTAACATAAAAAGTTTCGATGTTATGATTTTTTTAAATCTAGGCATTATTTTTCGATGACCCTGTATTATCGGTTCGAATATATTCCGAAATCAATGAGTTTTGCTGTAAATAGATAATGCTTTTGAATTCTTTTTTTCTAATTCTATAACCTTCTTCGTGAATGAAACAGTGCTTACGAAAAATTTAAAATTTCGCATTGTTTCATGTGAAAATCTTTAATTATCTATATTTTAAAAGATTGATGTTGTTTTAAAAGATCATAATTTTATCTATTTTGCTAAATACCTAATAGTCCAGGCAATAGGGAATTTTACCTAGCAAAATTAATGGTAGTACTGGAAACCGGCTTTCTAGATGTTTTTTGGGTCGCTGAATCCGAATTTGTAACTTTCCACCAAAATTTCTTCCAGCAACCTGCCCAAATTTTGGTAAAAACCGCCCAAAAAGGGTTTTTATTAAAAAATTCCATTTTTTTATTGTTTTAGAGAAAAAGTATCTAAAAATTCAGAAAGTAGACAAAATTTCCAACAAATTAGATATATGACATTATGACTTAGGATGAAGGGGAAGGGGGGATCTGCCTCGGAACATGCGCGCGGTGCTGCGTAAACTAAGTTGCGCAATTCCACTTAACCACTCACAAGTTTACATTCGCTTTCCCATCTCCCCTCCGAACTTTCTCTATAAGGTTTACTTTAAGATTTTTGAGTCGCTGAATCCAAATTTTTAACTTTCCCCCAAAAATCCCCCCCCCAAAATAGTTGTTTTTAACTTAAATTTCTTATTGTTTTAGGGGAAAAGCATTACGAAATTCAGAAACTAGACAAAATTTGCAACAAATAGGATATATGACATTATGAATTAGGATGAACGGGGAGGGTGAGGGCTGCTTCTGAACATGCACTGCGGCGCTAGGTGCACTAAATTATGAAGTCCAGGCAATAGGGGATTTTATCTGGCAAAATTAATACTAGTTCTGAATTTCGACTCAATTATGTTTTTTGGGTCGCTGAATCCAAATTTGTAACTTCCCACCAAAATTTCACCCGGCAACCCCCAAAAAATTGATTTTTTGAAAAAATTTGGTGTTTGAGAAAAGCGCTCAGGGAATGTTCCGAGGCAGCCCCCTCTCCAGGGGCGGATCCAGAGAATCGTTTTGGGGGGGGGGGGGCGATACCGAGTGACATATAATCAACGTAGTCATACTTTCTGTTGCTCAAATCCTTCTTTGCAGTTAATTATTAAATGAATATGAAATTAATGCGATTTAAAAATATTACAGACTCTCGATTATCCGACATCCGATTAACCGAAACACTCGGTTATCCAGCACTCTTATTTTATAATCCACCCTCTCCGCAAAATATCGTTTATTGTTACTTATTAGGTCGTAAAATTAAAAACGTTATAACAGAATTTATTTATTAAATGTCTTTTTTTTCTTTTTCTGTTTACTCTTATACTATGGTAATTATTTATCTTATTTTTTGTTCTTTAAGTTATGGTAAACAACATTAATAACACAACCCTGCGATGATTATCTTTTTAAACTTTTGATAATTGATTTTGATGTAAGACTTTTTAAAAATTTGCGATTTATGGAAAATCCTAACGCGATGACATGGTAAAAAATGAAGATCATTTTTGGATTCAGCACTTAAAAATACATAAGAACCAATTATCGAAAGCTGAAAAACATAACCATCACATCCATTTTTTAATATCAGATTTCTGAAAGAAGATAATCTCTAAAAAAGGATCCCCTTCAGAAATCTGACGGGCCTTTAACATACTAGAAAGTCAAAATGTGTCATCTAAGTGGTGTGTATACCTCTTCACTGACGCGGATCTAAGGAAGGGGGGGAGAGATCGCCCCGATCGCCACCCCCCTTTGGATAAAAAAATATAAATCCACCGATTATCGCGAATTTCGACAAATAGTCGCCGGAAAAAATCAATTTCGTCAATCGTTCGCAAAAAAATCCGCGAATTTCGTCAAAGGATCACGCAAAAAAAAGCGAATTTCGTCTAAGGATCGAGCATAAACGTGAATTTCATTAAAGAAGCGCGGAAAAAACGTGAATTTCGTAAAGGACCACGAAAAAAAACGCAAATTTTGTCAAAGGATCGCAGAAAAAACGCAAATTTCGCCAAAGGAACGCAGAAAAAAACGCTAATTTCGCCAAACAATTGCGAAAAAAAAAGCTAATTTCGCGAAAGAATCGCACAAAAATGCGAATTTCGTCAAAGAATCGCGAAAAAAATACGCTAATTTCGTCATAGGTCCGCGGAAAAAACGCACAAGTAGCACCAGGAGGAGATTCCCCTAGGTGCGCATCCACAGGGAGGGGGGGGGGTCGATCGGGCGGTCGCTCCCCCAAGATATAAATCCAATGTTTTTATCGGCAGTTTTCGCGGAACAGACAGAGCAAACGAAAATACTTTTCAGGTGTCAATGGTAAACCTCACTGACGTTTCGGCAGTTAGTGAACAAAATAGGATTATATCCTGTCAAAAGGCATATGGTGCCATAATTTTTGACACTAATGGGTTGAGGTGGGGACGATGCCATTTCGTGTACCTTTTGTTGAATCTCTACAACAGAAATTGACAACGTTATGCGGATCCCTTTAAAGTGTTGAAACTTTTTCGTTCTTTCAAAGAAGCTGCAATTCTAATTTCTGTATAACGATATTTTTGAGGAGTGCTTTATTGTTTGAGAAAAGAATGGGATTCATAGCATTTTCCAAAGAAAGAAAGAAACAAGAAAAATAAAGGTCGAAAAATTCAAGCATCTTAATGTTTTCTGAAGAAAACCAATAATGTGTTAAAAATATACTGTTATTTCCACCCACATTGGTAATTTTCAAGGGTATTTCATGAATGAAAAAAAGAAGATTATGTCCTAATCCTAGTCAGTTTAAAGCTAAAATGAGTATGGTGTGTTGATTTCTTAATAACCAAATAGGTAATTTAAATTAAAATAATAAAACTTTATAAAAAATCACCATAAAATAAAAGCAAATCATAGAACGCGTTTCGAGCTAAAAATATAACAGTTCGTCATCAGCTACAGTAAACACGTGTCCGTAAGCGGACAATGTCAAAAATGAACTGAAAGGGAGCGAATGCTGCAAAGAATGCGACAGATGGCGCTAGCTGAAAGGGGACCATACAGAAGAGAAAAGTGTTGCCAAAACAACAGAAGAGAAATTGATAGGGAAAAATGGAAATAAAAGAAATAAACAAAATTAAAATAAAATAAAAGAAGTAAATTAAAAAATATAAATAATAATAATAAATAAATAAATATAAAAGAATAAAACAAGAAAAAACCAAAAGATCCCCCCCCCTTTTTTTGCAAAATAAAAATAAAAGAAACAAGAGAAGAGGGAAAAGAATTACAAAAGTAATTTCCACGCTGGAGATAGGAAAGGAGATGATGGGAGATCATTGACAAGATTAGCAGAATTTTTAGAAATAAAATATGCTTCATGAAAATCCAAGTGAGAGGGAGAGGCAGGGGAAGAAATAATTTTGGCCATGGGGAAATTGAAACAATGACTGGAAGACCAACAGTGAGAAGCAATCGAAGATTTAGAGATTTCTTGATTTGCAATATACCTCTGATGCTCACCTAATCTGAATTTTAAAGCTCTCTTTGTTTGACCAATATAACCTAAATTGCAAGAGCAAGGAATAAAATAAACACCCCACCGGTTCTCAGTAGGAATAGGATCTTTTAGAGAAGAGAATTTAATTTTATACATAGGTTTGAAGATAACTTTAAAATTAAAACGAGAAAGGATTTTATCAATTTTAAAACTGAGAAGAGAATAAAAGGGCAGAACTATTATAGAGTTAAAATTAGGAGGATTATTTGAATCAGAAAAAGGACGTTTAGGCTTATTAAATTTATACAAAGGTTTATCAGTCAAAGAGGGATTATAACCACGAGCAAGGGCAAGAGATTTGAGATAATTAATTTCATAAGAGTCAGAACAAATGCGTAACACCCTAAAAACAAAAGTATAAAAGGACGCCACTTTTTGTTGAGGAGGATGATTTGAAAAAGCATGAGGAGGAAGAGATACAGCGAAAGGTTTTCTATAAACGGAGGTAGGGAACCGATCTGGGTGTTTCGAAACCAAGACGTCAAGAAAAGGAAGAGAATTGTTCTCTTCGACTTCGAGAGTAAATTGAATACAAGGATAAGCAGAATTAACAAGAGAAAGGAGATTAGAAAGATCCAGGTCAGAGGGAATTAAAATGAAAGTATCATCAACATGCCTAAACGAGAAAGAAAATTTATATAAAGTGAAGAGTTTTTCTTCAATAAAATGCATATAAATTATCACATAAAAGAAGAGGCAGTGGATTACCCATGGCCAAACCCTCAGTTTGAGAATAGAAAGAATTATTAAACTGAAAAGCAGTTTGCCTGACACAAATACTAACTAAATGCAGGATTTCATCAATCTCCATGGAAGAGTAATGAAATTCGCGCAACCTTCTTTCCAAACAATCTATTGCCCCTTTAACAGGCACGTTAGTGAAAAGGGATTTAACATCTAAGGAAACCATTATATAATTGCAAGGAGAAAGGCGTTTAATTTTATCAACAAAGTCAAAAGAGTTTTTCACAGTGTGAAAGTTAGTGGAAGATAAAGGAGCGAGTAACTTAGAAAGAAACTTGGCAAGTTTATAAGAAGCAGTACCAATATTGGAAACGACAGGGCGAAAGGAAAGAGTAGGTTTATGGACCTTAGGAAGAGCATAGAAACGAGCACAATTAGCGATAGAAGGGGTGGCCAAACGATTGGTGTTATCATTAAGAAAGACAGAATTTTTAATGGCATGCTTAATATCAGAGAAATGCTTAGTAGAAGGATCCTTCTTTAATTTGGAATATGGACCAGAGTTTAACATAGATTCAACGTGGGAAATATAATCAGATTTATTGAGAAGAACTGTTTGACCGCCTTTATCAGCCTTGCTAATAAGAAGGTTAGGAACGGAATTAAGTTCCTCATGCTATTTTAAATCATCCTCCTCAACAAAAAGTGGCGTCCTTTTATACTTTTGTTTTTAGGGCGTTACGCATTTGTTCTGACTCTTCTACTCTGAATAATGAAATTAATTATCTCAAATCTCTTACCTTTGGTCGTGGTTATCATCCCTCTTTTATTGATAAAGCTTTGTATAAATTTAATAAGCCTAAATGTCCTTTTTTCTGATTCAAATAATCCTCCTAATTTTAACTCTATAATAGTTCTGCCCTTTTATTCTGTTCTCTGTTTTAAAATTGCTAAAATCCTTTCTCGTTTTAATTTTAAAGTTATCTTCAAACCTATGAATAAAATTAAATTCTCTTCTCTAAAAGATCCTATTCCTACTGAGAAACGGTGGGGTGTTTATTTTATTCCTTGCTCTTGCAATTTAGGTTTTAATGGTCAAACAAAGAGAGCTTTAAAATTCAGATTAGGTGAGCATCAGAGGTATATTGCAAATCAAGAAATCTCTAAATCTTCGATTGCTTCTCACTGTTGGTCTTCCAGTCATTGTTTCAATTTCCCCATGGCCAAAATTATTTCTTCCCCTGCCTCTCCCTCTCACTTGGATTTTCATGAAGCATATTTTATTTCTAAAAATTCTGCTAATCTTGTCAATGATCTCCCATCATCTCCTTTCCTATCTCCAGCGTAGAAATTACTTTTGTAATTCTTTTCCATCTTCTCTTGTTTCTTTTCTTTTTATTTTGTAAAAAAAAAGGGATCTTTTGGTTTTTTCTTGTTTTATTCTTTTATATTTCTTTATTTATTATTATTATTTATATTTTTTAATTTACTTCTTTTATTTTATTTTAATTTTGTTTATTTCTTTTATTTCCATTTTTTCCCTATCAATTTCTCTTCTATTTTTTATGCAACACTTTTCTCTTCTGTATGGTCCCCTTTCAGCTAGCGCCATCTGTCGCATTCTTTACAACATTCTCTCCCTTTCAGTTCATTTTTGACCTTGTCCGCTTACGGACACGTGTTTACTGTAGCTGATGACGAACTGTTATATTTTTAGCTCGAAACGCGTCCTATGTTTTGCTTTTATTTTATGGTGATTTTGTACAAAGTTTTATTATTTTAATTGCTTCATATCGCCAGTTTTCGGTGCTGTTTCGCTGTCAACTTGGTAATTTGTTCTTCCCTTCTTTGCCCCGATCTAACCCCCCCCCCCCCCGGTGGATGCCCGCCTAGGGGGATCTCCTCCCAATTCGCGTTTTTTCAGCGATTCTTTCGCGAAATTCGCGCATTTTTTCGCAATTCTTTGAAGAAATTCGCATTTTTTTAGAGATCTGTTGACGAAATTAGCGTTTTTGCGTGATTCTTTGACGAAATTCGCGATCCTTTGACGAAATTGTCGTTTTTGCGCGATTCTTTGACGAAATTTGCGTTCCTTTGACCTGCGAACGATTGACGAAATTGATTTTTTTCGGCAACCATTTGTCGAAATTCGCGACAATCGGTGGATTTTTTTTTGAGGGGGGGGGCGCCCCCCCCCCCCGTGGATCCGTGCCTACCCCTCTCTCCCCGTTTATCCTACGTCATAATGTCATATATCCTATTTGTTTTTCTTAATGTTTTTCCCCTAAAAAAAACAACTATTTGGAGGGGAGAATTTTGGGGGTAAGTTAAAAATTCGGATTCAGCGACCCAAAAAACTTAAAGTAAACCTTATAGAGAAAGTTCGGAGAGAAGATGGGAGGGATAATGTAAACGTGTGAGTGGTTAAGTGGAATTGCGCAACTTAGTCCACGATGCACTGCGGTGCATGTTCCGGGCAGATCCCCCCTTCCCCTTCATCCTAAGTCATAATGTCATATATCTAATTTATTGCAAATTTTGTCTGCTTTCTGAATTTCTAGCTACTTTTCCCCTAAAACAATAAAAAATGGAATTTTTTAATAAAAACCTTTTTTGGGGGGGAGGGAAATTTTGGTGGGAAGTTACAAATTCGGATTCAGCGACCAAAAAAACATCTAGAAAGCCGATTTCCAGTACTACCATTAATTTTGCTAGGTAGAGTCCCTATACGGTCTCTATTGCCTGTACTATAAAGGAATGCTTCTATTTTATCAACATGATTGCTGAAAAAATCCGTCTAACCTTACAAGCTGCATTCAAAATCATTGATGGTCCATTGAAACAAATTAATTTTAATGCCCTCGGAGATAGAGACAGGAAATGTTTTTTTTCTCGAACTGACTGCGGGGTTTAAATCTAAGAGATTTTTGGTCTGGCAATATCTTAAAGTTTTGGTCTATTGTATCCCGCAAGATTTCTCCGAACTTAATCCTTTAGTGCACAGCTTTGCAAATATGCAAACAACAGTTTTAATTAAATAGATTTTTTATTCGTATATACCTAATTAACGCCAGAAAATTAAAATAGCAAAATTTAATTAATAAAAGACATTCCGTATTTAAATAAAGCGAAATTAACCATTGAAATTTTCTGGTTTAATGTCAGATTCTCTGAACTACGTAATTTCTAGGACGTATTTTATCATGGAAATTAAGGTTTTAAAGGTTAAGTTTTATGAAATAACTATATAAAATAAGGTATTTGCAGATATACTTATTAAAATATTTACTAATTTGCAATATTTTAGGGTAAAACAGCCACATGACAGTAGTTTTTACTTGTATTGCAGATGTGTAATAGAAGAAAAGTTTGACGTTTTATGTGAAAAATGTATCTCTGATTTTTTTTTTCCTGTGTAATAAACATTTCAGAGAATCATATATAATTTTTCGAAACAAAATAAAAAATCACGCATTTAAGGTTTAAGGCTCAAATCCAAATGGGCAGCTTTATGACACAAGTTTTAATTAATTTTTGTTCGGAAACGCATGAAACAGATAGTTTCAGAAAACATGTCATCGAAAGATGTTTTCCGTTTTTTGTTTTTTTTTTTTTTTTTTTTTTTTGTAAACGCAATCGATCTTTCCGAAAATACTGTCAAAGTTGGCGTTTTCAACCGAATTTCCAGGCGAAAGTTGAAAAACCATTCAGAGAAGGGAGTAAAATGTCTTGTCACGTGTTCAAAATCGCTTATAACACAATAGATAATTTATTTATCAAAAAGTAGAAAAATCATTTCGACCCCAAATCTCTTCCATAATCAGGACTGTCAGTTTTATAATTTTATGTTTGAAAATGTGAACGTCATTGTGTCAGATAGTTTCGCGCTTGTTGAGCAGGGAACTAGAGAACAGCCTTAAGGCTATTCTCAACTGCTCTGCTCAACAAGCGCAAAACGTTTTGACACATTTACAAGTTGATTTTTTAACAGAAAGATATAAAATTGGAAGGTCTGACTATCGAAGTGATATGGAATCGAACTGTGTTTACCATTTTTTTATGAATAAATCACCTATTGAGTTATAAGCGATTTTGATCACGTGACAAAGACGTTTTGCTCCCTCCGCTGACTGTTTTTTTCTGCTTTCTTCGGGAATTTTGGTTAAAAACGTCAACTTTGACACTATTTTCTGTAAGATCTATCGCGTTTGCAAAAAAAAAATAATAAACAAAAAAACAGCTCGATTACATAGTTTCTGAACAACAACACCTGCTACTTTTCATGCATTTCCGACCAAAACTAAATTTAAACTTATGTCATAAATTTGCCCATTTCGATTTGACAATAGCCTTAAAGACAGCAAAGTGAGCCATGTGCGAAACCTTCCGACGCATACACCGCATTCAACAAATGGAAATGCTATGCTGTGATTCCAGATGATAACAGGCAATGGTGATCATAATACAGATCATTATTTTTTTTCATTAGATGAACAAATTGTGTAGTTTATTCTAAATAAGGATATTATACACTCTATAATGTAATTTTAAAGTAACTTTTTTTCCGTTAAAAAAATCCTACTATCTCCTTAATACACTTCCACAATTCTCAAAACTTTCTCATGCGTAGTTTTTGCATTAAACCCTCTCGGAAATGCGTGCTTTCGTTTGGGATATCTTGTACATGTAGCGAGAACTCGAATAGCAATGATCAAAATGAATCTGTCATCTTCTGCATAAAAAAAATGCTGTGATATTCGCAGTATATAATTTTAACGCCACCTACGATTAATGAAGGAAGAAAAATTTTATTAAAAAAACGATAAATTTTTTTAAAATCTGAATTTCTTAAAATTGAGAAAAATTTTATTAAATTTTACTTTTCTTACTTCGGTTTGAAAAAGTCGTAAAATTGCTTTTTTTTTTTTTTTTTTTTTTTAATTTTGCAATAAAATTCCGGTGTGAATTCGACATTACAGAAACACAATTACTTGCCCCTCAAAGGGTTAAATACTGGGATACAGGATTAAGGAAAAAGTACTCTTATTCTGAATTAAAAATCTGAAAATAGCAATCAGCTTGCAAAAAAGTCTGTAGTAGGAAAGTATACTGCGGCATTAATATTTGTATTGGCCATTCTTTGTAAATCGTAGGTAATACTAGCACAAAATATTGCCGCAACATCGAGATAAGTATATTTTTTTCGTATTGTTAATGCATATTTCGCCCGTTTAGTGCCAAAGATAAAGCCGATATTCTTGCAATAGTAGCTTTTTCATATATTTCCAATTTAAAACCAATAACAGAAGCAAAAATTTTATATATTTATATATATATATATATATATATATATATATTTGCTTTTTATATACATTTCCACATCGTCAAACTAAATTGTAGAATAACATTTTCAGTGTGAGAATTTTTTATCGGCATGATATTTGTTTCCAGATAACTTTGATCATGTAGTGTGATCCCAACATTGTTAGCTTTATCATATATACAGGGGTCGTACTTGTCCTTAAATTTCCAGACCCGGAAATTCTTCGGTACCAGTATTTTTTTATAGAAAATCGCTTCTTAAATAAAGCTAAATTTCGTGCGTTTAACCTAGCTTTATTTATAATATGATAAGACGAAACGCAATTTTTCACCTTTATTCAACATAAAATATATAATGTGAACACTAAAATTCCACAATCTTACTTAAAAGACGACTGATGTTATGAAAAAGATGTTACAAGTTTAAAATATACACTTTATTTAAAAACTCCTAAGTACATTCAAACCTTCCAGGTTCATCATCAGAGAATATCTTAATAACTAAATGTTGTTTATTTATACAGATACGTCACTCAGTTTTGAAAATGAGAGAGCCAATAATTACTAGAGTTGAAAGTAGAAGTAGCAGTAGCAGTTTCATGCATTGAATTTAATTAGATGAAATGTATATTATTATTATTAATTGCAGTTTCATGTATTTTATGACATCACTTTTTTTCTCATAGGTCACTTTCCATGGGTAGAAGAAAATATTTAACTACTGTACTTTAAATTTTATTACGTCGCTTTGCTCAGGTTTTCGGATTTATTTTCAGGATATTGAGCCACAAACTGGGGATATTGTACAATAGGGTGATAGGCATAGAAATCCTGTATAAAAGCAATCAAGTTTGTAACAACACCCTATCGTACAATATACCCAGTTTGTGGTTCAATATCCCGAAAATAAATCCTGAAAACTCGAGCAAAGTGACGTAATAAAATTTAAAGTACAGAAGTTAAATATTTTCTTCTGCCCATGGAAGGTGACGTATGAGAAACAAAGTGATGTCATAAAATAAATGGAACTGCAATTAATAATAATAATATATATTTCTTCTAATTAAATTCAATCCATGAAACTGCTACTTTCAACTCTAGTGATTATTGGCTCTCTCATTTTCAAAACAGACTGACGTATTTGTATAAATAAACAACATTTAGTTATCAAGATATTCTCTGATGATGAACCTGGAATGTTTGAAAGTACTAAGCAGTTTTTAAATAAAATGTATATTTTAAACTTTTATCATCTTTTTTTTTGTTACATTAGTCGCCTTTTAAGTAAGATTGTGGAATTTTAATGTTCACATTATATATTTAACTAGATTTATTCTATTAAAAAAATACTGATATTTGTCCTGAAAAATTCCCTGAAGCGTACGACCACTGTATATAAAACAAGTAACAGTTCAGTAAAATTAAAATTTATTGTCGCAGATTCCAACAAATGAGAATTTATAAATTTTGAGATTTATGTGTAACATATTGATCAACAGAAGATTTATTTGAGGAAGACTAATCAGTTTTAATGATACTTATTGTTAGTGCCATGTTACTCTTTAGCCAAACACACTTTTAATGCATTACATTTAATTTGTAATACAAATAAATTTTAAGATTGAAAAAAAAATCCATATTGCATTTTTGGAACTGTACGTTATATTCGTTTTACATATGAGGACAAGAGTTTCAAAACTCACCTTATCCATAATTTAAAAAATCGAGTTTTATTTATCAATCTATTTAATTGGTAAAACTCCACCGAATAAACACAACAAACTGCAAAAAACTAATATTCTGTATTTCTGGCGTTGTAAAATGTTGATTTAGAATGAAAACCAACGAACGCAGTTAGAAGTTTTTAGCGATTTCCCAAAATTTCATTTACTGGATAAGGCAAGTTCTGAAACTCACGTCCTCGTATGATTATTATGTTTTTGTCCTCTTCTAGAAAAGTTTTCTTTTTTAGCTATTATTGTTTCATTAACTGTCGTCACTTTTTACTGGTTTAAGTGAAAACGAGCCAATCATAGTGGAGTAGAGATTGACAAATAACTTTTAATGAAATATATATTATATTCATATAGAATTCCATTCTTTAAAATATAAATAAAAAAGCAATAGCTTAAATTTATGCAATAGTGTCCTCTAATGAAGCCTTCGTGCGATTGAAGAAAACATGGAAAATCATATGCCCGATTGATAGATCTGGAATTTTATATTTAAAAAATAAGTATGTTTTCCATATTTTCTTTTCTTTTCTTTTTTTTTTTTTTACATTTGTTAAATGAAATACCAATTAATGAAAGAATGAATAAGTGTTTTCATTCTATGCATATTATTCATATTAAATATATTTACCTTTTTTAAATACTTTTATACTTTGTGCATGATGATTAAGATAAAAATTGATAGAAAGTTTCTAGAATATTTTGCAAATCATGTGATCAATGGACAGATCAGGAATTTTCTTTCAATATTTTTTTACGTGCTTTTCTTTCTTTCTTTTTTCTTTCTTTCTTTCTTTTTTTTTCTTGCATTGTTTAAATGATACACCAATTAACCTCTTCAGACCCCAGGGTTTATTTTCATATATATTTTTACTTCAGTTATGAATTTTCGTTTGCAAAGTGATAACTAAGAAAGATTGAAAAGCAAAAAAAAATTATTTTTATTTTTTGTGCATAAAATTTGATATATCATATATGACACATGGGGCTCAATAAGTACATTTTTTGACAAATTGTTAGGATATTTTCTTTTGTTTTGCATGGAAAAAACAATGAAAAATATTAAATAATTATGCCTTTAATAAATTTTTATTTTGAATGTACTCTCCATATGGTATTTTAACGTATAAAAAAAAGGATTTACTTTTCGTTTTTGTGTATTTCCCTCATTTTTTCTGCAAGTCATTTTTAAATCCCATTTTATGGCCAAAAAAAGCACTATAAGAAACAAATTGATACTTTGCTTTAGTTTGGCTATCTTTTAAGATTCCATTCACACCATTTTCATTTTTTTAATCATCTTATATACAGGAAAAAAATTTGTAAAGATGTGTATCCAATACGATACTCCAGGTCCGAAGAGGTTAAGGAACGAATGAATAACTGTTTAATTATATGCATATTATTCATATTAAATATATTTGCCTTTTTAAAAATACTTTTATACTTTGTGCATGATGGTTAAGACAAACATTGATAGAATGTTTCTAAAATATTTTGGCAAATCATGTGCCGGCTAGACAGATCTGGAATTTTATATTTCAATATATATATATATATATATTTTCATTTGTCAAATGATATACCAATTAATGAACGAATGAATAAGTGTTTAATTCTACGCATATCATTCCAATTAAATATATTTGCCTTTTTAAAAATACTTTTATACTTTGTGCATGATGGTTAACAATATTTTCTTACATTGTAATGTTAATTTGTTCAGTAATATATTTTTGTTTTGCATACTTTGTTTTTAATTTTTTAATTTATTTCAGTTTATAAATTATTTCCTCTTTGAAAAAACCGTAAAACCATCGAATAACTGGAAAATATGGGAAAGTGGTTGCTCAAAATGTTCAACAAACGTTTCTAAAAACCGTCAGAACTAATGTAGTGGCTTCCATAGAAAATTCTATTCAAACACTGTTTTTGAAAAATCAAATTAAAACTTGCAATGAAAACTTTGATTAAAAATGTTTTTGAATTAAAAAAAAAAATGGAATTTTCCAAAAAAATATTTTTAGACAGTAAAATACCATTATTTCCCAGGAAAACTACTGGATTTTTTTTTATTGTTTAATGGGGTCCGTGGCTCAAAATTCTATTTTTTTTTTTTTTTTTTTTTTTTTTTTTTTTTTTTTTTTTTTTTTATAGAGCTTTTGTTATGATTTTTTTTTTTTCTGAAATATGTTTGAATATAATAAGAATATTGCATGTAAGAAAGATCTGAAAAATTTTAAATGTTTTTTTAATTCAAATTTTAAAATTTTAAACATATATAATTTTTGATATAACTCTGGAAGTACTTACTTGACTTACACAATTTTTACACTTTTGTGTACAGAAAATGTGTCATTTTAATTTGTTATCAGGATTTCTTAAAATATTTATTATGAATTTTATAAAAAAAAATTTAAGTAAAAAAATTAAGTTTTTTTTATGAGTGAGTTTTGCATTAATTAGCATATTTTCCCAATTATCACTCAAAATTAAAAATACTGAAGACAATTTGTTGGAAATATAGCATAAAATCTCTGTTGAAAATTTCATACATATATCTTGCAAGGAACTTTAGATATATTCTTTTAAAGTTGACAAATCGTGAAAAAATTCATTTTGAGATAAATGAAGCTAAATTTCCCGTCAGAGGGCAGCTAATGCATCGCTTCTCAAGGCAAAAGGTGTTATATCTCTGGATTTAATGAAGATAAAAGCAAGCGGTTTGCGGTATTTAACGCTAAAAACTCAGCATTTTTTTTAACCAATAAAAAAAAATTGCATTTTTTTAATAGAATTTTTAGCCCCGGACCTCGTTAATGAATTAAAAATAAGCATTATTTACGATCCTTAGTTTGTAAAGATACCTAAATATTATTTGAATGCCAAAACAATTATTTCTTTCACTTTCTGTATATAAAAGGAAAATTTTATACGTATGTTTTGAAAAATTAAAATATACTTGAAAAAAAAGGAATCAATTGCAAGGAAATATGTTTATTTAGAATGTATTGATTAATACAGGTTGTTGCCAATCAGGTAAGACAAATTGCCGTTTTCTTCATTTTTTTTTCAGCCCTTCCTGCAGACGCCTTTTACACATTTAAGACCAGAGCAACAGTGAATGTTGTCGCATTTTATGCCTTTCTCAGCGCAATACCTTAAAGAAAAAAAAAAAAAGCATAATATCAGAAAATTAAAAAAGGTGAGATCATATTTAAGGTACAGAGATAATTTTTGCCATACAATTTCTAACAAAAGTTTTTATAACATAAGTATTTGTTATAAATTGCGATGATTGGTAAAGGAATAGAGTAAAAGCATCTTTAAATAATTATGTCATTATGCTATTTAGAATTTCAAATGGTAGATCTAATAATCTATGCATTTTTTTAAAGTAATAAATTATGCATTCCTATTTAAGGAGGTTGAAAAGTAAATTACTTATCTAATATTTAATTAAACAAGAAAAAAATTATGCGTTAAGCAAAGATTATGAAACACTTTCCAACACTTCCTGAATGCTTTAACAAAACTTCGTTATTTAGAGAAATAAGGTAAATAAGATAATTAAGTAAACATTTTAGAAAACGCATAAGAAATTTGAAAAACTGATTTCAGTACCATAGCCAAATATGTATTTCAATTCTTCTGAACATCCATGTATTTTATCTGTAGGTTGATATATATATATAATGGGAAAATTTAGTTTAGGAAGAAAATGCATAACAGGTTTAAATTAATCATTCAGAAATTTATACTAATAGATGGAAACATACTTGAATACTTTTGTTCAGCCCTGTAGTTTACCTAGTACCTTTATTACATGCCACTATTAAGCTAAAATTTAGTTCAAACTAAAACACTCTTAAAACTACTGAAATCACATTTCCAGAAATTATCATCCATAGACGGCCATGTATCCAAATCTTTGCGTGACCTTGTATATTATTTAATCTATATTCTACAAATATTTCTTAGTAAACTAAATTCAGTTCAGCTTAAAAATGCATAACTCCTTTAAAACCCCCCTTTAAGCAATTTATGCTAACACTCAGCAACCTTTACGAATTCATTTCTGTAGCCCTGCATATCAACTATAGCATTTATACGCACTTTATAGTATGCATAAATATAGTGAAAAAATCGCATATCATAATTAAAAATGCATTTCGAGCAATCATTACTAATATACAGTAATTCGGATACAATATAGTATCTGAAATCTTTTCAAATACACCGCAAATAATTTTCCCTATACAATTATGAACGGAATTCCTTTGTATGGCCATGTAAATGAACAATAACTATTCTTTGCACCGCATGTTTAACAGAATGCATACTTCAGTGGACTTCATAAATGAATATCAATTTTACTATGTGTGAAAGAGTGTACCATTAAAAAACATTTGAAACGTTTTTTTCCCATTGGCCTTAATGTAACGAAAAACTTTTGACTGTCCTTGTAAATAAACTAAACTTGCTATAAAACTCATTTAAAATAGGGAACCTGCTATGGTAGAGGTCACTAACATCCAAAAATTTCAGAACGATCCGAGCATATTTACGAGAGTTAGAGCGTGGACAGACGGCCAGACGGACAGACAAACCGAAGTCAAAAACACTTTTCAACTTTGCTCGAAAGTGTTAAAAAACAAGGATATGTGTTATAACTGTGCATCATTTTTACTTACCCACGTTCTTCAGGAGCAGCATTTTCATTTATTTCTGTAAAGAAAAAAAAATTAAATGTTAAAAAAGATATTTTACTACTTTCAACATATTTTTAAAGTTATTTTCCGTATTGAAAAAAAAAATTAGTAATACACTGTAAAAAAAAAAGTTTCCTAATATATAAAAATATATAATCACTTATAAAAAATTATTAAAACCTCCTTCGAGATACCCACGATTCCTAAAAGAATCCTTTATTTTTAGAAAACTCAAAAACAACTATATTTTCAAGATATTAAAGAACAATTTATAAAATTAAAGTTTTATTGCAGCCGATGATTTTCGGGAATATTTGCTAGTACTTTTTACCTCACAGGCTATCAAATCCTAAGAGCTAATGTGCCCGCAGATTCTGTATGTCACGTACGTATGTATGTACTTAACGCAATAACTCTTGATAGAAATATCCGATTTGCTTCAATTTTTTTTCTAGTTGCATTCTACTAAGGCGCTTCCCTGATTAATTTTGGAGGTTCATTGGTTAAGTATAAAAGGGGGAAGGGGGACTAATGCCCCCTTAATTTAGATAAATGGTTTTTTTATAATCAGAGTTATTATTTTTGCTCAAATTTGGTATACCGATTTATTCTGATAAGGCGCTTTCCTGATTAGATTTGGAGATTCATTGGTTAAGTATAAAGGAGGGAAATGGTGAGCTAATCCCCCCCCCCCCCTTAATTTGGCTATATGGGTTTTTCATGCAGAACTATTCGATTTGATCAAATTTGGTATAGGGTAACTCCGAGAGAGTTGCCGCATCCGGGATAGATGCCGCCCCCCTTGTATTTCTTGAAATTATCGATAGATGGTCGTCAAACGCAGAGTATAGGTGCGCAATGAGATTATTTTAACCAGAGTATAGCGTGAATCCCATTTCGATATTTACTTGTAGAAGTACAATCCTTCTTTTGACGTAAGTGCATGATTTCACTGTCCAAACTTTTAAACACGTTATGTTTAAATACTTTTCATACGCTAATTACTAAATGTATGCATGATTTCGAAGTCAAAACTAAGTGTATCGTTTGTATAGAGTACTGTGTGCAAGGTTACGCCATTCCCCTTAGCGATGGCAGGTAACTGTGATAGCCGACATCTGCATCATGCAAAATGAGATACATGCCGCACTGCAAATCCGGTATACATGCCGCAGTTCCTTTTATACGGGATGACTAAGTGTTATTAACTTTTCCTTTTCTTTTTGCACAGATTAACCATGTTAGGCATGTTATCAAGTTTACTAAAACCAAAGGAGAAAAAGGGAAAAATAAAAAGTAAGAAGGGCAAGAAAGATGCAAGTCAAGATGATAATAATGAAAAATTGGATTACGCATAACGCAGACATTCTTTGCAAACTACTCCAAAAAAGAGGAAGTGTAATTGGCTTCGTTGCATCTTGTGTCAAATGGAGTTACATAAAGACTGTATTTTTTCGACACTTTTTCTGTAGATTGTAGTCGAAAAATCAGGTGTCTTCACCCATTCGGAGACCATAAGCACCTTCATACAGAGCATACATAATTTGTTTCTGGCACCAGTAAAAAAGATAAGTAATATTTGCTTTCTTTAATTAGAGCATTTTTATGGTTATTTAAGTAAAGGTAACTTCTTTTAAAAAAGTGGTGCCAACCGAATAAAATTTGTGTAAAAGCCACCGGTCCTGAAAGGGTTAACAAATAAATTATGAAAACGCAATTTTACTATTTTCTTTTCCCTCTCTAATGCATTGATGTTACGTTGTTGCTGAAATAACAATTAAAATTTTATGGTAAAAAATATGTCGATATATTTAATAGTGAAAGTAGGCAAACAATTATTAATTTGAATCTACTAATACGTTTCATTGTACTCATTTAGTTTCACTTTGTTATTACATCGTTAATTATAGTCCACATATGATTTTTTTTTTTTATTTTAATAATTCCATTCTGTTCTTATTACAAGCACGGCATAACTACCGCACAAGTGCGGCGTCTCAGCAGGAATGTACGGGTGACGTGCCGCCTTGTAACGTTTTGGAAAAAAAATTATTAAAAAATATTAATTATTTATTTTGAATTTTTTTGTCGCAGTACATTTGTTGTATATTTAACATTAAATAGCACAGCATGATTTTTTTAAATTTTATGTCAACAATGGGACTTTATATTCAAATTTAAAAAAATGCGCGGCATAAATCCCGGAATATAGGTTTGTTTTGATAAGGCGCTTCCCTGATTAGATTTGGAGGTTCATTGGTTAAGCATAAAGTGAGGAAAGGGGGGGGGAATCCCCCCTTAATTTATTTTTCGAGGGGAATTATTCCTTTAAATAAGAGTATAATATACAATTAGTGTGAATAGTCTGTGAACTCATAACTGGACAATTTTCTTTTTATTATAGTATATTACTTATTTTAATCCAAACGGGATATCGGTTTTTAGGATACTATTAATTTTAAAATAAATATCTTCAGCTGTGTGATCGAATTAATATATACAACAGTAGCTAAATAATATTCATTTTAATGTTAACGTTAATTTATCATGTCTGTCTGTAAAACAAGTTTACTGAACATGAAAACTGATAGCATCCAAAAGCCTACATTCCAGATTCAGAAAACTTATTACTGTATTATACAAAATACTCGGAAAAGTTTCCAAAATTTGGTGACAGCGAAAACAGAAATGATTATGTAAATATTTTTAAATTTCAAATTATATATATTTTTTTAGGTTTATAAAGATAACTAAGGCTTTTTGGAATCCTGGGTAACTCAGAAAGAGTTGTTGTTTATTTTCGTTTAACGTTATATTATATTTTCTTAGGTCTTTTCTTTTGCAGTGCAATTAAAATGATATTTTACAATACAAACAAGCTCATTAAAGGAGAAATGTAATTTGCAAATGTGTTTTATTATTCTTGCAGTTGTCAGTATAAATAATAAGATAAATCCTGTTTTGGATGAAAAAGAAACAAAAAAAATTTTTCTTTAAAAAATTATGTATGTACATTGTACAATATCGAAAAGAAGCTTTATTTAATGTTTTCCACCTTATGTGTACACAAAATTCCTAAACTTTTGAAAAAGTTTATATTAATTCATAATGTTGCTCAGAAAACTGCTCGAAGTTTTCTTAACATTATCGTGAATGACTTGTACAGTATTTTGTAAAAGGTGTTTTATGCTTCCAGGAATCCAGGCGTTCTATTTGGTAGCTTTCATTACAAACATTAACTATTGCAGCCGTTCGGAGGAAAGCGATTTCAAAACATTTTGGTATATTTTCATCGATCATGACCCCCAGACCCCGAAACCACCCTCTGTTCAAAATTGATATATATATATATATATATATATATATATATATATATATATATATATATATAACCATTAACTAAACATAGCCTACCACCATCAAAAACCGTAATATTGTGAATTAAAGCTGTAAGTATAAAATAAAGTGCCAAATAATTTATTATAGAAAAGTAAATAACATTAAATAAATCTTTGCAATGATAGGAATGAAAAAAATAATGGAATTTCCTGAAATAGGTATCAGATAACTACATGGTAGAAATCATATTGATATACACATCGATAGTGCGCTATTGCAGCAATGATCTAAGCGTATAATATTTAAAAGATTGCAAAATCATTTAGCGACCTAGGAATATATATAAATATATATAAGATACCAAAAGGAAAAAATACTTCAAAATGAATTGTTGACATTCAAAATGAAAAGATATATTTAAAAAGTCCTTCCGGCCAGTGCCGGGAGGAAGAGGTAGCTTTCATATTCCTTATTTTAAAAAAGCCAACTTATATTATTCAAACACACGAAGCTCAATTAAGTGGAAACCGAATGTAGGAGATTCAATACTAATTTTTATCAATACTAAATCATTATGAATGAGAATTTCGCAAAATTAGTCAGCTTTATCCAAGCTACTTTTATTTAAAGTTACTTATATTTCGCTGCCAAATTCGGCGATTTCTTAAAGTGCCTGCCATTTTAAGACAACATGGTCGATGAGGCTAACCAGTGAACTTGGTCGAGACCTTAGTAACTGCTGTGCACATGCTCACTCACATCGGAATCGGTTGCTATATACGAGTGCTGTCGCAGGCAAAAAATCAGACTTTTCAAAATGTCACCCACGTTAGAAATTGAAACTGCTATATCTGAGCAATTTTTTAAGATAAAGACAAACAAAAAATGCTCCTAAATCCTTATATCAAGATCAAATACTTAAGAAAGAAACCCTTTTCAATTTCTAATTTTTTTGCACCTCACTTTAAATATATATTTTTTTAATTTAATGGCCGCCATTTTGAAACAAGATGGCTGATGAAGCTGGCCAGCGAACTTGGTCGAGATATTGATGTATACTATCCACATGCCTTCTTCCATCGAAATAGGCGAATACGTGTGGTATCGCGAGACAAATACAAGATCGTTTCAAAGTGTTAGCCATAATAGAAATTTAAAGTGCTATAATTCAACCACTTTTTAAGATATAAACAAAAGAACAAATTTTCAGAGACAAAAACTGCTCCAGAATCTTTGTATCAAGGCCAAACACATAAAAAAAATCTTTTTCATTTTGCAGTTTTTTAATACCTCATTTTAAATTTTAAATTACATTTATTTTAAATGGCAACCCTTTTGAAACAAGATGGCGAATGAAGCTGGCCAACAACTCGGTCGAAACATTGTTATGTACTATGTACAGACCAAGTTACATTCAAATCGGTTCATAAATACGCCTGTTATCGCGTGACAAAAAACAGGGCGTTTCAAAATGTCAGTCACGCTAGAAATTCAAAATGCTATAACTCAGCCATTTTTTAAGATATAGACTAAACAAAAACTGCTCCCGAATCTTTTTATCGAGGTCAAACACATAAGAAAAAAATATTTTTTCATTTTTCAATTTTTTGGTACCACATTTCAAATTTAAATTTTTCTTAAAATTTTAAATGGCCGCCATTTTTAAACAAAATAGCGGATGAAGCTGGCCAACGAACTCGGTCGAGACATTGGTCTGTACTATGTACAGACCAAGTTACATCCAAATCGGTTCATAAATACGCCTTTTATCGCGTGACAAATTTCAGGACGTTTCAAAATGTCAGCTTTGCTAGAAATTCAAAATGCTTTAACTCAGCCATTTTTTAAGATATAGACGAAACAAAAACTGCTACGGAGTCTTTGTATAAAGGTCAAATACATAAGAAAAAAATATTTTTCCATTTTCAATTTTTTGGTACCACATTTTAAATTTAAAAATTTTTTTTAATTTTTAAATGGCCGCCATTTTGAAACAAAATGGCGGATGAAGCTGGCCAACGAACTCGGTCGAGACATTGGTATGTACTATGTACACACCGAATTACATCCAAATCAGTTCATAAATACGAGAGTTACAGTGTGACATAGGTCAGATATATATATATATATGGTAATATATATATATATATATATATATATATATATATTGATATATATATATATATATATATATATATATCAATTTTGAACGGAGGGTGGTTTCGGGGTCTGGGGGTCATGATCGATGAAAATATACCAAAATTTTTTGAAATCGCTTTCCTCCGAACGGCTGCAATAGGTAGCTTTTTGTAAAGAAAGCTACCTAAAACATCAAAAAAAGTCCTTCCGGCCAGTGCCGGGAGGAAGAGGTAGCTTTCAAATACCTTATTTTAAAAAAGCCAACTTATATTATTCAAACACACGAAGCTCAATTTAGTGGAAACCGAATATAGGAGACTCACTTACTAATTTTTATCAATACTAAATCATTATGAATGAGAATTTCACGAAATTAGTCAGCTTTATCCAAGCTGCTTTTATTTAAAGTAACTTATATTTGGCTGAGATGTTGATGTATACTATCCACATGCTTTCTCACGTGGAAATAGGCGAATACGTGTGTTATCGCGTGACAAATACAAGATCGTTTCAAAATGTTAGCCATACTAGAAATTCAAAGTACTATAATTCAACCATTTTTTAAGATATAAACAAAAGAACAAATTTTCAGAAACAAAATCTGCTCCGGAATCTTTGTATCGAGGCCAAACACATAAAAAAATCTTTTTTCATTTTCCAATTTTTTAATACCTCATTTTAAATTTTAAATTTAATTTTTTTTAAATGTCAACCCTTTTGAAACAAGATGGCGAATAAAGCTGGCCAACGAACTCGGTCGAGACATTGGTATGTACTATGTACAGACCAAGTAACATCCAAATCGGTTCATAAATACGCTTGTTATCGCGTGACAAAAATCAGGTCGTTTTAAAATGTCAGCCACAATAGAAATTCAAAACGCTATAACTCAGCCATTTTTTTAGATATAGACGAAACAAAAACTGTTCTGAGATTTTTGTATTAAGGTCAAACACATACACAAAAAATCTTTTTCATTTTCTAATATTTTGGTATCTCATTTTAAATTTTAAATTTTTTAAATTTTTTTAAATGGCCGCCATTTTGAAACAAGATGGCGGATGAAGCTGGCCAACGAACTCGGTCGAGATATTTGCATGTACTATGTACACACCAAAGTACATCCAAATCGGATCATAAATACGCCTGTTATCACGTGACAAATATCAGGACGTTTCAAAATGTCAGCCACGCTAGAAATTCAAAATGCTATAACTCAGCCATTTTTTGAGATATAGACGAAACGAAAATTGCTCCCGAATCTTTGTATCAAGGTCAAATACATAAAAAAAATATTTTTTCAATTTTCAATTTTTTGGTACCACATTTCAAATTTAAATTTTTCTTAAAAATTTAAATGGCTACCATTTTTAAACAAGATGGCGGATGAAGCTGGCCAACGAGCTCGGTCGAGACATTGGTATGTACTATGTACAAACGAAGTTACATCCAAATCGGTTCATAAATACGCCTTTTATCGCGTGACAAATTTCAGGACGTTTCAAAATGTCAGCCATGCTAGAAATTCAAAATGCTATAACTCAGCCATTTTTAAAGATATAGACGAAACAAAAACTGCTCCGGATTCTTTGTATAAAGGTCAAATACTTAAAAAAAAAATATTTTTTCCATTTTCAATTCTTTGGTACCACATTTCAAATTTCAAATTTTTAAGAATATTTTAAATGGCCGCCATTTTGAAACAAAATGGCGGATGAAGTTGGCCAACGAACTCGGTCAAGATATTGGTATGTACTATGTACATACCGAATTACATCCAAATCGGTTCATAAATTCGAGAGTTACAGTATGACAAATGTCAGATATATATATATATATATGGATATATATATATATATATATATATATATATATATATATATATATATATATATATATATATATATCAACTTTTGAACGGAGGGTGGTTTCGGGGTCTGGGGGTCATGATCGATGAAAATATACCAAAATTTTTTGAAATCGCTTTCCTCCGAACGGCTGCAATAGGTAGCTTTTTGTAATGAAAGCTACCTAAAAGCTATATATATATCTATGTCACACTGTAACTCTCGTAGTTATGAACCGATTTCGATGTAATTCGGTGTGTACATAGTACATACCAATATCTCGACCGAGTTCGTTTGCCAGCTTCATCCACCGTTTTGTTTCGAAATGGCGGCCATTTAAAAATTTTTAAAAAAATTTAAATTTAAAATGTGGTACCAAAAAATTAAAAATGGAAAAATATTTTTTTCTTATATATTTGACCTCTTTACAAAGATTTCGAAGCAGTTTTTGTTTCGTCTATATCAAAAAATATGGCTGAGTTATAGCATTTTGAATTTCTAGCGTGGCTGACATTGTGAAACGTCCTGAATTTTGTCACGCGATAAAAGGCGTATTTATGAACCGATTTCGATGTAATTCGGTGTGTACATGGTACATACCAATGTCTCGACTGAGTTCGTTTGCCAGCTTCATCCGCCATTTTGTTTCAAAATGGCGGCCATTTAAAATAAAAATAAAAAAATTAAATTTGAAATGTGGTACCAAAAAATTGAAAATGGAAAAATATTTTTTTCTTATGTATTTGACCTTTATACAAAGATTTCGGAGCAGTTTTATTTTCGTCTATATCTTAAAAAATGGCTGAGTTGCAGCATTTTGAATTTCTAGCGTGGCTGACATTTTGAAACGTCCTGAATTTTGTCACGGGATAAAAGGCGTATTTATGAACCGATTTGGATTTAACTTTGTTTATACATAGTACATACCAATGTCTAGACTGGGTTCGTTGGCCAGCATCATCCGCCATCTTGTTTAAAAATGGCGGCCATTTAAATTTTTAAGAAAAATTTAAATTTGAAATGTGGTACCAAAAAATTTAAAATTGGAAAAATATTTTCTTCTTATGTGTTTGACCTTGATAAAAAAATTCGGGAGCAGTTTTTGTTTCGTCTATATCTTAAGAAATGGCTGAGTTATAGCATTTTGAATTTCTAGCGTGGCTGACATTTTGAAACGTCCTGATTTTTGTCACGTAATAACATGAACGTATTTATGAACCGATTTGGATGTACCTTGGTGTGTATATAGTACATACAAATATCTCGACCGAGTTCGTTGGACAGATTCAACCGCCATCTTGTTTCAAAATGGCGGCCATTTAAAAAATTTAAAAATTAAAAAAATTAAAATGAGATACCAAAAAATTGGAAAATGAAAAAGATTCCTTTCGTATTCGTTGGCCAGCTTCATTCACCATCTTGTTTCAAAAGGGTTGCCATTTAAAAAAAAATTTAATTTAAAATTTAAAATGAGGTAATAAAAAATTGGAAAATGAAAAAGATGCTTTTTATGTGTTTGGCCTTGATACGAAAATTCCGGAGCAGTTTTTGTTTCTAAAAATTTGTTCTATTGTTTATATCTTAAAAAATGGTTGAATTATAGCACTTTGAATTTCTAGCATGGCTAACATTTTGAAACGATCTTGTATTTGTCACGCGATAACACACGTATTCGCCTATTTCGATGTAAGAAGGCATGTAGATAGTATACATTAATACCTCGACCAAGTTCGCTGGCCAGATTCATCAGCCATCTTGTTTCAAAATAGCGGCCATTTAATTAAAATATATATATATATTTAAAGTGAGGTGCAAAAAAATTAGAAATTGAAAAAGGCTTCTTTCTTAAGTATTTGACCTTGATATAAGGATAGAAGCATTTTTTGTTTGTCTTTACCTTAAAAAATGGCTCAGATATAGCAGTTTCAATTTCTATTGTGGGTGACATTTTGAAAAATTTGATTTTTTGCATGCGACAGCACTCGTATATATCAACCGATTCCGATGTGAGTGAGCATGTGCACAGCAATTACTAAGGTCTCGATCAAGTTCACTGGTTAGCCTCATCCACCATGTTGTCTTAAAATGGCACGCACTTTAAGAAATCGCCGAATTTGGCAGCGAAATATAAGTTACTTTAAAGAAAAGCAGCTTGGATAAAGCTGACTAATTTCGCGAAATTCTCATTCATTATATTGATAAAAATTAGTATTGAATCTCCTATATTCGGTTTCCACTAAATTGAGCTTCGTGTGTTTGAATGATATACGTTGGCTTTTTTTAAATAAGGAATAGGAAAGCTACCTCTTCCTACCGGCACTGGCCGGAAGGACTTTATTTTTTATCTGTTTGCAATCAGCACTATTAAACAATAATCGGCGTGTTATATTTCTTTAACGCGTACAATAGAAATCTATTACGAAGATTATTTTTTGGAAAAACTGGTAGCATATCTATAACTAGTATGTTGTGGCCATCACAAAACTTTCTTTTATCTCATACTTGTCAATACTTCAAAATTCATTATCACAGTTACCTATGCTCATCATATCATGAGGATTCTAAACAGGTGAAATTCCGTGCATTAGTTCTTGAGATATTACTGTCCATGAAATCGTGTAAATCCATCAAAATGCAGCATAGCAGCGCCACTTATTGGGGGATTTACACCAGAACCTAATTATCATCAACATATCTCAATGTCTAACTAAATATGAAGTTTGGGGAAAATCCGTGCATTAGTTCCTGAGATAGAGCTATTGCGCAAATCATGACAAATGCAGCATAACAGTGTCACCTGTTGAGCGATTTACACAACCACATAATCAGTATCAACATTTATCAAGGTGTACATGAATCTGAAGTTTGATGAAAATTCGTGCATTAGTTCTTGAGATAGAGCTATTGAGGAAATAGTGCAAAATTCAGCATAGCTTCGCCACCTATTGGGCGATATTCACCAACACGTAGTCAGAATCATTTCATATCAAAGAGTAACTGAATCTGAAGTTTGATGAAAATATGTCCATTAGTTTTTGAGATACAGTGATTGCAGAAATCGTGAAAAATGCTGTATAGCAGCGCCACCTGTTGAGCGATTTATACCAAAATGTACAAAATGTCAATTCATATCACGGATTAACTGATTCTGAAGTTTAGTGAAAATTGTTGCATTAGTTCTTCAGATACCGCTATAATGGAAATTCTGAAAAGTGCAGCATAGCAGCGCCACCTGTTGAGCGATTTACACCAAAACACAAACTGCACTAATTCATATCAAAGTATACATGAATCTGAAGTTTGTTGAAAATCCAAGCATTAGTTGTTGAGATACAGCTATTGCGGAAATTGTAAAAAATACAGTATAGCAGCGCCACCTGTTGAGCGATTTACACCAAACTGTACAAAACATCAATTCATGTCAAGGATTAACTGAATCTGAAGTTTGATGAAAATCCGTGCATTAGTTCTTGAGATAGGGCCACTGCGGAAATTGTAAATTATGCAGCATAGCAGCGCCACCTGTTGAGCGATTTGCGCCAACACGTAATCAGCATCAAGTCATATCAAGGACTAACTGAATCTGAAGTTTCATAAAAATCCGTGCATTAGTTCTTGAGATAGAGCCATTTCGGAAATCATAAAAAATGCAGCATAGCAGCGCCACCTGTTGAGCGATTTGCACCAAAAACTAATCAACATCAATTTGTATCAGGGACTAACTGAATATGAGTTTTTATTATATTCCGTGCATTAGTTCTTGAGATAGAGCGCCCACAAAATTTATGTCACACACAGACAGACGGACAGACAGACAGACAGACTCACAGACAGACATTTTGTAAAAACATGTTTTTCGGGTTCTCTGACCCCTAAAACGTGTAAATCCGTCGAAAACCGGAATTCGAAAATTTTCATGAATCCAATACTTTCTTCTTGTAAAGATAGAAGAAAGTAAAAATATACGATGCTGAGACCGCTGTACTTCCAAACTCTCACTATTAAATTTCATTCGAGCCGTTTTGGCACTCCTCTGCTGTTTCTAATGAAAAAATTTCAAGAAAAGTATAGCTTTATAAATAACAAATTGTGTAATGTGTGAATGTATTCAGTTTTCAGATACATGTATAGAAATAAAGCTGTTAAATATAATATGATCTCCATAGGCTTTTCTATGTTAAATTAACATTGAGAAGTGACACTGGAAATAAATAAGTATTGTGCTGCCGCACAATACTGAAATTTCGAATTCATTATTTATGATTATTTTTGTAAATAAAACTACATAAACACACCACAAAATACACATCTTATATAAATAAGATATTATATATAAGATGCCTTATATTTTATTAATACGAGTTGCAACCCGTCGAAATTCGACGTACTAAAATGTTTGAAAGGAACTGTCAGATCGAAATTATAATAAACCTACAAAAATAATTACAACAAAAAAATCATCTTACATTGGTTGTCTAACTCTCAAAACAAATAATATTTTAAACCAAAAATTACCAAAATATTATTTCTACAAACTTCAACTGCTTAAATTATTGAAAAATTAAACTATATTAGATTACGTACGTAATCAAGATGAGTAATTATGATGAAGTTATCGATGGAGCTCTTATGTTTGTTTTTACGGGATGAAAAATCAGTAAAAAGGATTTCGCTTTGTCACATCATAAAATTTTCCCCCATAAAATCTAAACTGTACGTTATTTTCACATTCTCGTAATTTACATATGCACCACTCAAATTCACAATTTGAAAGTATTTTAACGCGCAAAAGAATAGATTATTAATGAATGCATTTCCAAAGTTAAAGTTACGTTTGTGCGATACAACTTTTCATGTGAACATTCGCACAAACCTTAAGTTCTAATCTTAGTACCCGCGAAAAAAAAAATTTAGAAATTTGACTTTAGTTGTCATAGTATTCGCCATTTATAGTATTGGTCAAATATTTAGTTTTATAAAAAAAAAAAAAAAATGATCGTTTTGTTTTAAATATATCATTTTTACTCAATGAATCATTCTGCCGAGCGCCTCAAACTCATTTATCAGCGTAATGTAAAAATATTAAAATGTAGCTGATTTATGAAGAAGAATGCGTGTTTTATTTAATGTTCTGACATCATTTTCTGTTCAAAAATTATAAAAAAGTTACTTTTATTTGTAATTTGAAAATGGCATCAATAAGGATATAATGAATAAAAATAATAAACCATGAATATTTTCCCTTTACTTTCAATATAAATGGAGTACTTCAGTTGCCTCAATTACAAAATTTGTATTAAAAACTACAAAAAAATTAATATCTCAAAAACAAATTGAGATACAGCTTTCAAACAAATTGTATTTAAAAGAGAATTTTTTTCTTATACGACGGTGTAAAAAGTTAAAATGTGTGATGCATAGAAGTTTAAAAATTTGCAGTAGAGTAAATGCAAAACCAAAATTTTATTTCAAATTTCAAAGTGTTGCCATTCGCAAAATGACGTATGCGTTACGCACAGATATGATTGTCCTTTATAATATAGATATGCCTTATATTTCGCATAAGGCAACGTAAATAGAAGCTTACTTGTTGTTATTAACCAAAGAAAAGAAGTCTAATAATCTTGGAAATAAAAGAGTGACTATTTTAATTTTAACAGAAATTGACGGCTATAACAATAACAGAAATTAAAATTTTGTGAAGTTGTTAGATAAAGCCTAAAATTCACGCAAAAGTTTATTTTGCGCCCTTTGTGCGGTAAAGTGTTGTCAACGAAAAAAAAAAAAAAAGACATCGTGACAGCTGAAAGTTAAGGGTTTTTTAAAATGAAGCGCCAAACGTAAGAGTAATGCGTTTTCACTGTTCAATTACTGCATTGTTATTTCGTTGACGTAAAACTTCCGGTTTTGGTGATCAGAATTGGCCGTCCATATTATGCGATTTAACGCCATTGAACTTCTTTCTTTGGTATTTTTTGAAGTCTGAGCTTTATGTCAACAAGCTAACGAACACCAACGCCTTGAAGGAGGAAATTGAGCGCTGTATCAACGACATTCAGCTACATTTATGCAAACCAATTATGGAAAATATCACCAAAAGAGTGCGTATATGTGCCAGCAAAGCCGCACTCTAAAAACGACAGTTTCAAAGCTGAGCAAAAAATACTGAAATCTGAGATGTAACATAGTCCAAATGGCGCCGAATCAAAATTAGTAAAGTTTGAAGCATCTATTTATTCATTTCTGAAAACATGCACACATTCAAGAATAAAACAACACGTGCTCATATTCTAATATGTCCATGTTTTAAAAATGAGTATGAACTGACTCCTATGTACTCATTTTTTGAGTATGTCCATGTTTCAAAAATGAGTATAAACTGATCTCTATGTGCTTCATAATATGCTATTAGCATAAAAAACAGAATACTGAATTTCAAATCATGTAGTAAAATTTTTGTTTGTTTCATTTACTTCTTTTAGCAAATGTTGCAACTAACTTTAAGAAAAAGTGGGGAGAATCTAAATAAAAATTAAATTTCATAAACGAAGTGTAAATTTAAGAGCCAAGTAAACGTAAGTTGATTACGTGCGTTTCATTGTTTAAAAAATGCTATTATCATTTTTATATGAAAAATAAAGTATTATGTATAAACTTTGGTAATCAAAATAACAGAATGAACATAGAAAGACATAAAGATAAATGTTAAAATCATCCAAAGGCTGACTGTGTAACATGGCGCATAGCCAACCCTAATCTTTTGATAACTTATAGTAAAACTTTGTAAAACTTTTCAGTGCGTGGAGGCCTTTTACCCGATTTGCTATTCCATATTCAACTCTATACCGTACACTTTATGAATCAATAGAAAATTCAACAATTTTTAATTATAAACCTGTGTTTTCTATCAAAATTACTTCTTGAGTGAATTTTGGGACACTATTTATTTACTTCTGAATCTTTAAATAAGTTTCTTGTTTCTCTGTTTTGCCGAAACCAATTGCTTTTTAAAGGAATAGATTTGGGCATCAATGCATGATTTGTAATAGTAAAATTTAATACTATTTCTATACTTTTTGAATAACACCCAGAGTTACTTTTAAGGTTGCCGATATTAAAAATATTTTAGTGGGAAACGTAAATTATAAAAGCTTTTTTTTTTATTTGCGAATTGGGATCAAACTTTTAAAGTCCATATGTTAATACACATTTATTATACACTGCAAAAAAAGACTAAAATACGGAAATTGTACTGGCAATCCATATGCCAGTACTATTTCCGTACTTTAACGGAAAATTTCCCCCGTATATTCCAGAAAAACGGAAAGTTTTCTGTAATTTACGGGGAAATTTTTCAGTTAAAATACGGAAATAATACTGGCATCTCAATTGTCAGTACAATTTCCGTATTTTAATCGTTTTTTTTTCTACAATGTATGTCTTTGACTGTATTGAAAACAATATTATTTGCAGTTAACTTACCTTCGGCTGCATATATATCTGCCATTGAAACAAAGACAAATGCTACAAGAAGCAAAGAAATCACTGCTGTTGTCTTCATTATGTAGGTTTATTTTTTCTAAAAATAAAAAATATGAATGTCAAAAAGAGATTGTGATATATGAATGTGTCATAGAAAATATAATATTAACAGGAAGTCGAAATTATGCGTCAAGCATAGCATATAAAACACTTTCCAAACGCATTCAGAATGCAGTAACAAAATTTGTATTTGAAAAAAAAAAAAAAAAAAAAAAAAAAAAAAAAAAAAAAAAACATGTTTTTTTACAAACAGGAATTTTTTTTTACATAAATGGAAATGTACTCTATTTATTTTGCGTGTCCCAGTATTTAGTCCATAGAATTTATACACACCCAGTCGTATTCTAAAAAGTTGTTTGCTTTAAAAGTGCATACCACACTGAAAAAAAAAAAAAAAAAAAAAAAAAAAAAAAAAAAAAAAAAAAATCGGACTAAAATACGGAAATTGTACCGGCAATCGAGACGCCAGTATTATTTCCGTATTTTAACGAAAATTTTTCCCGGTAAATTCCAGAAGAATTTTCGTTTTTCGGGAATTTACGAGGGACATTTTCCGTTAAAATACGGAAATAAGGCTGGCGTCTGGATTGCCAGTACAATTTCCGTATTTTAGTCCGTGTTTATTATTGTGTACAACTGAAAACTCACTTACAGTAATTATCTGTCATAGACAGTGCTGTAACCGAATTGTCTTGTGTTTCCATATAAATGAAAGATAAATGCTATTTGTGGGATTTTCTTCAGTAAGCATTTTGTAGTACATCTCAGTGATGTAGTACAGTAATACCCCGACTTACATCCCCTCTACTTATTTCATCCCGGATTTATGTCATCTAGACTGGGGGGAAAAAATCCTTGATTAAGACGCACATAGAATTTTTTTTTAGATCAATGGAAGAATAAATCGTTCAGTTTAGTTTTTTGTAAATCAGCGGGATTTACATTAGATTGTCACATCTTTATTAATTTGTTCTGCAAATTTCCTGCATTTTTGTGAAATATTCTATTGTGCATATGTAAATATGCGATATAAATAATTAGGAAATTATAAATAAGGAAGCAAAAATATTTTTATTCTAGATGATTACATTTAATGAAAAATTAATGATAAAGATAGTGATATCATAAACAATGGAATTACTACTCTAGAGATTTTAAAACGCAATAAAATAATGAAATAATTAAGAACCAGTTTAGATAGGAAGTTTTTCTTAAATAATTTCACGATTTTTTTTTCGAATTTTTTGTAAAGTAGAATTTAAAAATTCAAATATTTGTGATTATTATTATTGTCATTATTTAGAATACAGTAAAACCTTGATCCACGAACACCCCAGTTATCGAATAATTCGGTTATCGAAAAATAAATTACAAAAAAAATTATTTCAGATCTCGAACAGTCGTTGCCAGATCGACTGAATGAAAAACCATAGCAAATACGACCAAATTGAATTTTTATTTATTTTGTGGTTGTTGTTGTTGATGTTCAAGCAAAGTGCGCATATATGATTAAGAGTGAAAGCAGCCTTAACAAAATCCATGAATTTTGAAATTCCTAAACGGCAATTTAGCTGAATAGGTGGATTTTTAGGGATCCGTACCTAAAATGTAAAAACGGAAGCATTACAAGATCACTCCTGTGTCTGTCTGTCACAGCCATTTTACTCGTAAGCAATGGAACATAGAAATATCATAATATTAAAATATTTATTTGCTTAAAAAACGTTATAAAAACAAATTAAAAGTAAATTAAAAATCTATATTTACATGTTTCAACTCATTTTCTGAGTCATCTAATATTGAATTTTCGTTGGGTTATACCTATATAATGATTTTTGATTCCTCCCTCCCTAATAAATGGAATCATATAAACTCATGAGAGGTCATCTGTATACATACATCATCTCATTACATACTCATTACATCCATATCAGATGTAAAGAACATATAGTGGACATAAAATACAATAGAGGTAATACTGCTTTATCCCGGCTAAATCAAATAGAGAACATTAACATACTTTTTAACGAGACTAAAATAATCTACAGGTCTAACTTTATTTACAATTATTCATAAGAGAGTCCATTGAAATTTATTTAAGAGGTTCAGGAGTTTGTAACGATACGTTATCTTTTCATATCCCGAATTTATGGGTTGAATGGTTGGACAAATTACGGTATCGCGGCATAGAGGCAACATGAGCCATCGCGAAAATGTAGGGGCGTTATATGATTACTTGTTTATTTTCGATGATTTTTTCCATTTTTCATATGCATTTGTAATTTTCTGTTATTCATTCTGACGACGACTCTGAAAATGAATTGAAACATGTAAATATATATTTTTAATTTACTTTTAATATGTTTTTATAACGTCTTTTAAGCAAATAAATACTTTAATATTGTGATATGATTATAGTAATGGACGTAATTTTGACTTACTATTCGCACTTATTTACATTTGGAACATAGAAAGTTCATATTGGCTCAAGTAATGAAGGCTATAACCCACATATTTATAGATTATTAGCCATCCACAAATATATTTAGGGAAAATGTAGAGGGCTAATTAAGTTACTTAAAAAAAACTTTTCGTTGTATATCGTCAGGGGTATCGCGTGAAAGCTTTCGTAACGCCGAACTCAAAACTATATTTCTATTAATTTTAGGTATTATATTTTCAGAAATATTGTCAAAAATGTAATGCAAAAATATTTCCACCCCCTCTATTTTTGAATGCACTGAAACTAAAATTATGAAAAAAATTAGAGGGTAGTAGAAGTTAATTTAAACCTTGGAGAAAAAATATAGTTAGGTCACATAGTTTTGTGAAAATTGTATTTTTCCGTAGCAGACAAATCTCGATTTGCGGGCGTTCAGCAAAGAAGTTGAGTAGCGCTGTGGGTACCTATCGTCGCAGAAGTATAAAATGATTGTTGATAAGGATTTTCGAAATAAATTGTCGGTAATTAGCCGAGATATTAGCACTAAAAGACACTGCCCGTTTAGTCATATATAAAGACATGGGCGGCGTACTCTATGCGCTATCGGCTGTTAAAGCCTAGATAACAACTTTTAATGATATATTTGTATAATGCAATGCCCAGTTACTAATTCATATATTTAGTGTGCGAAACCCTCTGTACGCGAATGATACTCGCACTTGACTGGTTATTATTTGTTTTCTTTTACCTTTTCTTCATTATTAACATTATTGGTGTCCTTGTTTTCATTTACGCACAAGAACATATAGCTGCAACATAATGATAGTAATGAATTCATTACATTATGCTATTCAAAAACAGGGAGTTATCCTTGTGGTCCTAAAGATATAAGAAAAAAGTAAGAATGAAAAACGCTTTCCTTCTTCTCGATCTCAAATCACACAAATTGTGTAACTGCCTTCAACAGGGGTGACTTTGTTACACCCCGCGGAGAGACACAAAACTTGTAATAAATAAAATTTGATGGAATAAAACTATAATAAAACTAGTAATACTGAATTCTGATAGATTGCGGCAGTAGCTTAAACATAAATTGTTTAATTTAACATTTTACAAATTGATTTTGTCATCACTTGTTGTTGGTTTGTTCATTATTTCGCGCATGATTTTACTGAAGGAAGCTTTTGATTGGAAAAGTTTTTTTTTTTTATTCGATGTTGTATTTTATTTCATAATAGGTCTTCTTTACAAATCAATGAGATTTATATATTAATTTGACATTTTAGATTTTACATTGATTTTATTCACAAACCGGCATTTTGAATGTTAAATTGGGTTGAGATTGTCTCGGCACAAAGTCGCCACAAATTTAGTTTATTTATTATATATAATTTTTCAGATAATAGAATCATAAAAGCAAAAGTTTACTGGAAATGTAAACGTCTAGTATATATATATTATTATTTGTAGAGGTGCTTGTGTAATAATGCCTTTGTGTAGCATGCAGTAGATTATGTTGAAAAGAAATTGGTAGATGTTGTACAACATGTATTTAGGCAAAGAAAAGCCGCTGAAAAATAGTCAATTACTATCACTACTTTAAACAATAAGCTATAAGGTTCTAAAAAATTATCTCCCTCCCCCTCAAAAAAGAGCTAATTCTTCTAAAAGAAATTATTTTCCATTGCCTGAAAAAAGCGAATATACTTAAAATTTTCTTTTCTATTGAAAAATATTAGTCTTACACTCCAACAAAGTTGAAAAGTGTTTGTGGTTTCGGTTTGTCTGTCTCTCTATCTGCCGTCTGTCTGTCTGGCAGTGCTATAACTCGCATAAATATACTCGATTGCCATAAAATTCATAGAAGTTACTAAGTATTACTATGGTATGTTCCATATTGAAAATGAAGTTACATTACGGTATATTGGAGAAACCATTTGCGGTGTATTTTATTGATATTACACTATTTTAAACATACTGAAATTTATATATATCTGTGAGGTGTACTACACTGCACTTACTCTGGAATATGATATGCATGTAATTTATCGTTCATTTTCAGGAAATACAAATGAATTTGGCTACGGAAGAAATTGAAATATTGAAGCCTATGAACAATAATTGCAGGAAATTCGTTTTACGCGTTTTTAAATATTAGCTGGTGCGTATAAACTCTATAGATCATGTACAGGGGTGCACAAAATTTCTCAAATACTGTATATATCATCTTATTCATGGAAATTGTTGAATGGAAATTATCAAATGTGCTATTTCTTTAACCGACCTAACTTTTAGCATACTATGTAGTATACATACAAATCTTTAGATCATATACAAGGCTGCACTAAAATAATCGGATATTTTTCCGAGTATAGATGGGAATAGCAGAAATCGTATCTCAAATGCGTTATGCGTTGTCCAAATTGTTTATTTAAAAGTCATCTTTCACCTTAATAAAGTGTGAAGTTAATTGTGGATTTCTGAATATGTTGGAAAATGTTTCATAATCTAGACTTGAAGCAAAATGTTTCGTTCGTTTCTTTTACTTACTACTCATTTTACGCATTTTTTTATTTCTACATTAGCAATTGTTTCTGTGTGTAGGTTTAATGCATATTTTACGAAATTTGCAGTGTATTCTTATTTAAATAAGGACATTTATTTAAATATATACTACACATACTTATGTAAATTAAAGGGCATTGTTTAAAAAATTACTTTTTAGTGATGTATTCGGGAAATTACTTTTTAATGATATCAGTTTCATTTAATACCCTTTTATTAAATCTCAATATGATACACGTTAAATAAATGCTAATTAATACAACTCTCAATTTAATGTAAACTATTCGCTTGGATTACTCCCGATATTTCTGCGTAATGTGTGAATTTACTTATTAATATATATTGTACGTTACTGAAGTTTAAATCATACACAATACTTTATTAATTAAGCGAAAATTTCCACGGAACAGCATTTAATCTATCTAAACTTAATGAAAGATCTATAGTCTATCAATTCCCATTATCTATAAGCGCTAAATACAGATAGATTTGTGTATTATAAATTAATAATGTATTGGATATTGTTCAACTACTGGTCAGTATTCATGCGACAACTAATATTCATGCTCCATTTAAATTCATCTTCGAATCCTTGGGGGATGCCTCGAGTATTACAATGTAATTCATAATATTATTCTGCCAAATTAAGCCCGTTGTCTGAATGATAAATTTGTTCCGACTAATAACTAATTAACCACTTCTAATATTAGTCAGTGTTTAGTGACAATGAATGAATTGGATTGTTTCTGCGGTCTTTGACATTTAGAAAACATCCGAATGAATAATGCTGTACACGCATACAGGAACGTTGTAAATCGGACGGTTGCTTTTGAGAGCTGCAGCATAGATAATTCAAACAGTGCACTAACATTAGGTGACAAAGTTCAATTTTTGCTTCGTAAGCGCAGTAAATTACTACATTGCATGCACCGGAAATTAGTACAATTACAAAATTAGAATTTCAAGACTTACCATACATAGTAAAGTTCGCGAGCCTTATTTTCTAGTACCACTATTTCCCAAGAATACTTTTTAGTATTTTTTTTTAAATAAGCAAAGATAACTGATCAGAAATAATAGTGCTGCAAAATAAGGATCGTACTAATACTAAACACTTTTCATGGAGTGCTATTCGTAAAGTATAGCTAAACAAGCAGGCGCCTGCAGCTTAAATATGAATCCTAAACATCCAACCAATCATCCTATCGCAAGTCCGTTAAAGACTTATTTTCAATACAGTAACATTACGTAGTAATGAGTGTTTACAAGCAAATCATCCCTACAATATATTACATTCTAAAACTTGATATTGGAAGCACTGATAGGTACGTTTTCAAAAAGTAAAGGTACAATGCAGCATGCTCATTCAAAAATCTTTTAATTGATAAAATATCCATTACAAATTATTTACTGGTATAGGTGGCCCTTATTATCGCATGGGCAAATCAGAACTTTGTCCATGGTCCCCGAACTTTAAGGGGCACCCAAATCCATATATTAATTTATTGGCCCCCGGCATGCTATTTCTTTCTCCCCGCAAATAAAGTGTCGTCTCCAAAAAATAACGTTCCGTTGTATAAACCAGCCGTAAAACAAAGCACATGTACCATTGTACTGTTAAATACTCTATTGAAATTTTTTAAACCTCTAAGCATCGCACATTTTCAATTTTTATACCGTCGTATTGGGGAAAAAAGTACTTTTTAATGTAATTTATTTGAAAACTGCATCTCCATATATTTTTCAGACATTAATTTTTTTGTAGTTTTTAGCGTCATTTGTTTAATTTTTCAACTCAAGTACTCCATTTCGGTAGAAAGTAAAGGAAAAATAGTTGGAAAATAGCAATTATATCTTTTTGTTGCCATTTTTCCATAAAAACTGAAAAAAAATGCACTTAAAATAAGTGCTATTTTGAAAAAATATAAATGAAGGATTTCTGATAAAACATGGAGCTATTATAAACTAAATTTAATTTTAAGTATCTATATTAACATTGCAAACAAATATAGGCATATGAATCTTTAGGTTTATTTTTTGTCGGGTTTCTTAAATGACAATATCTCTTTTTTTGGATTTGTGTATTATTCAGCGATAGTGACATCCTATGCGTAACTTTACTACAGATATTGTTTAATACTGTATCGCAAAAGAGGAATTCTTCAGCGGAAGAGGATGGCGTCATTTTATATAAAATAAAAGCGTGTGTTTTAAGTCTTAAACTGAAATATGTTTTGTACTATCTATATATATCTGTTTTCTTTTTTTTTTTTTTTTTTTTTTTTTTTCATGTGGGGTGAAACTAAATTCCGAAAAAGCAGAATTCCTGTTTTGTAGCAAAATATTTACTTTTTTCAACAATTCCAACTCTGAAAATTCTCAAATACAAATTACAAATTTCATTCCCTCCGAGCGTCTTGAGAGCTTTCCTGCATTTTTATAAAAATGCTTATAAAAATAATCTTAATTAAAATTTTCATTCCCTGTTTTTTTTTTCTAAAATACATTTCATGCCCCTTTATTTGATACACATCCTGAAATACAATTCTGATTAAAATAATTTTGTCTAGAACAGATTAAAGTTGTTTTTGAGAAACGGAAAAATACGGCCAAACCGTTCAGAGGGTTAACAGATTCTACAAAATTTTCTGAAAAACACATTTCATTTTGAACTCACAGAGCTCAATTTTTTCGTAAGGCTAACCTCAAACACTATTAAATAATATTTTGATTTTAATATATTGTATATTAGCAATAAAACTTAAATCATATCTAAACTTTAGTGGTTTCAAAATAATCAGTTCTAACTGTCATGAGAAATTTTCTTCCGTATTCATAGTTTTTTTTTTTTTTTTTTTTTTTTACAACTTTTACCTAAATAGGAAAAACAAACCCAAAATTACCATCTTTTTAGATTTATTGAAAAAACACTTTCTACTTGTGAAGTAGAATATATTTTATTTGATATTATGTTGTGTTTAGTAAAGCATTTAGCCTTATTTTTTGAATAGTTGCCGTTTTTGTCAAAGCATTTGTTAAGTCTGAGTAACAAGCTTTTGTATCACACAGTCAAAGAAGTTTACCGCCTGTTGTCAAAACAGTGTTGCCAGATTGGGGACTTTTTTAATTCAGATTATTTGACTGTCACCACTTTTTTAAAATAGTATAATTCACCTTATTTTTCAGCATTTTTAATCTATTTTTAAATAGGCCGAATATTTCTATTTCAAAAAAAGCGGTGACAATCAACAATCTGGGGACAAAAAAGTCACCAATCTGGAAACACAGAGTAGAATCGAAACCACATTTCAACTTCGACTTTTAACTCATTATCGTCATGGAAGTTTTACCCTGGAACATGTTTCTTCGGGTAAAGGAATAAGTGGTAATCGCTGGGTGCAAGGTCAGAGATCACAGATGGAAATATTTTCCGGTTTCTTCGTGAACATTGGTTCCACCTTCAGAGAAATCACGACACCATTTCGTTACATTTCAGCGATTCATAATGTTCCCATATACAGAAACAATTTCTCTGTGAATATCAGCTGGACGCACATGTGCTACACGAAACAGACTCGCCGTACAAGTTAAGAATGACTGCGAGGGTAAGGCCAAATGTCCAAGGTTACAACATGTGCGGCCAACGCTCTAATTAAAAATGTTTCTTTCCTGCTGTCTGAGGTGTATCTTTATTTTTCGAAAACACCTTATATAATTACCGAAGCGCTAATTGACGAATATATGAAAACGTTTTAGGTTTTGAATTAACTTGTAATTTGGTAGGTATGTTGATCAAGCACCCAGATTTAGTTGTAATGCTGTTGTTAAATTTGGTTGATTCTTTCGGAAATTATAGAATAATTCCTTTTACGTCATAATTCTTTTCTATCAGAACTGATGCGATTTAAAAATTTTACCTTTTATAAATAATAAAATGGCAGATTGATGAATTGATGGATGATTGATTTAAATGTTAAATTATAGATGTTAAAACTTCTTATTAGTCTCCCAAAAGCTCTAAAATTGCGATTTTTCTAACACTGTTGGAGCTAAAAACTTAAAGTTTGGCATGATAGTTACTTCTAATATGTAAATGTTCCTAACAGAAAGTTTCAAAATATTTTATAACTAGCAAACCCCGCGGCTTTGCTCGCATAATATTTGAAATATGACAAGTGATATTTATATGTCTAAATTTTATTAAAAGGTACTAACTAAATTTTTTATTTTATTAAAAGGTAATATTTTATTTTATTAAAAGGTACTTATTACTTTTAGGAATAATTAAAAAAATTACTATTTAAAACACAGTTTGATTAAACATCATTGTTACACTGCATAAGCCAGAAATGAGACTTAAATTAATAAAACTAAATAAAACTAAATAAATAATAATTTAGAAAATATTTTGAAACTTTTATGCTCAATTAATACGCTCATTTCAGTATTCATTTGAAGTTTTGATTTTTTTTAGAAACCATCTTCTTACATCTTAAAATTAACCATCGAGTCAAATTCCAAGTCCTACCATCTCTCTCAACATAAAGGGCTATGTTGAATTAGGAACTGTCACCATTAATTTGCCAACATTAATTTTGAAATTGGTTTGTTTTTTCCTAATATTCCACAGAAACGTAATTTAGAAAGCTTTTAAAGGGCTAGCCTTTTTTAGAGCGTTTGTTGTTCCTGTGAATCCCAGGTAGTAGAATCATCGGCCTAAAATATAGCCTGTGTAGGATCAGAGACTGTTACCATTGATTCGCAACTATTACTTTTATACTTGGTTTATATTCCCTGAGATTCCATAGAAATCGTAATTTAGGACTCTTTTAGTATACTTTTCGCACCCCCCCCCCTTCGCTTCACCCCTTTTTAATTCGAATTTATTTTCGACAGTCCTTCGAGGGCATTTATATTTTATAAGTAACTACCATGCCATATTTAAAGTTTCTAGCCTTTTCAGTATCACAGAATTCGCAATTTAGAAAGTTTTTAGCTACTGCAACCCTCTTGTGGTAGTGGCACAGACATAAAATATAGCTTATGTTTGAGCAGGCTCTATCACCAACAATTTGTTATCATTATTTTTGTAATCGGTTTGGTATTTGATAATATTACATAAAAATTGTAATTTATAACGCTTTTCGCCCACTTCATCTTTTTAAATTTGAAATTTTCTTTCGACAGTTCATAGAAAGCAGTTGCATCTTGTAAGTAAATAACATGCCATACTTCAAAGTGTTAGACCCTTCAGTTATGCAAAAAAAAAAAAAAAACGCAAATTAGAACAGGTTTTGCTTTTGCAACCCTCAGATGGTAGTGACAGCAACATAAAATATAACCTATGTTATAGCAGTTACTGTCACAATTGATTTGCAACCATTACTTTTGAAATAGCTTTGGAATTTCCTGAGATTGAGTAGAAATCGCAATTTAGAATGTTTTTAGAACGCTTTTCGCGCATTTTCACCCCTTTTTAAATTTCCAATTTTTTCGAAACTGTTCTTAAAGATCATTTATATGTAATACATATGTATCTTGCCTAATTTTAAGTTGCTAGCCCCTACCGATCACAAAAATCGAAATTTGGAACGCTTTTTTGCTCCTGCAACGTCTAGGTGATAGTGATACCGACTTAAAATAGCGTCTATGTTAGAGCAGAGGCTGTCAGCATCAATTTCTTACATTACTTTTGAAATCAGTTTGATTCTTCCTGAGATATTGGTGACAAATCGGCATTTAGAACGTTTTTAGAACACTTTTCGCTCATTTTGCTGCTGAATCTCCTCTGGGGTAGTGGAAACATATATAAAATATAGCCTATCTTGGAGCAAGATCTGTCACCATCATTTTAACACCATTATATTTGAAATCGGTTTTTGTATTTCCTGAGATTGCATAGAAATTGCAATTTAGAACGTTTTTTACAACGCTTTTTGCGCATTTTGACCCCCCTTTTAAATTTCGATTTTTTTAGGAAATGTCCTTAGAGATCATTGATATCTTATAACTAACTACCCTTCTAAATTTAACGATTCAAGGCCCTTCTTCACGCAATTTAGAACTTTTTCTCCTGCAGCTCCTTTGGGGTAGTGGCACCGACATAAAACATAGCCTATGTTGTAGCAAGGATTTTCAGCATCATTTTGACACCATTATTTTTTAAATCGGTTTGGTATTTCCTGAGATTGTGTAGAAACTACCATTTAGAACGTTTTTTAGAACGCTTTTCGCGCATTTTCACCCCTTTTAAATTTCGAATTGTTTAAGAACGTTCTTAGAAATCCTTTATATCTAATAAGTAACTGATACTTCAAATTTCATATTTCTAGGCCCATCAGTAACACATAAATCGCATTTTAGAACGTTTTTTGCTCCTACACCCCCTTTGGGGTAGTAGCACCGACATAAAACATAGCCTATCTTGGAGCAAACGTTGTCACTATCATTTTCACACCAATATTTTTTAAATCGGTTTGGTATTTCCTGAGATTATGTAGAAACTACCATTTAGAACGTTTTTTAGAACGCTTTTTGTTCACCCCTTTTAAATTTTGAATTGTTTAAGAACTGTTCTTAGACACCATTTATAACTTATAAGTAACTAATATTCCAAATTTCATATTTCTAGGTCCTTCATTGACGCAAAAATCGCATTTTTAGAACGTTTTTTGCTCCTGCATCCCCTTTGGGGTAGTGGCACCGACATACGATATAGCCTATGTTCTAAGTTGGACTAAAACCATCATTTTGATACCATTACTTTTGAAATCGGTTTGGTATTTCCTGAGATTATGTCGAAACTACCATTTAGAACGTTTTTTAGAACGCTTTTTGTGCATTTTCACCTCTTTTAAATTTCGCATTGTTTAAGAACTGTTCTTAGACACCATTTATATCTTATAAGTAACTACTATTCCAAATTTCATATTTCTAGGCCCTTCAGTAACGCAAAAATCGCATTTTTAGAACTTTTTTTGCTCCTGCACCCGCTTTGGGTTAGTGGCACCGACATAAGATATAGCCTATGTTCTAAGTTGGGCGAACACCATCATTTTGATACCATTACTTTTGGAATCGGTTCGGTAGTTCCTGAGCTTATCTCCGACAAATAAACAATTTTTTCCTCTTTATAATATGACTAGCAAACCCCGCGGCTTTGCTCGTGCAATATTTGAAATATGCCAAGTGATATTTATATGTCTAATTTTTATTAAAAGGTACTAACTAATTTTTTTTTTATTAAAAGGTAATATTTTATTTTATTAAAAGGTACTTATTACTTTTAGGAATAATTAAAAAAATTACTATTTAAAACACAGTTTGATTAAACATCATTGTTACACTGCATAAGGCAGAAATGAGACTTAAATTAATAAAACGAAATAAAACTAAATAAGTAATAATTTAGAAAATATTTTGAAACTTTTATGCTCAATTAATACGCTCATTTCAGTATTCATTTGAAGTTTTGAATTTTTTAGAAACCATCTTCTTACATCTTAAAATTAACCATCATGTCAAATTCCAAGTCCTACCACCTCTCTCAAACATAAAGGGCTATGTTGAAATAGGAACTGTCACCATTAAGCCAGAAATGAGACTTAAATTAATAAAACTAAATAAAACTAAATAAATAATAATTTAGAAAATATTTTGAAAGTTTTATGCTCAATTAATACGCTCATTTCAGTATTCATTTGAAGTTTTGATTTTTTTTAGAAACCATCTTCTTACATCTTAAAATTAACCATCGAGTCAAATTCCAAGTCCTACCATCTCTCTCAACATAAAGGGCTATGTTGAATTAGGAACTGTCACCATTAATTTGCCAACATTAATTTTGAAATTGGTTTGTTTTTTCCTAATATTCCACAGAAACGTAATTTAGAAAGCTTTTAAAGGGCTAGCCTTTTTTAGAGCGTTTGTTGTTCCTGTGAATCCCAGGTAGTAGAATCATCGGCCTAAAATATAGCCTGTGTAGGATCAGAGACTGTTACCATTGATTCGCAACTATTACTTTTATACTTGGTTTATATTCCCTGAGATTCCATAGAAATCGTAATTTAGGACTCTTTTAGTATACTTTTCGCACCTCCCCTTCGCTTCACCCCTTTTTAATTCGAATTTATTTTCGACAGTCCTTCGAGGGCATTTATATTTTATAAGTAACTACCATGCCATATTTAAAGTTTCTAGCCTTTTCAGTATCACAGAATTCGCAATTTAGAAAGTTTTTAGCTACTGCAACCCTCTTGTGGTAGTGGCACAGACATAAAATATCTTCTAGGCCCTTCAGTAACGCAAAAATCGCATTTTTAGAACTTTTTTTGCTCCTGCACCCGCTTTGGGTTAGTGGCACCGACATAAGATATAGCCTATGTTCTAAGTTGGGCGAACACCATCATTTTGATACCATTACTTTTGGAATCGGTTCGGTAGTTCCTGAGCTTATCTCCGACAAATAAACAATTTTTTCCTCTTTATAATATGACTAGCGAACTTGCCCGGCGTTGCCCGGGTACGTCAAAAACAGCAGGAATTGCGAAAAAGCTCTGAAAATCACAACAAGATATCGCGAAAAAATTTTTAATCCATGCGCAAATTTCGAAAAGAAAAAAAATATATATATTGTCTTCAAAGATTGAAAGTTGATTCCTTTCACTAATATGGAAAAATTGCATCAGACTGTATTGGATTAAAAGAGGCATGCTATTTTTCTGACATAGAAACAATTTACACTTTACATTAGCACGCTTAATTCGATTGATAGGCGGGATCTTTCTCATGCCTTCTTTCTTTATTTTTTGATTGTGTCTCTACAGTTGCATCATATTTTTCCAACGTATAAATTCTTGTCATAATTTTTGTCTGCAATATCTTTTATTTTCAATTGCATATGCCTTCAAACGGCTCGCGCGCCTAATTCCAATGGTTTGGCAACCCCCCTGTAAAATGCGGCTTTGTGGCTTTCGGTAGTTCATACATTCCCGATTATCTGGTTGGCATTAAAATTCATATTTTCACCTTTCGCCCTCCTCATTGGGAATTCGTTAACGGAAATTAATACGTGCCTCATCTCAACTTAATTCTCGCCAGATATCTACTGGTTAACGTTTTCTGTAAATTGCCCCTCGCCAATAGCCCTGCTCTCTCAGAATTTTAATGACATCGCTTCTCTTTTGACTGTCGGGCTGATAAAATAAATATGTACTACGTTTTCTCTCCCCTCCTGCATCGGCATTTGCGGCTGAAAATCTCTCGAAGTTTGTTAAAGAACCTGGTGATTAATAAACAGCGTTCAGATATTCTTCGATATTCGTCTATTGATATAAAATGGCCTCCTGTCCTTTATTCGAATAATTAATATTTAGTTAATGGCGTTCTGATGTTTCTGAGATATCATCGAGAATCACCTATACGATAAATATCAACATAACACTTCCTAAGTATTGTATCATGCTACTTTTATTCATAATTTAAATTACTTGGATTCTCTTAAACATAATTAGTATAATCCCTTACGTTAATATTAGTTTTTGTTGCATTAAAATATCTCAATTTGTTGATTTTCTGTTAGCAAGTAATCCCGATAGGTTTACAATGGAAGTCTATGGGAATTTGGCGAAATACCAGAGATATCGCCAATTGACGTCACTTTTGGCGACTTATTTTGGCCGCCAAATTTGGCGATATATCGACAAGTTGGCGACAAACTTGGCGGCATTTAGCGACAGAGCTGTGTCCCCCCCCCCCCCCCCCCTGCGGCAACTCCCTTATAAGTATGAAGATGCATTAAATGTTGTTCAATAAACGCATAAAAATTCGCTAAAAATTCAAAAATCGCTGTACGAATTCCGAATAAACTTTTTTGAAAAGAGAACAAAATTTCCTATATTGGGTTAAAAGAAAGAAACAGTATTATTTTCACTAATGTGGAAAAATCGCCTCGAAACTTAAAAAAGTGCTAAAAATCGCATAAAAAATTAAATAAAAAAAATCTAATCAAAAAATCGAAAATCGGGCTTCGAGGTGCAAAACTTCGTATATAGACGTACCTTTTGCCCAAATTTTGTAATTCTACATGCAGTGGTCTCTTTAGAACACCGTCGACACACTCACACACAAACTTCTTTCTTTATTATTATAGATGTTATAGCAGGGACTGTCACCATTGATTTGCAACCATTACTTTTGAAATAGCTTTGGTATTTCCTGAGATTGCATAGAAATCGCAATTTGCAACGTTTTTAGAAAGCTTTTCGCGCATTTTCACCCCTTTTTAAATTTCCAATTTTTTCGAAACTGTTCTTAACCCTCCGTCTACCAGACGTGTCCAATGGGCCCGATGGGTACATTCGAAATATTTATTCTAACCAGAAATTTCTTTAAAATAAACTAAATGTGTAAACCAGACAATAATGAGTTAAGTAAATAAGTTCCATAGTTTTAAATAAGAATTCTGATGTGCAATATTTTTATAAAACTTGAGTAAAATTTTCGGTAGTTCTAGGGTTAAAGATCATTTATATCTAATAAATATGTACCTTGCCTAATTTTAAGTTGCTAGCCCCTACCGATCACAAAAATCGAAATTTAATACGCTTTTTTGCTCCTGCAACGTCTAGGTGATAGTGATACCGACATAAAATAGCGTCTATGTTACAACAGAGGCTATCAGCATCAATATCCTACCATTACGTTTGAAATCAGTTTGATTCTTCCTGAGATATTGCTGACAAATCGGCATTCAGAACGTTTTTAGAATGCTTTTCGCGCATTTTGCTTCTGCATCTTCTCTGGGGTAGTGGAAACAGATATAAAATATAGCCTATCTTGGAGCAAGATCTGTCACCATCATTTTTACACCATTATATTTGAAATCGGTTCAGTACTTCCTGAGATTGCATAGAAATCGCAATTTAGAACGCTTTTTTACAACGCTTTTTTCGCATTTTCACCCCTTTTAAATTTCGAATTGTTTAAGAACTGTTCTAAGAAATCCTTTATATCTAATAAGTAGCTAATATTTCAAATTTCATATTTCTAGGCCCTTCAGTAACGCAAAAATCGCATTTTTAGAACGTTTTTTGCTCCTGCAACCCAATTTGGGTAGTGGCACCGACATAAAACATAGCCTATGTTGGAGCAAGGGCTCTCACCGTCATTTTGACACCATTATTTTTTAAATCGGTTTGCTATTTCCTGAGATTGTGCAGAAACCACCATTTAGAACGTTTTTTAGAACGCTTTTCGCGCATTTTCACCCCTTTCAAATTTCGAATTGTTTAAGAACTGTTCTTAGAAATCCTTTATATCAAATAAGTAGCTAATATTTCAAATTTCATATTTCTAGGCCCTTCAGTAACACATACATCGCATTTTTAGAACGTTTTTTCTCCCCCCCGCCCCCCCCAAAAAAGGGTAGTGGCACCGACATAAAACATAGTCTATCTTGGAGCAAGCGTTGTCACTATCGTATTGACACCAATATATTTCAAATCGGTTTGGTATTTCCTGAGATTTTGTAGAAACTACCATTTAGAACGTTTTTTAGAACGCTTTTTGTGCATTTTCACCCCTTTTAAATTTCGAATTGTTTAAGAACTGTTCTTAGACATCATTTACATCTTATAAGTAACTAATATTCCAAATTTCATATTTCTAGGCCCTTCAATAACGCAAAAATCGCATTTTTAGAACGTTTTTAGCTCCTGCACCCCCTTTGGGGTAGTGACACCGAATAAAACATAGCCTATCTTGGAGCAAGCGTTGTCACTATCATATTGACACCAATATTTTTCAAATCAGTTTGGTATTTCCTGAGATTTTGTAGAAACTACCATTTAGAACGTTTTTTAGAACGCTTTTTGTGCATTTTCACCCCTTTTAAATTTCGAATTGTTTAAGAACTGTTCTTAGACATCATTTATATCTTATATGTTACTAATATTCAAAATTTCATATTTCTAGGCCCTTCAGTAACGCTGAAATCGCATTTTTAGAACGTTTTTTGCTCCTACACCCCCTTTGGGGTAGTGGCACCGACATAAGATATAGCCTATGTTCTAAGTTGGACTAACACCATCATTTTGATACCATTACTTTTGGAATCGGTTTGGTAGTTCCAGAGCTTACCTCCTACAAATAAACAATTTTTTCCTCTTTATAATAGGAGTATAGATGACTAGCAAACCCCGCGGCATTGCTCGTGCAATATTTGAAATATGCCAAGTGATATTTATATGTCTAATTTTTATTAAAAGGTACTAACTAATTTTTTTTTTTATTAAAAGGTAATAATTTATTTTATTAAAAGATACTTATTACTTTTAGGAATAATTAAAAAAATTACTATTTAAAACACAGTTTGATTAAACATCATTGTTACACTGCATAAGGCAGAAATGAGACTTAAATTAATAAAACGAAATAAAACTAAATAAGTAATAATTTAGAAAATATTTTGAAACTTTTATGCTCAATTAATACGCTCATTTCAGTATTCATTTGAAGTTTTGAATTTTTTAGAAACCATCTTCTTACATCTTAAAATTAACCATCATGTCAAATTCCAAGTCCTACCACCTCTCTCAAACATATAGGGCTATGTTGAAATAGGAACTGTCACCATTAATTTGCCAACATTAATATTGAAATTGGTTTGTTATTTCCTAATATTCCACAGAAACGTAATTTAGAAAGCTTTTAAAGGCCTTTTTTAGAGCGTTTGTTGTTTCTGTAAATCCCAGGTGGTAGAATCATCGGCATAAAATATAGCCTGTGTAGGATCAGAGACTGTTACCATTGATTCGCAACTATTACTTTTATATTTGGTTTATATTCCCTGAAATTGCGTAGAAATCGTAATTTAGGACTTTTTTAGAATGCTTTTCGCACCTCCCCTTCACTTCACCCCTTCTTAATTCGAATTTATTTTCGACAGTCCTTCGAGGGCATTTATATTTTAAAAGTAACTACATGCCATATTTAAAGTTTCTAGCCTTTTCACTATCACAGAAATCGCAATTTAGAAAGCTGTTAGCTACTGCAACCCTCTGGTGGTAGTGGCACAGACATAAAATATAGCTTATGTTTGAGCATTTTCTATCACCAACAATTTGTTATCATTATATTTTTAATCGGTTTGGTATTTGATAAGATTACATTAAAATTGTAATTTATAACGCTTTTCGCTCACTTCATCTTTTTAAATTTGAAATTTTCTTTCGACAGTTCATAGAAAGCAGTTGCATCTTGTAAGTAAATAACATGCCATACTTCAAAGTGTTAGACCCTTCAGTTATGCAAAAAACGCAAATTAGAACATGTTTTGCTTTTGCAACCCTCAGATGGTAGTGACAGCAACATAAAATATAACCTATGTTATAGCAGGGACTGTCACCATTGATTTGCAACCTTTACTTTTGAAATAGCTTTGGAATTTCTTGAGATTGAGTAGAAATCGCAATTTAGAACGTTTTTAGAAAGCTTTTCGCGCATTTTCACCCCTTTTTAAATTTCCAATTTTTTCGAAACTGTTCTTAAAGATCATTTATATGTAATAAATATGTACCTTGCCTAATTTTAAGTAGCTAGCCCGTACCGATCACAAAAATCGAAATTTGGAATGATTTTTTGCTCCTGCAACGTCTAGGTGATAGTGATAGCGAATTGAAATAGCATCTAAGTTAGAGCAGAGGCTGTCAGCATCAATTTCTTACCATTACTTTTGAAATCAGTTTGATTTTTCCCGAGATATTGGTGACAAATCGGCATTTAGAACGTTTTTAGAACGCTTTTCGCTCATTTTGCTCCTGCATCTCCTCTGGGGTAGTGGAAACAGGTATAAAATATAGCCTATCTTAGAGCAAGATCTGTCACCATCATTTTAACACCATTATATTTGAAATCGGTTCAGTATTTCCAGAGATTGCATAGAAATTGTAATTTAGAACGTTTTTTACAACGCTTTTTGCGCATTTTCACCCCTTTTAAATTTCGAATTGATTAAGAACTGTTCTTAGAAATCCTTTATATCTAAATGGTAGCTGATACTTCAAATTTCATATTTCTAGGCCCTTCAGTAACACATAAATCGCATTTTTAGAACGTTTTTTCCTCATACACCCCCTTTGGGGTAGTGGCACCGACATAAAACATAGCCTATCTTGGAGCAAACGTTGTCACTATCATTTTGACACCAATATTTTTTTAAATCGGTTTGGTATTTCCTGAGATTATGTAGAAACTAACATTTAGAACGTTTTTTAGAACGCTTTTTGTGCTTTTTCTCCCCTTTTAAATTTCGAATTGTTTAAGAACTGTTCTTAGACATCATTTATATCTTATAAGTAACTAATATTCCAAATTTCCTATTTCTAGGCTCTTCAGTAACGCAAAAATCGCATTTTTAGAACGTTTTTTTGCTCCTGCACCCCCTTTGGGGTAGTGGCACCGACATAAAATATAGCCTATGTTCTTAGTTGGAATAACACCATCATTTTGACACCAATATTTTTTAAATCGGTTTGGTATTTCCTGAGATTATATAGAAACTACCGTTTAGAGCGTTTTTTAGAACGCTTTTTGTTCATTTTCACCCCTTTTAAATTTCGAATTGTTTAAGAACTGTTCTTAGACATCATTTATATCTTATAAGTAACTAATATTCCAAATTTCACATTTCTAGGTCCTTCAGTAACGCAAAAATCGCATTTTTAGAACGTTTTTTGCTCCTGCACCCCTTTGGGGTAGTGGCACCGACATAAAATATAGCCTATGTTCTAAGTTGGACTAACACCATCATTTTGATACCATTACTTTTGGAATCGGTTCGGTATTTCCTGAGATTATGTAGAAAATACCATTTAGAGCGTTTTTTAGAACGCTTTTTGTTCATTTTCACCCCTTTTAAATTTCGAATTGTTTAAGAACTGTTCTTAGACATCATTTATATCTTATAAGTAACTAATATTCCAAATTTCATATTTCTAGGCCCTTCAGTAACGCAAAAATGGCATTTTTAGAAAGTTTTTTGCTCCTGCACCCCCTTTGGGGTAGTGTCACCGACATAAGATATAGCCTATGTTCTAAGTTGGACTAACACCATCATTTTGATACCATTACTTTTGGAATCGGTTCGGTATTTCCTGAGATTATGTAGAAACTATCATTTAGAACGTTTTTTAGAACACTTTTTGTGCAGTCTCACCCTTTTTAATTTCGAATTTTTCAAGAACTGTTCTTAGACATCGTTTATATCTTGTAAGTAACTAATATTCCAAATTTCATATTTCTAGGCCCTTCAGTAACGCAAAAATCGCATTTTTAGAACGTTTTTTGCTCCTGCACCCCCTTTGGGGTAGTGGCATCGACATAAAATATAGCCTATGTTCTAATTTGGACTAACACCATCATTTTGATACCATTACTTTTGGAATCGGTTCGGTAGTTCCTGAGCTTACCTCCTACAAATAAACAATTTTTTCCTCTTTATAATATGAGTATAGATGAGTATAGAATAGATTAGAGGGTTAAATGAACAGAAAATGTTCTAAAAACATTCTATATTACGATAATTTGGAGTTTTTAAGACTAGAAACTTGAAACTTGACATGATTGTTACTTTTAAAATGTAAATACTTGCAACAGAACAATTTCAGGAAAATTCGATATGTAATAGACTGCTGGGGAAAAAAGTTCTAAAATTGCGATTTCTGTAATGTTGATGAGGCTAAACACTTTAAATCTCACATAGTGATTACTTTTAAGGTGTAAATGCTCTTTAAGAACGGTTTCTAGAGAATTCGAATTTTAAAAAAGAGGAGTGGAAAAAGTTCTAAAAACGTTCTAAATTACGATTTATTTGGAATTGTTAGAGCTAGAAAATCGATATGTATATACCCACATTTCATTTTCTCCAAAACAATCGAAAAATATCTCATTTAATTTAAATGCAATAAAGTGCGTTGCTACGCGACTAGTATGTAATACGGTTACATTTTTGCCGTAACAATATCATTTTTACTTACCTCCAGGTAGACGAATATCTATTTCTTAAAATATCTGTGAAGTCACTAAAACACAGTTGATCTTTTATAATAATTTGTTGAATAAATGGGCATTCAACTGTCACTTCATATTCAAAAGTTAAACGCCACATGCCATTTTTACTTTGAATAACATTTTCAAATTCTAACTCAGATGTCAAAATTTCAAAAAAGAATAATGCATTGATATAGATGTTAAGCTATTCTTCTGAACATTTTGTTCTATGTATTTCTTTTTTATGTGAAAATAAAAAGTAAAAATTATTTATAGTTTTATGTCATGTAATTTTAAACATTTTAATTTTGACTAACGTTTTATTATTAGGAATATGAAGTTATTGTTTTTTATGTTCTAAGGAGAAAATCCAATAGTATTGATGCAAGAAAGTAAAAATATTTTTAAACGTTTATATCGGAGAAACATTTCCATCGCTTATTGCAGAATGAAAATAAAACTTGATTAAAATAATGAATGTGTGGTAGCATATATGTTTAGCACATTTCTACTAAGTATCCATTTTACTTCTACATTTTAATTTCATCTTTAAGCTAATTTTACTTTCACAGGTATAACAGACTTAAAATTTGTACATCAAAATAATCAAGTTAGTTAAATAAATTAAAATTACTATGTTTGTGCGTAGTATTTATTGCGATTCAAAGGCTCTAAATGATTCATTTTGGAAATGTTATGAATTATTACAGGGTGCCTACTAAATACTGTTACATTCCAAAAAATAAGAATTAATTTTAATCGTTTTGGAAAACAATTTATTTCTCTATTTTAGGGTTTGGCAAGCTTCTATTAGTGCAGACGAATTTGGTTATAAAGCGAATATTTAAAATTATTTTAAAGAGGGAAGCCAAAAGAATGATGATTAAACAGCTCTTTGATCGCAGGTTTTCCTAAGGTGAAACCTTTAAGCAATTAAAATGCCCTGGTTTTTATGGAACATTTATATATAAAACTATAAATCTATTATTGGATACTAATAGCTATGTAAATATCGATCTAGGTCTGGTCGTTCACGCTCAGTTCTCACACTAGAGCGCAACAAAAGAACTCGCGAAATGGTGTGAATAAATCCATAACGTTCTGCAAATAAAATGGCTGCAGAAGAGAACGTGAATTGCAGAACTATGCAAGTTATTATAAATGGAGATCTGGGTTATTGCCCTTATCGCAAAAGAAAAATTCAAGGATTGACTGCTGCACAAAGTATAACAAAATTACAAAGAAGGAAGAAATTGATGAAGCGGCATGGTAGGAAAAATGTTGACAGAATAATATTTTCTGATGGGAAGCTATTTTGCACTTAACAGTGTTATAATGCTAAAAATGATATCGTATATTTAGCAACCCTCGAGGATATACCTGAAACCTATTGAATTGTTAAACGCTTTCAGAACAAGAATTCTGTCATGGCTTGGGCTGCAGTGTCAAACAATGAAAAATTGCCTTTGAAGCTCATTGATAAAGGGATAAAAATCAAAGCGAAACAGGACATATTGGCTACTCATTTATTACCACATGCTGACAGGTTGTATCCCAAAAAGAATTGGATATTTCTGCAAGATTTTACATCTTCGCACCGAGATAAATCAACACAGGCTTGGCTCCCTGTCACCTGTCCGAACTTTATCATGCAAGAAGATTGGCCACCATCTTCACCGGATCTAAATCCTTTAGATTATTGCGTCTGGGGATTTTAGAGGCTAAAGTAAATAGCAACAAACACAGAAGTTTGAACTTTCTCAAAGGTTCCATATTACGTCAATGGTACCGACTACCTCTTAAAATGATTTGTGCCGCAGTCGGACAATGGCATAAGAGATAATATTTGGTAATCGATAAATATGGCGGTCAATTTGATTAAAATTATTTCCGGTTAAACTTTCATCTCTGATGTTCATCATGTTAGTGTAGTTATCATTTTCTATTTTATATTTGTAAAATAAAATGACTGAATATTTGTAACAGTATTTAATAGCCACCCTGTATATGTGAAATAATAAATTTTAATAACAAATGGCATTTTTAATAATTTTTCTACTTTGATTCGGTAGACTAATCGTCAAACCACACTGTAACTTCCTTAAACTTCAAGTATCACGGAATTAATGTACAAGGTGGCCATAATTAAACAATCTATCAGAATCAATACTAAAATCGTTAATCGTGCTAAATAAAAGGTAATTTTATTTCAGTATTGATACTGGATTTTTTTAAACTGTCTTTTCTGTTACATAGCGCCATATATTCCCCTAGCGGTGACTTTTGGAACTACATTTTTTTCGTGGAATCCTTCGTCCCCGTCTTGTTTAATCTTCTTATAAAATTTGCCGTCATTATCTCAATTGGATCGCGCTACATAACACTCTGAGTACTGTCAGTTTAATTATGGCCGGCTTGTATGCCGACTTCGGTTTGTCCGCTATTGAAAATAGTATGTGTAGCATTTATGTTTCATCTTTTGGAATACTCAAACATATTCGAATACATTTTTGTCCCACAACATTGTCCATGATAATGTATGTTTGAAGTACTTTTTAATGATATTGTATTACTTCAAGCATTATGAAGTTTATATACATTATTTGCAGTATTAGAGGACATTTATCCTATAAACAGGAACGAAAAATCATGTGTACAGCATAGATTATGTAACACTTTCCAACACATTAAGAATAAGGTAATAAAATTTTACAATTTATTAAGGTAAAAGATGTCTAAATAAACAATTTAGAAAATGAAAATAATCAATAAACCTAGTCTAACTAAACCTAGTTGAAAACCCAATTACTGCCATTACCATCAATAGTCAGAAAATTATCGGAATATTTCGTGCAGCCCTGTATATGATCTATAGATCTGTATGTATACTGCGTAGTATGCTAAAAGTTAGTACAATTAAATACATAACACAGTTGAAAATTACTATTAGGCAATTTCCGTCAATAAAAGGAAATGCATTTGAAACCTTTTGCGTAGTCCTGTATGTGATCTATAGAATTTATACACACCAAAATATTTAAATTTTAAAACGTGTACCGCAACTGAAAACGCACTTCCAGCAATTAATCTTCATAGGCAGTACTGTAGCCAAATACTTTTTTGTGTCCCTGTAAACGAACGACAAATAATATGCACACCAGTTTCTACAATAAACACTCTGTAAAACACATCAGTGATATACATAAATTTCAATATGTTTAAATTTAGTCTAATATTATTAAAATGCACCGCAAACAATCTTTCCTTATAGGCCGGAATATAGCAAAAATCTTTTGCGTGTCCCTGTAAATGAAACGTAAAAGCTACACACTTCATTTTCAATACCGAACACGCCATGGTAAACTAAAATAACATATATCAATTTCATTAAAATCTTACTATATTATAGATTCAGAGTATGGACCGACGGACAGACAAACCGAATTTATAAACACTTTTCAACTACGTTGGAAAGTAATAATAAAGGTATGCATGGCAATTATCGTTAATTTGCAGTATTATACAAAATTACTCTATTAGATTATTATCTTCTATAGGCAGCGAATTTCACGAAGTACACTCATGTCCAAAATTAAGGTCACAAACATAAAATCTGTGGAAACTGATGAACTACTCACTGTGTTGCCACGAAATTTGGCACAGAGGTATATTACAATGAGAGAAAGAATATAGAAACATAACAATATGGAAAAGATTTGAATTGTAAATTAAGAAACAGGGTATATCAAAAATGGTTAAATCATGAATCAGAGATAAAGCATTTATCTCGGAAAAAGTCTGTCTAATATGGAGTGTGACCACCGTGCACTGCTATACAATCCTCACAACGAGCTCTGAAGCTGTTTATGAGGGTTTCAATAAATGTTTATGGCAACAAAGCCCATTCTTCCAAAAGCGCGGCTTTTAACACCTGGCGGGTCCTGGGAGGTTTGTTACGCTGTGCAATGGCTCTTCCTAGACCATCCCAAACATGTTAAATAGGATTGAGGCCCGGAGACCCCGAGAGCAAATTCATACGGTGAATATCCTCTTCCTCAAGGAAATCATCAATGTGAGCTCTGTGTGGTTTCGCATTATCGCCCATAAACTTGAAGTCCGGGTCTACAGCCCCTCGGAACAACCTCACATAGACTTCAAGGACCTCATCTTTAACTCCCGGCGTCCATTCGTGTCTGTCCCTTTCACTGCATTCAACAGGAGAGCCGGCTGTTGTGGAGCCAAAGACATCAGGCTTGGACACAACAAGCATGGGGACGAGTTCTTTCCAGTGTTGAGCCGAGATTCACCACGGAGAGTGATTCTCGTTGAATCTTCATCTGGAGATAACGTGGAGCTCACTATCATCCCTCCTACGTAAAACAAATTGACAAGTTTGGTGGCAAAGGAATCCTTGTTTGGGCGGAATAATGTTGGGCAGTCGTACATCACTGCAGGTCTTTGATGGGATACTTTTAACGCACATCGCTATAGTGATGAGGTCCTTGAAGCCTATGTGAGGTTGTTCCGGGGTGCTGTAGGTCCGGACTTTATGTTTATGGACGATAATGCGAAGCCACACAAAGCTCACACTGTTGATGAATTTCTTGGAGAAGAGGATATTCCTCGTATGAATTGGCCCTCAAGATCTCCGGACCTCAATCCTATTGAACATGTTTGGGATGGTCTAGGAAGAGCCATTGCACAGCGTAACAAACCTCCCAAGATCAGCCAGGAGTTAAAAGACGCGTTTTTGGATGAATGGGCTTTGCTGCCACAAACATTTATTGACACCCTCAAAAACATCATGATAGCTCGTTGTGAGGTTTGTATAAATTACGGTGGTCACACTTCATTTCAGACCGACTTTTCCCGAGATAAATGCTTTATCTCTGATTCATGATTTAACACTTTTTGATATACCCTGTTTCTTAATTCACAATTGAAATCTTTTCCCTATTGTTATGTTGCTACATTCTTTCTCCCATTGTAATATACCTCTGTGCCAAATTTCGTAGAAACACAGTGAATAGTTCATCAGTTTTCGCAGATTTTATGCTTGTGACCTTAATTTTGGACATGAGTGTATTTCTAACAAAATAAAATGTTTTTGCGTTATTGAGGTGCATTGTAGATCTTAATAGAAAATGGTGCATGTAACATTTAACGTTCTTTTACAGGATCGCATTTCTATTTTAAACGTACAGTTTGTGAGTTACGATTATGGAAATACATTTTCATTTGTGGTTGTTTAAAAGCTTAAATGTGTCTTAGTATATTATGGGATAAGGATAAATATATAGTGCTGTACAAAAGAATTGAATTACATTATCCTCTTGAACTCGAATTACTGAAAATGTTCTTTTAACTGTGGTACACCTCTTCCATCAGAATTTCATTCCAGTATATATGTGGGTTTTTAAATTTTAAATAATTTCACATTGAGAGAGGAACGAAAATTATTAGATACACTGATGCCTATGTGTAGTAAATGCCAGAAGTGCGTTTTCAGGTATTTTATGCGTTTTTATCTTAATTTAATTTTAGTGTGTACAGTTTATTGTTAGTTATTTAGTGTTAGTAGTACAATACAGTGTATATAAATATGTCTGGATCTTGCACAGAGTTGCACAAAAGTATTTGAAGACAGACGCATCTATGTCCAGTAATTTTTGAAATTATGTTTTCAAATATGTTACGCGTTTCTTAACTTTTTATTTAGATTTCTTTGTGAAAGCTATGCTCAAAACTTATTAGTTAATATCCTAAATTAACGAAACTTTGCCTATTTGGATCAGCGGTTCCCAACCTTTATTGGTACGCGACCCACCTATAAGTTAAAAAAAAAAATGCGACCCTCCTAATATGAGGATGTGTTTAATATCAGCATGGAAATCATTGTACGACATCTATACGTTATCATCTATCCTATCCTATGAAAAAGGAAAATTTTCGTACGAAGGATGCACTATCAACAAAATCTAGAATCGGTAAGCCCAATGTATGTAAGTCAGTGGTTCCCAACGTGGGGCGTACGCCCTACTGGGGAACAATTTGACATTTTAGGAGGGCAATTCCAAATTTGTCACTCACCCGTTCGCTGTCTGTTTGTTTTGGAAAAGTTATGTTGTAGAGTAAGAATAAAAAAATTACATGCAAATTAAAAAAAAACAAAATAAGAAGTATAATTTTTCTTTAAAAAAAAAAAAAAAAAAAAAAAAAAAAAAAAAAAAAAAACAGAATAATTTTACGAAAAACCATTAATGAAATTTTGAGAACTTCCTCCCTTCTCACCTTTTTCCTTGCATTATTAAAAATGTCTATAGTTTTTCCGGTTATTAAGGTTGTTTTAAAATTGTTCGCAACACTTTTACTTATTTATTAAATTAGTCTTATTTTTGTTCGCTCTGTTATACGTCACAGAAGGAACTTTTACATGCGAGGCTAGTTAAAAGTATATCTAAATCTAATCTGACTGCTTTGAACATATTTAACCTAAAAAATATTTTAACTATCTAAATCAGGTGCAACAAACTTTATAAAATTTATAGATTTTAGCATTAGAAAAGCAAATAGATAAATAGTAAATATATATGGCTCTAGTGTAGGCCTCTTACATAGCAAATAAATATGCATCATCATTTATACACTATAAATTTTATAATCATATAATTCACTTTTTAGTTAATAAATATTACAGAGTGCAGAGGAGAGGGGGGGCATCGTGATTTTACAGATGCTTCGGTGGGGCATGGCCAATAAAAAGTTGGGAAACACTGGTGTAAGTGGAATAATAATTAAAACAACACACATATTACAAAGTAAATTATTATCAAAACACAATTTTACAAGATTTCTGGCACTGGTGCTTACCAATGAGGGCATCTATATCAGGGCTAAAACTGGTTAATTTAAACCATAAGTCTGTTTCTACACGCAGTTCGTTTTTGTACTTATTCTTAAAAAACAGAAAAGAAGAAAAAGCCCGTTCACAAAGCATACCGTGTTGAACGACATCAAGGACCTCAAAGCTGATTTAGATATTTACGGTTATTGTGCTCGTATATTCATCCAGAAAGAAATCAAGGAGCTCAAAGCTGATTTAGATATTTACGGTTATTGTGCTCGTATATTCATCCAGAAAGAAATCAAGGATTTTGCCTTCAAAACTGCCTTCTACGAGAAATCGCAACATAGGTCAATTAAGGAGTCTTCTTCAGGTTTTGAGAATATTGAGCTTTTTAATGTTCGTCTTCAAAAGGATATCTAATCCACAATGTTGAGAGCGAGAGTTATAACGGTTGAACGACTGCTGACATATCCCACAACGAGGTCTTAACATAATACCGACTAATTGTTTTCTTAGGAAATTTCAGTAACTGAATAGTTTTTATGATTATTGCATTTGCAAAATATTGTATTGATTATATTTTTTAAACAGATGAAATAAAAGATGTATTTTTGTGGCAAACCTCCATTATTCCGGGACCCACAATTACACCCACCGCGACCCAACAGTGGGAGGTGACCTATAGATTGGGAACCGCTGATTTAGATATATCCTTTCACCGTATTATAAGATGAAACTATGTAAAAATATTCTGAAAGAGTTTAATAATCTATTTGTAAATCATGTTTCTTCTTCCTCATTTTTACATAAAATTGAATGTTATTATGGCAAATCATTAAAAAAAAAGTTTTTTGTTCATTTTTGGCACGTTTCAGTCAACATTTTAAAGTTAGTGAAAATTTCTTTTATCAGAAAGAAAATAATGGAATTTTCAGCATTCTCTGAAAATATTTTTTCTTTACTTCCTGTACAAAATATGATTTTTAAAGTACGACTTCTAAACCGCATGCATATTTATTAATATATTTTATTCAAAATTATAAACATATATAAGTACAACAAGTGTTAAAAGTATTTTATTCCGTTTATACAAATTTTTAACTTCAAGTTGAAATAATATAGTTAAAACAGTACAGATATGACACATATGCTAAAAAAAAAAAAACAATAACTATTGAAGAAATGTCACAAAAGTTTGAATTTGAAATGTATAATTTATTCTCAAATAACTCTAATTTAATTAATTTCATGACTAATTAACTCAGGTTGTCGCCATCAGTCATATTGCATCGCTCTTCTGTGTGTTCTTTCTTTTAAAATATTTTTCTACTTTTAAAACAATATTAAATTTTACAAATCAAGTTCAGGATTTTAAACGTATTATATGTGTATAACAAACTGAAAAGATGATTTTTTTAAAATCTGCACATCATCGATTACAAACATTATATGCTGTAATTCTGCAGGGTGTTCATCATTATCACGTTATATTTGAGTGAAATTAAGACTAAAATATAAATTTCCAGTGAAAGTGTCCTTAAAGAGAGTACTTGATGCATACAATTACACAAAACTTTTAAAATTATTTTATTTTGAAGTAGGTGTAACGGTTAATAATTCTTAATTTTTTCATTAAAAAAATGCGTTTAATTTGGTAGAAAGGTAAAAAATGGTTTATTCAAACTATGTCCCGTTGTTAGCCACACATCTTTTCCATCTCCCTGATTAGTTGCGGATGACCTCCCAGAAAAACCGTCCATCTTTTAAGGCTGCTAGTCACTCAGCTTCCGAATTCCCCTCGGTAATGTTAAGTCTATGGGCGTTTGATGCGTTCGTATATTTAAAATATCTCCTCAAGAAATTAACATTTTAAACTCCTTTTTCCAGTGTTCTATTCTTAAAAGATGTCACTTTTTTTCTTAGTTCTCAAAATATTTCTAAAATCGATGCTTAATTTTATATGAAGTGTTAATATTTTACTCCCAGTTCGTTAGTTTTTAAAACGTAAAATATTAAATTAAGCATAGATTTTAGAAATATTTTGACAACTAAGAAAAAAAGTGATATCCTTTAAGACGAGAACATTGGAAAAAGAAGTTAAAAATATTAATTACCTGTGGAGATATTTTAGATATAAGAATGCATCAAACGTCCATAGACTTAACATTACCGAGAGGAATTTTTAAGCTGAGTGACTAGCAGCCTTAAGGTGATCCAGTCATCAAGCCATTTTTCGAGATCTTCGTAATTGTTGAAGCGTTTCACGGAAAGTGCGTGAGACATCGATGGAAACACGTGGTAGTCAAAAGGGCCCAATTTACTGAGTACAGCGGGTGGAGAAAGAGTTGAAAGGCAAGTGCAGAAATGGTGTCTATGGCTGCTTTCGCTGTGTTGGAGGGGAGGAGGTGTCGTGCCTCAAAATCACTTTTTCGTGTCTTGTAGCCAAACCTAGTCGCTTTTCGATAAATGCTCGATTCAAATTGGTCAGTCGTTGAAGGTTGTGAACGGTATTAACTGTTTCACCTTATTTCAGAAGCTCGTTTTGCACGACATCCATCTGATCCCACAAAATGCACGGTATTGTCTTCTTTCCAAAGCGTTTCGGTCTAGAGGTCAATGCTCATGGTTGTCCTGGATTAACCGTTGCTATTATGTTAGGACATTGCCACCGTAAATTACCACAAATATACGACCGCTTTCACTCTCGTTTTACTTTTGGTTGAACAAGAAAAGCAATGGTTCCAACAAAAAACCCTCTTTATTTGGTTGAAAACTCGACATGTTAACCCAACATTAAAAATAAGTCTGACGCTAACTCCACAATACTTAAACATCAATGGCATTCTGAAATGTACTATTATAAAGGTCATTCCACACACAAAGGAGCAAAAATTAAAAAAAAAAAGTCGTGGCTGCATAATAACCGATTTTAATAAAATTTGATACACAAATTCAATTCATATTCAGATAGAGCATTGCAAAATATTTCGACAAAAAAAATAAAAAATTTTGAAAGTTCTGTACATTAAAAAAATTTGTGACATAGAATGGCATGTGTACAATCGTTCAAAGTTGCAAGTTTGAAGTTCCATATCCTGAAAACTATTTAACGTAAATTAAATCTTTTTGTAATATTGTAATCTCTGGAAAATTATCTTCATATTTATTTAGTAATAATAATTTGATAACGTCATGATTAATCTTAAATTTGTTGTAAAAATTGAAAATTTGTCAATTTTGAGAAAATTAAAAATGATGAAAATTAAAGGGATTCAAAAACATCTGTGAAATTGATGCCTGATGTAGTGTTACATATTAAGATCGAATCGCTAAAGTTTTTAGGTTGCCGTGTATTTCTTTCACCTTTAAAAAAATTTAGGAACTTTTAAAAAAATGATAAAATCGTAATTTTTTTCTCTTATTGATAGGCAAAATAATAATAATAATAATAATAATAATAATAATAATAATAATAATAATGAATGAAAGGTCATAAATTTCAGTTATTGCACAGACATAAGGATCAATAAGACCATGATATGCTTAAAAAAATTCAAGATTGCCTTTTGATTCCTAACGTCACAAAATTGGGTTAAAAAAGTAATATTTGGGCAAAGTAATATATTAATATTAGTAATATTAAAAAAGTAATATTAAAAGTAATATTCCAAGGGCTTTTCCTCTTTGAATCCGCAGGCGTTTTTTACAATATTGCACGATTTCAAAGGGAAAAACATGTAGTGCTGCCATCTATGGATTTAGAGGATAAATACATAATTTTTTGTTCAACATTTTTTTTTTTTTTTTTTTTTTACAGTAGTTTAAAATAAATATGTTACAAGCCAAAAATAAACTGAAAGCAAGAATAAAAGTTTCTATATTTAAAACATACACTTTTATCTATAATATCAAATAATTTAAACGTCTTAAAAGAGGTATCCTTTACGTGGAAACAGGCAATAGAAATATTGCATTTTACCCTCAACAATTTTTACTATTTATTTTTTTCTCATTAAGGAATAAAAAGACAAGAATGAAAGTTTCGATATTTAAAATATATACTTTTAGCTATAACGTCAAGGAATTTCAAACTTCTCAGAGCTGTCCTTCGGGTACAAACGACCAATAGCAATATTGCATTTTCCCCTTAAAATTTTTCAATTTTTTTCTGATTAAGGAATAAAAATACAATTACTAACTTACGCTAATCTGTTACTTATTATTCATTCTTAATTATAATTAATTTTTAACATAATCCTTTTATTGCTAACGGTAATAATCAAAATTGATATTTCAAGCACGTAGACAATACCTCGATTTTGCACCAACTTTTGTTGTAAATTTGAATATTTAAATAAAAAATCCTGAAATCTATTATTTTAAATTTACTCATAAATTAATATGATCTACTTATATACTGATTTTTATTAAAATCTGTGACAGGTCAGCCACAGCTGATTTGCTCAATTTGTATGGAATGATCAATAGCTAGAAAATGATATAAGAATTTAGACTGTGCTTTTTCCACCGCCATCTCTTGAAAAAATTAAGAATTATTAACCGCCAAACCTGGTAAGCGTAAACTTTGATTTGAATCTGAAATCATCTAGCTAAAACTAAAGATCATATAAGACGTATTCACATAAGCAATAATTTTCAAGAAAATGCCACATCTGGTTGAATTTTAAATACAAAATTTATTCTTAAATAACTCTGATTTAATTAACTGCACTACAAGACTAATTATCGCAAATTTTAATTATCCGTTTTATTGCATCGTTCTTTTATGTGTTTTCGATATTAAATGAATCTTCTTCATTTAAAACAAAATTAAATTTCCAGAGTCAAGTTCAGAAATTTAAACAAATAATAAGTGTATCAAAAACTACAACAAATATTATTTTTTAAATCGGAACATAACCGATTACAAACTTTATATGTTGAAATTCTGTCGTGGGTTTGTCATTATCACATTATACATGAGTAAAACATGAGCTGAATAATATCAAAATCTAAATTTTCAGTGAAAGTTTCATTATAAAGAAAGTGTTTCATACTCGCAATTAGACAAATTTTTTAAAAGAATTTTTTTAGGAGTCTATATACATAAGCTTTCAGTTAAATCGGAAATCATACAGCTAAAACCACATATTTTTTACACATATACACAAAAACAATAGCTATAGAGAAAACGTCACACATGGTTGAATTTTGAAAACACAATTTATTCTCAAATAATTCTAACTTAATTAACTGGAAGACTAATTATCTCAGCCTGTTACAATCGCTCATGGGCGCATTGTTCTTTTAAGTGTTCTTGATTTTAAATGAAATTCTTTCCTTTAAAACAAAATTAAGTTTCCAGAACAATCTTGTCATATGCTCAATATTTTAAATGAAAGATGGCATGTAATTTAAAATAAAGTTGTTTGTTTAGATTAGCATTATAAGATAGTATATTATGTGCTTAGTACTAGTTACAGAAAAGGTTTTTTTCTGTTTTTGAACACGAAATATCACATGCATTGAAATTTTGTAGTCTGTTCATCCTTTATGTATACATGAGTCAAATGAAGTAGCGAAATAATCTAAAATATTTTTTTAATTATATTTCTAGTGAAAGTTTCACTATAAAAAAATGCATATTATAACGGGGAAATTCTTGGAAAATTCACTGCAATTCTTGGAAATTCTAATTTGCGTGCAAAACTTAGAATTTCGAGGGACCACCACTATTTCAGATTATAAAATTTCTACATATAATTATTATAAATCTCAGCATTTATAATCACTTTATTTAATCGCAGAATTTGTATAACGTTTCTGCGATTAAATGTGGCGAAACATTTTCTTCAAAATTTGTGGTAGAATTGTATTCACCATGATATAATTAGTCAACGCGGTTGAAAGTATTTTATATTCCAACCGAGTGAAGATCAGGCCTAGGTTGAGCCCAGGACCTTGGTGTAAGCTATCAACGCACTTCGAACTGTGCTATCCTGGAGAAATCCATCGGATACAATGCCCTCAGAAACCCCTTTCACTATGACATCTCACTTGGTCTGTTATCTGAAACATCTCAATAACCATACCAGTGGCTGACTCTCAAAGCTGGTAGATGGGAGGTGCTGGGTTCGAACCCAATCACGCCAGTCTGCCTAATCGTTCGGAGTTTTCGTGGCTTGGAACCTTGCGTAAATACGGTTTAGGTTTGCTTAGAAAGGACCCTCACGGAGAGCATCCCCCCCGCCCCCCCCACGGGCCTATATCCCTAGAGCAGATAACTGGCCGTCATAAACGACACCGACACCAACACCTGAAACAGCTCAACAGAATAAATTGCAGATCACTAGCCTATAGTGAAAATGCTTATTACACGAAACTAGTTGTTTCTATATAACTCGGGCATGAGAAAACGAATGTGACATTTAAAATGCTGAGTTAGCCAAGTGTTATGAAATATGTGAAAATTTCAATAAAAAACTATGGATTTTTACATAGCTTTATAAGATAATATATATTATATATATATAAAAGTAATGCTAATTCTGACTGTATCTTATATTCATACCGTATAAGATTTTTCTACATAAGTTCGTATACCAATAGTACTGTATCTTACAAAATTAAAGCTAAGAATAAAATTCGATCGTCATATTCGATTTTATCGACCCAAAATTACTAAAGATAGACTATAGTCTACAGACAGGAAAAACTAATTTACAAATATCCTTATAACATCGTACAGGTTTTAATATATGAGTTCGCATGGGAGTAATTTTGTAATCTTAAAAACCAGAGCTAATAAAAAAATTGAGGTCATATTTGGTTTTCTCAACTCCAAATTAGAAAAGATTGTCTATTCTCATTCAAGAAGCAAACAAAAATGTTTTTTTTTTTTTTTTTTGGCTGATGCAATGGAACTCCAATAAATGTTAGAAACATAATTACATGAGCTGTTTCTGGTAACGTATCAGATGTCATTGTAGAAAGGTTGGCTGAGTGAACTGTATCAGGCGAATTTGTTCACGATAGCGCAATTGGTAGAGCATTGGCAGCTTAAGCCAAGGTCCTGAGTTCAAATCCAGGCCTGGGCACTCCACTTACTCTCAAGTGGAGAATTACAACTCTTATAATTAATTTACCAATAAGAATAATTGTGTTCAATTAATAAAGTACTTTATTATACGATTTATTTCAATTGTCGTTGGAATCATATACTTAAAACGCCATAAACTTTATCCATATTCCCAAAATTCAATAATCATGGTGGAATTGTGAACAATGATGGAAATTTAAATATACAATTATTCTGAAATACCTCCGACTTAATTAACTTCAAGACCAATCGTCCTTGCGTGTCACAATCGCTCATATTGCCATGCTATGTTAAGTGTTCTGGATTGTAAATAAAGTTTCTCCTTTTAAAATTAAATTAAATTTCGAGAACAATTTTCTCATACAGCGGGTATTTCAAATGTAAGATTTTGTGTAATTTAAAATTAAGATTTTTACTTAGAATAAGTATTAGTAATTTACATATATTATACGTGCATCGAGCCTTATAAAAAAAAATTTCCTTTCACATTAACAATAACATATATGACACTGTGAAACTCTGCTGTTTCTTTTTATTTATGTATACAATTGTCAAATCCGTGCTATATTTTGAAAACTTCCAGCGAAAATTTCATAATAAATAATATAAATATAATTTTTTTTAAATAAAAACCTGATAAAATTCACTAAAATGTAGAAAAAAAATATTTTCTTTAAATCCTCTACCAAATTTGGCGATATTTTGCCAAGCTGGTCAAAATTTGTCGCTATTGCGGTAATCTTACCATTAGTACTTTTCAACAAATATTTATTGTAGGAGCTGATACTGATTTATCCATAGGAAATCAAACCAGAATTGAGTAGCTATTAGTTTAAGTAGTGTTTTTGCGATGGCTTACGAAAACGGAGGGCGCTTTGCGGCAGGACTCACTGTTGGGGGTCGACGTTTGAAAAATTCCGAAACACGTGTTTACTAATTTTAGTTATACTATAGTAATGTCAAGTTTCAAGTTTTATTTTTATTGTTTATGAGATATGGTGTTTTTTGTTGTTGTTGTTGTATAGCTTTAAATCTTCCCAGGTTAGTGCAGTTGGTAGGGCGTTCGCATGGTAAGCCAACGTCTTGGACACAAATCCAGCCCTGGGCTCTTCTTCACTCAAGTAAAAAATTACAACTCTTGTAATCAACTTAAAATTAAGAATAATTGTGTTAAATTAATGAAGTATTTTATTATATGATTTCTTTCAATTGAAGTTGCAATCATATACTTAAAACGGCGTAAATTTTATCCATATTCCCAAAATTCAATAGTCATGGAAGAACTGTCAATAATGATGGAAATTTAAATATCCAATTTATTCTGAAATACCTCCGACTTAATGAAAGAGAAGACCAATCATCCTTGTGTGTCACAATCGCTCATATTGCAATGCTATTTTAAATTTTCTGAATTTAAAAAAAAAAATGCTCCTTTTAAAATTAAATTAATTTACGGGAAGAATTTTCTCATATAGCGGGTATTTTAAATGTAAGATTTCGTGTTATTTAAAATTAAGATTTTTGCTTCGAATAAATATTCACAATTTAAACATATTATACGTGCATCAAGTCGTATAAAAATATATTTCACATTAACAGTAATATACAGGGTGTCTCAAAAGGTCGTTTACAAACTTAACATGCTGATCTGTCATATCATGAGGAACAAGATTTACATAGGAACTTGTGTTCGAAAACGCAAACTGCGACCGCTAGAGGACGATGAGCGCAGGTGTGGAGTGGAAGAAAGAAAGGATATCGAAAGAGGTATTAATATGACTTTAATTAAAGAACGTGGTTTAATTTACAGAAGGTGTTCAAAATTCTTTTCATTCGCCGCAATGCATGCTTCACAACGTCGACGCATGAATTCCTGGACCCGTTCATAATGGACAGGTGTGTCACGGATGTGCCGCCGCTTCCATGATCCGTTTTTGCAAATACCAGCATGCTAATGCGGCGCGTTAAGGATAATCATCATCGCACAATGCCTGTACTCTTTGTACGTGGTAGGGTGTAGCCTGTCATCGTGCAATATGCGCATGATGCTGGAAAGATCTACATCCAGGACCCGTTCCCTTTCTCGGAGACTTCTTTGTTGGTTCCTCTAATATTCCCGTAGCACAGCATCCTCTACGACAGTTGTCAGTGTAGTGCGTTCTCGTCCGGTGTGGCTACTTACTTGGAAAACTCCTTCATCACCCAATCTGTGACGCAATTGTCCAAAAAAGCACGATTTGGCTGACGTCTGTTTGGGAAGCGCTCAAGGTACATCCGTACCGCGGCTTGTGCATTTCCATCCGCGGCGCCATACGCGCAATGCATATCGGTCAATTCCGCGTTACTAAACCGATCCATCCTTTTCCTGCAACGTACTCGCCTGAAATGATTACGCTTCCTACTCTCCCGTAAGCCTGCGCTCATCGCCCTCTAGCGGTCGCAGTTTGCATTTTCGAACACAAGTTCCTAAGTAAATATTGTTTACGATGATATGACAGACCAGCATGTTAAGTTTGTAAACGACCTTTTGAGACACCCTGTATATGACACAGGGAAACTCTGTTGTTTATTTTGGTTTATGCGTACATGAGTCAAACCCATGCTACATTTTAAATACTTCTAAGTTTCCAGCGAAATTTTCATGATAAATAATATAAATGTAAATATTGAAAAAAAAAAACATGCTTTCATTAAAATTCACTAAAATGTAGAAAAAAATATTATTTAAATGCACTACCAAATTTGGCGATATTTTGCCAAGTTGGCCTAAGTTTGGCGCTATTGTGATAACCTTGCCATTACTACTTTTCAACAAATACTCATTGTTGAAGCTGATTCGCATTTCTCCATAGGAAATCAAACTATAATTGAGTAGCCATTAAGTTTAAGTAGTCTTTTTGCGATGTCTTTCGAAAATGTTTATTTCAAAGTCTCTGCCTCTGCTTTGAAATGATGTAAAGAAAGCTAGGCAAATTTTATATATAAGGGGTAGCAATGAAATTATGTTTTAAGCCTTAACTTATGAGGTTAAAATACTTCCGCAAAAGATTATCAATACTAAAACTATTCCAACAATAAAATAGCCTATTAGGTAAGATAATTAACATATGATGCAAAATAAGGAAACCAAATTTCAATTTAACAAAAGTTTATTTACAAAAATATTTACAAAAATATGTACAAAAAATGCAAAATCATAATCAACGAAAAAACTTCGTTCAATCTGCACATGAAACTGTTCAAGATCTTATAGTATACTATATTACATGTACTAAAATATAAATTATAGAAGGAAAGTGACAAATGATTGAATTTTAAATATACAATTTATTTCCAGATGTCACTGAGTTAATTAACTTCGAGACCTATTATCTCGACGTGTCACATTCAGTCATATCGAATTTCTATCAAATTAAGTTCCAACTTAAATTTTAAATTAAGTTCCCCCTTTTAAAGCGAAATTACGCTTTCAGAGCAATTTTGTCATATACCCGATATTTCAAAGTGAGTGCACAGGGTGAAACCCTTAGTTATTGGTGTCTAACCAGCAACTAATACTTCAGCAGAAATCTAACTCAAATAAGTATTTTCTTGTAAAAGTCTGCAAAGTAATGTCACCTAGTATGAACTTAGAAACTTATTTTTGTTTTTGAATTAATTTATTCACTACTAGTAGGCCAAGAGAATAGTTATTGAAAAAAAAAACTTTTAAGAACACAAAGAAGTACCATTTTGAGGCAGCTATCATATTCGCAGTATTAAAGTAGCGCTTTTTTAAATATATTTGTAAACCATCCTGAACTTTTTCTTATAGCTATACGAGGGGGCATCAATAAGTTTTTGACCTCGCATAGAAATAATTGAGTAAAATTTATGAAATAGCTACATTGTATTAGTCCTTTTGTATACAGACACCGTGCACAGTAACACATTTCTGCAAACGGTATTTCTAAAAGAGGAGGAGGGGAGATGTATTCCAGGAGGTGCGATAGTAGACCCAAATGGGGCATTTTTCTAATTTTTGCGACGCCGATGTGAAGCCATTCATCACGGCTAATGGGGCACATTTTCAGCCTTTGTTATCAGTTGTAACATTTTTCAGTTACATTTTTGTACTTTGATTAAGTTTTTTGTAAAATAAAGGTCTTTTTACACCGTTTGTTATCTTTCCTTTGCGTCACGGTCACCATGAAACTGCACCGTCACGATCACGTTCCCGACTCCCAGTTCCTCTGTAATTTTTGCTCCTCATGACCTGACACACCCACACGTGCCGTTTGTACATGACCTTTTTAAGCACCCTGTATAAAAAAGGTTTAAGTGTTTTGCTTTTATAATAAAGATTAAAGTATTTTTAAAACATAAATTCCTTGAAACATAAAATAACTTTTTTTTAATCTTTGCAAATAAAGTGTCAGACACTGGTTTACTTTGTGTCAGTTCCTGGCTTTTCAAAATGGTTTTGGTGTCAGTTACTGGAGTCTTTGATCATACTTAAGAAAAAAATAATAATTTTTAATAAGAAATGAATAATTTTTGAGAATTTAATGAACAGCAATTTTTTAATGTATCTGTAGTACCCTTTCAAAAATAAAAAAATGTATAAAATGGATTTAAAATATTATAAAAGTGATTTGAACAAGAAAGAATCCTTAACGTGCCAGTTACTGGGGGTTACACCCTATCATTTAATTTAAAAGATAGTTTTTTGCTTAGACTAAAATTTACAATTCTATATTAATATTCTATATTAGGCAAATTTATGCAATTATTATATGCAAATATTCTATATTAGGCGTTGAGAACAAGAGTTTGTCAACCTCGCCAGCTGTGATTTCGAGAAAAAATGCTTAAGAATATTTTGAAAAAATGTTTCTCAAACTCTATTAACATTTTATCTACTGGCGGTACTTATAAGTACTATTAAAATAACCTGTTATAAAATTAATTTAATACATCGATTAGTTGTAATACAGTTTAGAATGAGTTATAGATACATTAATTTATCTTGTTCCAAACGCAATATTGGTTACAGAAAACAAAAATATTTTTTTTTAATGATTTCTTTTGCCTTTGCATCTTTTCAGCTTTCTTAGCATTGGGAGGGGGGGGGGGAATTTTTCGATTCGGAAGTATTTCTATATTTCTATTGTAAGAACATTATACTTGTACATTTCCTAATTCTACAAAATACTAAGAAATTTTTTTTTAATAAAAGATTTGAGTGGGATTATAAATATTGCACAAAATCCCTGTAAATTCAAATTTAATTAATCCTTCTAAATCCTTCTAAAATCCTTCTAAAATTTATTAAATGATTATGTAAATCTTCTAATGTATTTTAAACAATTCACGAAAAATGCTTTAGAAGATAAAATTTTCATGAATTCATAATTCAGTACATAAAGGGTTAAACCAGTTTTCAGAGTGGGCAGAGTAGACAAAGCTTCTTCCGGAAGCATGTGGTGATTAAGTTGGCACTGCCAATGTGACCAAGCCACTGATCCACATTTGAACTGGCAGCTTGATACGTTGGAACATATTAAGGTATCTGCCTACATTCGGAATGCTTTTATTTTTTATCAGATACTTTGCACTATCTATTAGACTAGCTATATCACTTGAACATTTTCGAAATTAATAAAATTCATTATGCAGCGAATAGATGCTTTTACACTTCAAACTCATTTTTCACAAAAATTTAGGATAATCCATTCTGGTTCACAACGTTTCATATGTGAATTGGCTTACAAAAATTATTTGATTTTATTCTTCACAAAAATGATTACATATACAAGGTGACATATTATCAGATTACATATACAACTCTCAACGGTGACCAATGGCTAATTTCTATACGATTAGTCAAAAACATATAGTTCAAATTACAAAAATGTTTTAAATGAGGTAATAAATTATTTTAAAAGCCGTTTAAGTCAATAAAAACATTTCTTAAAGGGTTACGAAATTTAAATTTTATACGATCCCCAGGTCCTATACGTGTTATTTAGTAAAAAATTCCTATTACACTAAGAAGTAAGACAAAAAAAAAGTCCCATTCACCTAACACTAAAATTGACCGAGTTATGAAACTTTGAATTGCATGACTTATAACAGTTTTCTGCATCTGAAAACAGATTAGTTGGACCATGCTTCGAGGAATTTTAGGCAAAGTGCTTAAATTATTTGAAGGATTTATTTCGCGTGTAGATTTCTGCATTGCAGCTGAAGGGAGTCACTTCGCGTAAGTTTTAAGATAACTTTAATTTTTATTAATATTAAGTTTTAGATTTGATAATTTAAGAGCATTTTGAAATATGTATCATTTTGTAAAGAATTGCGACTTTCGCTTTTCATCATTTCATTTAAGAAAAATTATGTTATTTTTTAACTTATATTTTTAGTAGAAGTTGTATATTATTCTTGAATATGTCAGAATGAAAACAGATTTCAAATTTATATTGTAATGACAATTTTACTCTCAGCATTTATTTAATTAATTTATTTATTTTAATCTGACGATTATTTATATTTCTAGTAAATTTGAGAATGACCCCTATTTCGCCGCCAAAAAAGATGCTTAAAATTTTAAACAGCTACTACTCGGTCAGTTTTAAGCGTATAAGATTGGGACTGTCTTTTGTCTTACTTCTTAGTGTAATATGATATTTTTAGTATTCCGGACTTAAAAAGTAAAAACGGAACCATTATAAGATCACTCCTGTGTCTGTCTGTCTGTCACAGCCATTTTACTCATAAACTACGTGGTACGTTCAAATTGGGGGAAGTAATAGGGACTATTGACCCACATATTTTCAGATTATTAAACATTTATAAATATATTTAGTAAAAATGTGGAGGGGCAAATTAAGTTACTTGAAAAAAAAAAATTCTTTGTATATCGTGTAAGGTATCGTGTGAAAGCTTTCATTACGCTGAATTCAAAAATACATATCTTTTAATTATAGGTATTACATTTTCACAGATATCGTTGAAAATGTAGCTCAAAAATATGTTCCCCCTATCTAATTCTGAATCTACTGAAACTAAAATCATGAAACAATTACAGGTAGTAGACGTTAATTTGAACCTTGCAGGAAAATTATAGCGATCACCCTAGGTCACATAGTTTTTGAGAAAATCGCATTTTTCCGTTACACACCAATTTCGATTTACGGGCATTCAGCAAAAGTGTTGAGCAGCGCTGGAGTTACCTGTCGTAGCAGACATATAAAAACATTGTTGATCATGATTTTCGAAAAAAATTGTTAGTAATTAGCAGAGATATTAATCCTTAAATATATGGACGGTTTGGACATACATAATGACAGGGGTGGCGTACTCTATGTACCATCGGCTTTTAAAGCCTAGTTAACAACTTTTAATGATATATATATGTATATATATATATATATGCAATGCAATGGCCAGTAACAGTATAAAAGCAATAAATGTCAAATTGTTAAAAACAGACTAATTCAAGGGGTCTCTTAAAGCATAAAAAAAATTCATTTAAATTTTTTTAGATCTTCTATCTTTTGTGAACATTTTAATATAGTTATTTCCTTCAAATTCTCATTAGAACAGAAGTTGGAACAGATGGCTTTCAGAAATATACCCGCTAAATAGCTGAAGCGGCATTTTCGAAACTTTTAAGTCATTTTTTTCCCAAATGACTTATTTGGGCATAACGCGCACGATATCTCAAAAACTTTTGAATTTTTTTTATGAAATTTTCAAAACATGCATTTCATGTTAATCTGTATAAACTGGAACTAAAATTTCTTAATTGTTGTTCAAAAAAATATTTTTTTAAATGATTATGTTGTTGAAATTTTCAAAATTTTGTATTAGGTAAATAGAACTTTGTATTAAAATTCTAAAAATGCTTTAAATACAAATTTATTTATGATCAGGTATTATTACAATCTGAAGTATAAGTAAGCACCAAAATTTTTATTCTACTTGCAATATTTATTTTCTCATCGTGCGCGTAAGCTGTTATACCAATTTTCTACTTTTCAAATGTCTGACTGTTTGGAGTACCCTGTAAATGCTAATTCTGCATCTTGCAATTTTTTAAATACATGGAATGAAAGAATGTACTTATATCTTTTACTTCAATAAAAATTGTGCTTTAAAATCATATGCATTTTAAGATATTAAATGTTGAAAATGGTCTCTTTTTTTCATTTTTTCCAATTTTAAGATCCCTGAGACCCCTTATTTAGAATAAATTACATAAATACTATAGGATTCGCGACTATTTTGCATTGAATGGATCTTTCAATACGCCTTGAGTGACTTTAAAAGTTAATTAAAAAAACCTATCTGGCAAGGACCAAGGCGGCGTTGCAATTTTGTGACCTCCTATCGAAGCGCGCTTAGCACAATGTCAAATCTAAACTTTGAAAGAATGTTTTGTTTTAGCTACACCGTAGAAAGAAAGTTTATTACTATGCTGAATTTAGTCTTATGAAATGCGAAATGAAGTTTAAATATGCACTGCTTTTATTGTCAGTACCGAATTAAGTTCACTACAAACAGATTAAGATAATATTAAACTAGTCGGATGTGTCAATCCCAAAACTTTCTTCTATCTCATACATGCTAATACTTCCTGATAAATGATGCACAGCAGCGCCACTGGTTCGGTTATTTATACCAAAATCTAATCAGGGACAATTTACGTGAACTTCTAATTGAATTTGAAGTTTGATGAAAATCCATGCATTAGTTTTTGAGATAGAGCTAATGCGGAAATCGTGAAAAGTTCTGGATAGCAGTGGTACCTCTTGGGTAATTTACACCAAAGACTTATCAGGATCAATTTATATCAGTGACTAACTGAATCTAAAGTTTGACGAAAATTCATGCATTAGTTCTTCAGATACAGCTATTTCGGAAATCGTGAAAATTGCAGCATAGTAACGCCACCTGTTGGACGATTTACACCAAAATCTAAACAGCTCTAATTTATATTAGGGGCTAACTGAATCTGAAGGTTGATGAAAATTCGTGCATTAGTTCCTGAGATAAAGCTATTGCGATAATCACGAATAATGCCGCATAACAGCGCCACCTATTGGGCGATTTACACCAAAAGGTTATCAGCACAGAATTATATCAAGGACTAACTGAATCTGAAGTTTTCTGAAAATACGTGCTTTAGTTCTTGAGATATAGCTATTGTTGAAATCAGGAATAATGCAGCATAGCAGTGCCAGCTGCTGGGCGATTTACACCATAAAGTAATCAGCACCAATTTAGGGGCTAATCAATCAGGCTAATCAGGGACTAACTGAATATAAAGTTTTATTAAATTCCACTCAATAGTTCTTAAGATAGAGCGCCCACGAAATTTGTGCCACACACAGGCAGACAGACTCACAGACAAACATTTTGTAAAAACATGTTTTTCGTTATCTCTATCCCCTAAAACAAATAAATCCGTCGAAAACCGGAATTAAAAAATTTCACGAATCTAATATACTTTCTTCTTATAAAGACAGAAGAAAGTAAAAATGAGTTATGCAGAATAGCTATATTTGATATTATTTAGGTTCCATATCTCTTTCAATTTTCATGGTACATCCATTTACATTTTTCTAGTATATACTGTTATTCCCAACCCTACTTTAGTTTAATTACAAACCTGCATAATTTCTTACAAAGTCTTAGCATTCTTTTAGCAAGGATTTTTTTTAATAATACAATTACTGATTCATATATTTATTGTACGGAACCCTCTGTGCGCGAGTGATACTCGCACTTGACCGTTTATAAGTTATAGGACTGGGGGACAGTATAAAAAATTTAAATTTCGTAATTTTCTAAGGAATGATTTTATTGAACCAAATCACTTTTAAAATACTTTTTTACCTCATTTAAAACATTTTAGTAATTGGAACTATATGGCTATGCTTAACGCTTTAGAAATTAGCTATTGGACAGTGGACACCTTATATAATTATAGTATTCTATTCATCATTAATATATGCATGATTCAAACAAAAACTAAATATTATAGCTATATCCCCTTTTAAATATGATTGCAACAATTCCATGTGTAAGGTTGTATCTTATTTAAGGTTATATGTTTGAAAAATATGCTATGTTATGACTTCATCAAGTGTATAAGAGTGCTTCAGTTATTATTATTTTTTTTTCACATTTGTTTTTTACTGTCTTCTAAATCTGTCAGTCTAAATTTCTTTTTTATTAATCTCTCTGTAAAACGCTTTAAGACTTTCCTGTGACTAAAAATAGTTCTTCTTATTTTCATTTTTTTTTTTTTTTTTTTGACAAAATCCAATGCTTGCTGTCAAGAAATATCAGTGAAGTGGCTTACAGGCAAATGGTATCATATTGAGATGTCTTACTTTACTGATGTTGATCTACTTATATAATAGAATGCGAATGAAAAGAAAAAGCAGGTGGCATAATCAATTCTTTAAATTTTCGGGCTGGAATGCTTCATTTTAAAAGAGCATGATGCTTGAATGATGTATTGTGTTCAAAAGAGAAGCGTTTTTCTAAAATAATGTGTTAAAAACCGTTGGTATACTTTGAAGTATTTTTTTTTTTTATTTGAGAATTCTTTAATAATTTTTGAGATATAATTAAATATATGTAGTAAAGTTATTCTTTCAAGAAGAAAAAATTATTGTGATAAAAGGTGAAAAGACTATTATTAATTTTTAAATCAAGAAAATTTTGAAATAATGCTTCGCTTACAATTTTGAACTGTTTGTAACATTTTCTGCGTCATTTTCTTACAAGTATTCCCTGTAAATAAACGGTCAAGTGCGACTATTATTCACATACAGAGGGTTTCGTACAATAAATGTATTGATCAGTAACTGTTTTATTTTTAAAAAAATCATTGCTAAAATAATAATAGACTTTCTAAAAATTATACAATGTAGGGTTGGGTATAGCTGTATGTACTAGAAAAGTATAAATTGATATATCATGAAAACTAAAATTGACTTTTAGCAATGTTACAGATATGCAACACTGTGATACAAAGGGTTAAAAAATGATTTACAAAAACAAAGTTTCTTTTGTTGCCACTGATTTTTAAAAACGTTTCTGAGTAGTTCTTATAGTGTATTAATCAATTATCTCAAACCCGACTATAGGATTTCCGAATGCTATAAATTCTCAAGTAAAGATATTCATGTTCAACAAACATATTTTACAGAAAAAAGTGTTCCGTATCCTATTCCGTTTGGCGCGATTGGCGAGTGTATTCAAAATGGCGCCAATTGGCCGTTTTAGCATCTTAACAAATTTTTCAAGATGGCGGAACAACAAGGATTTTAAATATTTATAAACGTATATTTTAAAATTATAAACATTATATATATATATGTATTAGTTTTATGTATATTATATATGTAATTATATATAGATAAACACATATAAACAAATTCTATATACTTATATATATTTTTAGAAATATATTCGTATCATGTTTTATATATCTACCAGCCGCCCTTGGCAATCAGTTTGGTCTCCCTTAAAATTTATGCTTGGGAAAGCATGCTAAGCATCATGTTACTTTTATTTATAATTTAATTTACTTGGATTCCCTTAAATATAATTAATATAAACCCTTAAGCTATATTGGTTTTTGTTGCATTAAAATATCTCAATTTGTTGATTTTCTGTAAGCAAGTAAAACTTATTGATTTACAATGGAAGTGTATGGTAATTTAGCGAAATATTAGAGATATCGCCAAGTTGGCGTCACTTGTGGCGACTCATTTTTGTCGCCAAATTTGGCGATATATCGCCACGTTGGCGACAAACTTAGCGGCGTTTGGCAATAGAACAGTGTCCCCCTATGGTAACCCTCTTATAAGTATGGGGATGCATTAAATGCTGTTCAATAACCAATGAGATGCGTTTCATTCGGGCATTGCCATTAAACAATTAACAAATAATTGCGATTTCTGTCCCACATACGATACCGTAATATATATATATATATATAGATTGTGCACGTGAAATTAAAACATAACATTATATAAACGATAATTTTATATGCATCTTAAAACATATAAAAATGCACAAAATATATATTACAGAAAAATATCGTTTAAAACCCCCCAGGAAATTATAAATTAAAAGAAATAATTCAAATAATTAATTATAAAAAGTATTCAAAACTATTACTTATCCACCGGTACCATACAAAAACGTAAAAAAAGCAACCCTAAATGCTGCAGATCGTAACAACCACATCGAAACATTTATCGCAAAAAAAGCTCGCCATAAAAACCAGAATAGGGTATAAAACTCTTCTCTTCACAGACATAAATATGAAATTTAATGCATGAACATTAACATTAAAATTAATATTACTTTGTTAACCTTGCATATAAATTCAGTTATGGAGCTGAATATGTTTAATTGAGAATTGAAAGTATCCTAAAACCGGATATCCCGATTATAGGAAATTATTAACACGCTATAAATAAAGTTCTCGGGAACGTTTCCGAATATCAGCGGCAGCAGAAGAAACTTTCATGTAGTAAATGCTTCTTTAAATCTCAAATATATGTTGAAGATTCTTAGGATAAAGAGTTGTTTTCGTATTAATGTGTTTTTCGGAAGAGGCCAGTTTATATTTTCCTTTGAGGTCATATTATGTTTTCGTAGACTAAGAAACATTGGTCTTTTTTTAGAGTGTGCTATACAATTCTAAGAACAAGATTTCAATTTAATTAATAAAATTAACCCTTTATATCACAAATTATGAGTTAAAAAAAAGATCTCCTCGAAACTTTTTTTCCATGCTTTACTCGGACACATTAGAAGATATATGCACTAAAAATAAAAGATTTCATTTTTGTTTGTTAATTACTTAATTACTTGATGTGGTACACTGTCAAAAAAAATCTCTTATTTTACAAATGTCAAGTCACAGAAATCTGCATGCTTACTAAAATTTTATCTGTGCACTGTACAAAAAAAATGTAAATCTACAAAACTAGTTTTTGTAAAGCTACAGCAATCTGTAGCTTTACAAAAGAATCTACTAAAATTACAGTAATCTTACTAAAATTTTATCTCTAACCCTGGTTGTAGTTACATAAAAAGTTCTAGGCATCCCAGTTTCCTAAAAAATTCTTATGAACCTTACAGATTTTTTGATTTACACTGCAAAAGAGTATCTGTTACATGAATTTTTGTTGTTGCCGTTACATAAAAATTTCTCTGAATCCGAGTTTCCTAGAAAATTCTTAGTACCCTTATAGATTCTTTTTTACAGTGTACTTCAAAGTACCATCGGGTCATAAAGCTTGGACAAAAATTGAGACTTAGAAAAAACAAGAAAGAAAAAATCATGCGTTCAGTATAGATTATGAAACACTTTCCAACACATTCAGAATAGTGTAACAAAACTGCACCGTTTAAAAAATTATAATATTAAGTCTAATTCAGCCATATGGAAACGCATAACACATTTCAAAACCCAATTTTAGCTGTTTTCATCTACAATCGGAAAATATCTGAATTGTTTCAGCAGCTCTGTATATGATTTATACATTTGTATCTATTAACTACATGAATGCCAAAATTTTGTTCTCTTAAGAAATATATATACTTCAATTGAAAATTCCCCTTCAGCAAGTTCCTCTAATAACGAGAATGGTACCTGAACACTTTTGTGCAGCCCTGTATATCAGGTATAGAATTAATATACAACGAGTAACGAGTATCTGAATTTAAAAGCGCATACCGAATTTGAAACTGCACACTCCAGCAATTATTACTCAAAGACAATAGTGTAACACTTTTTCTTTTGTGTGTCCCTGTAAATGAATAAAAAATGCTATGAATGCCATGTTCTAACGTGATCGTAGTGAAATTTAGTGATTTATATCAGTTTAAGTACATTTGAAACAGCGAAATGTCATTAAAATACTCTGCAAACGATTTTTCACAATGTACGATAATGTAATGGAATTCTTTTGGGTAGCCCTGTAAATGAAATATTAATCCCACATATTTCATATGCAATACCAAACATGGTTAGATGACCCTAAATATGGATTATCAATTGCATGAAAATCCGAGTATATTTACGGGAGTTAGAGCGTGGACAGACGGCCAGACAAACCGAATGCATAAACACTTTTCAACTTTGTTGGAAAGTGTTAAAAAGATGTCCAATTTTTTTTCTTATCATTTTAATAAGACTTATCATGCATATATCTAGTGTGCATATGTCTATGATGTATATATGACTAGATGATTGTTTCTGAACTTTGCTTAAAATATAAAAATATATAAATGTAAATTAGAAAAAAAATCTAGACATAAAATATTTTGGATTTTTGTCAGTGATTATGTTAGTAAATAAATTTTCAGTTAAAATTCAATAAAGTAAATATGTATGTGATATATTGTTTCTGAACTTTGCTTAAAATATAAAAATATATAAATGTAAATTAGAAAAAAAATCTAGACATAAAATATTTTGGATTTTTGTCAGTGATTATGTTAGTTTACAAGTTAGATAAAATACATATAAATTTTCATGAAAAAAAAACCTAAACGTATTTGTATATTTTTTCCGAAAAAAAAAAAAATTCAAATTTGCAGCAATTCAAAGTGTCAAATATATGTCAAATTTAAATAAAATTGTAATAAAGTGTTAAAATATAAAATTAATTAAAAAAGAAAAAAAAGTCAAGAGGTAGCATCGAACCCGGGCCGTACGGGTGGCGTGCAAGCTTTCTGCGTCCACACCACGAAAGACACGTTGAGAGCTGCAAACTAATGGGTATTTGAAACGTATGCTAAAACTCGGCATCTAATTTTTGAAAATCTAAGGCCCATTTGAAGAAATCCTTTCACAAGAATAATTAGAGATAAGAACTCTAAAACATACTTTAAATTAATCAAAATAGGTGAGAATCATATTTGATTGTCCCCTGGTTAATGCAGATCCAAATAATAGGTGTATTTTTTTTTTTACACAGTCTGCTCGTTAAAGATTTCACAGACAAGTACGAGAGATAATCTCTTAGTGATGTCACAGAGGTATTGTATTTTCATCTGAATTATCTTGACAATAGAGACGTAAAGGATTATGTCGTCTATTGATTTATTTGCATTCCATATTGATTTTTTTACATTCATTTAAGGAATTCGTTTTCGACACTCGCGCGCGAGCAACGGATTATAGGAAAAAATAAAAAAAAAATGGCGGCCGCAGCGTTTTGCTGTTTCCAACTTTTGTTCAGGAACGTTTCAGATAAGAAAACCAGAATTTCACAGGAAAGAGCTAAATTATTCTGAAAACCTGATAAGAGGCGAAACGTTCCTGGATTTTACATGGAAAGTTACCATTTTTTTTTTACAGTGCACCTACAATGTGTTTAAATGAGGAAATTGTTCAGCCGGTTACTCATACACATTGCATTTGAGCGTTGTTGCCTGCTGAAAAGTTGTTGTGATGCCTCGTGTAAGAAGGAGAAATGGGTACAATGCACGTTTCTGACTTTGATAAAGGTCGAATTGTAGCTTACTGGGATTGCGATTTATCGTATCGCAGTATTGCTGCTCGCGTCGATCAAGATCCAATGACTGTTCGCAGAATATGGAATCGATGGGTTCAGGACGGTAATACGGAACGCGTGTGGGATCTCAACGGAAGACAGGTATGTTATCCGCATGGCCGTAATGGATCGTACAGCCACGTAACGAGCCCTGAATCAAGAAATGGGGTCATTTGCAAGACAACAAGTGTCTGCACGAACAGTTCGACGACGTTTGCAGCAGCATAGACTTTCAGCTCGGAGACCATGGCTGCAGCGTGTCTTTACGCTGCGTCATAGATAGGAGCGCCTTAAATGGTGTGATCAACGACGAACCTGAGCGCACGAATGGCGAGACGTCATTTTTTCAGACGAATCCAGGTTCTGTTTACAGTATCATGATGGTCGCATCCGTGTTTGGCGGCATCTGGGTGAACGCACATTGGCAGCGTACATTCATCATGGTCATACTGGCCCATCACCTGGCGGGATAGTATGGGGTGCATTGGATACACGTCTCGGTCACCTCTTGTTCGCATTGACGGCACTTTGAACAGTGCACATTACATTTCTGGTGTGTTACGACCCGTGGCTCTACCCTTTATTCGAGCCCTGCGAAACCTACGTTTTAACAGGATAATGACTGACCGCATGTTGCCGGTATTGTACGGACCTTTCTTGATACCGAAAATGTTCGGCTGTTGCACTGGCCAGCACGTTCTCACGATCTTTCACCATTAGAAAACGTCATGTCAATGGTTGCCGAGCGACTAGCTCGTCACCATACACAAATCACCGCGGTTGATGAACTGTGGCATGGTGTTGAAGCTGCATGGGCGTCTGTATCTGCATATGCAATCCAATCTCTGTTTGACTCAATGCCCAGGTGTATAAGTGTTGTTATTACTGCCAGATGTGGTTGTTCTGGGTACTGATTTCTCAGGATCTATGCACCCAAATTTCTTGAAAATTTAATCACTTGTTATTTCTAGTATATTTGTCCAATAAATACCATTTTGTTATCTGTATTTCTCCCTGGTGTAGCAATTTTATTGGCCAGTAGTGTAGTACAAAAAAAAAAAAAATGAAGCATTGAAGTTCCGCATGCGTTTATTTTATATTTATGGTTAAAAAGCAAAACTGAAATGTTTAGAAGAAGATCAATCGATTCAACGGTATGTCACGCGTAGCCTAAAAGATATGCTTTGTAATATCAGATTAAATAGCAATTTATAGGCATTCAGTTTATTTTTCTTTGTTCCTTTTTTTTTCTTTAGTGGATGACATCATCTACTGATAGAGCTAAAATATTTGGTTAATTTTTTCTTCGATCCGTTTTTACTGATCGAATAAAAGAGATGATACTCTGTCTTGACTAATGTTGCTTTTAGATATTTTTATCTGTAACATTTCTTTAGAAATTTATACCTTCATTTAAAAAATAGCAGATATTGCTAAAAAATATTGGACCGTTGTGTGAGTTCTCGCATGGGTCCCTTGGTTTAGTAATACAGTAGTATCTCGATTATCCAAGTTAATATGGACCAAGCACACCTCGGATATGCAAAAAATTTGGATAAACCGGATTTACACAAATCGTCACCAACTAAGGAGATGAAACATAAATTTTCACTTAATTCATTCATTTCTATGGTACTAGTAACATTTTTTTGATGTATATTTCCGTTATTTTCAAGAAAAACGGGGGGGGGGGGGGGGTGAAATTGTTTATTTGAAAAAACCCTTGATAGTTTTTTCTGTTTTTTGAATATCAATTTGAATATAGTTTTTCTTTTCTGCGAAATACGCTAGTGCATAGCTACCAGTTTGTAACATATTTTCTTACCACTAAAGCTTACTAGTAAATTTTGACTATTTCAATCGCCAAAATCTACGATTAAATATGGCAAAATTTATTAAATTTTAGAGGTAACAAAACTGTACAAATTGGCAGCTATGTGATTCTATTAGTGTCATGAAAATTGCAGGTGTAGCCTCTTCTTTCTGCTCAAAGTATTAAATGGGTTTTTTCAATCGAACTTCTACCTTTGGAATGGATCATTTTCTTCTGATGAACTGACTGTTTCCATTATTATGAAACAGCCATTGTAAATTAAGTGTTAGGTGAAGATGAATGAACAGCCGTAAAACGTTAGAACTCTGATTTTCTGGTCAGAATGAGGGAAAAAATAGCCTTTTTTTTTTTTTTTTTGTCCCATTCTGACCAGAAAATCAGAGTTCTAACTTAAAAAAAAATATATGGCCATTTTGTTTCCCATTCGGATCAGAAAATCAGAGTTCTAACTTTTTACGACTGCTCTTTCATCTTCACCTAACACTTTATTTATAATGACTGTTTCATAGTAATAGAAGCCATCAGTCCATCAGAAGAAAATAACTCAGCTAAAGCGGAAACTTGGTTAAGTGGGACTCGGATAATCAGGACTCTACTGAATATGTCATTTTAAAAATGATCTTTAGAATATTTTTGTTGATGTTCAGAGGGACCTCCCCCTTGGATCCGCCACTGTAGATTACGTAGTTCAGTATTATCCCTTGAAAATCCGTTTAACCTTAGGTTAAAAAAGTGGTGAGATACATACACTATATCAAGGATGGCGAACCTATGGCACGCGTGCCACTTTTGGTACGGTATTATTTCTGGCTCCAAATCAGAATAAAGTGAGATTACACAAAATCATGGCTGATCTTATCGAAATTTGATTAAATCGAAACAGGGTCGTACTGGCTCAACTGAGAGGGCGGTGGCAAAATGGATAAAAAGGGCGCCGATTGCCTTACAACAGGGCGCAAATGCTTATATATATATACATACACATACACATGCACATACTATATAAATTATGTATAAAAAATCACTTTAAAAATATATACGAGTATATTGCTATAGCAAAAACTTTATTCCTAAAATAATTATGACACCCAAATTAGTATTTTACACTATAGAAATGTAATATGCACAAAAATAGTTACCCGCAAGACATTGCACTGAAAAAAATCTGATGTTAGACCAGTGTTGCCAATTTAGAGGTATTTTTTTCCACCACACTTTTCTAAGAAAGCTATCTCCATTTTCGAATTTCGCTCACCTTATCTAATGGGTTAATTCAAACTTTACCCCGAATATCCGAATAACAATTTCCATACAATTATCTCCAAATGCAAAATAAAATATTAAAATAAAACAAACAAAAATAATTTCGTTGGGTCAAAACTGAAAAGTGCAAAACATTATTTAATTCAATTCAATAATATTTTGTATAAGTCAATCTCTAGAATACAAATACTAATTATGGTGTATAAAATTTCAGGAAAGTTATTTTTGTCCAGGGCAAGAATGACACATATTTTACGTGAATTATTTAAAAAATGTTTTATTTCTTTATTTTTTCAACATTCAAAAGTTATCATAGAGAAGACTCCCCCCCCCCTTTCCGCAAAGTATATTTACAAAGAGAATTTTAACCGAGTTATTTTCTTCTGATGGACTGGTAGCTTCCATTATTATGAAACAGCCGTTATAAATGAAGTGTTAGGTGAAGATAAAAGAGCAGTCGTAAAAAGATAGAACTCTGATTTTCTGATCAGAATGAGAAGAAAAAAATGGGCATTTTTTTTTTTTTAATTATGGCCATTTTTTTCCCATTCTGATCAGAATGGGTATCAAAATTATGGGCATTTTTTTTTTCATCCTGACCAGAAAAAAAAAAAAAAAATTATGGCAATTTTTTTTTCCTTTTCTGACCAGAAAATCAGAGTTCTAACTTTTTACGACAGCTCTTATCTTCACCTAACACTTCATTTATAACGGTTGTTTCATAATAATGGATGACACCAGTCCATCAGAAGAAAATGATCCATTCCAAAGGTATAAGTTCGATTGAAAAAAACTATTTAATACTTTGAGCAGAAAGAAGAGGCTACACCTGCAATTTTTATGACACTAATAGAATCCCATAGCTGCCAATGTGTACGGTTTAGTTACCTCTAAAATTTAACACAAATTTTTGCCATATTTAATCGTTGACAATTGTTAGACTTCATAAACTGAAATTCCGGAAGTGACAATTGTTCCCTTGCGACGACATTTCTGTGGCTTCAACTCGTAAAACGTGGCTAAAAGTGCTATCTTTGACAACATTTTCTGAATGAATCTTTGCCTTTATAAGAAAATGGGAAACTCTTTAATTTCCTGGTATCTGAACAAAATCGGCAAATTTTATATTTTTACGAATATTAATGCAAATTTTTTGTATTTACGAATGAAAATGACTTCGCGAAATATCAGAAAAGTAGTTAGTTTGGATTTGCGAATAGCTTTCAATATAAATAAACAGTCAAGTGCGAGTATTACTCGCATACAGAGGGTTCCGTAGAATAAACATATGAATTTGTAATTGTTGTTAAAAGAAGACTTTGTAAAAAACTATACAACGTAGTGTTGGGTATAACTGTATATACTAGTACCATGAAAGTTCAAAGAGATATGGAACCTAAATAATATCGAATATAACTATTTTGTGCAACTCATTTTTTTAATATTATCCTAATCTGTTTATGATGAGCTTAATTTGGCACTGACAATAAAAGCAGCGCATACTTAAACTTCCTTTGGCATTTCATAAAACTGAATTCAGCGTAGTAATAACTTTTCTTTCTACAATGTAGCTAAAACAAAATCTTTGTTCAAAGTTTAAATTTAGCATTGTGCTAAGCGCGCTTCAAAAGGAGGTCGCAAAGTTTCAAGGACGCCTTGGTCCGTGCCGCGTTTTTCCAGATAGGTTTTTAATTAACTTTTAAAGTCACTTGAGACGTATTGAGAGATACACTCAATGCAAACTAGTCGCGAATCCCATAGTACTTATGTGATTCATTCTAATTAAGTGGCCTCAGGACTCTTCAAAATATTTGAAAATTAAATTTTATTAGATGTTAAACTCCTATCTTTGCTGAACATTTTTATATAATTGTTTCCTTGAAATTACTATTAGAACAGAAGTTATGGCTTTTAGAATTATACCCGCTCACTAGCTGAAGCGTCATTTCCGAAACTTTGAAGTCATTTTTCTGCAAAAAAAATTTTGGGGCATAACGCCTTAATTAGGCCCTATACATTTTTACTAAATATATTTATGAATGTTTAATGATCTGAAAATATGTGGGTCAATAGTCTTTATTACTTCCCGAATTTGAAATTTCCACGTTCCATAATTTACGAGTAAAATGCCTGTGACAGACAGACGGACAGACACAGGAGTGATCTTTGAATGGTTCCGTTTTTACTTTTTAAGTCGGAACCCTAAAAATTCTCATAACGAGGATGTGATCGCCTCCCACCTCAAAAAAGGAAATCCATGAGCCCCTCTAAATGATGAGCTGAATCCGCCCTTGGCCTTGTCGAATATTGATTGATTAAAATCTTGGAAACGGAATCGAAAAAAATTCCGCTTTATACAGAATCCTTATGCCATATCATCTTTAGATTCTTCTATGTTTCGTCATACACCAGACAGGATGATTTTAACAATACCGTGCAAAACGCAGATGCGAGAAAAATCGACAAACAAAATCTTCATTTGGCGCCCGGGGCACATGCCCCATCTGCCCCCCCCCCCCCCTTAATTTCGGCCCTGCTTTCAAATGAGCAAACTTACAAAGGCTGTGCCCAATAATGGAGTTGTTTCTGTTTTTCAAAGATCTTGTTCTTTTTTACCGCGATTCATGTGTGTACGGAGGGTGGGGGTGGGGGGGGGGGGCAGAAAATCTTTGGAAAAGTAATACGTTGAATGTATTATTTTGAAAAGTAGTATTACTTGAATTTTGTTGCATGATAGTTTTGTTTTAAAGGTTTTCATTAAATTTTATAACTGCTGACTGCTTTACTTGGTTGAAAATACCAGCTATTTTTTATTGCCCACCAGAAACTTTTTAATCGAGCTGTCTCTTATATTTTTTAAGAAAAGCAAAAGATCTTTCAGAAATGCTGTCAAATGTGGCGTTTTGAACCGAATTTCCGGACGCGACAGTGAAGGAAGAGAAAGAAAACTGTTGTCACGAGACAACAATCAATTTTAACTCAAGATGTAATTAATTTAAAGAAAAGAATGTATTGTATTGCAAATCACTTCAATAACCAAGCCTGCAAGTCTCATTCTTTTATGTAGAGTTTGGCCGAATATTCGGTTTCATTTTCGTTTTCAGCCCAAAATCCTAGTTTCGGCGAAAATACTGCCGTATATTCGGTATTACTATAACAGCCCCTAACTAGCGTCCTCCAAACGGCACTCCCATCCAAAGAGCCGTACATACTATATATTCACATACAAGGGGATAAATCTAGAAGGTATTACTAATATTGATTAAATTCGTTATTTTTAAATTAAATTATTTTTTAATATATTTTTTATGTTTATAGCCTTATATTTAATTAATTTTATTTCAATCAAATTCTTTTTAATTAATAATTATGTACTGCCGTTTCTACTCAAAACATTATTCAGATAACATGCGTATATGTATGTTTATGTTACTTACTTTGAATTTATTTTTAAAACAGTTTCGCTTTCGTTTTCAGTCGATACTAGGAAGGTAACCGAAATTAGGTTTCTTTCGAACACTATTTTTATGTTTGTAAATGAGCAGAAATTTTCGCATTATTGAACGTTAAAAAATATTTTTTTGAGAACCGTTTTAAAGATTTACACGTAATCATAACCTATAAATTTCGGAAAATCGAGTTTTTATTTTAGCGGCTTTATTAACGGAATTGAGGCTTCTTTATGTGGCCAGAATCTGGAATAGATAATTCTATGTAAGTAAAAAAAAAATAAATAAAAAAATACAATAAGCATTCTATTATAATCATAACATAAAATTGAAACTAGTTTTTTCTCAAAATTGCATTTTTTAATAGATGACCAGGCCACGATTACTTTAATAATACTGAATTGTTTCACTTTTAATTTTGTCAACTTTTTTTCTTATATAATTATGCAGTGCATTAAGGATTTTTTTTTTTTCAATCATCAAAAATCAGCATTTTTCTACGACAAAAGTTGAAATACCCTCTTCAAATAATCAGCATTAAAAAAAAAAAAAAAAAAAAAAAAAAAAAAAAAGAGAGAGAGAGAGAGAGAGATCTTTTCATAATTTCCACACTTTGTCTCGTCTAGTCGCTAAAATAAGTCATATTTAATTAAAAATTACTGTTTATTTTAATTTCAAATAAGCCAAATTTAAACTACAATGGTCATCGCAACTCACACGCACACACACACACACACAAAAAAAACCCCCCACCAACAGCGCGTCGTGTCGCGCATGTATCGTGTGTTATTTAGTATCTCATGAGAAAATACCTCCACATCCGATTTCTATTTTCTCCAGATAGATACAGAGCTCGAGAATACGGCATAATAATAAAAAAAAGTGTCACATCTGGTATTACTACAGAAACCACTGGATATCTATAGAACCGATTTGAAACCCCGCCGAAATGGTAATTTGTCTTCTTGGGAACTCCCACGTTACTGATTAATAGCATTGAAAACTGAACACAAACACACCTGCACTTCTCTTTACTTATATTTATCCATTCTTTTGTAAAAGGACTTTTACAATTTTAGTGGTTTATCTATTTATTTTAATTACATATGTATTTTTCAATTTATAAATCGGGGTGGTGTTTGAAGTTTAAATTTGTTAAGCAGATCCGGGTTTTTTTTTTTTAAATGTTTTTAGATATTGGCTTTTTCGGATGCTAAAAATATTATCGAATTTTTAAATAGATATGAAAAATTAACATTTTCTTCTTTCAAAAGCAAAATTTACATAAGTTTCCACTGCAAAATCTTGTGAAGAATTCGTCTTGGCGGTCTAACGCTTATATTATCATTAAGAAATTATGGAATGCTCCACTTTAGTAGAACTAAGGGCATCAATTTATGTGTGTATTTGTGGGGAGTGTGCGTGTGTGTGTGTGGGGGGGGGGGGCAGGGCCGTAACCAGCGAGACCAGTCAGAGGGGGCTCTGAATTTTTTTGGTGGGGCTAACATCTTTTAACAGTCCATATCTTAAGCAAACTAAATATAGCAAAACTGATAAAATGAACCTGTCTATAAAGGAACCCGTCTAAAGCGTAATCTCTCTATAACGAACTTCCTATAATGAAATTATTAAACGGAAAATACTTCATGTTAATCGGAAAATGAATATAAAACAATTAGGGGCGGTGTACCTCTTAAGAAAATCTACCTAAAATAGAACTTTTCTAAATCCCGTGGGATTTAGTTTTAGGTTTTATTGTATTTAATGGGAAGCAAATAGATAGCATCCGACACCTCATAAAAAAATGACTTTATTTAAATTTTAATAAGGAAAACTAATGGATTGTACACTGTATTCTATTCCCATTGCAATTTTTGCATTATTGAGCATATTGCTTCTTTTGTCCCTTGGTGTCTTCGGAAAAGGGACCCCCCCCCCCCCCTCTCTCAGCTCGCGTTTGTTCGTACAGTGTTTGCATATACACACGCAATAATTTCTATGTGTACTTCTATGTATAACTTTATTACCAGTTTTGTGGAAAATAAAATTTTAAAAAAGTTAAAAAAATAATTTCTAAACAGGCCATTTGTAATATGCTAAAATGTGCACCACTACAATTGCCAGTCCTAAGCCTTAAAAAAGTGTGAAGGGAAGTTACCTGAAAAACACTGCCATAGCGGTTTTTTAAAGTTGTCCAATTATCCGGATTTTTCATTAACCGGATCGGCATCGGCCCGATTTGTCCGGATTATCAGCGCTCTACTCCATTGAACATTGATTATCTATATGCATATTTGAACCGCTGATTAATCAAATCAGTCTTTCTATTGAATAAATTAGTGTAATTTATCATGCTAGCATTCTGACAGGAAAGTGCATCTTTATTTACAAAAACACCGATTCATACAACAAACATAGAAATCTTCAACCGCCCAGCATGACAATTTTTTTAAAGATGCGTTTTGAAAAAACTGAGAAAAAGGAATCTGTTGGTATAGAGGTCTGCACGGGCCGGAATTTCCAGGCACGGGCCGGAATTTCCAGGCGCGGGCCCGGCCCGAACGAAAGCTGTCTTGACCCGGCCCGTTCATATTTTCACAGTTCACGGTCGTACAAAAATCAGTGAAAACAGACCCGGCCAGTGGAAAAATCAATTAAATCAGGCCCGATCCGATCCGACTCAATTTCTACAAAAAAATTCAGATTTTTCTTAACATACAATTAAGATTCTTTTAAAGTAGGGATGCACAACCTGTGGCCCGCGATGGGTTACCGTGTGGCCCGCAAATTCCAATTTATTACTGGAAAAAATTGCAATTTTTGTCCATATGGGAGTAGGAAAAAATCGTGAATTTCGTCGATCGGGTGCGGAAAAATCTTGAATTTCGTTGGTCGGGCACGGAAAAATTTTGAATTTCGTTGGTCGGGCACAAAAATCGCGAATTTCGTTGCTTGGGTAAAAAAATCGCGAATTTCGATGGTCGGGAACGGAAAAATCGTCAATTTTGTTGATCGTCTGCGAAAAAAATCTAGAGTTTCGTCAGTCGGGAGAAAAAATAGCGAATTTGTACAATCTGCCGAGGGAAAAATTGAAAATTTCGTTAGTCATTTAAGAATCGCTAATTTCGTTAATCGGGTGCAGAAAAACCGCAAATTTCCTTGATGAGTTGTGGAAAAATAGCGAATTTCGTCGATGGGGGTCGGAAAAATAACAAATTTCGTTGATCGCGCACGGAAAAATCGCGAATTTTGTCGATGAAACGCGGAAAAAATCTGAAATTTTGCCGATTGGGCTCGTAAAAATCGCGAGTTTTCTCGATCGGGCTCGGGAAAATCGTAAGTTTCGTTGGTAAGGCTATAAAAATGCGAATTTTCTCGATCAGGCACGGAAAATTCATCATTCAGGCGCGAAATAAGCGCAAGTTTCGTCAACCGGGCATGGAAAAATCGCGAGTTTTGTCAATCGGGCTCCGAAAAATTGCGAATTTCGTTGGTCGGGTACGAAAAAAATCATGAATGTTGTCGGTTAGGAGCGGAAAAATTGCAAATTTCATTGATCCGATGCGGAAAAATCGTAAGATTCGCCCTTTTATCGCGAGAAAAAATCGCGAATTTCGTCAATTTGCCACAGAAATTATAAATTTCGTCAGAGTCAGTTAAGAATCGTGAATTTCGTTGATCGGGCGCGGAAAATTTCAAATTTCGAAGATCAGGGTATAAAAATCGCAAATTTCGTCGATCGGAAACGGAAAAGTCATGAGTTTTGTCGATCGAGATCGGAAAAATTGTAAATTTCGTTGGTCAAACGCGAAAAATCGCGAATTTTTTCGTTTAAGAGAGCAAAAACCTCAAATTTCGTTGTTCGGCCTCGGAAGAATCACGTGTTTTGTCTGTTTATCGCGAGAAAAAATCGCGAATTTTGTTGGTCAGGAGCGGAAAAATCGCAAAATTCGTCGTTTAGGCGCTAAATAATCGCAAATTTCGTCGATCGGGCACAGAAAAATCGCATGTTTTCTCAATCGGGTTCCGAAAAATTGCGAATTTCGTTGATCGGGTACAGAAAAATCACGAATTTTGTCAATCAGGAGCGGAAAAATTGAAAAATTCATTGATCCGCTGCGGAAAAATCGTAAGATTCGCTTGTTTATCGCCAGAAAAAAATCGCGAATTTCGTCGATTTGCTGCAGGAAAAAGTTGCAAATTTCGTCAGAGTCAGTTAAGAATCGCGAATTTCGTTGATCGGGAACAGAAAAATCGTGTTTTGTCGATCAGGCTCGGAAAAATCATAAATTTCGTTGGTCAAACTCGGAAAAATCTTGAATTTTGTCAACGCGGAAAAATCGCGAATTTTGTCAATCGGCGTCGGAAAAATTGCGAATTTTGTTGATCAAGCGCGGTAAAATGTCAAATTTCGTTGATCGGTTCCTCCTCTCCCCTTCGTTCACATTTTTTTACTAGCCACTTTCACGTCTATGTTTGTTTTTAGCAGATTTAATAAAACAAAATTTACTCCCTAGAGTAAAGTCAAGGAGTATTATCATTCCTTGAAAATAATCCTTGCTATATCTATGTTATATATACAAATTTAAACTGTTGATATATTCTTGTCAACTGAATTGGACATGTTAACTGTGTAGGAGAACCTAGAGGAGTAACCGCCCCCCTCTAAAACCATAGTCTTTGTCTGATTATAGGCTACAGATAACCACACCGAAATAGAATTCTCTCTGTGTTACTGATGTGGCCCTCGACAACCCAGACATTTTTATAAGTGGCCCTTCTCTTAAAAAGGTTGTGCACCCCTATTTTAAAGAATACTGCATACATATTTATGGGATAATTTTACAGCATATTTTAAATTTACGATGTGTTCGCAAGACAGAAAATACACAATAGCAACATCAATGATTTACTTAGAGTCTTAGACGTTTCAACATTCAAATAAGGATTCATTAAAAAATTCATATTGTTTAGAATAAAAGAAAAACGGGAAGGTTAAAAACATGATGATTATTTTTGAGGGTATATTATAAAATGTAGATTTGCGAAAATATTTCTGTTATTCCTTAAAGCTTTTCTCAAATCCAAAAAGCTACTTTCTGGCACATTTCTAAATCGATTTCTTTTCGAAAACGTCAATATATTTTTGAGAAAATACTGTCCAAGTTAGCGTTTTGAATCGAATATCCGGAGACGATAGCACGGGAAAGGAGAAAAACCTGCAGTCACGTGACAAGAATATCCTATATCTCTATAAGTAATTTATTTATTAAAAATGGGAAACGCTATTCAATTCTAAATCTCTTCAATAGACAGGCTTGTCAATTTTGTGCCTTTACACTTAAAAATGTGTCAGAAAGTTTTTCGTTTTTGAGCAGTGAATTTGAGAGCCACCTTCAAGTATATTTCCAAAAATTCCGTTAACAGAAGTTCATTATCGTTATTAATATTTTTACAAAACAATTGCCTGTCCTAAACATCCTGAGAACAATTAAGTCCATTTCTGGCTATGCTGATAAAAAATGCAGGCCTGATCTCGGTACGGCACGAGTTTGCTGGAAGAATTAAGACCGGGCTCAAACGCCATGTAACTGTCCGATGCCGATCTCTACGCTGGAAAATGTTATATTTCGATATTGATGCTGGCAAACTAGTATCGACTCGTAACGCACATTTATACGTATTCTCGTGAAACTCATATTCAATGAAAATGATTCATATTTTCTCGTCTGCATTTAAATATTTATATCGGGCTGACAGACCCGCTTAATTTATTTTATTGGCCCGGTCCAGATCGGCAGGCACGTTCAAATTTTGCCGGCCCGGCCCGTTTGAAACTTCGCCTTCATTTCGCCGTCCCAGCCTAGTACAGGCTTCTAGCCAAGCCCGGAATCGTGCAGACCTCTACTGTAGGATACAGTTCTTTTCACATATTTTTCCTATAAATTGAAGACATTACATAGATTTAAATATCATATTCTGTTCAATTTTTTAATATATAGAAAAAAAACACGAAAATTTGAGATTTTGCAAATGTTTATGCGTTATACATAGATGCCAACAACACTTATCCGGAGTCTGTTACAAGACGAAAATATTTTCAACAGGAAATTTTATTAAATCAAAAATTTCAAACTGAAATCTAAAATGTACCTTATCGAAAAAAGACATAATTCCTTATATATTTTTTCCAATTTAAAACATGCTTGCTTTGGATCAGACTCCGGAATAATTAAGAGATGTTGGCATCTATGGTTATGTGTCCTATATTTATTAATTTGAATAATTCACAAACTTACTATTATCATTTAAAAAATATTTTAATATTTTTACTCCATACGTTTAATATTTATAATTAATAGCTATTTGTAATTTATTTAATTTTATTAATATTTTGGTTTCTGCTGAATTATTAGGTCATTTTAAAGTCACGGTTGTTTGTATACGATTTAATTTAGTGATGATATTGTTTCTCTTTAAAACGAGCGTTACCTAACCTTATTTTATTAATAATATGATTTATAAAATTAACCATTTAACAATTCGCAATAATAATTAAATTTAAAATTCTGTATATGATTATATCATTTTTAATATGAATCAATTATTACAAATATATATTAATTACATATTTTTTAAACATACCTGGACTTAATAATAAAAAAAGAGATTGTAATTTTAATATTATATATAATACTTTTTTTTTCATAGAAAACAACTTGGATTTAATTCATTTAAATAGCGATAACATAGATTTTTTTTGCATACGTTTTACATGTGTTTCTTGAAATTTGTTCAATCTCATTTAGAAAAAAAAAAAAGCACAATGGCATGAACGCCATTTTCGAACAGTTTTCATTAAATGTAGGCGACTATTTATTATTATACGTTTCCCCCATTTCTAACGATCTTTAAAAATATTCTTCTTTCACTCAATAACGAAAAATTTTCTGACGCAGTTAAGAAGTAATTTTCTTTCCCTTTGCCTAAAATTTTCACCTTCTCACATTCATGCGCCTAAGAATTGAATACCGTTTCCCATTTTCTTATAAATGCCATGATTATAAATAACATGATTTATAGTCATTTGCTACTCGATGATTAGCACTTCGTCGTTAAATGCCAAGAAAATCAGCCTGCAAAGTCAAATTTGCCGTCATTTTTTGACAGATTTTTTAAAATTTTCTGTATAGTTTGAATACTTGCAAATATCTTTATAAATAAGAGAAATTCGCTAACATGTCAGGAAGTAGCTGGTTTAGATTGGAAAACAGCCTTATAAAACACAGAACACAGTTTAATTCCTTGAGCTTGAATAATTATATCTGCAAATTGTATGCCTTTATCATTAAAATTATTTCGAAAATGTGTCAGAAAGTAGTGCATTTATACTTGAAAATAGATTTAAATGAAGCATACGCCAAATAGTTGAAGACAATTTTGTCATAATCTTATAATAAACTTAACCTTAATCGTGCTTTTTCACTTAAGGCTCTTGTCCCTGCCGGCGAAGGCACTCACGAGCTAATGCTAATCCTGTGGGGAGGGATTTTTCTAATGTCTCGTTTGCATTTCGACATTTTTTAATAATTTTTTTTTGCAGCCGAGGTCCGTCTCTACATCGCACCTTTTTTACTTTCTCGATTTTGGTTGGAGATATTTTTTAGAATGACACTTTCATTTTCAGAACTGGTTTTGAAAATGAAAGTAACTTTATAAAAAAATATCTGCGACCAAAATCGAAAAAGTAAGAAAGGTGCGCTGTAGGGACAAAATTCGGCTATCCAATGAAAAAAAAAAAAAAAAAAACCCTTAAAAATGTCAAAATGGGAGCGAGATATTAGAAAAAACTCTCCCCATAGGATTAGCATTAGCTGATGAGTGCCTTCGAAGCCAGGGACAGGAGCTTTAATGTTTTATATTGTTATATGACAAATAGAAAAAAAAAATGTTTCGCAAATTCATGGAACACAAGAAAAAAAAAAAAAGGCTAAAGTTCAAAAAGCAAACAAAAAAATGCGCTACCTCTGCTTTCCTACTGCCTACACCCAAAGCATGAAACAATTTTTGGCTTTCAAGCAATTATTTTTCTTATTCCATTTGTATAAAATGACATTTTGTTATCTTTCTAATTTCCTTCAACAAACATTCTAGTTAGTTTCCAAGTGATATTTCATCATTAACTAAATCTGCTGTCAAATACATAATGTCAACAGGCAAATCATTAACATTTAGAAACACGTCTTTTTTGTGACTACGTTTTAGTGAAGACGTTTAACCATTGCTTAACTAATTATCGATTAACTTGAGCAGCATATGTCTATTTCCATTCATCCCATATACGATCATTGCTTTTAAAATGTCAAGATGTACGAAAACATGTGGTGGCTAGTTAGTGCATCTGGACTTAATTTTTTCGGGAGAAAGAAATGTTCCTACTTAGAACGCGTTTCGAGAATTGTATCGCAAGCAAGGTAATATAAAACAACTAATCTAACAGGGTTCTGAACGCAAAATGTTTGGCATATTTCATTGCATTCAAGCAGTTAAAAGATCTAAATATATATATATATATTTTTTTTTTAAGAAAATTAAAACGTACATATTGTTGAAAAAATAAAAAGTAGGGAAATCGTTAGAGGGGGCTCTAGAGGAAGCTAGGGGGGGCTCAGCCCCCATCGCCCCCATCTGGTTACGGACCTGGTGTGTGGGAGGGGGGGGGGGGGGGCTTGCTATTACAAAAACACGATACTAGTTTTTTTCAAGTTATTTTTGCAGAGGCGCTGAAAAAATCTGACCAAGTGACCAAGGGCGCCATGATTACAAAAACACGGTATTAGTTTTTTTAAACTTATTTTTACAGAGGCGCTAAAAAAATTTGTCCAAGGATGCCATGATTACAAAAACACGATGATAGTTTTTTGAAAGGGATTTTTACAGAGGCGCTGAAAAAAATCTGACTAAGGGCGCCGTAATTAAAAAACACGATATTAAGTTTTTGGAATTTATTTTTACAGATGCGCGGAAAAAAATCTCTCTAAGGGCGCCATGTTAACACGATAATAGTTTTTTCAAAATTATTTTTACGGAGGCGCTGAAAAAATCTGACCAAGGGCGCCAAGATTACAAAAGCATGATATTAGTTTTCTGAAAGTTATTTTTACAGGGCGCTGAAAAAAATCTCACAAAGAGCGCATTGATTACGAAAACAAGACATTAGTTTTTTGAAAGTTATTTTTACAGAGGCGCTGAAAATAAGTCTGACCAAGGGCGCCATGATTACAAAATTACGATATTAGTTTTTTTTAACTTATTTTTACAGAGGCGCTAAAAAAATCTGTCAAAGGGCGCCATAATTAGAGAAACACGATGATAGTTTTTTGAAAGGGATTTTTACAGAGGCGCTGCAAAAATATCTGACCAAGGGCGCCATGATTACAAAAACGCGATATTAGTTTTTTAAAACTTATTTTTACAGAGGCACTGAAAAAAATCTGACCAAGGACGCCATGATTACAAAAGCAAGATATTAGTTTTCTGAAAGTTATTTTTACAGGGCGCTGAAAAAATCTCACCAAGAGCGCATTGATTACGAAAACACGACATTAGTTTTTTGAAAGTTATTCTTACAGAGGCGCTGAAAATAAATCTGACCAAGGGCGCCATGATTACAAAATTACGATATTAGTTTTTTGAAAGTTATTTTTATAGAGGCGCTGAAAAAAATCCCTCCAAGGGCGCCGTGATTACAAAAACACGATATTAGTTTTTTGAAATTTATTTTTACAGAGGCGCTGAAAAAATCTGATCAAAGGCGCCATTATTAAGAAAACACGATACTGGTTTTTTTAACTTATTTTTACAGAGGCGCTAAAAAAATTTGTCCAAGGGCGCCATGATTAGAGAAACACAATGATAGTTTTTTGAAAGGGATTTTTACAGAGGCGCTGAAAAAAAAATCTGACTAAGGGCGACGTGATTAAAAAATACGATTTTAAGTTTTTGAAATTTATTTTTACAGAGGCGCTGAAAAAATTCTCTTCAAGGGTGCCATGATTAGAGAAACACGATAATAGTTTTTTGAAAAGCATTTTTACAGAGGCACTGAAAAAATCTGACCAAAGGCGCCATGATTACAAAAATACGATGTTAGTTTTTTAAAATTTATTTTTACAGAGGCGTTGAAAAAATTTGACCAAGGGCGCCATTATTGCGAAAACACAATATTAGTTTTTTTTAACTTATTTTTACAGAGGCGCTAAAAAAATTGTCCAAGGGCGCCATGATTAGAGAAACACGATGATAGTTTTTTGAAAGGGATTTTTACAGAGGCACTGAAAAAAATCTGACTAAGGGTGCCGTGATTAAAAAACATGATATTAAGTTTTTGAAAATTATTTTTACAGAGGAAAAAATCTGACCAAGAGCTCCATGATTACAAAAGCACGATATTAGTTGTTGAAAGTTATTTTTAAAAAGCATTACTTTTTAATTTTCCAAATGAAAATGCTTGAAAAATTTATGCCTTTCAAAATGCGTGCTTAAAAAAAAAAAAAAAAAAAAAAAAAAAGTGACGATGGGCGCACCGGGCATTTGCCTCGTTGCCCGGTGGGCCAGTACGACCCTGAATCGAAATTGAAAAATTTTAATCACGCCATACTATATTCCAATCTAATTAATTATGCCGTTAAAAATTTTTCAAACAAAGTTGTTTGGTAACTATCGATAAAGAATTGGTTATTAGGTATTATTAAATGATGGTTGTAAAATTATGGCAATTTGGAATTTATTTTAGTGCTGTTTAAAGACATTAGAATGTATTGTTTTAAGTTGTTCTACCTATCTATGCTTTCGAGTCATTATTTTCACAAATGAATAATATCAAAACTCAAACTTGTCAGATAACTCCGGTTCAGTTATTAAAATTAACCTGATATTAAAATGCAAGAAGGGAAATGAAATTGCATCGCATTATTTTTTTATTAATTTCTAAAGTATGTTTTTATAATGTTAATGTTATAGAGTAGTACCTACATGTATGTTCCACTTAGTTTTTAAACCATAGAAAAAATTAAGTTATTTTAATCCATTATTTTTTCACCTACTAAATTTGTGTTTTAGTTGGCACGCCATGGTCACATAAAATATTTTTTTTTTTCTCAAATCTGGCACGCTGCAGCGGAAAGGTTTGCCAACTCTGCACTATATGAACCGTTCAGTGCACAAATCGATTAACTCCACTTTTGAAAAATCTTAATGTCAAAGCACTTGTTATAGTCATAACATTTTATATTTGTAATAACTTTCGTGAATAACAAAGATTAACTTCATTAAATAACAATTTTTTTTTTACAATTGAATAATAAATAATTTATTTCAGAGGCCATTTTGATTAACCCCATACTCTAATGTAAATCGTTCCAATAAAGCAACTCAAATGGACTAGCAAGCGTTGAATGATAACGGTCAATTTTTTAATGTCGGCTCATCAGAATTAAAGTAAAATAAATTACTGCTGAGCCAAGTGTTGAAGATCGGTCACGTGAGTAACAGGTCTGAGTAAGACGAGTCTATTCTTGATAATAGGACTGAGGGCAATGAAGAGGGAGTTACCCCTAGTATTGCTTTTGTGGGGAATGGCGAGGAGAATAAGTACTATTAGTAGTTTCGTATTCACTTGTCTCCAAGATTATAAATAAGGAAGAATTTTTCTTCCTGTCTAATAATAATACATTATTTTCTTTTCGATCAAGAGGACATCTTCAATCTAAAGAAACATGTTAAGATAATAATGAGGGGAAAATAGGAGAGACATGATGGATCTGCTAAAATTCATTTTTCCTGCTAATCATGATTACAATAAAAACTTGACAACAAATCGAAATAACGAGTCCTCACATACACCTGATGAAGAAGACATTATTTATATTGCTGATGAATTAATCACAAATAATATATTATAACAGAACTGTTAACATTCATTTTTATGGAAAATATGTGAGAAAAATATATAATAATTAACTTTTTTTGTAATAAAAACCTTTAAAAATTAAACACTGTATGTAAGTTTATTATATTTTTCATTTGCCAAATCGATTAACTCTACATGTCACATAAAAATTGTAACATTACTGACGATTATTTTTTGGCTATTCTTTCTTATTAATTTTATATACCGTTAGATGAAGGCTATATCTGTATATATGCACTCTACAATATATTTTTGAATTTATATTATAAAGGGAATTTTAAAAAACAATGTACATTATTTCATCGCATTTCTCAACTTTTAGCTTTATAGAGCTAATCGATTGCTGCACTGAACGGCTCATATAGTCCTTAATCACTGGACACATTCAATTTTAGACATTTTGTCGAATATTTAAAAATATACTTGTCGCATTTTTCAGGAACATCAGGATTATAAAGGATATGCTTGATTTCATATTTATCGATGTCGATTTGATAAAGAGTACATTTAGGGGGCAGACAAAAACTTCAAAGAAAAATAATAATATTTAGGATTACCATGTAAATCAAAATGCACGAAATGATCTATTGCTGCAGCGTGCAAATATGTGGATATTGTACAACTTGTGTATTGATTTGTGTAAGAATAGCACGTATATTCATGGAGATATAGCTATTTTTTTATTATAATTAAAAAAATTCTTGCATGTTTTAGCTTATATCATAGGGGGTTTTCAACCCAATTTAACGCTAGTTTCAGAAAAAATAACAAAAGGTAGTTGAAACGATATGCTGCAATTGGAATATAAGTATATTAAATATTTTATGAAATATGAGCAACTCAATGAAATAATTTTTATCTGCACATACGCGAATGCTAACAAAGATTTTTTTTACAAAGTTTAATAGTCAACTCTATGAGTCACTCATGAAAAAAATCCAGTCAAATATCATGAGAACTCAGAAAGATATCGGCGATAAAGTGAGCTGATTTGAGGTTGCTGTATAAAAGCACACTGTTAAAAATTTGCAGTATTCTGTCCAGTCATCCGACCGTTTTTGAAAAAAGGGTTTCATAACCGTAATTTAACTGTCTTCTGACCATAAAATGGCCAATAATATAGTCAGAATAGTGTTAAATTACGGTTGTGTAACCATTTTCGACAAAAACGGTCAAATGACTGGAAAGAATGCTGCAAATTTTTAACTGTGCAGGTGAATGATAAGGATTTTCGACAAATTGTCAACTTTTTTTTTTTTTTTTTAATTTTTTATTGATGCTTTAAAGTTCTTCTTGGATAACCACCAGAACAAGCCTATTCCATATTAAAAAGAAGTATCAAAATCGAAGTATTTGTTCCAAATCTACTCACTGATATTCATTAAATACTAACTTTTTTCTAAAAGTCAGTTAATAAGAAATGACAATTTGTGGAAAATCCCTTTTCATTTAGCTGATTTTAGAGAGCAACCGAAAATTACTCACTCTATCGCCAATATCTTTCGGAATTTTCAAGATATTTGACTAGATTTATTTTTATGAGTTGCGCCATAGAGTTGACTATTAAATTATGAAAAAAAAAAAAAATCTTTATTATCATTCGCGCATGCGTAGATAAAAATTATTTCATGCAACTACTCATATTTCATAAAATATTTAACATATTTATATTCCAATTACAGTATATTGTTCTACTACATTTTGCTAATTTTTCCGAACTAGGCGTTAAATTTCGTTGAAACCCTACATGATATAAGCTAAAAATAAGCAAGAATTTTTTGAACTTAAAAAAAAAATCGCTGATATACATGCTATTCTTACACAAATCAGTACACATGTTGTACAATATCCACATCTTCGTACATTTTAATTTACAGGATGATTCCAAATATTATTATTTTTCTTGGATTTTTTGTTGGCCCCCTAATTGTCCTTCTAATGAAAGTGACGTTGATAAATATGAGGTCAAACATATTCTTTATAATCTTGAAGTTCCAGAAGAATCCAAGTATAGAATCCAGAAGAATTCAAGGCAAGTATAGTTTTAAATATTCGACAAAATGTCTCAAATTGAAAGTGTCCGGTGATTGATGGCTATATAGTATACGTCTCACTTAATCTAGACACACGGCAGTGTGTCAGCCAAGTTCGCCTGACATAGCCGTGTGTTATTTACACGAACCATTTCGAGCTGTTTTCGTCAAATTTCAATGCTCTACTACTGAAAATCTATGAGACCTACGTACTTGTTATACGAAATGTGTAGTAAGGCCACCCTAATTACCTAAAATCCAAAGTTTTATAAATAACGCATAATTAGTTTCCGAGATAATGACATTTGAAAATGTCTGATAATCGATAATTTTACCACTGACTGACTAACTGACTGACTGACTCACTCATCAAAAAGATCTCGTATATCTACTGACACTATAGACTTATAATTTGGTACGAAGTTTGTTTACACTATAAAACTAAGGAAAAAATAAAAAAATTGTGAAAATCGATGAATTACCCACCTGGGGGTGCCCATTTTTACTTTAACATTACGTCTATTAGGCAAAATTTTAATTTGCCGTAGGAGGGGACTCTGTTCTGTCGCCAAATACCGCCAAGTTTCTCGCCAACATGGCGATATATCGCCAAATTTGGCGACCAAAATTAGTCGCCAAAAGTGACGCCACCTTGGCGATATCTCTAATATTTCGCCAAATTCCCATAGACTTCCATTGTAAACCTATTTACTTATTCAATTCCTACTATTAGCTCACACTCTCCCTATATTTATTTATATATTTATATATTTATCTTGTTCAAATTTTGAATCGTTAATAAAATACTCATTATTCATCCTATCAAGTTGAAATAAATTTTTTTAAACTTGTACTGGATGACAATTGATGTTAATACAGTTTTTTCAAATATTAATTAATTAATTAAATTTTAATTAATTAATTTTAGTTTTGCATGGGAAACAAAATGGCGGCCATTGGTTATTGAAGTTCAATGAAAGTATTTTCAATAAGGGGTTACCATAGGGGGACCCTGTTCTGTCGCCAAATACCGCCAAGTTTGTCGCCAACTTGGATATATATCGCCAAATTTGGCGGCCAAAATGAGTCTCTAAAAGTGACGCCAACTTGGCGATATCTGTAATATTTCGCCAAATTCCCATAGAGTTCCATTGTAAACCTACTTGCTTATAGAAAATCAACAAATTGAGATATTTTAATGCAACAAAAACTAATATTAGCTTGATTATATTAAATTTTTCTTTGATAGCCTAAGTAGGAATTGACTTTAAAAACAAAATTTTTATATTACTTGTTGGTGGTTAATCTGGGTTTACTTGCTTACAAAAAATCAACAAATTGAGATATTCTGTACGTCACAGAGCCCGTTCTCAAAAACTATACATGTTGGAGACTTGAAATTTCGCATACTTATAGCAGAACACCACACACCATACGACAAATAATAAAATTTTGAAAAAGACGTACATTTAACCCTTTAGCTCCCACATGTGTATTTTAAACAATTCTTTCTAAGTGACCCTTAATTAGGTTGGAAGCGTGAAATTTTGCATACTTATAGCTGAACACCTCACATCATATGACAAACAATAAAAGTTTGAAAAAGTCGTACATTTAACCCTTTGGGCTCCCACATGTGTATTTTAAACAATTCTTTCTGTGTGAGTCTCTAAAAAGGTTGGAGGCGTGAAATTTTGCACACTTATAGCTGAACACCTCACATCAAATGACAAATCATAAAATTTTGAAAAAGTTGTAAATTTAACCGTTTGGGGTCTCACATGTGTATTTTAAACAATCCTTTCTAAGTGAGTCCCTAATTAGGTTGGAGGCCTAAAATTGAATATACTTATAGCTGAACACCTCACATCAAACAAAAATCTATATAACTTTGAAAAAGTCGTACATTTAACCCTTTGGGCTCCCACATGTGTATTTTAAACAATTCTTTATAAGTGAGCCCCTAATTAGGTTGGAGGCGTGAAATTTTGTATACTTATAGCTGAGCACCGAACATCAAACAACAAACCATAAAATTTTGAAAAAGTCGTACATTTAACCCTTTGGGCTCTCACATGTGTATTTTAAACAATATTTTCTAAGTGAGCCCCTAATTATGTTGTAGGCGTGAAAATTTGCATACTTATAGCTGAACACACATCAAATGACAAATCTTAAACTTTTGAAAAAGTCGTACATTTAGCCCTTTGGGCTTCCGCATGAGTATTTTAAGCAATTCTGTCTAACTGAGCCCCTTATTAAATTGCAGATTTGAAATTTTGCATACTTATTGCAAAACACTTGAGGCCAGGCGACAAATCATAAAATCTTGAATAAGACTTACCTTAACCCTTTGAGCTACCACATATGTATTTTAAGCAATTCTTTCAAAGGGAGCCGCTACTTAAGTTGGAGACATGACTTTTTGCATACGTATAGCTGAATACCTCAAACCACACGACAAATCATAAAATTTTCTAAAAGTCTTATATTATTTACCCCTCCGGGCTCTAACTTGTGTATTTTAAGCAATTTTTCTAACTTCCGTCCTTTTCACCCGAGGAGCACTTTTCCAACTTTTGCCGACACCCCTTTGACCATTCTTTCATATTATGCACCATAGCCTTACATATTTTAGTTCCACTTTTTACCACCAGGGTCGCCGACTTATCTATGTGCGCAATCCCCTCGACTAATATATCTACGGATAGTATGTAAAACGGAGTTTCGTTCGGATAGAGGTTTGTTTAGAATAGAGTGCGCTCCTGGTTGCGAAATGTGGAACTAACAGATTTTTCAAAAGGATAAAGTGTTTTGAAAGGAATATTAAACGAAAACCTCTGTGCGATCTGTGATCACACTTACGTTATTTTCAAAATCATCAGAGAAAAGGATATTTAGTTAATTAAATTTGAAAATCCAGGGAGGGGCAATGTCCTTCCTCAGCACTGCCTCTTTGCCGGCACCCATGGATGAATGATACATAGTGTGGCATAAGCACATAACTTTATTTTTCACTTAAAGTGCAAAAAAGCAGTCCCAGCTATAGGATATTTAATTGGAAAATTTAATAGGAAAATTTAATATAGGAATTTAATAGGAATTGTTGTTTCCGAAACAATAAAAATTTCGAATCAATGCATTTCGTTTCAAACCATGCATTCAATGTAGCAGTATTAAAATATAGATTTCTGCCGCAAATTGACAGCCAAATAGTTTGTTGTAGAAAATTTAAATTAAAATTGAATGTTGCTTAGTGAATAAAGTAGTCACATGCAAACACATTAAAAAGCTTTAAGTAAAGTATCTAAATATATTGTAACTTTACAAAAAGTAATGATATCTAACAAAAACATAGCTGTGAAAAAAGGGAGCCAAGTTCTGTAAAGACAATGGCAAGAAAAGAAGTGATATCTAAGTGGGTGCCAAGTTCAAATAAAATTCACTCAAACTTACCTACTGAAGTATTATAGCATTTTTTAAATTGTTTAGAAATAAAAATTATTGATAGCATATTAATAATAAATCTAGAACTTGGCAAGTTTTTGATAAATGTTATGCCTATCAATTTCATGTCTAAATAAAATGATGATGTTAATATTAACAACAATGTCATTATAAAAAAAATAATATAGTTATTATTATAAACAAATGACTCATGTTAAAGATTTGATAAACCAATAAATACGAAAATACATTACCGCTCGTCTTTGGTTATCACTCTAGCACCCACCCTTCGGAAACCGCAATGCAAACAGACTAAAAGGCCTGAGAAAGAGACAGATACCCTTACGCTTGTTCTTGGTCATCCCTCTAGAGACTGCATCCCTTTAACCCTTAAGGGGCAAAGAGCTTTTATTCGTGACATGCTGAAATGATTGAATCACATCAGAATTTAAAAACAAATTTATTTAAAAATGGGTAAATGCTCCTTTTCACGTATTTAATAAAATTAAACTTTTTAGTCCTGAATTCTAGTGTCAATGTGGCATTTTGCAGTTAAAATTAGGTGGGATATATTTTATCCGACCACCGTTCAAGTGGAAGTAGCTCACTCAAATGAAGGCTTCCAAACATGAAATAACAAGTTTTGATATAATAATGTCATTAATAAAAATAAATGACTTGTAGGTAAAACTTGCCAAGTTCTAGATTTATTATTAATATGCTATCAATAATTTTGATTTCTAAACAATTTAAAAAATGCTATAATACTTCAGTAGGTAATTTTGAGTGAATTTTATTTGAACTTGGCACCCACTTAGATATCACTTCTTTTCTTGCCATTGTCTTTACAGAACTTGGCTCCCTTTTTTCACAGCTATGTTTTTGTTAGATTTTAATTACCAAATGGCACCAGAATATTTAAATAAATTTTCGCATTTATAATGTACGCGAGGAAAATGCTTTTACTTATTTTTAATGAACTTTTTTCGTAAAACCTGCTGTTAATCAATCATTTCAACATTTTAGCAACTGAAGTATCCTTGATTTATATGCCTTTGCTTTTCTATTTTAACCCTTCAAAGGATTAAAATAAAAAGTTTCTTAAAAGCCATAAAAATTTCGTTGTACAACTGTAGCAGAAAGACATGAGTTCTGTTTGTTTACCAGTAAATCTGGAAAAGGGACTTTAAACAGAAAACGAGGACAGACAGGGAATAACAGACGAACTCATTATGTTGCTAGCGTTGACCCTGAGAAAATCCAATAATCTGATAGAACATTTCTCTTTATATTTCACCGATAACAATTCAATCCCCTTTCACTGTAACTTATAAAGGTTTGTAAAATGCCTTAAGAAACTTGAACTACATTATTTTCTCTCAAGCGGCAATTTCTCTCTCCCTCTCTTTTCTTTTTTTAGGGTTTCGTTCATCTGACGAAACCCCATTCGTCTCGCTCCTCTGTCTGTTTGTCTGTCCGTCACAGAGCCCGTTCTCAGAAACTATACATGTTGGAGACTTGAAATTTTGCATACTTATAGCTGAACACCACACATCATACAACAAATCATAAAATTTTGAAAAAGTCCTACATTTAACACTTTGGGCTCCAACATGTGTATTTTAAACAATTCTTTCTTCAAATTCTTCTTTAAACAATTCGAGAGAGAGAGAAATTGCCGCTTGAGAAAAAATAATGTAGTTCAAGTTTCTTAAGGCATTTTACAAACCTTTCAAATTTTGCGTACTTATAGTTGGACACCTCAGTTCAAACGACAAATCGTAAAATTTTGAAAAGGTCGTACATTTAACCCTTTGGGGTCTCACATGTGTATTTTAAACAATCCTTTCTAAATCAGCCCCTAATTAGGTTGGTGGCGCGAAATTTTGCATACTTATAGCTGAACACCTCACACCAAACGACAAACTATAAAATTTTGAAAAAGTCGTACATTTAACCCATTGGGCTCCCACATGTGTATGTCAAACAATTCTTTCTAAGTGAGCCCTAATTAGGTTGGAGCCGTGAAATTTTGCATACTTATAGCTGAACACCTCACGTCAAACGACAAATCATAAAATTTTGAAAAAGTCATACATTTAACCTTTTTGGCTCCCACATGTGTATTTTAAAAAATTCTTTCTAAGTGAGACCCTATTTAGGTTGGAGGCGTGAAATTTTGCGTACTTACAGCTGGACACCTCAGATCAAACGACAAACCGTAAAACTTTGAAAAAGTCGTATATTTAACCCTTTAGGATCCCACATGTGTATTTTAAACAATTCTTTCTATGTGAGCCTCTAATAGGTTGGAGACGTGAAATTTTGCATACTTATAGCTGAGCACCTCACTTCAAACGACAAATCATAAAATTTTGATAAAGTCGTATATTTAACCTTGTGGGCTCCCACATGTGTATTTTAAACAATTTTTTCTAAGTGAGAACTTATTTAGGTTGGAGGCGTTAAATTTTGCATACTTATAGCTGACACCATCAAGCGACAAATCATAAAATTTTAAAAAAGTCGTACATTTAACCCTTTAGGCTCCCACATGCGTATTTTAAGCAATTCTTTCTAACTGAGTCCCTTATTAAATTGGAGATTTGAAATTTTGCATACTTATAGCAGAACACCTGAGGCCAGGCGACAAATCATAAAATCTTGATAAAGTCTTACGTTTAACCCTTTGAGCTACCACATATATATTTTAAGCAATTCTTTCTAAGAGAGCTTCTAATTAAGTTGGAGACATGAATTTTTGCATACGTATAGCTGAATACGTCAGACCACAAGACAAATCATAAAATTTTCAAAAAGTCTTATATTATTTACTCCTCCGGGCTCTAACTTGTGTATTTTAAGCAATTTTTCTCACCTCCGCCCTTTTCACTCGGGGAGCACTTTTCCAACTTTTACCGACACCCCTTTGACCATTCTTTCAGATATTGCACCATAGCCTTACCTATTTTAGTTCCACTTTTTACCGCCAGGGGCGCCTACTTATCTGGAGTGCTATGGGCCCAATCCCCTCGACTAATATATCTATGGATAATATGTAAAACGGAGTTTCGTTCGGATAGACGTTTGTTTAGAATAGAGTGCGCCCCTGGTTGCGAAATGTGGAAATAACAGATTTTTCAAAAGGATAAAGTGTCTTGAAAGGAATATTAAACGAAACCCACTGTGCGATGTGTGATCCCACTTACCCACTTTTTTTGTCAATTTGTGAATAAAGAAAGTTTTTACATTGAGCCTAAGGCCGTCCGATCACTATACTGGTATAAATATCTATCCCGAGACCGTCTTATACCTCTATCCCTGCCTTGCTTATTCGGGTTCGGCAAAACCATCGGACAGGTCCTCGCACCACTTGGGTTCTTGTTTCCGAGCGTCTCGAGCAAACGTTTTCTTTTTATAAAATAATCAATATCTTTGCTCTAGATTTGTTTTTAAATGTTTCTGTGTGAGAAAAAAAATAAAAATGAGTATTAACTTTATATCTTACAGACAGAGTTGTTGATATAGTTTGCAATCTCAGCCCTTACTAAATCATAAAGAGCCCGATTTAGTATAATCTCAATTGTCATATATTTTCTGTTTGATAGTTTCCCACATAGTTGAAAAGTGTTTATGACTTCGATTTGTCTGTCTAGCAGTCTTTTTGTCCGACGTCAATGGGTGTGTACATGTTCGAATTCTCTTAAACATGCCTGGAATATCATGTAATTTTTACATGATATTCAGGTTTACTGTGATCGCTATTGAAAATAATGTGTGTAGCATTTATAGTTCGCTACAGGAACACACAAAAAATACCGTTACATTATGGTCTAGGGAGGGCGGGATATCGTTTGTGGTATATTTTAATGATTTGATGGAATTTATATACATTATTGAAGTACATGATGATTAATATAGCCTATAGAATTTCTAAAATGTATCGTTCATTTGCAAGGTCACACAAATCTGTATACGGACAGAGTTGATATAATTGTCGGCGAATGTGTAGATTTAATGATTCTGAAAGTAACCGTAGACTAAAATATATATACTATATATGTGTCACAATATTGCAGTTTTTGATGATGGTCGGTAATGTTTAATTAATGGTTATATATATATATATATATATATATATATTATATATATATATATTATATATATATTATATATATATATATATTATATATATATATATATATATATATATATATATATATATACAAATAGTGTAAAAGATAAGACATTTTGCGAAATCAAAAATAATTATGCACATTATATTCTAAACTAGTGTATTTTTCAAACATTTCATCATTTATATTACATATTATTCTATCTCTATGAAATCTACATTTGAAAAATGAATGTTATTAGCCCAGTATTGTATTGTAAAGTCGTGGGGAAAAAAAGTAAACACCCCCTACTAACTCCTCAACAAATTTTCGTAGAAGAATGTTACTGATACCGAATGATTGGAAATAAAGTCTACTTTTAAATTATACATATAAAATTTGCTTAGGGGGCCATCCACATATTAAAACGAACCCAAACTTTTTTTTTTTTCAATGTCAATATCCAATTTTAATGCAATGTTTCAAATCTTCGGTTCAAACTATGCCTAGACACCGAATTTCAAGCGATTTGAATGATAAGTTTTTGAATTATGACCATTCAAAATTTAGTGCTTCTAATGTTAAATTACATTTTCATATTTTTATTAATATGTCCTGAAATTATACTCCTAATGTACTAATCTTTTACGTAGCAATAATACTAAAATACCCAAACATATATACGTTGAATTTGCATTTTTTATAATTTTATGATATGAATTATGAAATTAATATTCGAAAACATTATGAATTGCAACCTACAATTTTTTTGATACATTTAGATTTATTAAGTCTTGCTTTATGGAAATTCAAAATTTCATATTTTTCTTCCAAGTAGTTTTCAAATTATGCTTAAAAAACGGCAAAATGATGGTTTAAGTCTATCATAGAAGTGACTAGATATTTTGAAATTTCTTATGCTATCCTGTCATCTAGCAGTCTTCAGTGACTGTTTAAGATGCCTTGATCAAGAAGGGCGCTCTCTCGTTTGACAATCGAGTACCGAACTTCAGTTTGGATACAGTCCCTAAAATATGCTCCTTTTAAAATAATTAATTTCGCGGAAACTTATCGTATGAATTGCATATAAATTTATTTTTAGGCTGATTGAAGGTTGTAGAGTTGTTCATTTATGCTATCAGAATTGTGTATTGCTATTGAAAAAAACAAAGTTATGGTTTGTTTTAATATGTGGATGGCCCCTTAAGCAAATTTTATGAGCATCATTTAAAAGTAGACTTTATTACCAATCGTGTGGTACCAGTAACTTTCTTCTACGATAATTTTTTGCAAAATTAGTAAGGGGTGTTTACTTTTTTTTTTTTTTTTTTTTCCACGACTGTACGTTGGGCCTCAGAAACAACTTTACCGGGCCCCGCGCGACGTTCCGCTAGCACTGTGCTTATTTAAATAAGGTATGAGCAAACATTGAAGACAAAAACATTGATGTCAGAAGTAAAAAATCTATCTAACAACTCATATTAATTTAAAAATTATCTTTATTTCAATGGGAAGGCTTTGGAGACCCCCCCCCCCCCCTCTATCCTACGTCTCTGTTTTACAGCATTAAATATTTCGCAATATAACTTTAAAATCCTCATGAGTTACTTTATACATATTTATCTATCCTCAAGTTTCATTTAAAAGATATTCGGATAGGCTTCAAATTAAAATTTAATTTTTGACTTTATATTACATACCTTAATAATGATAAATGTTCTTTAATTGACAGTTGAAGATGTCTAATTAAGTTGTCTCACAATTTACTATTAAATATTGACCATAATTTGCAAAAATATTTGGAAAGTTAAAGCATGTAAAATTTTGAATTTAATAAAGTAATAATTGTATGAAACGAAACTTTGAAGGTCTAATTTTTTCTTAATTTAATGCAGTTGTTTAAGAAAAGAAGATGAAAATTCAAAGTTGCATTAGCACGATAAAATTCTATTCATTAGTAACGCAATTTGAGCAAAGATTATTGTATTTAAAATGCTATAAATTATTGTAAATTGGTTTTTGACAAAGTGATACTTTTCGCACTTCCAAAAAAATAAACAATTCTTTTCGTTATAAAATAAGCACCTAGATGGCGACACATTCCTAATTTAATTCATTTTTTTGCAATAGTGATAAATAACTTAAAGAAACTTATCCAGATTTTTGAAACTATACATTTATTTTAAGAAAAATATGAAGGATAGGGATATTATTTTGTTTAAAATTATGACACGTATATTATATTAAAAGATGTTTCATCACTTGTTAATTTCAGAAAAGAATTTTAAAAGGACGTAGCATGGTTAAAAAGTTATATTTGCAATCATTAACTTGTTAACGGTAGTTTATATAAAAAATGTTTTTTCTTGTTATTGTATAATTAATATGCAGTGATTTTCTGATTTTATTTTCTGGAATAATTTACTTTTTCGTAATGGTTTTCTATAATAACGCACTTTTAGAATATACAATATATTAAGTAATAAAAAAACAGATTTTAACTTTAAAAAAAAAAAAAAACATTGAAAATTTAAACTTAAAGTTTATTATTTAAAACTGAAATATGAACTTAGGTGAAACAGATTTAGACTAATAATAATAATAATAATAAAACTATTTTATTTTCAATGTTAAACAAGTGTTTTCAATATTAAAAAAAATGCATCTAAGCTACCCTGCTACAATAATATTCATATACAAAAATAGTTAATACTTAACTAAATTAAATTGACATGGTCATGTAACGTATCGACTGTAACAAAAGGAATACTAGCTATAACATATAGTTTATAGGCGTCAATTACTGTATTTACCGGTGGAACACTAACGCGATTTAATCTCAGCGCCCACTGAATCATAACCGGTGTTGAATTCAGGGGGTGCCCCCCCCCCCCCTCCAGGAACTCTATAATGTCCCCCAAGTAGCCACAGATGAGACTGAAGAAAAGAGTCTGAATTCAACACTGAACATAATGAGCACAGATTTAGTACAATCTGAACTGTCATATATTTTCTGTTTTATTTCTCTCTAACATAGCTGAAAAGTGTTTATGACTTCGATTTGTCTGTCTAGCCGTCTGACGTTTATGCGTCTTCCCATGTTCGAATTCTCTTAAACATGTTCGAAATGTCATGTAATTTTTACATGATATTCAGGTTTACTATAGAATGATCGCTATTGAAAATAAAGTGTGTTGTATTTATAGTTCGCTTACATGAACACACAACAGAATACCGCTACATTATGGACTATGTAGGAAAATTAATGACGTTACACAATTTCAAACATAATGGAATTTGTATAAATTGCTGAATAGTGCAGTACAAGATGCTTAATATAGTCTATTACGTCCATAAAATGTATCCTTCATTTGCAGGGTCACACAAAAGGTAATGTTTGCAGTGCTGTCTGTAAGCGATAAATGCTGGAAGTTGGTGTTTTCAGTTGTGGCATGCGTTTTTTTTTTGTTTTTTTTTTTTCTTTCAAAAATCGTGATGTGTATAAATTCTATAGGTAATATAAGCTTCACAGGGCCCCGCAGAATAATTTTTAAACATTACTGTTTGTAAGCGTAAATTTCTTAATGGAGTTTCGTAACAGAGTTGCGCATTTCCGGGCTGAGCTATATTCAGTATACTACGAAATGTTGTAAAATATGAACAAATTCAAATACAGGGCTGCCGCATTAAAGTAAAAAACATGAATTTTTGATAGCCATTTTGTCAAAAAATGACGAAATTATTTTTGTTGTTGGTTCGAACCATAACTGCAATCCTACAAATTATAAAACTGCTCATCAATTTTATCTCTGTTTTATATATCTGCTAGAAGCTATGGAACATTACAAGTGCGTGCAGGGCAGATATTCAACTTTTTAATAACAATAAGAAAGTAAAATCATGCGCCAAGCATAGATTATGAAACGTTTCCAACTACTTCAAAAATACTTTAACAAAACTTCGCCAGATTCACTTCATATTTTCAATATGTGATAAAAGTACATTTAAAAGGGGGGGGGGGGGACCCTTTATTTATTCAGATTCGGCATGTATCATTGCTCTGACGTCGACATTCTCAAGAACTAAAATGATACAAATATTTTGGTAAAACAATTTAAATTGAAAACTAGTAAAAAAAAAAAAAAAAAAAAAATTACAATTTTATTGCGAACTTTTTTTTGCAATGTTTTAGTACCTCGAAAAAAAGTTATATTATATTCTCATAAACCTACCTGCTGGATCAAGAATCATTTGCGATCAACAGAACTTCTTAAAAACTACATAAAAATAAAGAAATGCCCAAGGCTTTTCAAAAGAACTTTCTCTTTCTTCATCAGTCGCAAAAAACACAAGCTACTACATTGAAAGTTGGAGCAAGACTGGATGTAGGCAGGGGAAGGACTGGTCATTTCATCAGAAACGCTCAGGCTTGTCCCTGCTTTCAAAGTAAGTAACACGTGTTCTTTGCACCTCATGAAGAAAGGCAAAGTTCTTTTGAAAGGCCTTGCGCATTTCTTTATTAGCCCGAGATTTGCTATTTCTTCCAGCTTCCACACAACAATTAAAGTGTCGTCCATAAAAAATAACGTTACGTTACATAAGCTAGCAGTAAAACGAATCAGATGTATCATTGTACTGTTAAATACTGTTAATCACTACTGCAATTTTTTTTTAAACTTCTAAGCATCGCACATTTTCAATTTTTACATCTTCGTATAAAGAAAAAAAAGTACTTTTAACTGCAATTTGCTAGAAAAATGCATCTCAGTTTATTTTTGAGATATTAAATTTTTGTAGTTTTTAATACCATCTATGCATTGGTGGCAAGTGAAGTACTCCATTTCTGTAGAAAGTAAAAGGAAAATAGTAGATTATTGTATCTTTTTGTTGCCATTTTCTCATAACATCTGAAAAAATTTTTTTAACTAAAATACGTGCAATGCCAAGAATATAGTAATATATAAAATTATTTTTTAAGGAATATTTGTCTGTAATACCAATCAAAAAGCTGAAATAGTGCAATTTTATTACTCCGTGTGTAATAATATTTTCCGAATTAAAAATATAAATGAATAATTTCTGATAAAACATGCAGCTATTATAAAAATATATTTAATTTGCAGTATCCACATTAATGTTACACACAAATGATAGCATAGAATCATTAGATACCCGGATTATTTTGTCGAGTTTCTTGAGATGACGCCATCGCTTTTTGCTGAATTTGTGTATTATTCCGCAATAGGGACGTCATATGCATACTTTTCTATAGATGTTGATTAAGACTGGATAATAAATGTGGAGTTCTTCAGCGGATGCAAATGACGTCATTTTATATAACATATTTAAGTCTTAAAATTGAAATCTGTTTTGTACTATTTATATTTATCTATTTTTTTCATCGGTAGCCACATTAAATTCTAAAAAAGCAGAATTCCTGTTTTCTAGTTTTATGATATTTTTAAGAAGTTCTTTAGACTGTATCTCCTATCACACCACCTTATGTGGAATGTTTTGCAAACACCTTGAGCGGGCCTCTCTCAGCCAGACTGAAATGGCGCCAATGATCACATGATTTGACTAGAGAATTGATATTAAAAACATTTTTCTTGTTCTTTTAGTTTTATAGTCGTTATGTAAAATTTGAGCGTAGTAAGTAGAACGCATTTTTTCTGTTGGTCTTCTAAAAAATAGAAGAAATATTGTTTTAATTTTAAAAATGAAATTATTGTTCTCGAGCATGAAAACATGCTATTTTTTATTATGGCTTCTTAATCGAAGAAAATAGTTGTTGAAATTTTAATTGTATACGTGGATTCCCAGAGAGGAACGAGTGATTTTCATGTATTAAGGTATGATGTTTTAGTAGTAGAATGTGATATTCGATAACAGCTTGCACGCTGTAGATTTATTTCTTGATCTTACAAAAGTGGAAGAAAATAAAATGTTCCTCATTTCAGAAAATATTATCTTGGATTCAAAGTGAGGAATATATATATATTTAAACAAGTATTAACGAAATGTTTCGCTGTAAATAATTTGTATGTATTTAAATGTGTAAAAATAGAAATAGCAAAGTTTTTCATTTTTGTGCTCATTTACATTAAGCAATACCATCTTAAAACTCTCTGTGATGACTTTAATGTAATTTAAAAAGAATAGTGACTTTTCCATAATATGCTCTCCCTATAACAATTTCGTGAACTGTGATTTAATTGTGAAATACCGTGAAATTCGTAAATTGCATGAATATCTTCATTACCTTATGAGGTAGATTTCGTAAGAAATACTACCTATTGCAATCTCCCCTATGTTGGAATTCCTCAAAACTTTTGCAGATCTACGTCGATCATGACCTCTAGAACCCAACACCAACCCCAGTTCAAAACTTTATACAGTGAATTCTCGATAAGTCGAAGTCTAATAAGTCAAATGTTCGTTTAAGTCGAAGTTTACACGAAGTCCCGACCCCTTTATAACATATCAATGTTAAACTTTCTCGTTTTGTCGAAGTCTACATCTTTTAAGTCGATTTTTTTTTCAGAAAGTCAAATAACAGCAATTGGACTAATTTCTTAATTTTTCAGCCAAAGCTCAAAAATGCTGACACTTTCTGTTAGATAAAACTTTTCTGAACTCCTTCGCGGCCTTTGAATGATGCTATTTTTACTTCCCACCTTGGACAGTCAGAAGAGTCTGCGAGTTTGCAATTTCGGTGGCAATTGTTCCCCCTCCCCCATTCATTTCTCCTTTACGTATTCCCTTTCCTCAGGTGCCTTAGTGTATTCCAATTTGCCAAATTTCTAACGCTTTTATGGAAGGATTTTTTTTTTTTTTTAATCTTTCGATTCCATTATTGAGATTTCATTCGGGTTCTTTGTTTTTAATGTTGAGTCTTGTCATTTTAGTGTTTATTGCTTTCACGTCGTGACACATTTTTAGTCGGGTTTTTTAAAACGCCGAAGCGGAAATTAGAAATTCTTACTTCAGAACAAAAAGTAAATTTGATAAAAGATATTGTAAACAATCCTAATTTAATGAAAAAGATCTAGCCCTGAAATATGATATCCCTCGCAACACTCTATCTACCATACTCAAAGATAAAGAACGCATTTTCAAAAGACGTAAGTAAAGTGTCAACCCAAAGTGCAAAAGGATGAATACGTGTGCCTTCCAAGATACCGAAACAGACCTCGTAAAGTGGTTTACATCTTGCAGTACACAGAAGGGTGTAATTCCTTTAAGTGGTACGATGTTACATGAGAATGCTTTGGATTTCACAAAATTATTGAATGTGGAAGGATTCCGTGCAAGCACGGGATGACTGGAAAAATTTAAAGATAGACACAACATTATGTTTCGGACATTAGACACTGAAGCAAAAGATGTGTCTGATACGCTGTGTGATGAATGGAAAACAGTTTCATTACCCAAACTTCTTGCAGGCTATAGTGCGGACGACGTTTACAATAAGGATGAAATGGGAGATTTTTACAAATGTTTTCATAAAAAGATAATGATTGGGTAAAGGGGTAATCATGTTCCGGTGGAAAGTTAAGTAAAGAACGTTTAAATGTGCTTGTCGGAGCAAATGCTTCTGTAACAGACAAATTACCTTTACTAGCCATCGCTAAATACAAAAATCCTCCCTGTTTCAAACATAAAAAGTCACTTCCGGTAGAGTAAAGATCCAATAACAAGGTTTGGATGACACTGATATTGTTCGAGAAGTACATCAGAAATTTAGATGTAGTGTTTCATGCAAAAAAGCGTAAAATGTTGATCTTCGTAGATCCGTGTACAGCTCACGATCAACTTTTGAACTTGAAATCTATCAAGTTATAATTTCTCCCTTCTAACACAACTTCTAAACTAAAGCCAGCAGACCAGGGAATAATTAAATGTTTAAAACATTCCTACAGAAAAGGGTGGAAGGCAATCGAAGATGACGAAAATGGAATAAATCAAAAGAGTGATGTGTTAGAAGCAATTAGACTGATTTCAAGTACCTGAACCAACGACGTGAAACAAATCACTATCAAAAATTGCTTCAGTAGATGTGGCTTCTTTGCAACTCATGTGTTGTGAATGAAAATCTACACGATCAAGTTATTTCTGAAGATGACGATAATGAGTTTTTGAATATTGTGGAAAATGTCGCAGTTTCCGGAGAAATTAGTGCTTCAGATATAGTTGAAGCAATGAAAAAGGTGGAGAACGATTCTGAGTTTGAGGATGATGAGGAAGTAAATTGCGTTTCACCTCCAAACAATCATGAAGCACATGTGGCAATGACGACACTACAGCAATATCTCGAAAGTAGAGACGGTGTGGACGATTCTCTTTTCCTTTATTTACATACTTTCTGACATGTGAAAGACAAAAACGTTTCTTCAAACAGTCATATTTAACAAGTTTTTACGGAAAACTTGAGTTTGTAAGTACCTTATATGTAGCATTAAATTATATATATCTTTAGCGCTTACTTTGCAGACTCCGTTATTACAGTATAATTGCAATTCCTGAGTATATGATTGAATTATTTTTTATATCTTTTCTGTATATATTTAAGGATTTTTGATAAGTCGAACTTTCGATAACTCGAATATTTTTGCCGGTCCCTTCGAATTCGACTTATCGAGAATTCACTGTATATCTATCTATCTACCTATCTATATCACTTTTTTATGGACACGATAACTTCTGTAATTCTGCACAAATCTCTTACAAACTGATACATAAATCAAGGTGTAGAAAATCTCGGGCAAGTTCGTTAATCGGACCAAGCGGGTGGAAATAGCGAGGGATTTTGTGAAAACTGAAAAAAAAACATGCCTTCTAAATTTTTATACATATGAAATCAGTTTAAAGTTATTATTACTTCTAGGAAAAGGGCCAACAATTTATGTATCACAGAGATTTTTTATAAAGTTAAAAATGGGCTTTTAGGGAGAAAAAAACATAACTTCGTCAATTCTTAAGATATCAAATTCACTTAAACTTATTATAAATCTTCTTAATATTATATACAACTTTTATATTGATAAGTTTTTGATAGGACTGACTCTTACTGCAAAACAAAATTAAAAAACGAAAGAAAAATGGGAGGGGTTGAAGAAGAAAAATATTCATAACTTCGTCAATTCACAAGATATCTAATCCGCTTAAATTTATTATGCATCGTCTCAATATTATTTACAACTTTCATGCTGACAATTTTCTGATAGGATCAACTTTTATAGCAAAAATAAATAAATAAATAAACAAAAATGGGGGTTGGCGAAAAAATGATCGTATTAAGGGTTTACTCAAATGCAAACGGCTTATTTTCTGATTCATTTTTAAATTCATTTTCGCTCTCAAACGTATCTCATTGGCAGGTTCTCTTATCCAGAAACTATATAATGTGCTGTATTGATCGAGTTTTGATAAAAGTGGAATACATTTCAAAAAATGATGTCAAAGTGGGCATTTTGAACCGAATTTCCCGAAGCGATAGTGCTGTAAACGAAAAAAATGGTCGTACTGAGAAAATAATTGTAAATCCCGTTCTAATTAATTGAACGAAAAATAAAAACACAGGTCGCTTATAAATCTCTTCAAAAAATCACGCCAGTAAGTTTCATGTTTTTACTTTTAAAAATGAGTCTGAAAATGTGTCAGCAAATTTCGAGTTGTTGATGCGTGGAAAAATATTTTTTTTAATACCTCTTTAATATGGTTCTGATAAAACGAGTTCTTACAGAAAAAGGAAAATAAAAATTCTTAAAAAGCGGCCAGATAAAATTGTTAAACTGGGTTTATCTCCAATATTGATTTAATTTTTGTTGGTGAAATTAGTACTTAACTTCAAAATCTACCTCCGCCTGTAGGCTGAGCCCGCAGGAATTTTTATTGACATTAAATGCGAAAATCCTCCATCTTGCAGTGTATTTAATTACTTTGGAAAAAATAGATACATGAATGTTGAATAATTAAATTCGATGCTCAATATTTTCGAATGTTGCCGAGTAAAATGTCGCTAACCAAATTACTGTGATATTGAGCGTAATTGCCTTCCCCTAGGTTTTTTAATTTCATTAACAAAATTTTCTTTTCCTCTGCTTTTGAAAAAATATGATAAAATGTACACATATATTATTACAAACATAGACACATTAAATACAACGAACCCAACAGGAGTCAAAAATTACTCGGAGCCAGACCTCGAACCTGGGTACACAGCATACCGTGTTCTTGCTTTATCACTAAGCTACCCTGGCCGTAACCTAGCTTGGCAATTTCTCACTAATAAACCATGTTAGGGAACGTCATCGGCTGGCCATCATACAGCACTGGATGACGGGACAACAATGAATAAATTAATACTATTAAATCATTCTGGGGGACGTCAACAGTCGGTTATCAGACAAGACTGGATAACGAAAAATGAATTAATGTTAATTTACTCATGATTGTCCCATCATCCACTTCTGTCTGAGTGCCGACCGTTGACGTTCCGCATCATGGTTCATTAGTAAAAAATTGCCAAGATATCACTTCGTACACTTCGGACATCGGTCAAGGGTATCTTAGTAGTTAAAGTAACAGCACGATATGCTATGGTCCCGGGTTCGAGTCCTGGCCCCTGCAATTTTTTAAGTCCTGTTGCGTTTATCGCATTAATTATGTCTATGTCTGTAATACTATATGCGTACCTTTAAGAAATGACTGCAGGCGTTAATTTGCGGGCTTTAATAAATATAATGAAAGTTATTAAAGTTATACTAACAAGCAACTTAAAATATAGGGTGTCTACAAATTAGTTGGGCAATTTCGTAGGTTTAGAACTTCCGAAATATTAAATGAAATTAACTAATTGAAATTCAGACTAGTAGTACTAATATTGCCGAAGTTTAATTCATTGATGGCGTTAAATGTCATAACTGACGCTATTGCTTAGCGAGCGGAGGTGTTATTCAATGGCCACAACGATCACAAGATCTTTCAAAGCTTGATTCCAGTGTATGGGGCTTTGAAAAGGATCAAGTGTACAAGTCACCACTTCCTGCATCCCTTCCTGAACTAAAATCAAGAGTCTGCACTGCAATTAATTGGATCGACGGAAACATGCCGAAAAATCTGTGGCAAGAAATGATTTACCGATGAGACATTTGCAGAGTCACGAAAAGAAGTCACATCGAACATTTGTGGTAATGGCAAACTTGAACGATTTTTCTATTTTACAACAATATGTAATTTGATTTATCCCCTGTCAATTCCATTGAATAAATCATTCTTTATGCCCAACTAATTTGTAGACACCCTGTATTTAAATGATAAAAGAAACAAAATAAAGAAAAGACTTTCCGTCAGAGGTGCCTGTAGTACTATACATTAAAAGAACAATCACTTGAAGTCGGTTTAATTTTTTTTTTAAATTTATTTGTTAAGTGTGGTATTCATTAATTTTTTATGAGTTCTTTTAATTAATTTATACATTTACATTTTTTTTCTGCCATTAAGATGAAGCGGAGGAATTATTCCAATATTCTGAATAGCATTACAGGAAGGTAATTATTTTTTTAACTCATAAAAAAGACATTCATCCAGTATCAAAACATGCTTTTCTTAATTGCATCACATTTCCATCGCTAATTAAAAAAGAAAAAGAAAAAACATTTTTAATGGCCTTTTTCTTATTTTCGTTTCAGCTTGAAAAAAAGTTTGTAACACATATTTATGAATTTTTTTATGTTTTAAATTATTATATTTATTTTTCATATTTTGCTTTTCAGTTATTTTTTACAAGGTCTTTAAATTTACAGTAGAACCTCGATTATCCGAAGCAATTTGGACCGTCCCTCTTTCGGAAAATCGAATTTTTCGGATAATAGAGAATGCTTCCATTTTAAGATCATGGAGAAATATATGCATTATTTCTTATTATGGTAACAAGTGCTTATAAAAATAAAGCATTAGTAAAATAGAAACAAGAATAAATTACCTGAATTATACATAACATTGCCGTCCGAATTTTAGTTTTGAAATTAAGCACCTTTTACATCTATCACAACGGTTGAAAAAATGTTTTGTTTGTCGCCTTTTCGATTGCCTTTGCTTTGAAGCTCTATCACGGAGTTTTTTTAAATTATTGGTTTACCAATATCGCAGTGTTTCTACTGCTCCAGCCATGCCAAACCTTTTGCAAAACATTCAAAAGCTTCAGAATTACTCACTTGTACGTTTTCTTCGTTCCACTCCACAGCTTACTGGAGCTCAAGTTAAATTCAAAGGAACTCTAAGAAAGAGTATCGAAAATATTTATATGTATACTCGTAGTTCGGAAAGGACTGCTTGCACACAAGGAATATTATAGTTTAAAAAAAATTAAAAAGCTTTCAAAATAGATTTTGCACACAAGGATTGGGATAGTAAAAAAGAAAAAAAAAAGCTTTAAAAATGAATTTCGGTTAACCGTGAGTTTCGGTTAAAAGAGTTTAGGATAAAAGAGGTTCTACTGTACTCGCATACTTGCACTTTTTTTTAAAACCGAGTTTTAATAAAGGAAGTTAAACAATGCATTTGTAATTTTTTTTAATATGTGTCCACTCATAAGGATCGGTTTTAATAATACTTTTGTTGGTCCCAAATCGATTTCATCAAGATACAAAATTAGTATGTTTGACTGCCTCTGTGTTTCTTTCACTTCCTGTGCTCTAATTCTGCCCAATCGCCAAGAAATTTGAATATCTTATTAAGGTACATAGTAACACTATATGTTTTTAAAATCGTGTATCGTTTTTTACATTTTTCTCAACAGAAACACGTCAAAAAGTTGAATATGAAGCCGTCACTTACGTTTTAAAATCAGCGATATTAGCACAATAAAAACAATAAGTAAATATGGACTACATTAAAAAGTTAGGACAGTTAAAAATAAAAGGTCAAGTGCGAGTATTACTCGCGTTCAGAGGTTTCCGTACAATAAATATATGAAATATTAACTGTATTATTAAAAAAAAAAAATCGTTGCTAAAAGAATAATAAGACTTTGCAAAAAACTATACAACGTAATGTTGGGTATAGCTGTATGTATTAGAAAAGTATGAATGGGTATACCATAAAAGTTCAAAGATATATGAAGCCTAAATAATATCAAATATTGATATTCTTAATCTTATCGTAATCTGTTTATGATGAACTTATTCGGTACTGTCAAAAAAGTAGTGCATATTTAAACTTTATTTGGCATTTCATAATACTATATTCAGCGTAGTAATAATATTTTCTTTTTTAAGTTTAGCTAAAACAAAACACTTGTTCAAAGTTTAAACTTGACATTGTGCTAAGCGCGCTTCGAAAGGAGGTTCAGAGTTACAACGCTGCCTTGGAACATGCCGCGTTTTCCCAGATATGTTTTAAAACTCTCAAAGACACGGGAGGCGGGCTGAGAGATCCACTCAATGCAAACTAGTCGCGAATCCCATAGTATTTATGTGATTAATTTTAATTAAATTAGTCTGTTTTTAACAATTTGGCGTTTATTACTTTTATACTGCTACTGGAAATTGGACTACACAAATATATTATTAAAGGTTGTTATCTAGGATTTAAAATACCCTAGTACATAGATTACGCTACACCTGTCATTATGTATATCCAAACCGCCCGTGTCTTTAAGGGTTATCATCCCGGCTAATTACAGACGATTTTTTTTTCGAAAATCATTATCAACAATGCTGTTATACTTCTACTACGATAGATACCAGCAGTGTCCCTCAAGCCATTTGCTGAATTCATGCAAATAGACATTTGTGTGGAACGAAAAATTGCGCTTTTCTCAAAAACTATGTGACCTAAGGTGATCGCTATAGTTTTTCTGCAAGGTTTAAATTAACGTCTACTACCTCTAATATTTTCATAATTTTAGTTTCAGTAGATTCAAAAATAGAGGGGGGGGGGGGTGCACATTTTTGAAGTACATTTTCGACGATATCTCTGAAAATATAATATACTATAAATTAAAAGAAACATAATTTTGAGTTCAGCATTACGAAAGCTTTCACAAGATACCCCACACGATATACAAAGAAAAGATTTGTTTTCTTCAAGTAACTTAATTAACCCCTCTACGTTTTCTTTAAATATATTTGTGAAGTTTAATAATCTGTAAATATGTAGGTCAATAGTCTTTGTTACTTCCCCAATTTGAACTTTCCACGTTCCATAGTTTACAAGTAACAGACAGACACAGTTGCTTTGACAGACAGACAGACACAGGAGTGATCTTATAATGGTTCCGTTTTTACTTTTTAAGTACGGAACCCTGAAAAGAACAAAAACACTCTGTTGGGTCAAATTCACTAAGCTACATCCAGTGGTGTTCAATCATACACGTTATTTCTGATGTCAACATCGTTTTTCTATGCACTTACAAAACGCAAATTTATAAACAAAATTTAATTAAATTTAAAAAATAAAAAAACCCGACTGCGTAAAAAGTGAACTAATTAATTTATATCAATGTGAAACTATTTTCATGTTACCTATTTTTTTCATTTACTTGTATTGATGACTTTTAAGTTATTTTTAATTGTTAGTTCCTATCTATAAACACTGTTATGATGAGACCTATAGATGTTTATGAAGGTTAGAGTTTCAGAAAAACTAAGAGTTCCTACCTACACAACTTACAGGTTGTGTAATATTTAAAGGGAGCTTCTGACTGTAAAATAGTCAATGAAACATTGTCTTCATTTTGAAAGACCTATCCAATGATATGCCACACAATATGGTGCGTAAAAAATTCTTCTCTACCGCCATTTTGTATTTTACGGCCGCTATTTTGAATTTATAAAAACAACACCTTGCCTATAAACATCGGACGGTTAAGACGAATCGATAGAAACCTCATTCATTAAAATCCATCCAACCATTGGGATGTTTCGAGGCTATAAAGAAATCCACATACCCAGATACGCGTGAAACACATAACCCTACTTGACAGTCGGGTAATGAGACATTATACGCCAGATTTTTGAATAGGCTGTTGAAACAGCGCGCTCATATTACATTAAAAATACATTGTTTGCTTAAAAATTGCAGCTAATTAAAAATTAATGAAAAAAGTATCAGGAAATATCTTAAAATCGCTTAATCTCAATGTTTTAAATTTAAAAGCCTCCCTTTGATCCACTCGTATAAACAGGGCTTTACAAACGTTTGATAAAATCAGGCAACCAGCAAAAAATTTTAGTCAGCAACAAAAAAAATATTTATCTCCGCCTCTTCCCCTTCCATCATTGATTTTTAAGAGAAGAAAAATTTTCATGTATTAGTTAAGAGACGATAAACATTCGCACAGTTTATAGTTACCAGCTACATGCTTTAGAACAGTAGATAATTTAAAAAGATTGTGCAGTAGAACCTCTTTTATCCGAAACTCTTTTAACCGAAACTCTCGGTTAACCGAAATCCATTTTTAAAGCTTTTTTTATTTTTTTTTATTATCACATTCCTTATGTGCAAAATTCATTTAATTTTTTTTTTTTACAACTATCATATTTCTTGTGTGCAAGCGTTCCTTTCCGAACTATGAGTACATATAAATATTCTCATTCCCTTTTCTTAGAGTTCCTTTGGATTTAACTTGAGCTCCCGTAAGCCGCGGAGTGGAACGAAGAAAACTAAAAATTAGCAATTCTGAAGCTTTTGAATGCTTTGGAAAATGTTTGGCATGGCTGAAGCAGCAGAAAGCTGTGATACTAGTGAACTAATAATATTAAAAAACACCGTGATAGAGCTTCAAAGCAAAGGCAATCGAAACTGCGACAAACAAAACATTTTTTAAATCCTTTGTGATATATGTCAAAGGTTCTTAATTTCAAAATTAAAAGTCAGGTAATTTATTCTTGTTTCTATTTGTTATTGCTTTATTTTTATAAGCACTTTTTACCATAATAAGAGATATTGCATATATTTATCCTTAATCTTAAAAGGGAAGCATTCTCGATTATCCGAATATTTCGATTTTCCGAAAGAGGGACGGTCCCAATTATTTCGGATAATCGAGGTTCTACTGTACAAAGTAAGTTTTCTATAAAACTTATTAAAATTATACATATCTCTGAAAAAAAATTAAATACTGTAAAGGCGGAATGAAGTAGCATATTACGGATTGCCGATGTCCAAATAGTTGAGTGCTAGAAAACCTATATCTGATGGGGGGGGGGGGGGGGTGAAATAAGGAAGAAGGAAAATAATTTTTTGATTATTATTTTCTGTCGAAGTCAGTGAAATTATTCTAATTTTATTATTTATAATTTGCGTTCATGAACTTATTTTGAAGTATTTTGTTTATTTACTTTGACAATGCCAAGATTACTTCAGAACGACACTGTACGTTTAAAGCAATTATTCAGAAATCTTTAGAGATTTGTTTAAGAAGTCAAGAAATATGTAATGATAATGTTTCATTTTCTATTCCAAACGTTTGGATCAGTATTTTGAAAGGAACTTGATTATTTTTTGCATAGTTCTGTTAGTAATGTTATTTTAATGTACTTTTGGATAAGAAATGGCGCCACTGAGGTTATTTTAACGTTTTTATGAAGTTTATGTTACTTCACTTCATGATTCCTTCAGTTTGAATTTAGCTTCGAGAATGTAATGTGTAAAAAAAATTTTACTGATTTGTATTTCAGAAAAGTAACACCTGATGATGGTTTTAAAAATATACCGAAACGTAGTGTATAATTTTTATTTAAATTTTCGGCATAAAGTGTACGTTGGATAGCCACCGTTTGTGATCATTTCTTAGGTTAATTTTTGCACAAAAGAAAAAAAAAAACGCGCGAGATTAAATATCTTTGTCACCAAATTAAAAAAAAAAAAAAAAAAAAAAAAAAAAAAAACTCGATCGCCAGTAGCGAGCTGGAGACTACATTAGTCAAGCCCTGGGTATGAATATAAAGAAATTCGCTTTTATTTTTCTTAAAAAATACACTTTAAATTAGCTATTCATTTTTTTCGAGATTTTTTAATTTATTTATATTTTAGTACTCTTTCTGTTTTAAAGAAAAAGAAAAGGAATTCTTCCGGTATTTTGAATATCATTGCAGGAAGATTTCTTTTTTTTTAGCTTGCACACACACACAAATATATATATATATATATATATATATATATATATAAAGCAATTTAACGAATTACAACGACCATTTGGAAAATGATTTTTTCAAAGTCTAAAAATTAAGACATAAAAAATCGCACGGAGTTGATCACACATTACGTACGCCATGAATTAAACATTAACATTCCTGGACCCATCATGAGCAAATTTTAAAAGAAATTTCAGTTTTACAATTTTCGGTAGGGTAAATTTTTAAACTTCTACGGAGCTTGTCACACATTACGTACGCCATGGATTAAACATTAATATTCCTGGACTAATTTTAAATGCAATTTCATTCTTAAACTTCAAAACATCCCACAATATTACTTTTTACACCGTCGTATAGAGAAAAAAATGTACTTTTAAATGAAATTTGTTTGAAAGCTGTATCTCAATTTGTTTCTGAGTTATTAATTTTTTTTTAGTTTTTTGTAGTTTTATTACGTTTTTGTCATAGTGGCAACAGAAGTATCCATCTCTGTTGAAAGTAAAGGGAAAATACAGATTACTGTATAGAACAATCAGAAAACGAATAAAATGCGGGATTCAACTAATAAAACACTTCAGATACGTTTTTGATTTCCTTACCCTGACCGAGGACAATAACCATTTTTCCAAATGGTTAAAAAAACTGCAAGGCATTTCCATCACCAATTAACCTTGTAAGCTGTGGCCTTCACAAAACTTTTTTTATTATATTCAATGATATTAATTATAATAGCATGAACAACAAGTTTGAATATAAAGCATAATGCATTTCTTCTCGTTTAACACGAAGTTATGGTGATCAGTAACTTAAAAGAAGGACAGAGCAAAAACGCTCCCTGTAGGGTAACCAAACTCAAAATTAAATAAACTTATACTTTTTTAATCATTGAGGCTGCTAGTCACTCAGCTTCTGAATTTCCCAAGCTAATACTAAGTCTATGGGCATAGAATGCTTTCGTATACAGTCGGACCTCTATTTAACGAACCTCTATTTTGCGAATTTCTCTATTTTGCGAACTTTTACTTGGAACGAAGAACATTTTGCAAATTTCTTCGTAAAATAATAACCAAATAGCGAAGTGCATTCTCTATTTAACGAACTTTTTCTTGGGATCTAAATTTTTTTTCTCCCTATTTCGCAAAATATTACTGGCCATTTCAAACTTATTCTTTCTTTTAACACATTTTATGATGATCAATGACAAAGACCAGGTCTCACCAGGCACCTAACTCACCGAGAACAGTAAAATCGCTGTGATTCTTTGCTTTTCATCCAAGAAGTGCAAACTTTCAACATCCCCCTTTAACCCTCAATGGAGCTGCCTCGTGTCCTTAGAGTCTCCGGTTTTCTACATTGTTGAACATGATCAGTCATGTTGGTAATTTCGGTTCTTGTAGCTCGAAAATGTCAAAGCGAAAGCGCTTGAGCATGAAAGAAAAAAAATTACTCTTCATGAGGTGGATAAAGGGGTGAAGAAAAAGAATACTGCTTTAAAACTTGGTATTCCTCCAAACAGCTTATCAACCATAATAAAAACTCGTGATTTTAATGTAAGATAATTTTTTTAACTTAAAATACAATGTATTTCCAGACAATGTGTTGTTTCATTCTTATTTCCCTTGCAGATTTCTTTTTGATGGGTAAAATAAATAAAACAAATAGATATAATTTATAAAAAAGTGGGGTTAATTACTTTTTTAAATTATATTTAGTGTTTATGGACATGTTTTATGTAGTTTAAAGTGTTCTAAAAGGTGACTCTCTATTTAACGAATTTTCCATATAACGAACTTTTTTCCGGCATTTAGTGACTTCGTTAAATAGAGGTCCGACTGTATTTAAAATATCTCCTCGGAAAAATGATATTTTTAACTCCTTTTTTCTGTGTACTCTTCTAAAAGGATGTCTCTTTTTTTCTTAGTTCTTAAAATATTTCTTAAAATTTTCTTAATTTAATATTTTATGTGTTAAAATCTTACTAACTGTAACTAAGATTTTGTAAGATGTTAACACTTCGTATAAAATTAAGCATAGATTTTAGAAATATTTTGAGAACTAAGAAAAAAAGAGACATCCTTTTAGAAGAGTACATAGAAAAAGGAGTTAAAAATATTAATTTCCCGATGAGACATTTTAAATATACGAATGCATTAAACGCCCATAGGCTTAGCATTACTGAGGTGAATTCGGAAGCTGAGTGACTAGCAGCCTTAAGATCAAATATAAGTTGCAACTCATTTCTACACTGTAAAAAAAAAATCTGTAAAGTTACTAAAGTTTTTCTAGGAAACTGGGATTCCAAGAAATTTTTATGTAACGGCAACAACAAAAATTCCTGTAACAGCGTCTGTTACAGGATTTTTTGTTGTTGCCGTTACATAAAAAGTTTCCTAGAAAAACTTTAATAACTTTGCAGATTTTTTTTTTTACATTGTAGGCAATAGAGAATAGGGTGCAGTTACAAAATATTTAATGCTAATAATCTATAATGGGGTTTCAGATCCGACAATTGGAGTAAAAAATGAGCGATACTGGCAACAATATATGGTTAGGATTGTATGAGAGATATAGAAATGTATAAAAAGGCATTAATTTTACATTGTGAAAAAAATAATACGGTTGCATTGACTACACTGTAAAAAAAATCTGTAAAGTTACTTAAGTTTTTCTAGGAAACTAGGATTCCTAGAACTTTTTATGTAACGACAACAACAAAAATTAATGTAACAGACAAAAATTTTGCGCCGAAAAAAAAATCTGTCAGATTACTAAGAATGTTTTAGGAAATTGGGATGCCTAGAACATTTCATGTAACTGCAAACAGGGTTACAGATAAAATTTTAGTAAGATTACTGTAATTTTAGCAGACTCATTTGTAAAGTTACAGATATCTGTAGCTTTACAAAAAATTGTGTTGTAGATTTGCAGCCTTTTTTGTACAGTTACAGATAAATGTTTAGTAAGCATGTAACTTTACATCTGTAGAACTACAGTTTTTTTTACAGAGTACAAATAGCTTCATCGCCATGGCAAAAGAGGTTATGATTTGATCCCTAGAAGGAAAATCGCAGTGAAAGTGGCTTAAAGATTTAAAAGTAAACTTTATCAGTAAGTTAATTGGCAACACTAAAGAAAAATACTTTGGCAACAAAGTTATGATTTTATTTAAAATAAAAGGAAAAGCTTTTTTGTTTATCATGATCAAGGTATTCATGGATACCAGGGAAATTGGATATGTACTGTATACAGTATCTTCGTTGAATAGAAATCTCAAAACTATCTCATTCGGCAATGCCGCCGAAAAGCATGTATGTGCTTTTCGCACCTATCAAAGTTTAAAACAAGTTAGAAATTGTTCGTCAAACATAGAGAATGAGGCGTGCAAATTCCATTTTAAGTCAACCCGCAACCCGACCCGAACCCGCAAAAATAGTTTTCGGCAAATCGCAACCCGACCCGAACCCGCAAAAATTATTTCAGGCAACCCGAACCCGCAATGTAAGGAAAGCAAACCATGTTTTAATACCACTATGAAAAATAATCTACAATTGTATCAATAGAGGTCTGCACCGTACCGGCCCGCAGGCCGCGGCGGGGCGGCAAAATTTCAATCTGGCCAGGCCGCTTTATTAGGACAGTTTTTCCAACAGGTCGGGCTGATAAACAAAATAAACGGGTCGGGCCGGCAAAAAAAATTGAATGGCCCTGCCTGGACGGGCCGATAACTACAATTAAGCGGGTCTAGCGCCCGATATAAATATTTAGACGAAGCCGATAAAATTATAAACGGGACGTGCCGGACTAGGGCCAAACTTTTAAGTTTTACACGGGACTAGACGGGACGGGCGGACCGTTCAAGGGCCTGGAAATTCCGGCCCGTGCAGACCTCTAATTCTTTAATACCATTTTTATGTTTTACATAGAAGAATGAACAAATCTATATTCTTTAATATTCACCTATAGTAAAACCTCATACCCTATCCGATGCAGGACTCTAAATGGTATAAAACTAAAAATCTAATCTTTAAATATGCTTCAAAATTAGTTGCGGTTTCAAAAGTTCCACTTATAACGATACACCTTGTTTTACACAATTGGCCATCTGCCTTTAGTTTATCAGCACTTATTATTTTGAAAATTTTCTTGTCTAACATAGTGCAACTCGTATCACCACAATTAAATTATTGGCTTGATACATTAGACAGGAAGGATTATTTAGCATTTTGCTGCGTATTGTATTTTTAAAATACCGTAAAAATATAATGCAGTTTGTTATTTCGAAGTCTCGTGTAAGGATGACTAAAGACAAAACAGACAGGCACACATTTTACTTTTGTGAAACTTTGATGTGCGGTTTATATAGGTTTTAACGGGGAAAAATATTTTTCACATTCTTTTAAAAAAGCGGGTCAACCCGAACCCGACCCGCAAGAGTAAAAAAGCCAACCCGAAACCGACTCGAACCCGAAATTATAAAAGCAAACCCGACCCGAACCCGAACCGCACCAAAAAAAGTTAAAGTCAACACGACCCGACCCGAACCGCAACGGGAAAATATAGCGCCAACCCTACCCGACACGAACCGTGGGTCGGGTCAGGTTCGGGTAAAAGCGGGTAACCCGACCCGATGCAGGACTCTAGTTGGAATATCTAGAATAATTTTTACATCTTCGAAAAGAACTGTCTTAATACTGCCTTTTAACTCTAATCTAAATAGATCTGTAGAGTGTCTATTGGATTTAAAATCCCTTTTATGTTCTTTGATTCTTTCACAAGACAGTGACTGTGTTGTCTGTGCATTTCTGTAAAAGATCACAAAATATCAAAAAACAGTATTGTATCGGATACAGCACCATCTATTGGTAGACTATAACATTATTATAAAAGTTAGGAAAAACTGAATTTTTCAGACTAATTTCTATAGATTCTCTTATAAGGTCCTTAAGAGGGTTGGAATATCTAAAATAATTTTTACATCTTCGAAAAGAACTGTCTTAATACTGCCTTTTAACTCTAATCTAGATAGATCTGTAGACTGTCTATTGGATTTAAAATCCCTTTTATATTCTTTAATTCTTTCACAAGACAGTGACTGTGTTGTCTGTGTTGTTTTGACAGTGAGTGTGTTGTCTTTAATGACATAGAGGTCAAGAACACCCCTGATGATGGCTTGTTAGAGTAAACCTGAAACGTTGGGTGTATTTTTATTTTTAATGTGTGTTTAATATTGTTTTTATATAAGTAGTACGCTGATGAGTATTTAAGTGTTTTTAATCATGAAAAATGTAAAACAACAAGCATTCCTTCTTTTCTTTTTAACTGTTTTGAAAAAAAATAAATAAATAAAATAAAATAGGCGAAAATTTCATCATTATCTTCAGTCTGAAGGCATTTCCTATTACTTTATGTTTTAAGAACAGTGTTACGAAAACGAAAGCAAATATTCTTAGTAAGATATCAAAATCCTTTCGTGTCCTTTCACTTTAAATTTAAAAAAAAATGATTGCTAGAATGGATTTACGACATTCTGATAAATTTCTTGATTACTTTTTGTTTTAACTATAATATAAACCTTTTTAACATAAAACAAAACTATAGAAATGTTTATTATTCCGACAAAATTTAGTTAAATTTTTATTCTTTAAAGACAGGAGATCTCCGATACGATATAAGATTAATCTTTGTTCGAGATATAAAATAATCTCTAAAGTAAAGTATAAAAATATATTTCATTCTGTTTAACATTGAACTTTAAAAAATGGAATCTTATTCTTCCGCAGTGGTTTACGCTAAATGTCGAAATATTTAAAAAATACATATTCCAAATGGTTTTCAGAATACGTACTTTTAGTCTGTGAGGTTTCTGGGTATAGTTAAAAACAAAAGTTTTATTCATTTTTTTTTTTTTTTTTTTTTTTTTTTTTTTTCATAGAGCTGAATGCGCTTGACCTTGCCAAAATCATAAAATTTTGAAAAAGTCTTAATTAACGCACGTTGTTAACTAAAAACCCCAATTAAAGGAATGGAAAATCTTCATTATTCAATAAAAGCTTTGATTTTAATTAAAATGCAGCGATTTGCTGTCAGAAGTGGGAGGGTTTACCATAATTTATAATGGGCGATAAACGCGGTGAGCGTTTTGAAAGACGTCTGTATTTTATAATGAACCAGACCTAAAACTTTGAAAATTGTGCACGCAGTCACAATTTTCTTTTTCAGAATTTACATTTTTCTTTCGAAAATTCCATCTAGAAGCGGGAAATATCCATTAAAAATTGGTTTATACATAGGCGTAACCAGCCTTTTGAACGGGGGAGGGGGGGTGTGCCCAGACTTTTTAACCAGAATATGCTGGATACAAACAATATCTTATACAGTAAAACCTGCTAAAACGGAACCCCATTAAATCGGCCGAATTTTCGTTTTATACAGGTTTTCCTCTTAGAATTCATAATTGTGTGTTATTTCTTTTAAAAAGGGCTCAAACGAGATTTTTGTTTGCGTGAGGGGGTGTGAGAAGGGGTTCAAAACATCAAAACTAAATCTAATGGTAAAAAAAAAAAAAAAAAAGATATGTAAATCTCCTTGCAGCAGTGAAATAAGACAGTGACTAAGTGTGGTCACAAGTGTAAAACTTTTTAGCACCCTAACTTCTTACAAATAATTTAATCTTGCCTTTAATCTTGCTGGAAACTTTTATAGGCACAGGGGCATTGCATGAGACGTAAACGTAGCATTATCTATGTCAAAGTCTTGTATATGAAATTTTGCCGGATGATAAATCTCAGATAATACATGCTGTACACAAGTACATACCCACGAAAGTTTTTCAGAATGTCACTCTACACTGTAAAAAAAAATCTGTAAATCTACATAACTAGTTTTTGTAAAACTACAGAAATCTGCAAGTTTACTAGAATTTTATCCGTAATCGGGGAAAATATTTACCACTCGCATAGTACAAATACATGAAATATCTTAGTTTGACCTGTCAGCCAATGAGAAAGGACTTCAATGGTGACGTAATGACAATTCACGCAGCCACAGAGGCGTTCAAGGCATCCATCTTGATTATGATTTCAAATTAGTAGGTAAGTAAATATTTCTTCTTTATGAGTTAATTTTTTTTATATTTCCATTCTACTTGATTCCTAATAAGTACAAATCAACTACACAGTAAGACTGTTTGATTTCGAATTATAATATAACATGATTTTAGCAGGTATTAATGCGTAATCTTCCTATTATTTTTTGTTAAATATTTATTATTCAGTCATATGACTATTCTTTACACCAGTGTTTATTAGATGCGTGCAATTTCTAATGTTTTATCTTTTAAATCCAATTTTATTGCAATATGGTTAGCAGATTAAATATTTTATTTTTAATTATTGATGCAATGAATAGTACTCCCCCCTTTGACTGATAATGAAGGCCAAATATTCCACTATTCTTCCGCAGAATACTTAAAATGTATACCAAAATTATCTGTCTTAATATTAGTCGTGCCGAGTAATCAGTATTTATTGTACTGGATTCCAGCATCGCGTCGGGTTTACTTTACTATTTTGGTTCGGATCGGGTCGGTTTGGGTTTCTTCGAATCTTGCGTGTCGGGTTCGGGTTGACTGATTTTTCAAAAGAATGTCCAAAATATTTTTTTCATGCTAAACATCTGGTGTAAGGCAGATGTGCCAGTAATGGACAAACTTCTACATATTTTGTTTATAAAAAAAATTAAACAATAAAAATTTTACTTATAAAAAATTTCATAACTCCCCCCCCCCCCCCCCCCCTTACATGTTTTATAATCTGTATTATTGTTGATACTCTTAATCAAACCAATTAGGAAGCAAAAAGTGATCCTTCGAAGCTCCACTGTTTTTCATATATGTTGGCGAACATGCAACGGTTTAATTTAATAAATTTATATATTCTTTTACTTTCCGGCAAAATTTATTAATGACTATTAATGTTAATAATGACTATTAATATTAATGACTTGTTTATGCATAGATGTAATAGTTTCCTTATTTATGGAACATTGTACTGTATATTATCCATCATATAAACTAAGCCTTAAAGAATGGTTCTAAGCATGGGACAAATTTTGAAACTTGCAATTTCTTTAATTATAAAATTGTTTCTGAAAACTATGTTTCTATATTGTTCAAGGACATTAGAAATTTTTTTCATTTTGTATTCTATAAACTGAAATATTGTTTTTGTGTCAAACAAAGTTCATTTTCTTATTTTTGTAAAAGGTGTCCCATTCCTCCACACTCTCTCCTATGATTCTAACTCTGAATATTGGGCACTTCTCTATCTATACGCACGTATCATGGGTATATGTGTTAAAACTATCAGAAATATTATATATATGAATGCGTGTATATGAAAATGAAATGTTGTAATATTTTTACATATTCCTAGAGAAGAATAAATGGTTCTTAACTGTTCCGTAAATAAAAAGGATTTATCACATTTCTTATATACTTTTGATTTCTTAACCTTTAATTGATGTTACCGGTCTCTCAGACCGCGGCTTTTTTTAATTTTTATAGTTTAACTTGCAATTTTCAATTTAACTACAAACACTATCGAAATTTTGTTCCGTTTGGAAATCACCAGAGACTTTTGAATAGGTGAATTTTAATTATAACAGTGCTGTACAAAAAGTTTAGTACAAAAACACCATCCTATGAGTTAATCGTGCCTTTTATTCATCTTTCGATGAAACGGTCTCACAGACCACTTCACACTAGTTACGTGACAATTTCTGTGACATCAGTTAAAAGTTAAGCAGTATATTGAAATATGTATTTATTTTATCTGAAAATTGTTCTGCTCAAACTTTTTGTAAAAATCTTAACAAGACTTGGAAAAAACCTAAATATAAACATCTGCATTTTAATTTTACGTGAAGTTCTGAGCAATAAAATGCTGAGTTTTTACTTTCTCATGCAAAGAGAGATATAGGGTAGGTAGGGGTAAAGATACGAACGGGGCAAAAATACGCACCGGCTGATTTCATATGAAGCAACATTTCGGCTATCATGACCAATAGGTGGCAGTTTGGTTTCAAGTGTACTAGTCATTTATTTAAACCTTTTGATAAAAGTAGCAATTTGTGGTAAGAAAATGAGGTAAGTTTAAATTTTCGAATTTTGATATAATATTTTGTATATTTCACTTTTTTCTTTACTTGACAATACCTGGAATTTTTACAAATCCAAAAATTCAGTGGAGATCGAAAGCTTTTTAGCTTCTAAATGCCGTAGTTTACCTCGATCACATTTGTTTATACTTATAGGTAGCCGGTTAAGCAAAATATTGCAGAATGGGGTAAAAGTACGCATACGCCTTGGGACAAAGATACGCACATGTTTATGATACGGGACTTTGCCCTATCGTTTTAGCTAGATGCAAAGCTTTCCACTTTTCTAAATTTGTATTATATAAAATATAATAGATACATAACTAATATAAGTTAGTAAACTACATTTTCCTTTTTCTAGTTAAGTTTTTTAAATATAGAATATATGTTCTACCTACCTACTTTTAAAAATCAATATTCTTGTTTCATGAATCGCTTTTGTTTTAAACCTTAATCTTTAACTCCTCTTAATGGTCTCACCGACAGCTGCAATATTCAGTTTTCACAATTTAACTTTTAATTTTCAATTTAAGTATTAATTTTTGTTTAATTTTGATTCGTTCGGTAAATTAGAAGTATAGTTGAAGACTTCTGAATGCGGGAAAGTTTACTATAATAGTCCTTTATATAAAGTTTAGCGCAGAAACCGCCTCTTATGAGTCAGTAAACCATTTTATTCAATCTACGATTAAGCGGTCTCGGAGACCGCTTACAGTATTTATGAAACAATATTTGTCACAATAGTTAGAGGTTAACTGCTATTCGCGATCTTGCAGACCGCTGTTTTTTCATGGTCTAGTTTACAATTTTCAGTTTAAATACTATAAAAATTTACTAATGCTTTTACATTACTCATTCATTTTAGTGGAAATGGGGCAAAAACCGGCCGTAATGGGCAAAAATACGCACTGCGTATCTTTGCCTCATCACTGCGTACTTTTACTCCAACCAATGGGGCAAGGAGGAGGATGGCCACCCAGGGAAACCCGGCAAATGCTTTTGAGTTTTAGTGCAGTCCCTGGGGGAAGAAACCAATGGGGGAAAGATATGCAGAGCAAAAATTACAATTTCTTACGGAAATGTAATTTGACAGAATGTCGTATGATAGTGGAACGTGCCTAAGGTTTTAATACAACATTTTAATAAGTCGTCGCATATCAATGTTTTCGTTAAGAATCAAAATTAATGATAAGTGCGTAATTTTACCCCCTACCTACCCTATATCACTTAGGTGTGTCATGTGATTGTGAGCCATGTTGAGGACAACTTGTCACCAAGCGCCATTGAGATCAACCATGATGGCGCTTTTTAACAAGCTGTCCTCACTTCAAATACTTGTGGGCATGATACCTACATATGTTTGAATTATTAAAGTATATACATTTGTCCATTTTCCTACATAAAACATAAATTGTTATTAGAGATGTAATTGTAGATTACATTTCATAATATCAATAAAACATGATTTACTTTCCTTTTATTTCGGGTTCGGGTTGAGATAAGTCTGGGTTGAGTTGCAGGTTGCCGAAAATTATTTTAGCTGATTCTGGTCAGTTTGAGGATCGAGGAAATAATTTTGGCGTATTCGGTTCGAGTTGCGGGTTGATTTAAGTATTATATTCTGTTTTGTGTCGGATGCAACTTGACCCGTGCAGGACTACTCTGTAGTCGGCTAATTTTCAATATATCAGGATTCGTACGGTCCTTAAAAGTACTTACATGTTTCAAAAGGATTTTTTTGTGCTTGAAAGTGCTTATTTTGATACAAATTTTTTTAAAGTCCTTAAAAGTGCTTTACTATCATTCTATTTCTTAATCGGGGGTGGAACTCTTCTGCATTTCTTTTCATTTCTGATTAAAAAAAAAAAAAAGAAAAGAAAACGCCATTGCTAACCTTTCTTCTGAAATTTGACCTCCCCTTTTTGCTCCCTTCTGCACAATACCAAAGTTTAAACTGTTTAAAACTTTTTCAACCTTTAACTGATGTTACCGGTCTCTCACAGACCGGTGCTTTTTTCAATTTTCATAGTTTAACTTGCAAATTTCAGTTTATCTACAAACACTACTGAAATTTTGTTTCGTTTGAAACTTTAGTACTAACACCAGAGACTTTGAATAGGTGAATTTTAATTATAACACTCCTGTGCAAAAAGTTTAGTACAAAAACATCCTATGAGTTTATCGCGGCTTTTATTCATCTTTTAGTAGGAGAGCTGTTGAACATTTTTGAGTAGGTATTTGAGGCACCCTGAAAATTTGTGCAACACTTCTTTTGTAATGCCTGAATACAAAATCGAATGTCTGGCTGAAGGATCGTGGCCCAAAAACTGTGCCAGATTCGTGTCAAGTGCCCTTTGGCACTTGACACGTGTCTGGCACAGTTTTTGTGCCGACTAAAGTGTCTGTCATTTTCAAAATACTTTTTTCTAAGCATAAATATTATTCTGCCTCAATCTCAGCGTGCCTCAAATACCTTTTTTGGGTAGTCAAAAAATGGCACTTGACACGTGTCTGGCACAGTTTTTGGGCCGACTAAAGTGTCTGTCGTTTTCAATGTATTTTTTTCTAAGTATAAATATTATTCTGTCTCAATCTCAGCGTGCCTCAAATACCTTTTTTTTGGGTAGTCAAAAAATGGCACTTGACACGTGTCTGGCACAGTTTTTGGTCCACGATCCTTCAGCCAGACATTCGATTTTGTATTCAGCCATTACAAAAGAAGTGTTGCACAAATTTTCAGGGTGCCTCAAATACCTTCCCTAAAATGTTTAACAGCTCTTGGACTATTTCGATGGAGCGGTCTCGCAGACCGCTTCAGACTAGTTATGTGACAATTTCTGTGACATCAGTTAAAGGTTAAAAAAATGGCTCTACTCTATTTGTTACTTTATAGTGAATAAATAATCAGTCCTAAATTTCATTAACTATTCATTCCATCATATTCATTTCATTAAAATTTTAGTCTAGAATGAATGTACTAAGTTTTCCCCCTCTTACTAGGTGAGCGGTTGAAGATATGTACAGATTTATAGTCAAAAAACACATTTTTATTAATTATCATAACAATAACTAAAAAAAACTAATTCTATCAAAAACATTGTCAATACAGATGTTGTAGAGGTTAAAATTCTGATTGAAATGTGCACTTACACTTAACATTTTTGTTGAATTTTTACAATTATAATTTAAAGTTTTGCCTAATTCGTTAAGCTCTTGAAGCCAGAACAGACGAGGTTATCAATTTACCCTGTTTCTAATTTATATATATATATTTAATTTATTGAGGTATTATTTGAGGATTTTGTAATTATTTTAGGCTTTATTTTGGATATTTTCAGAATTATGGCTTAACCTCTTGATTACGGATTATAGCCCAGTGGTAGGAAATGAAAAAAAAGGCCGAATTCGGAATTAAATACGGGAAAGGTGGAAATTGTTTTAATCCCTTCGACATAGGCCAGAAATAAACGTACTAAGTTTCCCCGTCCTACTAGCTGCAGTTTTGCCGCTACGAACAAATAGATAACTTAAAGTGTATTATTTCATGATTTTTAGCATATTTCAAAAATGATTTGTAAATGATGGGAAATATTGTTTACGATCTCTGATATTGTATTTGAATTATGCGTCGTATTTAATTTGACATATATAGTGAATAACAGTGCGTATGCCTCACATTTAAGAAGGTCGAAAATAGTGGGGAGGAGCGAGGGAACAAATGAGCCTTGTCGCTACAGGAATTATAGGTCAACCAATAGCACGATTTTAAACTTCGATATTTTACTAAAAGAACTAAGATGGTTTTAATAAAAAATATTTTCGACTAGTATATGAGCATCTTAACACGGGAGAACTCGCTGCATGAGATTTTCTCTCACAGTCGTACTTTTTTAAGACTCGTATTTAAACCATTTTTCATTTTAATTAAAATTTCAAAATGTTATTTCAATTATTTTACCTCTTTTGTGAATAAAATTACTAAGCCAACCAAAAAAAGTTGATATTATATGAATGTAAAGTAAAAGAAAAGGAATTGGGCATTCTCACTAGCGAGTTCTTCCAGGTTAAGTTAAATTCATAGAATTTTAAAACCTTTGGAATATTGAAAAAAAGTATTATAATCTTTACGTATTTTTTTTTTTTTAACTAAGGTTTAAGTTTGACGATATCAGTTGGGAAATGGTATGTAAAACGGCTGTCAATTATGTACCTCTTTCTCGATAACTACTAAATTATAATCCTCAAAATATACAAAATAAAGCATTAACATAATTACAGAAACATCGGGAGGTCCTCAATAACTTAAAGAAAATAGATGTATGTAGTAAACGGAGGCAGGGCGGATTGATAACTCTGTCTTTCTCTTGATTAGCGATTAACCCGGGAGAACTCGCTGCATGAGATTTTCTCTCACAGTCGTACTTTTTTAAGACTCTTATTTAAATCATTTTTCATTTTAATTAAAATTTCAAAATGTTTTTCAATTATTTTATCTATTGTGTGAATAAAAGTATTAAGCCAACCAAAAAAGTTGATATTATATGAATGTAAAGTAAAAGAAAAGCAATTGGGCATTCTCACTAACGAGTTCTCCCGGGTTAAGACAAAATTTTGAAATAGAATTGCGACCTTAATGTTCAGCAAAAATATTAATATGGGTACTCATTTTATTCAGAATTTCAAATTCTACGACATTTTTATTGACAGTGTTTTTGAAAGAATTAATTGTTCTGAGATATTAAGATAATTTAAAGGATTTTTCGACTATAAATATGTACATATTTTCTAATGTTCACCTAGTACGAGGGATAAAACTTAGTACTTGCATTTTAGTACGGAAGGGATTGAAACAATTTCCAGTTTCCCACCCACATAATTGTGAGTTACATCCGCCGATCACGGGGCTTTGAAATAGAATTGTGACAATGTTCAACAAAAATATTAAATGTAGTTCTCATTTTACTCTGAATTTTAAGCTGACGACGAGCTGAACACGAAAATTGCAAAACCTGAATTTCATTTTAGATTTCAAAGTTCTGCCATTTGCAAAATGACGTCAGCGTTACGCACAGATATGTTTGTCCTTTATAATATAGATAAATATAGATTTTATTTTCATATCAAAATCTTAGTTTTTTTTTTTTTCTTTTCAAACTTTTTTCACTCTTAAATCCATTTATATCTGAACCAAATCAATACTCGATCATTTCAAAGCTACCGTATAAAATCAAGTGTGTATTTTTAAATAATATATACGTAATGTCGGTCATACAGTAAAATGCGCAGAAAAAATGAAAAGTGACTTCGGACAATGAATTTTTTTAAAAGATTAATTTTTGTATTTTTTGTTTAATGTTTTGCAGTATTTCAAAGAGAATTGAAAGTATATGCTTTTTGGTATTGTTATTATTATTTGGTATTAATATTCTGCATAATTTGATTTTTGGAGTCTTTTATGTAATTTTGAAATATGCCTGGAAAGGGATGTGGAGGACACGGTTCTTCCAGAATTTTAAATTCTAAAAAGTTTGTCGTTATCATCGAGACTCTTTGAAATTTTTAGACGTTAAAAACATAATGTTTTCGTAGCCCGAGTGAAAAAATATTAATATTTCGTGGAAAAAGGCTGGTAAGATTTTTACCACGATGTAACACTCAGGTTTTTACTAATTTTGTCGAAGTTTTTGCACATTTTATTTAGTAAAAAATATTTCTATTTGTCCGAATGTTTCGAAATTTTCGTAGGTAAATGTAAATCTGGCCTGTTGTGTAAACAGATTGTGTTAAAATACGGACGTTTAGTTAGTTTTAGGGTAGAAAAAATATAGCCTTTGTGAGGCGCGAAATGACCTATTAGTCCCCGAGCCAGGTACAAATTTCGTCAGTTATTTCCTCTCGGCCGATAATTTGTAAAATGCTTCAGAGAGTTGTATCATGAAGCTCCGTGAACGTTAGCTGCAGTTCCGTGGGTGGGTTGAGCAGCGGTAGCCTCCCACGCACGTAAAAAAAAAAAAAAAAAAAAAAAAAAAAAAAAAAAAAAGTCACTTTCTCCCGATTGAAAAATTTTCAAATTATAGATAACCTAATATACTGAAGAAAAAAAAAAAGTCAGCTAATTATAAAGTGGTGGTTAATACGTCAGCTGGTCACACGAACATGAAAAAAATATACAAGGTGCAAAGGAAAGTCTCTTTAACCTGAAAATACTTGCGAAAGGAGAGAGATACATCTATGTATTGAAGTAACGGTATAGTAAAGCGAATACGCCCGACCTGATGCAAACGACAGAAGCGTCCCTAGTGGCGAAATTTGGAAGTTACCTATTGAAAACCGTAAGCGAAAAGAGATAGAGCAAAATTTCCAGTTTGAAAGATTTGGAGCATCAATTAATTAGTACGAAACGACATTTGGTTCACACGGATAAGATAAATCGTTGCCTGTATACACAAAAATGTCCGAAATCAATGAGCGACGATTCTACTTTGCATATTCACATTCTGTAAATGTAGCAGTGCAAAATTTTAGATTGTGACGTTGTACTGTGCTGTAATGGCTGTAAAAATTTAATTTCCAATGCATTTAAAATTTTAGATTAACCCTTTTAGGGGCAGAAGTATTCTGTTAGTAAACTTATGAAACAATTGACTGACACCAGAATATTCAAACGAATTTCACAAAAAATAAAAGTTCGTTAGTTTTCACTTTCATTAGGAAAGCAAAATTTTGTTAAAATATTATTGCTGCCATTTGTCCATTTTGGAATTAAAATTAGGTGGCTAGACCATCTAGCCACCGCCCTTGAAAGGTTGAAATCTATGTAGTCGTATTCAAGAGTCTTGCAATAGACGTTCTATGCTGAGAAATGTGCATGTAGAATTACGCCACGAACACAATTGTGTATCGTGAGCAATGGCGAACTTTTCGAACAAACTGAATATTAACATTTTATCACTGAGACTGTTTGTCTTTTTTGTTTTTTTATGGGATGTTATCAAAATACATTCAGATAAGCACATATTTATACCAGAAATTGTACGTATTTCTTCATACTTCTGGGTATTCCATCCAAACGTTTACACAAAATAGAGTGCTTCAATTTTGGACCTTTTTGGGTATACAGGCAAAGATTTATCTTATTCATGTAAACCAAATGCCGTTTCGTACTAAATAATTGATGCTCTCAAACATTCTGATTGGAAAATTTGCTCTATCTCTTTTCGTTTTCGATTTGCAATGGCTATATTCCAAATTTCGCCACTAGGGACGCTGCCGTCGCTTGCATTAAATCGGGCGTAGTCACTTTACTATGCCGTTACCTCACTTCCATAGCTTTACTTCTCTCCGTTCGCAAGTATTTTCAGGTTAAAGGGCCTTTCCTTTGCACCCTGTGTATATTTTTCATGTTCGTGTGACCAGCTGACGTATTAACCACCACTTTATAATCAGCTGAATTTTTTTCCCTTCAAGATATTGGGTTAGCTATAATTTGACAAATTTTCAATCGGGAGGAAATGACTAATTTTTTTACGCGCGTGGGAGGTTACCGCTGCTACACTCACCCACGGAACCGTAGCTGATGTTCACAGAGCTTCATAATACAACCTTTTGAAGCATTTTACAAATTATCGGCCGAGAGGAACTTGGTCATCAAAATCTGTTGCTGTCTCGCGGACTATATGTTCACTAATGTATTTGAAAGAGTTAAAATTCATGTTTTTAAAAATCAATTGCATTATCAGTTAGAAGATTTTAACTTTCAGAGCATATATATATAGATATATATATATATGTATTTATTATTATTATATTTTTTTGCCGATACTTCTAAAATGTTATCCTGGAATAAATTGCTACAAGTTTTCGAAAAATCTTTTCTATTTATTTTTTTTTTTTTCAAAAGTTTAACTGCTGGGTGGGGAAAATATAGTAAATTTAATATCGGAATGTATCAACGTGTTAATATTTGTGATATATCGCGATAACACCGTAAAGTTTATGCGAATAGAAAAATTGCTTACTTTAAAAGATAAATAGCATGTGACCTAAAATTTTAGTATAAACAGATGTAGAAAGTAGTTAATAAATGTTTCATGCTATTTTCTCCTACAGCATCCTTTAAATATATATATATATATATATATATAATATAGGGAAGGTGGGGCAAAATCGGGTACCATAACAGTTTGTTAGTCTCAAATGCTGTGAAATGGGAAAACAAATTTTGAACACTGTTTTTAATGTAAAATGAATCCTTGGCTATAATAAAACATTCTTTTCAAAAATATATATGTATAATTGTTTATATAAAAAAATAGCTTTTTTCACACGTATGCAAAAATCCGGTTTTACGTCGCTGGTTGGGTTAAACCTGGTATCCATTTAAAACTATTGGAAAACTCATTTTGGTCAAAAATGTCTTTCTTTAATATAGTAAAAAATACATTTTTAATATTTTTAACAAAAAGAAATTGCACATGTGTTCGTCCATGTGTAAAAAAAATAAATCGGTGGCAAATTTTCTACGTTGTATAGGCCTGCTTACTTTACTCTGTACGTTTTAAAGTTCTTTTAGCTTCAAAAATCACAGATGAATTTGTTATCATATTCTTCTGCATTATATGTTTCGTGGGCCTATCCGTGGCATTTCAAACATCGTGTTTGGATTTAGAGTTTGAGTAAAGTTCAAAGCAAAACATACAGGTTTAATTATCCTCTTCTTCTGATGATGTGGTCGCAATCTTTTTTTTTTTGCTTTCTTTTTTCTTTTTAAAGAATCTTCTTCTTTCTTCGTCTTGCAGTTTGTTTGGCTTATTTCTGCTTAATATCTGTTTCGATCTGTAATTTATAGGGAGAAGAAATCAAAAGTTTTCCCTTTCTTTTTCTCAATTCTGAAGCCTTCCTTAGAAGGGGATAATAACATTTTAGGCAAAATTGGAAATTCAGATTGCTGGACTACATAGTCTGAAGATGTCAAATAGATAATTTTACTAATATATTCTGTAGATGTAACATTTTGAATCAGTGATGACGTCTGTGATTGTGATGTTAACTGCTGCATCTGGAAGCAGCTCGACGTGAAAGACGCTGGATAGTGTCAACTTGTTGATGTTCGGAAGGTTGAGCTCCAATATCCTGTGATGTATCAGAAATTTTTATTTCTGCCGCTATGCCAACCTGTGGCTGGATAGACCTAGGTGTGTTATCATGACTTTCATGGGTTTCTCTGTCCCTTCCGAAGGAGCAAAAAGATGGTCTGAAAAAATATCATTGTTGTAGGGGAAAATCCCTGTTTTCTCGAACCTTCTGATTGCAATATTTACAATTGCTGCTCTCGAAAATGTAGCTTTAAATAATTTTCCAATTTGCTAAGTTGTTACAGATCACGCAGTGTTGGAAAATAACCACTTCCTCACCTCTTGACCTTAGTTTGAGCTTAGAGGTGCATGAATGATGCATCAAGGGGCTGAAATCGATGCGTTGCGTAAAAAAAAGAAGTTTAAATAAATACATTGCTTTCTCTTACTAGATTAACTGGATTCTTTTAGTGTGAGTTGAATACCTATTAAGGATTTAAAGAACAGGCTTTTCAGGACAAGGATTGGAAAAAATCTATACATATTTTAACCAAATAAAATAAAGACCTCTTTCGTAATCCACACTGTAAAAAGAAATACTGCGTTTTCGGGTAGGAATCGGAAAAATAGTTGCCCTTATCGTATCGGAATAATTTCCGACCCATCTCGGAATAAAATCCGTAAAAATAAGGAAATAGTCAGTAAAAGGGTATTTTACGGATTTTATTCCGATTTTACGGATTTTATTCCGAGCTGGGTTGGAAACAATTCCGGTACGATGAGGGCAACTATTTTTCCAATTCCTACTGGAAAACTGGCATTATTATTATTTTTTTTTACAGTGCATCCACTCCTATTATATACAGCAAAAGTGTCTGGGAAAGCATCATCCACCAAGAGAAGGTTTTTTTCCTGCCTGTTTAATATTTGAGAAAAAAATCTTGTTATATATTAGGTAGTCTAGTTATATAGGATTGAGATTTTAATGATTATTTGTCAATTTGGGCAGATTATTTTATTTAGAGAAACAAGTCACGAAATATATTTGCATTTTAAGTAGACCTATAACGCAAGTTATTACACCCCAGATTAGAAAGTTATTTAATAAAATGCAATAAGCATAATATAAAATTATGCCTTAATCAGTGCCATTATTTTGTTCAATAATAATTGCAAGTTATTTAATTTCATAAATGTAAGTTAAAAATTAGACCCACTTTTTAATATAAAACAAAATCAAAATTAAAGTTTTCATTATAACTAGAAAGATTTAGAATTATAACTTAACAGCATTAAGAATACAATTTAAAGTTCCATGCTAATTTATTAACTATACTAAAAAACCATTCTATGAGTGCCGGACAAAACCCCGGATATACCCAGTTTTGACCCAATCTTAAGTACCTGGTTTTACCCCAACATGACACAGTTTAAAACATGGCGTCACTACTCTTAATCCTATAGCAAAAGATCAGTAAAAATGTTTAAATATTATCAGGAAAGGAAAGAATTAGATATGTTCAGTAATATTTGATATGCTGAAAAAGTGGTTATACGCGTAAAATCTAGAATCAAATAAAACAATTTTTTAAGAGTAATTGAAACTAAATCGTTCACACGAACGAGAACCGCACACAGTAACGTTCCAATCGGCTATACATGCCATAATGGTTACCGACAAGTAATTTCTCGTGTTGGCTGATAGACAGAAGTACAAATGAAGGAGGGGTCTGCGCTACCCGGTTTTACTCGCCTACCCTGTTTTGTACAACTCATCCACACACACACACACACACACATATATATATATATATACATACACAAAATAAAAATATTTTTAAACAAGAAAGTAAAATAATCAAACTTCAACGATAGATTATAATTTTCCAACAGATTCAGAATTATGTAAAAAAAAAATCAACGTTTAATAAGGTTAAATATGATGGCTAAGTAAGCAAATTACAAAACACGTAACACATTTCAAAATTAAAGTTCAGCAATTATTATCAGTCATCTGAAAAATATCAGAATTTCTTTTTTGCAACGCTATATATGATCTATAGATTTGAATATATACTGAATAGTATGCTAAACATTAGTTCAGTTAAGAAACGCATTTGCACAGTTTAAAATTCCCCTTCAACATATTTCGTCAATAAATGGAAATGAATACATCTTTTTTGCAGCCCTGTATATGATTTACAGATTTTATACATACGAAGTAACTAAATTAGTTAAATAAAAAAAAAAAAAACTCGTACCACAACAGATAACGAACTACCAGCAATTGTTTATTTATACAGATAAGCGAATCCTTTTGTGTCCCCCCCATAAATAAACGATGGATGCTATGCTCATCATGTTCTATAGTAAGCATCTTTTTGTACACCTCAGTGATGTGTATCAATTGCTATATGTTTGAAATAGTGTAATATCATTCCAATATACTACAAATGATTTTTCCCTATAGACCATTGAAATAGACCATAGAAAATTTGTGATTTTAATCAATGATTTTTTTTTAAATCAGTTGATTAAAATCATGATTTTAATCGTTGATAATAATTGTTAACACCCGTTTACAGTCAAATGGCAAGCATGAGTTTTTGTTAATCTCGATTGATTGATAATTTTTTTCCTTCAACCAACTGACGCTTTTTGCAATATTTTTCCACATTTGATTTAAGAATTTCACAATATTTTGATTCTACCCAACAATTGGAGAATTTTGCAGCTTTTTCTTACAAACTTCCTTGGCAGTTATCCAAAGTTTTCAGCATAATAAAATATAAAATTATAACTAAAAATTAAATAAACAGCACATAAAGAAAAACTATGAAATTATTAATTTAGATATTTTATTTCCAATATTTCGATTGACTTAGGTTTAATTAAGTTTTATTTATTTATTTTTTAAAATAAATAAAATTGTGTGATTTGTGTTTGGTTGCGGTTTTCTCTGGGACGGGAAATTTTAAGTTTACCTGTGACCCCGTGAGAGAGGGTGGAAAAGTTACTGTTCCTGCTGACCACTAAAATTTTCAAATTAGTGGTCCAAATGAATTTTTGGTGTTCCCGGACCAGCGGACCACCAATGATTTCGAACACTGATTGATTTTTCAAATGCTGAAGATTTCAAATGCTGAAGAAAAGATATTTAAATTGATATACTGTTTAATTTTTTTATTATTTTCCTTGTGTGAAATTTGATTATTGTTATGTCTGCACAAGAAACAATTTTATGTCTTAAAATATTTACTCTTCTATTTAAAACAGGTGGAGAAATTAACCTGATGCGTGGACCTATTCCATTTTACCTGACTTGAAATTCTGATTCAGAACATACTAAGCTTCAAGAATTCTTTATATTTGATGACTTGAATGGTCAGAGAGGGTGCAGCACCCTCCTAAAACTGTGAGAGAAACTTTATGTAAAATGATATTATATTACAGTAAATATTAATCTGACATACTATACATATAATTTAATGATTATATAATTTGTATTTTAAATAAATGGAGCGGCATACCGCAAACCAGCTTTAAATGTGTTGCTATTTAATTGTGTCTGTAATCATTTCTTTTTTCAGCTATTGCAAGGCTGCTGTTGGTGAATACTTTTCTTTTCTACGAGCATTGTTATAAAATAAATAAATCTTCGTCATAGATTACCATTTTGGAATACTGAAAAAATACATATATAAGTAACAATAATTAGTCGCTTGGTGGCGACACTGCTTTTATTAAATTAACCCTTCAAAGTAAGTATTTAATATACTATAGAAATACATTGTGTATTTAAAAAAAGCTTTAAAGTTTAAAGTAATACTTTTGTATTAGCTGATATTAGAGGTTAAATGGATTCTGCTACTTATAGCTGCCTTTTTGATGCTGATTATTTCATTGTTGACGCATATACTTTGATTATGTATCAGTTATGTTTGTGCTTTATTTATTCAAAAGTATTATATTCATTATTGAATGTTTAACAGAAACAAATGCTGAACTTTTTTTGTTGTTGTTTTATATTCAAATGAATTAATTTTGCATAATTGAGCTGTGTTGCAATATAAATTTTAATTTTTTGTGTGTGTGTGTGTGTGAAAAGGTAAAAATTTGAAAACCGTACAATATAAAAATTTCAGCATCTATAGATTCACAACAATTAAAGAAAAAAAAAAACAGATCATGGAAGTACGGTGCATAGGCACTAAGTGCATAATGGAAAAAACCTTTTCAAACTCGTGCAAAAATTAATATTGGTTGAAGATATTCATTCAGCCATTGTTTAAAATAAAATAATAATAAAAACAGGTATGTATTTAAATGTAAGAAAATTATTTTTTTTTTTTAATATTTTCTTTGTGAATAAGCAAACACTAAATGGACTATAAGTGTAACCGAGTGCGGAGAAATATTCCAAAATGTACAAGGAAAGAATGGTAATATTTGTGGGGAAAAAAAAGCAATTATTTTGTGAAATAGATCAAACTGGTTTACATTTATTTTTTAAATATATTTCAAAGACAATAGAATCAATAATTAAAACTTTAATAATTTTCAGTTTAATGAAAAAAAAAGTTTTCTACTGCAAGATAATCTCGCAAAATCTGAAATTTTGTTTTTTATTACACCATAATGATAAATCGAAAACCAAAGTGAGGGGAAAAAGAAAGCTACAATCCAGTGTAACTTTTCCCCATAAAGATGAGAGAAAATCCTGAATCGTGGTTCAAACTTTTAGCAAAAAATTGGAATGGAGAAAACCTTGAATTTTGATTTAACCTTTCACCAGAAAATTTTATTTAAAAAAACTCTGAATCATGGTTAAACCTTTTACCAGAAAATTGGATTTAAAAATAATCCTGATTCGTGGTTCAACTTTTTCCCAGAAAATTGTATTAAAAAAAACTAAATTATGGTTCAAACTTACACCAGAAAATTGGATTAAAAAAAAAAAACCTGATTTATGGTTCAACTTTTCACCAGAAAATTGGATTAAAAAAATCCTGAATCATGGTTTAATATTTCACTAATATAATGGTATTTGTGAAAGCACCAATAAACTGGTGAAACTTATCACCAATATCTTGGTTGCAGCTAAATTGTCAGCGACTTTTCACCATTTTCTTGGTGAAACATCACACTTTATTTTTTAGTGTATCGGAAATATATATATTTTTTTAAATTTAGGCATACTTTATAAACTCAGTAATGATACTTTACTTTCATTATTGTTTCTATTCGCTTTTTTAATTTAACAAAAAACCGTAAGATCTGCTTCTACTTATCTGCTCATTTACTGCTGTTGTTATAATGTTCATTTAATATCGATATGATTTTGTACCTATTTGAACATCTACAGTAAAGCTTCATTCAGTTTTCTAATGCCATAACATATAAATATTTCTGTCAATTGCTGTGGTATTGCTCAAAAACACGTCAGGCGGTATTACTTATTTTGCATCGAAGTATTTTGATTGAGGAAAATTCCACTCTAAATATCTAAAACTGTAAAAATTCAACTCCATACTGAAAGAATACCATAACAATAACTCTAAATAATATAAGTATTAGCATACAAAAACAATTACGTAAAATATTTTCGTAATACTGCTGAAAAACCGTTAGTGATCTACTGCAAAATTTTTTTACAGTTACAAATACCTTTTGATGAGTGTAGTTTTAGACAGAACAGAAAGAAATCATTAGCAACTGTACTGCAATATCTCTTGCACGGTTACAAATAACTTTATGGCGAGAATACAAAAACTCTTTTAGATACAATACTAAAAAATCATTGGTAATTTTCCTGAAGGTACTTTAATAAAGTTACCGAAAATTTTTTGCAAAAGTATATGCAAAGTTTTGGGTGGAATACTAAAAAAATTCATAGTAAATGTACTATGAAATCCTTCGCAAATTTAGAAAAAAATTCTTAGTCAATGTACTAAAAATTCCTTTGTAAGTGTACTAAAAAATCATTAGAAAATTCACAAAATATTGTTTAGGAAACTACCTAAAAAATCGTTAGTACCTTTACTAAATAATCCTAAGTAAATTTACGAAAAATTCTTTAGTAAACTCGCTAAAAAATCGTTAGTAAGTTTACTGAACAATATTTAGTAAACTTACAAGGAATTCTTTGGAAAACTCTCTAAAAAATCCTTAGTACGTTTACTAAACTATCCTTGGAAAATTTACCACAAATTCTTTAGTAAACTCCCTAAAAAATCGCTAGTAAGTTTACTAAGAAATATTTAGTAATTCACAAAAAACAATTAGAGAAACTCCCTTGAAAAACCGTTAGTAAATTTACAGAACAATATTTAGTAAATTTACAAAAAAGTTTTTGGAAAACTCCCTAAAAAATTGGTAGTACGTTTACAACATATTCGTTGGTAAATTTACTAAAACTTATTTAGTAAACTCCCTAAATAAGCATTAGTAAGTTCACTAAACAATATTTAGTAAATTTACAAAAGTTTTATTGGGAAACTCCCTAAAAAATCACTAGTACGTTTACTAAACAATATTTAGTAACAGTTGCTGAAGAAACTTTTGTAATTTTACATGATTATCTTTTGTTGTGGTTACATAAAATGTTCTAGGAATCCCAGTTTCCAACAAAATTCTTAGTAACCTTACACTTTTTTTTTTACAGTGTATGACTTCTTAGGGATCACCGGGGTAGAACCAAAAAATAAATAATTATTATATGCATATAAATAATTATTATAATATTATAAATAATTACAATATTCATTAATAATTCATGTTTTTACCTCAGAATACGTCCAATGTATTAGGTAAAGCAATACACTAAATTTTGTCAAGATGATAAAAATTATATTATCATGATGCGGCTGTAATAATAAAGATAGGTGCTTGTCTGTCTTCGTGTGTGTGTATACGCGCGAGCGCTGAACTCTGAAAAAACAATGCCACAAGATTCACTCCTCATTCCTCACAGCCCCAAGATTTGACAGGAAAGTACCTGTTTGCCTGAAGTCATGCATATCGAAGACAATTTCTGGAATTTTTCAATTAATTTTTTATGCGAATTTTTTCAAATTAGTAAAAAAGAATCCGATTTATATATTTTATCCAATAAACTTTGTCTTCTTTTCAATAAAGTTTTTTCGAGATTCTTAGAGCGATTTTTCAATTTGTAACAGTTTTTCAATGTTATTTTTATTGGATTGTTTTTCGCGTTCCTAAAAGAAATACGATTTAAATATTTTACAAAATTAGTGAATTTCGTTCCCTGCTGTCCTTTAATCTTTTCCGAATTTTTAATACGATTTATAACATGGTTTTTTGCACTTTGAGGCGAGTTTTTGACTTTTTTTGAAACATAAAAAACTCTCCGGTAATTTTTGCTATTGCCGTGATTAAATTCAAATTGAAAGAATGTCAAATCAGTTCTCATAAGAAAGCTGAAAATTTAATTTGGCTCGGAAAAAAAAAAAAAATCGCGATAATTCAGGAATCGTTTGTTTCGAGACGGAAGTGGTCGTAGCTTGGTCGGTGGTACGTTGCCAAATGCAGTCCCCCCCCACACCCAATCCTAGATTTCTTTAATTCTATGTTCGTTTAAAAAAAACAACCAGCGAAACTCCAATAATAATGAAGTTTTCTTTGACGAGCAGAGTTTGATATAACGTGCGGGATTGGGTGATTTGTGCACAGAAAAGGAAAGATCCGTATAATAAAAAATACTGTGCAGTATTTCCGCCCTTAAAATTCTTTCGCAGATCTGTGATTCTTCGGTGAGTATTTAAAAAAAATTTTAAGTCCGCGATTTTTATTTATTTTTTGGAACTTCTTAAAATCAACTCGTGACTCGATCCCGGAAAAATTTAAGAATTTCTTCAAACGAGCGTGAAAAATATCATGAATTTCGATAAAAGAATGCAGAAAGAAATCGCGAATTTCGTCAAAGATTGCGCAAAAAAAAATCAAGAATTTCGATAAATGATTGACGAGAAAATGTTGCAAATTTCCTCAAAAAGTTGTGGAAAAGAGCAGAGGATTTTGTTAATTGGTGCGGAAAGATATCGAGAATTTTCTCGATCGGTAGCGCAAAACTATCGCGAATTTCTACAAATGATCCCTGTAAAAAAATCAATTTCGTGAATAGGCCGCCAGAAAAAAAAATCGTCAAAGGATCCCTGTGAAAAAGAGAATTTCGTCGAGGGATCGCAGAAAGAAAATGCGAATTTCGTCAAAAGTTCACGGAAAGAAAAAGCGAATTTTGCCAAAAGATCGTGTAAAGAAATGCGAATTTCATCAAAGGATCGCGGTGAAAAACACGAATTTTGTCAAAGGTTAGAGTTGAAAAGTGCGGATTTCGACACAAAATCGCGTAGAAAGACGTGAATTTCGTCAAATGATTTTGGGAAAAATTGTAAATATCATGTAATGATCGCAGAATAAAGTCGCGAATTTCATCAAAATTTAAAGCACTGGGCTAAAACATTGAAACCGGGTCCTTTTCCTAGTTTCAAAAGAACTCCACGAAACGAGAAGAAACTCCAAAAATCGCGTTAAAATTTTCAGAGGAAAAAAATTACTGTATAGACGGCTGGCATTGACGTCACGTTGCTATTAGCAACGACTGACACTATTGCATCTAGAGCACACACGTGGAGCACAGAACTGCCCGTTTGCCGTTAAAAAGAAGTGTTATCTTTCTGTTTAATTTAGATCTTTCTTATTTTTATTATTATAGTGCAAATAAGTCTAATAAGTCAAATGGAGAGCACCACATTCGCCTTATATTTGGGCGCCATATGAAGCGATGCCAGACATCTGATGTCATGTGCAACCCGTCTATTGACTTGAAAATCTGCAACCATACACTTTTTACGAATGTCAAAATATGGTCGCGAAACACGAAATTCAATCAACCAACCAACTTCAGATTAATTTTAATTTTCTGTGTTATTATTTCTCATTTTCAAAGGAGGCAGGGTCTGTGCAGCCCCACCTTTCTCCTGGCTAATCGCCTTTTACAATTACTGTTTCACATCTGCATTCCCTTTCAAATCTTTTTGCTTCATTCTAGATTTTAGACTGTGAAATCAAAGAGACAAATAATTTCTGTTTCTATCCTCGTCACGAACTTGCGTTAATTTCTCATGAAATTGCTGAAATATATGCAATAAAAAGAACGGTATTAAAAAAAATCTCCCACAAAAAAAGAAAAAAAAGAAAAAAAAAAGATGTCAAAATGGGATTATAAAATCTGCTTTTTGGCTTACTACGACTAATACAGATTCTTGTAAATATTCTAGTTTTAAAAAAAGATAAAGAACATAATTTAAAAAAAAGAACGTGGAATTTTTTTGATTTTTATTTTTTTATCACAGTTAAAAACTTAGTCTGTTAGTTATCTGAACTAAACTAATTTTCTAAACTAATTGAACTCTGCTTTCACTTCTTTTTTTCTTTTGTACACTTCGATTTTTTTAAATAATTGTGCTTGAGTCTGCGCAAGCGGGGGGGGGGGGGGGGGGGGAGGGTGCCCGGGCACCCAGAGCACACCCCCAGGTTACGCCAATGTTTATATAATGTGATTTTATTTTTTTTCAAAGACAAGCAGTAGAATGCAGGTGTTTGAGAAATATTTCATGGCTGCGAGCTCAGGTGTTTTAGGTAGCTTTCATTACAAAAAGCTACCTATTGCAGCCGTTCGGAGGAAAGCGATTTCAAAAATATTTGGTATATTTTCATCGATCATGACCCCCCAGACCCTGAAACCACCCTCCGTTCAAAATTGACATATATATATATATATATATATATATATATATATATCCATATATATATATATATATATTAGGGTGGTCACAAGAAATCAATTTTCGAATTTTTTGGGGGGGACCCCTCAAAAAGTTGCCAATTGACTAGAAAATGGGATTGGCTAAGTTTCAGCTCATTTGGATAATATTAACCCGTGCCTCATTGAGGTTTAAGTTTGAAAAAAACGTGATTTTTCGCAAAAAAATGCTGTTTTTCCTTCATGAAGTGAATACAATTGAACCTAGAAACATAATGCAGGTCTCATTTTATATAAAAAAGTTTTGCTTTGAAGAACCACACCATTTTTTTCTAAAAATGTATAGATTTAAAAATATGCACATTTTTCAGGACCAGGCTTCACCTGAATCCTAAAAATTGACTTTTTATGAAAAAGCGAAAAAAAAAAAAATTGTAACATTCCATTTCATCTGCTTTCCACCTTTTGTTTTTCTTTTTTTTTCGTTTTGTGAAGTCCAATAAAGTGTTTGATTAAAAAATATTCCAAAGAAAAGGAAAAAAATCGAATTTTAAACTGAAAGAATTTTTTTAAAAAGGGAGGGCAAAGGAAGTATAGAAATGAGAGAAAATATTGCTCAATTGCATTTTATTATTAAAGTTGTGTTACAAGAAAGGAGGCATAATAAAAAAAAATAAATTATTTTCCCTTACAACTGTCACGTTAACCCTTTCCGGCACAGAAAAATTCTGTTCGTAAAAGGATGAAATGATTTTCTACCTCGGAATTTACAAACGACATTTTTAGAAATTTAAATCACATTACTTTAACCTTTCATTGTAAAAGCAAAATTTTATTAAAATATTCTTTGTGCCGTTTGTAAGTTTGAAATTAAAATTAGGTGGTCCCGGCGTGGGACACTGCGCCGGAAAGGATTGAAGTGTTAATGGTTTAGATAAGGTGGCTTATGTTGACTTTTTTTACCAAAGTATTATCTAAAAATGAAAATGCAACTTGATCCGAGTTGAGATACCAAAGGCGGTTTGTCATTTTAGCAAGTGCTTTGTCTGTAACCTATTTATCAAATTTTCTGTAGTGAACAAGTGATTTTATTATTTGCAGGTCTTGAATTGGGGGCTAAAGTGGTAGTGGAAGTATTGAAGCACGCTTTTGCATAAATATTGATTAAAAATAAGAAAAGATCTCTGATACCTTCTTTTTCTAAATTTGTTATTGAAAGATGATCCCTGAAACAATTTATTTTAAGAGAATGAATGGCCTGTGCCTCCATCCACCTGACATGATTAAAAGTACAAGGTGCTTTGAAAAAAAGTCTTTTGCAGGAAGGAGTTCCATAAAAATTAAACAAAGTTGGATAAACTCTTTATAATCATCCCTGAGCTGTTAATTTTTAAGAGTTCCTGTAAGAAAACTTGAAATTTCTTCTGAATTAACAATTTATACCTAGTATTTCATCTTCAGTAACATTTGTATACTTACTCTGGTTTAATTTAGACCACCCAATCAGAATTGTTTTTTTTTTTTTAAATATCTGGCTGAGGGGCAGTGATTATGCCCATTTTACAATCAAGAACGGCTTTTAGGAAAATTTCTAAATTATGCTGGCGGCATGGTAAATACCCTCTTCAGACCCCAGGGTTTATTATTATTTTTTTTTTAACTTCAGTTATGAATTTATATTAACAAACCGATAACAAAGAATGATTGAAAAGCGAAAAAAATTAAAATGTATTTTTTATACATAAAATTCGATGATACAAGGGGACCCAAAAAGTACATTTTTTGACAGTTTGTTAGGATTTTTTATTTTACTTTATTTTGCATTGCATTGAAAAAATAATGCAAAACGTGAAATAATTATACATTTAATAATTTTTTATTTCTAATGGACTCTACAAATGGTATTTTAACATACTGAAAAACTGTTTACATTTTCGTTTTTGTAAATTTCGTGCATTTTTGCTGCAAGCCATTTTGATATAACACGTATCTCGCTAAAAAAAAACACTATAAGAAAGAAATTGCTTTTTTATTTAGTTCTGCTATCTGTAAGGCTCCATACACACCAATTTTCTTTTTTTTAAACATTATTTATATACGTGAAAAAAAAATTGTAAAGATGTGTATCCTATAGGATACATCGGGTCTGAGGAGGATACAGAAGACTTTTCCTTTAACAATTGCTATAGAAAAATGCAGATTAACTCTGAGGCGACCTCTGTTTACTGCAGTTGTATCAAAAAATATTGCCTGGATTTTACCAACTTCCTCCCACTCTTCAACTGCTGAAAATACAGCTTTCGCCTGAATTATTCCGATACTATTTTCAAGTTGAGGAACTCGTAGTAACTGTTCTTCATCCCCACAACTAATTAAAACTTTTATACACTCTACATTTTCTTTATTCAAAAAATGGTGAAGCAGTTTTCCACCCCAGTGAACATCAGTTCTCTCTAAACGGGAATTTTAAAATCTGTTTTTGATGAGCTGAGTTTTTTGTTTACGAAACGGTTATTTGCAGAGTTGATGTCTGTGGTTAGCTAGTGGATGTATTCTAAGTCTAGCAGCTTCTCTGGCGTTCAGTTCATTTTGCGAATATTATAAAATGAAATACATAAAACTTGACAATTACATGGCTGCTTACTGTCGATGATTTGATGAGACATGTGGCCAATTTAAAAAATCTTACATTTCTGCCATCATATCAAGAGGGGGAAGGGGTTTTGTTAAAATAAATAAAAAGGCAGACATAAAGACGTGGATCGAAGTGAGTATATTTGATATTAACAAGAACAATTACACAAACATACTGAAAGAAAACAGAAAATTTACAGGTATTTATAGATTTTGCAAAGCCCATGGCAGAGAATTGGCGGCCGTGAAGGAAAGCTACATTAAACAATCAATCACAATAAACATAGTTGTACAAAAAGAAATTAATAAGAATTTAATGTAATGCTGTGATTATTTTCAACACCCGCCCATAATCTAGCATTACATCAGAAAACAAAGAAATTTCTTGAAATCAATCATTAATAATAATATGACACAATTTAAACATTACTTGTACAAACAACAAAGAAATAATAGTTCATAAAATTTAACTTTAGGTAATGCCTTTGTAAATAAATCAGCAATTTGCATATTCTAGGAACATATTCAATTTTGATGTTATTTTCTTTTATAATATTGCGAACAAATTTCAATTTGATATCAATGTGTTTCATTCTACCATAATTACTCTCATTACTGATACATTTTATACATGATTGATTATCCTCAAAAATTACTAAATCCTTAATATTTACAATTTCACTAGCAATATTTTTAAACCATAACAAGTCTTGCAAACTTTTAGTTAAAGCAATGACTTCAGCTTCAGTTGACGATAAGGCAACTGATTTTTGTTTATTACAACACCACAGAACAGGCATGTTACAAAACATTAAAATATAACCTGTCACTGATTTGCGGTCATTTGTGTTAGCCCCCCAATCAGCATCAACATACATGGATAATTTAGGATCAGAATTTTGCTTTTTATACACAAGTTTTAAAGACAATGTTTCTTTTAAATATCTTAAGATTTTCTTAAGTGCTTTCCATGCAATTTCAGTAGGATTTTCTTGCAATTGACTTAAACAGTTAATAGCATACAAAATATCAGGTCGAGAAATATAAGCTAAATATAATAAACAACCTACAAGTTCACGATATGGGCCATTAAAAGGTTTACCATTTTTGAAATCAGATGGGGTGGACTTAGGAGAAATAGGAATGTCACTGGGTTTACAATCTAGCATATTAAACTTACTTAACAATTTAATTATGTAAGACTCTTGATCCATTATTAAACTATCAGAATTGAATTTCATTTGAATACCTAGAAATTCTGAAACACTTTCCGATTTTGACATGTGAAACTCGTTATGTAATAGGGAAATAACTACATTAGTTTCATTTACATCTGAACCTGCAATTAACATATCATCTACATACAAAGCAATAATTATTTTATGATCATTATTATACCGAATAAAAATACAAGGTTCATTATCACAAGATTTAAAATTTAACTTTGAAATAAATTCATGAAACCTTTCAAACCATTGTCGTGGGGCTTGTTTTAAACCATATAAACTTCTTTTAAGTTTACACTTTCGCCCACTTTTATCATCATAGCCTTGCGGCTGATCCATAAAAACAAGTTCATTTAACTTACCATTCAGGAACGCTGTTTTAACATCTAACACAGATGCATATAAGTCTTCATTTAAAATCAAAATAAGAACCAAACGTAAAGCTGGCATACTTATTACAGGGGAAAAGGTTTCACTATAGTCTAGCCCTTCTTTTTGCATAAATCCACGAGCTACGAGTCTCGCCTTATGTCGACCATCTCTTTTGATGGTAAATACCCATTTGCAGGAAATAGGTCGTTTGTCAGGTGGTAATTTTTCAAGATCCCAGACATCGTTGATTTTCATACTTTCAATCTCCGCGTCCATAGCTTCTTTCCACAAGCGTTGTTCATCACTAGGGAGGGATCTGATATCATCAAACGTTAATGTTTCTTGTTGGCAAAGTAATGCTTCGTAAACTTCAGGATCTGGATACCGTACAGGTTGCTTTTTAAATCTTTCAGATTTTCTTGTTTTGTCTTCTTTCTCTTCAGGATCATCTAATTCATCACTCGTATTTTCTAGAACATCTGGATCAATTTCATTATCGACTGGTTCTGAATTTTCTAGAATGTATTGTTTCGACTGAACATTTTCCTTTTTCTCTTCGTCGAATTTCACATTTCTTGATACAGTTATGCGTTTCGTTTCAGGATCTAGTAATCTATATCCCATTGAAGAATAACCAATGAAGATCATTTGTTTAGACCTATCGTCAAGCTTCTTACGATGAACGGAAGGAATTAACATGTAAGCACTGCATCCAAAAACACGTATGTGCTTGAAATCGGCTTCTTCTCCATATTTCAGGAAGTACGGAGTTTTGTTCTCAATAGTGCTGCTTGGCATTCGGTTTTTCAAGTAAGCTGCTGAAAGGATAGCTTGACCCCAAAAAGTCTTTGGTAAATTTGATTCAGCAATCAAAGCACGTCCTATATTCAGAAGCGACCTATTGCAGCGTTCAGCTACTCCATTCAAAGATTGCGTGTATGGAGGAGCGGGATCTATCACTATACCAAGATCTCTAGTAAAATTCACTAAATCATTAGAAAAATATTCCTTCCCGTTATCACATCTAATTTTCTTCACTGTAGGGTTGGATTTTAAGAACATTTTTAATTCTTCTGAGACTTCACTTTTATGTTTCAGTAAACGTACTTCAGTAAAACGAGAAAAATCATCGATAAGAGTCATAAAATAGCACTCGCCAGAAAAGGTTGTCGGAAAAATAGGTCCACAAATGTCACTATGAATCAAAGTCATTGGCTTGGTTTCTCTTTTTCTTGGTCCTCTTCCCATTGGTGTTGCACTCTGTTTTGCCCGAGCACAAATATCACAAAAAGAATCAGGTACCGGAAGCTTCATATCTTTCAATACTTTGTCACTCGGATGACCAAGTCTGCGATGCCAGATATCACAATGATTTTTCTTTGAAGTAAGAACGGTTTCGTAAGCAGGGACAAAGTCACTTACGTATTGTCCATTCAAATCCCGTTCACCGAAGCAAAAACGGTTTCTCCCTTTTTCGATAAATACTTTTTGGTTCTTGAAAATAGCTGTATAATTTGCACTTTCAATTTTCCTAACGGAAATGAGTTGCCCGTTTAAGTCTGGAACATAAAGGACATCCTTTAAAGTAATTTCCATTCCATTTGACAGTTTTCCATTAATATTTCCAATACCTTTGATTTCTAGATTCGTTGTTTTTGATGCGCATTTAATAGTTCCTGAAGAAGGTACTAAGGATGCGAAATAATTCTCATTAGAACACATATGGGAATTTGCTCCGGAATCTACTATAAATTCATTCCTTTTCCTGGAAGCATTTCCAGCAACGAAAGAAACAGCTGAAGAGGCAAATTTTTCTTCATTTGAATTTTTAACAGCTTTACAGTTACGTTTTATGTGTCCGAATTTTCCACAAGAATGGCAAGTAATTTTCTTTCTACAATATTTCGCTGTATGCCCTTTAGAGTTGCAAATTTTGCAAAAGAATTCTTTGCGAGTCGACACAAATGCAGTATTATCATGAGCAGCCTTAGTATATACTTTTTCTTTCTTTGAATCCAAAAGAAGTGCTTCAGCATCTAATAATCTTTGTGTCACGAAATCTAATGTCAAAACAGAATTCGGTTGGTTTTCTAAAGCAATCTTAACATTTTCAAATTCCTGAGGCAATGACATCAAAATATAAACAATAGTATCCGTTTCATTAACTTCTGCCCCAGACAGCTTAAGATCCGAAATTAATTTATTTATTTCATCAATGTGATTTCTCATAGAAACTGTACGATCTTTCTTAATCGTTGCCAATCTCTTCCGAATTAAAATTTGATTCACTGCACGCTTTGTATCATAAGTGCGTTCTAATTTAATCCAAATTTTATGAGCTGTATTTTCATCATGAAGTGATGCAAGAACATTATCACTTAATAATGATAATAATAAAGCGTAAGCCTTTTTTGCTTTCACGACATCGGCGGCATTGTCGGGAGCCGCTTCAATTTCCAAGAATTTTTCCAATTCTTTAGCAGCAAAAATTGCCGTTACTCTTCGTTTCCATACCGAAAAAACTTTTCCATCACCTTCAAAAAGAGGGATACCGTAAACATCTTTTGAAGAATCCATTCTGCTCAATAAAATATATAAAAAGAAAGATAAAATCTTTTTCACTCAAAATCCCAGCAGAAATGAAAAACAGAAAGATAACGGCGTCAGTATGTCTCGCAGCTCATTTCAACACTTGCTAGAACCACGCTCTGCTGTTAAAATAAATAAAAAGGCAGACATAAAGACGTGGATCGAAGTGAGTATATTTGATATTAAAAAGAACAATTACACAAACATACTGAAAGAAAACAGAAAATTTACAGGTATTTATAGATTTTGCAAAGCCCATGGCAGAGAATTGGCGGCCGTGAAAGAAAGCTACATTAAACAATCAATCACAATAAACATAGTTGTACAAAAAGAAATTAATAAGAATTTAATGTAATGCTGTGATTATTTTCAACAGGTTTTGCGGAATGTTTCGACAATTCTAAAAATAGATAACCATAACAGGTAATAAAAAGAGAAATTCAGAGTTTCAACTGCAACACAAATCGAGAAGCTCTTTCTTACTAGACAAAGAACTAGATAACTAATAATCAATTATAATTCATGAAATATTTTTAAAGTTACAAAAATTTTTCACTTATTTTTGTCTATTAATAAAAATAATACAAAAAAATTATCAAAAGTAATAAAATTTTTAATTTGTCATTTTTTACCTATGTTTCAAAAATGCAGAGTTTGAGGGTATGGTTCACTAGATGTCCTGAAAAATACTAAATGTTCATTAAATATAAGTTTTCATGAGAGTAAAAGTTCAAGGCAACAACAGTTTCTATGAAATAAAACAAGAATCAGGTTTCTAAGACAAATATTTTTCACGTAAGGAAAGAAAAACGACAATTTTTTGCCAAATATTGCAAATTTTCAAGAATTCAACCTCGATGAGGCACGGGTTAATATTATTTATTTGAGCTGAAATTTTGCCAATCTCATTTCTAACTAATTGGCAACTTTTAGGAGGGTCCCCCCGAAGAAAACGTTAAAAAAATTTTTCCCCATGTTGCTTGTGACCACCCTAATATATATATATATCTACCCTATATATATAAAATCCTAATGAAACGAATTTATGAAACGATTCTTTGAAACGACTGATTAAACAACTGATTATGTTTCACGGCGATTTCTCCTAAAATATGGATTACTTTGCGATGAAATTAACACCAAAAATTAATATTGATCCGCAGATTTCAAAACTGGTATTAGAATTTTTAAATTCGAATTAGTTTTCGAAATATTAATTTTTTTTCTAATTTTATTTACATTTTTCTAATTATGGCAACTCAAATTCTAATCGAACAGATATATTTTTTTTATATTTCAGAAAAAGGTTGATATGGTAACCCGGCTATTGTTGTTTATTTGACAATAAAGGTTTTTTACTTTTATTTCTTTTTACAAATTATATAAATTATTTTGTTCTATGATTATTAATTATTTTTTTTTATATTTCCTTTAGAAAATAATATAAAATAGTTAAGAAATACAGTACTACTTTGTTATTCCGTCGACCAATTTCGCCAAATTATATAAATCGCCAAAACACTTGCTAAATTATAAAAATTGACATAATTTTTATTTTAAATAACGAAAGAACAAATAAATTAATATACGATCAACCATTATTGGCATTTAATCTTATAGTTTGGCGATAGATTTTTGGTCGATGGGATATCTAAGGATTACCGAAAATGCATATGTAACTGGTATTTGAAAACGAGGTTTTCGCCAAATTTTCGTAAAAAAGTAAAAATCACACCAAACGTGCGGTGCGTATCTGCCCAAAGATTACCACTCGAAAAAAAAAAAAAAAAAGCTAACTGGCGAGTTGAAAAAAAAAAGTAATACTTATAATAGTTTTACTTTTAATGTAGTTTTATTCGAAAAAAAAATTTTTGATTTTTTAATCAAAATGAAAAACTTACGGTCCCATATTGGCGCGATTTTTTTCTGACGCCAATGTCATATACGGAACGGACACATAACAGACGCCAAAGTATCGTTATTTTGCTTGATATGATAAGCCGGATGTTGCTTTTTATGCTGTTGATGCGTTTCTCAAATTGGCGTCGTTAAAAAGTCGCGCCAATATGGGACGTATATGACATCTTTGCCATATTTTCATATGAATGGCGAAGGGATCAGACCGTATTTGTTTATGGCAGTTGGTGACTTGAACAATTATAATATAGATGAAATGATGGCGATAAAATAATATTTGGCGACTTATCACCTGTGCCTGGCTAACATTAAAGTACCAAAATGGCACCTAGAGTATAAAAAGCGGAGTGGTCCGCTTGGAACTGTTGATGATATTCACATGACTTAGGCTATTGTTATAGAGATTGTTTTAAAATACCGGGAGACAAAGACTCTGTATACTTAATTTATTTTATTTTAGCTTCTTTTCAAATGTTTAACTGATTCTCTTTAATCAAAAACGAAAACAACCATTGGATGCCTTAACAGCAACTGATTCGCCCTTAAATTTTTGCAATCAAAGGGAATTGAATGGAAACCCGTTTACAGGGAGATCTGCACAGCTTTTTCCAGTATAATTCAATGTTCTCTAATATTTTTAAAACCCATCAGATTAGCGTGTTTTTAGATTCTGCTTTGTCTGAACGGGGGTTGGCGAGCGTAGCTTGCAGGGGGCAGAGCCCCCTAGTATATATATATATGATATTTGTCACACTGTAACTCTCGTATTTATGAACCGATTTGGATGTAATTCGGTGTGTACATAGTACATACCAATGTCTCGATCGAGTTCGTTGGCCAGCTTCATCTGCCATATTGTTTCAAAATGGCGGCCATTTAAAATTTTTAAAAAATTTTAAAAATTGAAACGTGGTACCAAAATACTGATAATGGAAAAATATTTTTTCCTTTTGTATTTGACCTTTATACAAAGATTCCGGAGCAGTTTTTGTTTCGTCTATATCTTAAAAAATGGCTGAGTTATAGCATTTTGAATTTCTAGCGTGGCTGACATTTTGAAACGTCCAGAATTTTGTCACGCGATAAAAGGCGTATTTATGAACCGATTCGGATGTAACTTCGTTTATACATAGTACATACCAATGTCTCGACCGGGTTCGTTGGCCAGCTTCATCCGCCATCTTGTTTAAAAATGGCGGCCATTTAAATTTTTAAGAAAAATTTTAATTTGAAATGTGGTACCAAAAAATTGAAAATTGAAAAAATATTTTTTTCTTATGTGTTTGACCTGGATAAAAAGATTCGGGAGCAGTTTTTGTTTCGTCTATATCTTAAAAGGCTGAGTTATAGCATTTTGAATTTCTGGCGTGGCTGACATTTTGAAACGTCCTGAATTTTGTCACGTGATAACGGGCGTATTTATGAAGCGATTTGGATGTACCTTGGTGTGTACATAGTACATACAAATATCTCGACCAAGTTCGTTGTCCAGCTTCATCCGCCATCTTGTTTCAAAATGGCGGCCATTTAAAAAATTAAAAAAAATTAAAATTTAAAATAAGATACCAAAAAATTGGAAAATGAAAAAGATTTTTCTCGTATGTGTTTGACCTTAATACAAAGATTCCGGAACAGTTTTTGTTTTGTCTATATCTTAAAAAAGGGCTGAGTGATAGCATTTTGAATTTCTAGCATGGCTGACATTTTGAAACGACCTGATTTTTGTCACGCGATATCAGGCGTATTTATGAACCGATTTGGATGTAACTTGGTCTGTACGTAGTACATACCAATGTCTCGACCGAGTTCGTTGGCCAGCTTCATTCGTCATCTTGTTTCAAAAGGGTTGCCATTAAAAAAAAAAATTAAATTTAAAATGAGGTATTAAAAAATTGCAAAATGAAAAAGATTTTTTTTTATGTGTTTGGCCTTGATACAAAGATTCCGGAGCAGTTTTTGTTTCTGAATTTGTTCTTTTGTTTATATCTTAAAAAAGGTTGAATTATAGCACTTTGAATTTCTAGCATGGCTAACATTTTGAAACGATCTTTTATTTGTCACGCGATAACACACGTATTCGTCTATTTCGATGTAAAAAGGCATGTGGATAGTATACATCAGTATCTAGACCAAGTTCGCTGGCCAGCTTCATCAGCCATCTTGTTTCAAAATGGCGGCCATTAAATTAAAAATAGTTATATTTAAAGTGAGGTGCAAAAAAATTAAAAATTGAAAAAGGTTTCTTTCTTAAGAATTTGACCTTGATATAAAGAATGATATAAGGAGCATTTTTTGTTTGTCATTATTTTAAAAAATGGCTCAGATATAGCAATTTCAATATCTAATGTGGGTGACATTTTGAAAAATCTGATTTTTTGCCTGCGAAAGCACTCGTATATATCAATCGATTCCGATGTGAGTGAGCATGTGCACAGCAATTACTAAGGTCTCGACCAAGTTCACTGGTTAGCCTCATGCACCATGTTGTCTTAAAATGCCAGGCACTTTAGAAAATCGCCGAATTTGGCAGCCAAATATAAGTTACTTTAAACAAAAGCAGCTTGTATAAAGCTGACTAATTTCGCTAAATTCTCATTCATAATGATTTAGTATTGATAAAAATTGGTATTGAATCTCCTATATTCGGTTTCCACTAAATTGAGCTTCGTGTGTTTGAATAATATAAGTTGGATTTTTTAAAATAAGGAATATGAAATCTACCTCTTCCTCCCGGCACTGGCCGGAAGGACTTTTTATCTGCAGACGATTGGCGCTGTTGTAGACTAGAGGTTTTAAAACGAATGTAAAACTTTTAAATTATTAAATTTATAGATTAAATTTTTATGCATCAATGCGTATAATTTTTCGCTGATTTGAAATATGTTAATTTCATGACTGTGTCTAAATTAGTTGCGGATATATTAATTTTTATTTCATTTCATTGGATCATTTCTTTCAAACTGTCGTTTTAAAAGGGCCAGGTGTTGCCAGAATGAGAAAAGTAGGGTCTCCAGATGCGGTAGTTAAGCAATAAAGGGTAGTGAGGTTTTTAGAAGGAGCCCCCATCTCAGAATCTAACGGGCCTAAAAACTCGCAATTTGAGTCATTTTACTCGAATTTCTTATGTCTGGTCGCAGAGTCAGATGTAAAAAAAAAATCCCCCTTTCAGTAATTCTAAAAATTATTGTTGTGTGTGAATTATAAGCTGAGGTATTAATTATTATTTCACTAATTGGATGATTTCTAGTAAATGATTATTTTAAAAGGCAGTCACGTGATTTTTTATAGCAGCAGTCTTCAGAACGATGTAGAATTTTTAAAAACACAGCATAAATGTTACTTATTCAATATAAAAATTTCATAAGTGTTGATACCACTATTTTCGAATAGTAATTTCAGCAAATATCTTAAATTCTTTGTTAAGAGCTCCACCCCCTCGATTAATGTATCTACGGACGGATTGTGTAAATGAGTTTCGTTCAGATACACATTTATTAAGAATAGAGTGCGCTCCCTGGAGGTGGAAGGTGGAACTAACAGACCGCGAATTCATTTAAATTAGGAAATTTAACGAGGTGATCTTTTTAAAACTTTACTATAGTTTATAACACATAATAAAAATTTTAATAAAGGAGGGCGCGTCAAATTTCTGGTGGGAGGGTGAGGGGCGATAAAAATTTTAATAGAGGGCGCGTCAAATTTTAGGAGGGGAGGGGGGGGGATACATTTTTTTTTAACTTACCTTTTTTCCTGTTTAATGTGCGGTTTTTTGAGGGCGTCCTGAGATAAATTCTACTTATTCAAAAGTTTATTTACCAGTATTTTCGAACAGTAATTTCAACAAATATCTTAAATTTTTGCTTAAAACCGCCAATCTTCCTAACTCCATCACCACCCCTCTATGTCATCCCGATCTATGCAAGGATTTAATAATTATAAATTAACAATTTGGGTTTATTAATTAACGGAAAAAGTGTTTAGAAAGGAATATTAAACGAAACCCACTATGTGATCTGGGATCACACTTACCCACTTGATCTCTGAATCACATGACAGCTAATCTATAAGTGTTTCGAGCGTATGAGTGCTACAAGATTAGACTAATGATACTGCAAAACTATGCTAAGTGAATTGCACTGATTAGTTGTAAACTCGATTAGGAATCTTTTCACAAGCGTAGGATGGCAGCACAGGTTGTTGATTGGTCAAAGTCAAAATTGAATCAGCATCTATTTATGCCAAGTTATTTATGCAACGGAATACGAATTTTGACGAAATTATGTCTTTGGGGTAAAACCTACGCGAAAATCGTTAAGTATGCAGCAGGGTTGCCAGGTTGTACATTTTCCCCGTAAGTTGTACTTTATATAACACTTTTCAGGCCTATCGTACAGTGCAAGTTTAAATTTGTCCCTACGGAGATTTCTTCCGTTTTTCTGTCATCATCTTACCTTTTATGGTTTGAAAAAAAAAATCAATTTGCTTCAAAATTGCACCTTTCGTAGAAACAAAGGTTATATACAGCATGCGCATCAAACGTAAAAGTGGCTTGTTTGCGATCAGGATGACAAAAATCTTGGGAGAGTAGTGTAATATTAACTGCGCATTCGCAAACTCTTGGCTATGATTAGATCAGCTGAACTTGATATCATTATAGACTATAAGTATTTACATTATAAAGTATTTAATTTAGTATATCTAAATCTTAAGTTTTAATATTTTCTTTGGTTATTATCTCTCTTCATGCTTAAATACAAACATTTACTTTTGTAGGGTGTCCATTACTAAAATTTCCATGATCGTCATTGACTTGTAAGATGCCTTGATTTATTTTTGTTCTTTCAATTCAATTAATTTTTCATTCATAATGAGATTTATAACTTCATATTAATACAAATGCAGTTGAAAAATAATGATTAAATCGATTAATTACTAACCACTTTTTACACAAATTTGTTACCGAAAATATCACTGGCACACATTCAACACAGTTTAGTCTGGTATAGAAAAGGACGATAACGTGAAAAAAATAAACGGACTAGTGTCAATCAAAATCTTCCGTTTTCTTCGGATATAAAACTGCAAGCCCTAGTATGCAGCGCAGCAGCGCCATAAATATATTGTGAAATATATACGCACAAACTTAATCAGCACGAACTTGTGTCAGGACCTAGCATAATTTAAACTTCGATGAAATTCCGTGCTTTATTTCTTGAGCTTGAGAAGCGAAAAAGATTTCTGCCACACATTCACAAACATCTTAGAAAAACATATTTTACAAAAAATAGTCAAAAAGTATTCAGGGCATCAAAAAAGTATAAATCTATCAAAAGACGGAAGTCGGAAGTATTCATGATTAAAATACTTCTTCTATAATGCATACAGAGGAAGATAAAAAGTAACGCAGTTTTTAATGACATTCAATTATTTTTGTTTCAACATAAGGAAAAAAAAATACCGCATATTTATTAAACTTTTTTGCATTGAGTTATTTTTAAAAAGTACTACTTTTGAATTTTTTTAAAAATGTATTTATATGAATGAAATTATAGTTTTATTCCATATGTACTTAGGAACATATTTTGTTAGAAAAACAAGTTTGTGCTGCGTGGGTTTCTAATTAACAGTTTTAGTTTCTGTTCATTTTATTATTTTTTTAACACCTTTCTGCTAGGGTTATTTTTATTATGAGTTTAAAAATTATGATTCAAAGACCGGATGAAAGAAATATTTAAAAAAATTATAATGGAGGGGAAGAAAAAGGATCCTTGATTTTTTAAATAAGGAATTGTAGAATTCGTGTTGTGTCTTGTAGTTTACCATTCATTATATTCTATTAATTACAAGATAGTATAAGATTTAATGGCACAAGTTCCTTTAGCATATACCTAAAGGGACCTTGTGCCGTTAAACCTTTTACAACCAACAGTTGCTTCACAAATATTTACCGTTTTGGTTTGTCCGTTTTTCTTCAAAACACTGTCATTTTACAAATTTACCGTAACTATTATGTAAAATCCTCTGATACAGCTATAGTCAAACCTTTTCCAAGCTAGGTGAGTCGCAACATCTGCTAATCTACAATATTATAAAGCAATAGCATGTCCGCGAGCATTTGAGCCACAACGCTTGAACACTGAGTTTCACTTTTACTGCAATTTCTTTTAATCTTCTAAACTAGCAAAATTTAAATTTACAGTACATAACAGAGGAAAAACTTCTTTCAAATGCAATAGATTTAAAAACTGTATCTAAATTTTGTAATGTTTTTATATATTTTTAAATAAGTTTCAAGCATCAATTTTGTTTTTCATAAATAATAAAATAAAATATTGAATAATATAAATAGTAAAATAGAAATTTTAACAGGATGTGACCTAACTACGCTCTTAAAGTACTGAACTTATTAAAATGAAAAAAAAAATGAGGTAAATAGCGAAATCTGTAACAATTTCTTCAGCTATTGACCTCTTTCATGCGACTAATACGAAAGTATCTATTTTAACAAATTTCAAAATATTATTTGAATAAATAACTTTTCGTATAAAAATGCTTTTTGTGTTGTCAGTGGACAATCTAAAATTACATATTAAATCTAAAAGAACGTATTACAGTTTTCGAAAAAAAAAAAAAAAATGTTTTCAGCTATGTTCTGAAACTCAGAAGCTTGAGTTGAATCTCCTAGTTTATTTAGTAATGTAAAAGTCAGATAATTAAGATTATAATTTAACAAAAATAGTGCATTATAGCAACAAAATAAACAGTATAAATAAATAAACAATATATAACAGTATTAGCTATTTAATATATGTAAAATGCAATTGCGTAATAATTCAGAATTTTCAAATTATATAGATAGCAAATCAGGAGAATTTTTTTTTTTATAAATTCGACTTTTGCTCGATACATTTTCTTTATCCTTTAACAATGTAAACAAGTTGGAAATTGCTCATCAAACGTGGCAAATGAGGTGCGTTTGTAATATAACTAGTTTATAATTATTTTTTGCACCCCATAAAATGTATATTTTTTTGCACTTTATAAGTGCATAGTCTGTAACATTATTAAAATGCACTTGCAATAATTTTTTTCCCATTCCCCGTAATGTAACGGAACACTTTTGACTGTCCCTGTAATTAAACTATACATCCGATTTTCATAAAATTTGAAATGGCTCGACAAAATTTTGCAACAATTATATATTTAAAATTTCAGACCATTCGGAAGGCTTTAACATCATTAAAATGCACTTGCAATAATTTTTCCCATTGGCCGTAATGTAAAGAAAAACTTTTGACTGTCCCTGCAATTAAACTATACATCCGATTTTCATAAAATTTGAAATGGCTCGACAAATTTTTACAACAATCATATATTTAAAATTTCAGACCATTCGGTTGGGTAGTTTTTGCTCTGTTATATGCGGACAGACGGACTGAACGACGACTATAGGTGCTACGTATTTATATAATTACGAAGGCACCTAAAAAGAATAGCATAAAATATATAGTAATGTGAAAGTATATAGCATTAATTTTAAATAATATTTCATCAATCTTGAAGATTTAAAAAGTAAATACATTTTTACAAAACTATACGCATACTATATAAAGCGAATAAAACTTCGTATAGAAAGAACTTTTGACAACGCAAATAACATTTAGGATACTTTTACAAAATTTTACGTTAATTATAAATATCAGACATGATTTTTTTTTCAATAAATATTTATAGAGCAATAACGAAGATCTTAAATACGTTTGATGAATATCTCAAAAATTTATAAATATCAATTAATGACTGTGCATATCGGGCCTCATTTAAATGGAAGACAACATCTTGTACGTGGGACGCAGGTCTAGTGTGGCTATGTGTTCTAAGCTGCGTTTCTTTGAAATTATATAGGGTTCTCCGGCAGCTGTGAGGCAAGTATTCTTCCGTTTCAAAAACTTAATTTTGGTATATACTTTTTCACTGAAATGACAGTAAGTGCACTAATCCAACCGTAAAATTTCCAGAAATCTTTAATGAAAAAAAGAAATTTTGTCAAATTACGTAAAATTTACTTTGAGCAACGGGAATGTCCCGGAAACTGTACTTTTACTGTTTTATAAATTTTTTGACAAATTTTTTTAAAGGAAGTATGTACCGGCATTTATGGAATATAATTCTCTATTATTAATTCTGGATTATTTATTGTTTATGGAATATTTTTTAAATTTGTATTCAAAGAATGCGGGTTTTATTTTGGAATACTTCATTTGAATCAGACACTATTCGTCTAACCAAGGAAGCTGTTGTGTTGGTCCTGTTGACGAGAGTCAGCACAAAAATTCTAGAGGAGAAGAAATATGTACAACGTGTACGAAGTGTGGCATTTAGTAGTCATCCGAAAAAGATCCAGAATGGAGCATGTTAAATAGGCACCATTTCGCAATACATGGTTTGTATAGAAAGTAAGGAGATCTTATTTTTTCTCACACGACTATAACTCGCAGCGCTCATACTCCAGGCGGAGACCATCTTTGACACGTGCCAGTCGCCTATCAGCTTCCGTGCGGTTTGTATCGTGGTTTAGTGGACCTCTGTCCCTTGAAGCTTTAAAATGCAACGTTCTATCGAACATCGTTACGCCGCAAAAATTTGTATGGTATTCGAAAAATGGGCTATGGAGACGTCGGCCATGATTCAGAAAGTGTACGGGAGTGAAAGCACACCATCCCATCGCCAAGAAGGGTCTCGAATGAACAGGGCGAAGGCCAAAGCCATGCTCATTGTCTTCTTTGGGGACAAGTGTGTGGTTCACCACGAGTTTGTACCTGAAGGACGGACAGTCATGGGTGCTTCCTACGTGGAAGTTCTGAAAAGTTTGGAAAGAACGGTTAATCCAGTTAGTGCAGTGCAGGCATTGCCGCCAATTAGAAGCTGCATCATGACAAAGCAACAAGACACACTTTTTTCGTGGTCAACGGCTACCTTACCCGGAACGGCATTGCAACGCTTCCCCAGCCCCGCTACAGTCCCGATTTCCCCATGGCGGACTTTTCCCTGTTCCTACGACTGAAGACAGCTCTCAAAGGAAACCGCTGAGGGACGGTTGCAGAGGACAATGCCCTTCTTGAAGGATGTTACGGAAAAGGACATTCAGGGAGCCTTCCAAGCGTGCACAACTCGTTGGCAGAAGTTTATCGATGTCCAACGGTCTTATTTTGAAGAATTTTAATTGTAGCGATATCGTCAATACATATTTTTCTGGAATTTGGTCTCATTAATTTTTATACGAACCCTGTATTAGCAACAATAAACTGACAACCATAATGTATTTGTGAGGTATGTGGCATTCCCATATCACCACAGACCACATATCGTAACATACAGGAAGTATTTTATACCGATAGTGTTTTATATTCTTATTTTCTGTGTATAGTCTCTTTATAAGGATAGATTCAAATTTCATGGTTGCAAAAATTGCTGGTTACATGCATTCTTTTGCAGCGTTACGGATGATTGTGAAAAATCAAACGTTCTGTTCAAATACTTGTTAACCTCTAAGCGTTTTTGTGACGATTCTGGTCGATAGGCCAGATATAGCTTCCCTTGCACTTAAAAAAAAAAAAAAAAACTTCACATGGCTGATTTATCTTAAGGTCAGTGCATTCCGCACTTTGAAATATGCATTTATGTTAACAAAAAACAAAAGGAAAACATGGGCTGTTTAATAAATTTCTTTTAAATTTAGTACCAATTGTGGTGTCTAATAATTTATTTAGGTAATAATCATTAAATCAGTCGCTGACTTTTCAAATTTCAAAGTTACATGACCTTTTAATTTTTTCCCTACATGTAAAAATAACTTCTTTAATATATTTTCTCAAAAATAAATAAAAAACGAAACTTCCATTTAAAAAAAAAAAAAAAAAAAAAAATCTGAAACAATATTAATTTTCACCATTAAGTCAAATGAAGCGTTTAGAAACTTTTACCAGTCTTTTTCTTTTTTTGTCCTTTCTCGGATAATTTAACATTGTTATTTAAACATTCTGGTAATTAAAAATTTCTAATTGAAATTATCGTGTGATCGTTCGTACTTTTAATAGAAAGATATCATACACTGACTATTTTTTTACGAAACATTTACTCATTACAAGACTATATAACTTTTCATTCAGTCGTTTTATGCAACTATTTAGTAATTGTTTAAACACTTTCAATTATAATTAATTGCAGTTTTTATTCACAGATTTCAATTTGACAATTATTTAATTGCAAAATTAACCTCTTCTGGGATGATTTTTTTATAATGAAAAAAAAAATGACTTTTATTTACGATTTGTTCATTTTATATTATTAGGAAAAGCAAAAACAAATGTGAAAAACAATAAAAATTCACAATAAATAATGTTCCCATTTTGTGCTTGCTGGGCGTTTATGGTAATTTGTGAGTGAAATGATTTCTTATAAAAAAAAAAGAAAAACTAACAGTAAATGTCTTTCTTACATTTCCAAAAATTATTAAAATTTTAATATATTTAATATATCAGGTATTAAGCAATTCCTACTATTAGTTCATACTCTCCCATTTATTTATATATATATATCTTGTTCAAATTTTCAATCGTTAATAAAATACTCATTATTCATCCTATCAAGTTGAAATAAATTTTTGTAAACTTATACTGGATGACAATTGATGTTAATACAGATTTTTCAAATATTAATTGATTAATTAAATTTTAATTAATTAATTTTATTTTTATATGGGAGACAAAATGGCGGCCATTGGTTATTGAGCAGTATTTAATGCATCTTCATATCTGTAAAGGGTGTTACCATAGGGGGGACCCTGTTCTGTCGCCAAATACCGCCAAGTTTGTCGCCAACTTGGCGATATCTCTAATATTTCGTCAAATTCCTATAGACCTATCAAATTCCTATAAACCTACTTGCTCATAGAAAATCAACAAATTGAGATATTTTAATGCAACAAAAACTAATATTAGCTTAAGCGATTATATTACATTTTTCTTTGATAACCTAAGTAGGAATTGACTTTAAAAACAAAATTTTTACATTACTTATTTTTATCAATTTGTTCAAATAATCCAACAACCCAAACTGCCGAAAAATCACGCTTTCTTTACATCTGGTCAATTCCATCGTAACTGACGTAACACTTGATCATCGAATTTTGTTTTCAAAACTGTGTAGAACATTTATTAATAAAGTTAGAGCCAATTTTTACAATTAAAAATATTTATTACTAAGTACTTTATACCCAAATACCTGCAGATTATTTCTATCTCTCTTTTAGTGCCAAAAATTACCATTCAAAATTCTGTAACTGATGAAACATAAAATAGACAAACATTTTTTCTGCCTTCATTGAAGTGTAAAGATTATCAAAACTATCCCGTTAAAAAGTGATTTAAAGTTCTCAACAACACTAAGTAATGACGAATTACAACAGTAACTTCTTTAATTAATTTCTGAACAATAAAATAGAAAAAATAGCATTTACACATTTAACTGACGTAATTTTTATTATGTAACTAACGTAACATTATGACTTTACAAAGACAATAATGGTATTTAACTTAGTTCGTAAACAGTAATTTACAATGCCTTTTTAGTAGGATTTTATTATGGAACATAAAAATATCAAGTTTTACAATCGCACCTTTAAATTAAACATATAATTGCCGAAACGTCAGTGAAGGCTTACTGTGGAGACACGAAAAGTTTTGGTTTCCGTTAGTCTGTCTGTCTGTTAGTCTGTCTGTCTGTTCCGCGATAACTGCCGCAAAAAGCATCCGATCGGCTTGAAATTCCCTGGGCATGTTGATGAGCTCCCCGGATTTAGCTGTATAGTTTTGGGTTAAATTTGGTTCATTCGTTCGGAATATACAGAACATTTTATTTTGTGATATAATGCTTTTCTATGAGAAGTCAGACGATTTTCAAATTTTCATTTGTTGAAAGAAATCGCTCATATGAATAATAGATTTAAATGGTAAATTTTGGATGCTGAAATTTTTAAATAAGAGTATTAAATTATTCTTATTAGTTTGCAATTTTGTCAAAACATTTGTCAGAGCTTTTAAATTAGGTGTATAACTTATGATAGAATTTTATACATGTGTTCGAATAATATAAAACATTTTATTTTATGAATTTACTCATATTTCATTTTTTCTTTTAACCGTTGCGTAGCAACAGCATCTCATCTAAAAATATCATAAATGTGAAAGTATGTATGGTTTTTTGAAGTCAAATCAAAGCAAAAGGAATGAATTAATGAATGCCTTTGTATAGATATTTGCATATAGATTTATTTAAACGCAGAAATGAAAATAGTATTTATATACTATATAGAATAATATTTTCATTTATTTATTCAACTATTTGATTATAAATGAAAAAGTTCGTTATTTTCATACAGAATAAACTGACATTATTCTGTTAAATTTTATAAACTTTATTTTTGCCAAAAAAAAATGAATAACAATTTCTCCCAAAGAGTTAATTTTAATTTGTAAGATTTTCACGTGCAAAAGAAAAATGGAATAAGCAAATAAAAAATAAAAAAAAGGATATATAGGACAGGAATGAATACATATAAACATTTCACACCAAATACCACCTAAAATAGTTTTTGTAGCAGTATTTTCCCAGCACTACGAAGAAAGATTCCTCGATTTACACGATTTTACTTGGCCTTCCTTTTCTCATTCTTTGCGATTTCATTTTCGCAATTGCGTGCATTAATTGGCACAAAATTTTACATTTTTATGACTGAGATATATGTAAGGCCATACAAATAAGAAATTCCGTATTGTCTCCTATAAAATGTGATAAAGTGTTGGTTAATCATATATGTTTTTATTAAGAGGAGCAGAGCTGCCAAGCCTCCGGCGTTCTGGATACCAGTATTTTAATACAGAAAATGTTACTTTATTTAATTGAAACATTTGCGCGATTTAAAAGAACATTTTCTCTAAGATAATAGTGATGTGCAAAAAGCTTGAGACTTGGTATGTCTGGTGGGGAGTGAAATGTTTTACTTAATGCATTTATCTCTATTTTAATGCTACGTGAACAACGTCCGTGTAACAGCCTGTAGAGTGTAAAATAAATTAAATTATTAAAATAATCCTTATTACGAAAAATGAAACAGAAAGTCCGGCTAAGGGAAATGAAATGTTAGTTAACCTTTCGTAATTTGACCTGAACATAGGTTTGCGTCAAATTTCAACGGTATTTGTAACATCACGATTTTAAATTAAATGTAGAGACTATTAAAAGAAAATCACAAAAATACTTAAAGGCGCCAAATCATGTTTATCTATTTAACGATGATGAATTATTAACTGTTAGGTTTAGAAGCCCCCCTACTTTAGGGTGATTTTAGTAAGTTAATGCTATCGAGTACATTTTTTGATATTTAGATTAGATCTTAGATATAAATATTGCAGAATGGTAATCAAAATTATTTTTTTATAAACAAAATTTATAAAGGTATTAGATTTCTAAATTAGATGTTTCAGTTTACATTTCCAAAAGTTCTTTATCCATTAGATACAGGTATTTGTGGTTAGCAGGCAAGTAAATACTGCTGTATGGATATTAGGATAACGTAAAATGCTTGACCGAATTATTGCTTATACTTATAAATCGCAGTGTAAAAAGAAATCTAAGATATAGGGTAATCATTAACTCAATCAGTAGAAAATTACAAATGCAAAATAAATTACACAACGGGGGGGTTCAGGGGGGGCAGACCCCCCCTGAAGAAATTTGCTTTATTATATAAAAATTACTAGAATAAGTAGCTCGTGAGAATTTCAGAATATCCTTACATAACAACGTGTTTAATTTAACGCTTTTAATGTCTGAAACCATCGAAATATTTTTTTCCTTTTATAAATGTTTGTGTAATTTAAATAGTTTAAATTTTGTTTTTGTAGAAAGATTAATATTACGCAAAGTTTGATAAAAACAATGAGTTGCAGAGATGACGTTGAGGCTCTTGATCTGCAGATTTACTAGTTTTACATCGGAAATAACATTATGAGGGCAGCCAAACCATAAAATTTTTACTTCTCTTGCTGAGGGATTCCGTAGTGAATAACTTATTGCCGAAACGTCAGTGAAGGCTTACTGTGGAGACACGAAAAGTTTTGGTTCTGTTAGTCTGTCTGTCTGTTCCGCGATAACTGCCGCAAAAAGCATCCGATCAGCTTGAAATTCACTGGGCATGTTGATGAGGTACCCGGACTTAGCTGTATATTTTTTGGTTAAATTTGGTTCATTCGTTCGGGAAATATGGAACATTTTATTTTGCTCTATAATGCTTTTCAATGGCAAGTCAGACGATTTTCAGATTTTCATTTGTTGAAAGAAATGGCTCATATAAAAAATGGATTTAAATGATAAATTTTTGATGCTGAAATTTTTAAATAACATTATTAAATTATTCCAATAAATTATGTCAATATATTTGCGAGATTTTTTTAATTAGGTTTATAATATTGGGGGGAATTTTATGCATGTTTTCCAATAATATAAAGGATTTTGTTTTATCAAATTGACATAATGCATATTTCATTTTTTTCCTTTTCTTTCTCTGTTGCCTAGCAACGTATTTGGTCCTAATAATATTAGTATAATTGCGTGTATAATGCTTGAGTAAAGCCAACGTCAAAACAGATGAATTAATGCATTTGTATCTTTGCATATAGATGGATTTTAGCCCAGAAATAAAAATAGGCAATATTTCATTTATTTTATTGAAATATTTTGCTTAAAAATACAAAAGTTTATTATTTCCATAGAGAATAACGTAAAATTTTCCCATAACATTTACCAATATTTCTTTAATTGTTGCCAAGAAAATCAAAACTAGGAATAATATTTTCTTTTAAACAATTTTCAATTGAAATATTTTGTCGTGAAACAGGAAAATGAAAAATAAAATTAAGAATAGAAAAATTAATATGGCGGCATATTAAAAATAAAAAGAAAACTCTCGAGTATTTCTTAATATAACAAGATGAAAAGTTTTGAGTAAGTACTCATAGCAGGTGAATTAGACGTCATTTATCGAAAACAAAGATGCTGGAATAAAAAGATCTTGGGTAAAATAAAATTAACTATTATTCACGGAGGAAAGAGATAGACGGGGATGCAGTATGCCGTAAAAACAGTTTGCAATACGATGTGCGTTCTCGCTCAGATTTAAATGACCTCATTCGGCCCAAACAAAAAGAGCACGTGGAACAGGTGCCGAATTCTTTAACTGCATCCGTTTTTTTTTTTTTTTTTTTTTTTTTTTTTTTTTTAAGCACGTCGTTGTGTTGTGCCGAATGTAGCGGATTTTAGGGTTACATTTTTGGTGTCACTTCAAGATTTATTGTCTGTGTACGGTTAGCATGAATATTTTATTTTAAATTTAAATTTTATTAATTTATAAAAAAACTTATGCTTATCCTTATAAATCACAGCGTAAAAAAAAAATAAATCTAAGATATACTATAACCATCCGCACAATCAATAAAAAATTACGAATGTAAATTTAAATAGACTACGGGGGGTTCAGGAGGGCAGAGCCCCCCTGAAGAAATGCAATTTTTGATTTAAAAAGTTACCAGAATAAGTAGCTCATCAGAATTTCAGAACATCAATGTACAACCACTTCTTTAACACTTTTAATTTCTGAAACTTTACGAAGTATCTTGTATGCTCATAAATATTTATGTAATTTGAAAACCTTAAAAAGCGATTTGTAGGAAATTGAATATTATGCAATGAGTGTTAAAAAACAATGACTTGCAAAGATGACGTTGAGGCTCCTGATCTGCAGATTTACTAGTCATTAAATTTTTGTACTTTTTATTATTGACAGTAATCTATATAAATAAAACTGTAAATGTTCGTTTGTTCAAAATCGCTAATCTCCGAAAGTTCTTCCCCGACTGCTTTAAAGTTCACGAGTTGAGTTGCATTCGAGTACGGAAGTGTTGTTATGTACTTATTATGAACCTCGCTCCCCGTCCCCCCCATTTTCCACCACCCCCATCAGGGGGCGCTTTTTACTTTTTTTTCCAAAACCCATATGTGATGCATCTTTAGAAAGCCTTTGGACAACTGTTTCATATTATGCACCTCGCATCTCGCTCCCCTCACTTTGCCCACGTGGGGGCACATAAAAATAAAAATGTTCGTTTGTACAAAATCTTAAACCTCCGAAAATTCTTCACCGATTGCTTTGAAATTCACGGATTGCGTTGTATTAGAATACTCGCGTGTTTTCATATACCTATCACGAATCTCGCTCCTCCATCCTCCAATTTCCTCGCCACCACCAGAAGGCGCTTTAAAAAAAATTTCAGACACACATCATGTGACATATCCATGGAGGAATGAAGACTAATGCTGCGTTTACACTATGGCTTATCAGGTCTACAAGGTCTGCGAGGTCTGCCAGGCGTGGGTTTAGCCGGGTTTAGGAGGGTCTGCGTGGTCTGCGAGGCTTGGTCTCTGTGGTCTAGGCCTTGGCTTTAAAATACTAGACCCAACCAATCAGCGTGCTTTATTTTTCTGTATTCCGCCATTTTATAAGATCGAAGAAGCAGACGACAGCTTATGATTTTAAAGATTAGTTGAAATTAATAAGGGATTTACAAATTAAAGGTACGTAATGGTTTTTCAGTTGTTTTTACCATTTATTTACATTGTTTCATAACTGTAGAAGTTTCTTTTATAAAGCTATACAATCGTAAGTTACTATTTTCATGCATTTACATACTACGCTACTAAAATTAATTTGTTAACTATGTTACTTTTTAATATTACCAAGCTCTATAAAACGATGTATTCGTAAATTCTTTAATTAGCATCTTCCTGTATATACATACAACGCTGCCTATGCATTTGTTAATAGATAATTATGTTCCTCATTTCCAAATTCTTTAAAATTAACCTGGTTTCATATGCATGAATTTAAAAACAAATTTGATAGTATATGAATACAAATTAATATAATACGTCGTCATTCTATTATAATGTACGGTAATGCCTTTTTTGTGAATAAATAGTTTCATTTCCTTCAGGTATTTATTTGATACTCTATTTCAATGCATTTTTAGTAGTACTGACAATTTTAAAATTTATCCTAAAACTAGCAACAAATTCTTAACCATGGAATTAATTTTGAATTAACTCCAAAGTTTTCGCTATTATTTTTATATAATTGACTGATCATAGCAAACTCTGCATACATGATTTACATTATTATTAATCAGTTTTAAATGTGTTAATTTTTACAATGATACGGTGCTATCTAAAGTAATATGAAGACTTTGAATTGTATTTAGCTTCTTATCCTCCCCCTAAAAAAATTCTAATGACACATAAAATTTAACTTTTTTTAAATTGAACAAACTTGTTTTTAAATAAAGATTTTACTTGTAATTATTATTCCATGCAAAATGAGCAAATCAGCTGTGGCACACATGTCACAGATTTTAATCAAAATCAGTCTATAAGTAGATCATATCTATTTATGCGTAAATGTAAAATAATAGATTTCTGAATTGTTAATTTAAGTATAAAAATTTACATTAAAAGTGAATGTAAAATCGAGGTATTGTCTACGTGCTTAAAATTTCAATTTCGATTATTAGCCTTAGGAATGGAAAGAATATATTAAAAATTATTTATAATTATGAATGAATGATAATTAACAGACTGGCGTAAGTTAGTAATTGTATTTTTATTTCGTATCGAGAAAAAAATTATTTTTGAAAATTTTTGAGGGAAAAAAGGAATATTTCTATTAATCCTTTGCACACGAAGGACAGCCTTGACAAGCTGCAAATTGCTACACCTTATAGCTAAAAGTATGTATTTGAAATATCAAAAGTTTCATTCTTGCCTTTTTTATTCCTTAATGAGAAAAAAAATAAATAATAAAAAATGTTGAGGGTAAAATGCAATATTTCTATCACTTTTTTTTTAAATCAAGGAAAGCTTTATTAAACTTTTAAATTATTTCATATTACAGATAAATGTGTATACTTTAAATACAGAAACTTTTATTCTTGCTTTCAGTTTATTTTTGCCTCAAGAGAATTTTAAATTAGAACAGAAAGAACTGACTGAGCTAACGAAAAACTATATATCAACTCTAAATTCAAATAAAAAAACTAGATGGCAGCACTAAATTTGTTTTCCCATGAAATCGCGCAATATTTTAAGATACGCGGGCGAATTCAAAGAGGTTTAGCGAATGGAATGTAGAAAACATTACTATTTTGAACCCATTTTTCTTATGTTAGGAATCAAAAGGCAATCTTGAATTTTTTTTAACGTATCATGGACTTATTAATCTTTATGTCTGGGCAATATTGTTAACGTCGGGCCTGTCCTACATTTATTTTTTGCTTATACAGAAGAGGAAAAGTCATGGTTTTGTAATTTTTTTTTTAAAGTTTCTAAGTTTTTTTTTAAGATGAAGGAAATAAATGGCCACTTTAAAACTTGGGGAATTCGATCTACATATGACATACTACATCAGGCATTAATTTCACAGAGGTTTTTTAATTCCTTTGATTTTTATAACGTTTCTAATTTTCTCAAAATTCACAAATTTTCAATTTTTGCAACCAATTTATAAATAATCATGGTGTTACTAGATTATTATTACTCAGTAAATAAGAAGATAATTTTTCAGAGTTTACAAAATTATAAGAAAAATTCCTTTCTGTTAAACAGTTTTCAAGATACAGAACTTCAAACTTGCAACTTTGGACGATTGCGCACATGCCATTCTATATCACAAGTTTTTTAAATGTCCAAAACTGCTAAAAAAATTTATTTTTTGTCAAGATATTTTGCAGAGCATTACTTGAATATGAATTGAACCTGTGCATCGAATTTTATTAAAATTGGTTAGTATGTGGCCACGACTTTTTTTTTAATTTTGCTCATTTTACGTGGAATGACCCTATTATTAATAATTTATAAACCATCCTTTATTCTTTTTAAAATTTTATCTTATATGTTTATCTTTCTGAAGTTTTCTTTAATAATTAATCAGTAGTAGTATATTAAAACTGTAAAATCTAGAACATTAATTTTTTCTCTCCACTTCCCCACAAGAGATGATTTACGATTGAAAAGTTCGTAAATTATTTTTTTTTTTTTCAGAAAGAGTTTGAAAAACTTTCAAACCTATAAAAGTTATACTAGAAGTAGAGATTAGAATCTGCTGGTGCCAAGATAAATGCATATTTTACCAAGTTTTCTCTCAGGATATCGCAGGTGTGTAGTCTTCTATAATAAGTGACTACCATTTGTGATCTTCTGCAAGAAAGTGGATTGTCTGATGCTCTTGGACTATGTGCTGTTTTGTTGTTTTTCCTTAAAATTCATCAATCAGGAACTGTCGTATAAATAACGTATTACTAACTTGTATGACTGACTGTAAGTATGTAGTTTTTTTATATATTTATTTTCTGTTGCTTAGAACGAGGGATTTTGAAATGCATTCTACATTGTTTTTATTAGTTTATTTTAGTCTTTTTTTTTTTTTCTATTTATTTACATTGCAGGATGTTTTCAATGGGACATTTTCAACAGTTATGTGAATGTTTGTCGACTGCCTGTTGACCCGACTTTTACATGAGATTTGCATGCTTTTTTTTAAGATAGAAATCTTCAATAGTATTCGTGTATGATGATTGTAAGTAAGCCATTTTTCTCAAAAGTACATGTTCTGTATTTTATTTATCATTGTTTTATCTTTTATATATAACGTCATTTTTCTCACAAAATCAACCTGTATCTAAGAAAATTTTATTCTCAATACAATATCCTATTTAATTCGCTTTATTCTTTAATCAATGTTTTCTTCACATTAGTTTTTTTAATTCAAAATGGCGTTAAATAATCAATTAAAAATGTAGTTTATGTAAAGATGTAAACTATGTTTTATATAAACATCGAGTATATGATTATTCTGTTAGCGGGAAGCAGTTAACCTCTCCCTCCCTCCCTATACACACTTTTTAAGGATTTGATATTGCAAAAAATGTGTCGCTCAGGCTTAAAAAAATTCAGAAATTACACGAAAGCTAGAATAACTTATCAGATTTGTCTAAAATAAGATCACAGTGTTAAATAAGCAATTTAAGCACGGTAATTAATTAGTAATAATCTATATATTTGAGAATATGGTTATGTATATTGCTTCGTAGCTGTGAACTATAATCAAATGATACCTCTTCCATTTCTAAAAAAATTTTTAAATGGTACACCTGGATAATTTTAATTTAATATCAGCTTAATAATTATTAAACTGCATACATTTTATTTAATATTATTATTGAAATAATATAAAATGCATTATCTATGATAGTATCATGTTTTTTATTTGTTTAATAATTATTAAGCTGCATATGTAATAATCTAATGTATTTGATTTAATATTTGTTAATGTTGAACTAATCTAAAATGTATTACTATTATTATCAATGTTGTTTTTTGTTGTGATTTGGGTTGTTTATTTACAATTCTTTGAAGTGATATGAATTATTTATTTCATTAGTATAAGTTATTGAAATTATCAGGAGCATATGGTGTATTTTAGAATTTAATTAAAATGTGTCAACATTGTAATTAATTTTTATAAAGCTCTGAGCTGGAAAATAAAATAAGTGATATTGTTTGTTTCGCTCAATCAATGTTTATAATTCACTGGGTCATTCGATGGTAACTTACGTTACATTTAGAACAGTTTACTTCAGTAATTTTACTAATAAAAGACCAAAAAAAAAAAAAAATACTCACATTGCAAAGTTGACATGATTTGTTAATTAAACCTATTCAAAGATAAATTTAGATGATAATGGCCTAATTTTAGTGTTTTTTTCTTGAACTCTGCCAGTTATATTTATTATGGTAACTGACATTACTGAAAAAGTAACGTAAGTTGCCATAAAAAATATAATTTTCATTTTCTAGGTAATTTTTATCCAAATTGGCCTTTGGATAGGTTTAATTAACAAATCGTGTCAACTTTACATTTGAAAATTTTTTGGTGTTATACTACTGAAATTACCGCTGTAAATTGTTTTAAATTATAACGTAAGTTACCATGGAATGACCTTAGTATTCAACGACAATCAAAATTGGAATTAATATGTATCCGATTCCATAAAATGCTATAATTTGAAATAAGGCTTCTAAATTTTTGGGTCAAAGTTCATTAAAAAACAACAAAAAAAAATCTGAAGCCATGCTTTTATGATTTTTACGCTTTTAGATTTTGCTCACAAAATTTACATTTTTCGTATAATATATTTTGTAAGTAAGCTGCAGCTTCATACTTTATTTTAAATATGAATTAACTAAGAAATTGTGAGCATAGCAAGTAAGTTTTTTAATTTTTTTTTTTTAGCTCAAAAGATTAGTTTTGAGATGTTAATGATAATATTCATAGCTACTGATGAATCTGAATTTAGTTCAAAAGCGTTTTGAGAAATTTAAATGACCATAGGTATAAAATTTATCACTTGTATGGTTTGGTTATCTTATTTAGTTGTAATTAATGCAGTTTATAAATATAACATATGGAAAGTAATGATGTTTATTAGTAAAAAATATTGTGCATTAGCTGCGTTTGGTTGTCCCCGCCCTGCTTTTTTTGGAAAAATAACCTTTATGTATAGTGTGTAATATAAATAGGTGTGTTTTATTGAATTCTTCCACATGTGGAAAGCATATTCTCTTATTTTTTCTATTTAAATTACTCTACACTGACTATTACTCATGCTGGTTAAGCTATTTAATACTTATATTTAACTTCTGAGTATTTTTGGTACTTTTATGTTACTCGTGTACAAATCTGTCCAAAAATAGCTTTTTTTTTTTTAAACACATGAAAATTAGAAACAATATTTTGATAATATATTTTTTTTCTGCAATTGAATCGAAATGAGTGAAAGGCATGTATTTAAATGTGACATATGTATTAGAATGAAATGAGTGAATGGTTTATATTTAAAATTAAGTGAATGCAATGCGACTGACAAAGGAAAAATATTTGTTGATTTATCGCCTGTGTCGACTAACAGAAAAGTACCATATTTTAAAATTATTTTTTATATTACTATGCAAATCGTGAAATGAAGAGTTTTAATGTTATTAATAATTAATGTTATTTTGATTTCAGGTTCGAAATTTTAAGTTTATTTATTAATTATACTATGTTAACTCTCATGGGAAGATGCTTGCAAACTAATATTAAACCAATGGCAACTTTACAAATTTCTCGTTTGCTTTTGAATATTTTTAAATAATTTTTTCTGCTTTGCATAGGACATGTCTAATTGGGTATCTTTTTGCCCTTGATTTCAGGTGCAGTTTTTCAGAGGAAAATTTCAGTTTCTGAACTAGTTTCAAAATTAAGTGTCCTCAGAAGAAAAAAAAAACTGCAACCAAAGAAATAAAAAGTAAACATATTTGGTTAGAAATCAAGTTCAGGTTACCCAAGCCAAAATAAAAAAAAATAATAAAACTAAAGTATTGAAATGCAAATAAGAATTTTGAAAAGAACATTGCCGTTGGTTTAACATTTAGTTTCAGTGTTCTCGTGTTACTACTAGAGATGAGAGATATGGGCTTGGGCTACATCTTTGTACCATTCTTCGAGCTCGGGTGGACCTGAACTCATTCATTCTGAAATTAACAATTTTATTTATTCTCATACAGAAAAAATAAAACAACTTTTTTCCCCTTAAAAATTACTTATTCCATTTCAAGTCATTTTAATGTTATTTTTATCAGAATGAAAGGGAAAAAGAAATAGTGTTTTTTAAGCTCTTTTTAGATGTTTTTAGATGTTTTGTAACTATATAAATACATAGCACCTATAGTCATCATCTGGTTCGTCCATCTGTCTGCATATAACAGCACAAAAAATACCCAACCAAATGGTTTGAAATTTAATATAAATATAATCGTTGCAGAATTTTGTCAAGTCATTTTAAATTTTAAGAAAATCAAATCAAAACTTAAAAAGATATTAATAAAAGTTTTCTTCATTCTATTAAATCCTATCATACATAATTAATTCAATGATATCCCATGACATGTAATGATTCTAGGTTGCCATGTTGATTACGTCGTATTTAAGATGGAATCCTATTATTTCCGCATTACTGAATTTAATATATAGAATCATAATAAATTTTGTATTCATGCATTTTTGCATAAAACTGCAACAGCTATTGCACCAAGATCTGAATATTTATAAAACAAGTTATAGTATGAACACACGTCTCATTTGCCGTACAATTTCTAACTTGTTTAAATTTAGACTTATTTCTTTTTGTCTCACTAAATATTATTTACTAATTTATGTATTCTTTATTTCAATTAATGGACTGAAATTTTCTTTCTTTCTTTTGTTTTTAGGTATGTCAAGAACATGCTTTTTGGTTTTGATGCACTATTTATTACTTCTTAATTATTATACCAACTGAAAGTTATTAAATGATTATCTCGCTTCTTTCCAAAAAACTGTCTTAATAGTTCACAATTTAGCTAGTTACACAGTTTATTTTTACTCAATTTTTACTAATGCTTTATCTTCGTTTCAGATTGAAATATAAATACCTGTTTCTTCAGATCAATAAAGTTTTCTGCAAAACATTGTCATCATCATAGACCATTATGATACATATTAATATTGTTTCATTTATTATACGTAGTAATCATTACACTCAATAATAAATTTTGTTATGTAATAATATTTATAATATAAAGAAATTTTATTTTGTTTCTGTAACTTGTACTTTCAAATAAAAGAAATTTATTAAAAATTTGTTATCTTTTATTTGACTATATATTTTTATTATAAATGGTATTTCAGATATTTACTTGTTTTGTCTATCATATCATGTAAACCTTGATTTAAGAATTGTTTTTAATTATCTATTTTTTATAAAAAAAAATGGCTAAGATATAAAATGAGAAAAATACTTTCAACATGGTTGAAAAGTGTTTATGAATTCAGTTTGTCCACACTTGTAAATATACTGGGATTGCATTGTAATTATTAAATGCTAATGATGTTCGCTATAGAGGGTGCTATTTAAATGTGAAATTGAATAAATATAATGCATCAAAAAGTGTTATGGGGACAACAAGTGCTGAAAATGCATTTTTACTGAGTTACGTTTTTTTAAATGGCACATTTAGATATTTCATTTCATTGTATGAAAATATTAAATTTCTTAATAGCTACTTGGAGAGTGTTTCATAATCTATGCCTAATTTTTCATAATTTGTGTATATTCCTTTTACCAGTGGTGCAGCCAGTATCCTTATTTGTAATGGGTTTTGGAGAATTATTACTCCTTGTGTGATACAATATGTGACAAATAAAAACCAACGTAATGAAAAGCAAAAACAAACATAAGTTTAGCATTTATATGTTTAAAGGTTTCATAGAAAAGCTTCTTTAATCTTCAAAGGGAAAAAAAAGAAGAGAGTGGGAAAGAAAAATAGCTGTAATATGTATGTAGAACTTAGCACATTACCCTTAAACATTAATAACACACTGATAATTACTCCTCATATTAGCCATATTGCTCTTAACTTTTGCTTTCATTAAATTTGTATTGAAATAGAGGTTCCTTTTATAAAACCTTGAAACAAACGATAAACATTTTATGCTGCTTATGCTTTTCTTTGATTTTTACACATTTTTATCTTAATATAAGTTATTTTCAATACAACTTATTAGTTTTTTAAATACTGTGGGAGGAATTTTGAAATGTCGCCTTCTTTTGATGCTGCAGTGTTTATACAAATCTACATTTTTTGACCGATTTGCATGAAACTTAATTTAAGGGCTGTGCATATATAAAATTATCATTTTAATGAGAAGGGGGGGGGGACCTGACGTTTGATTGTCATAAGATATTTTTGGGGAAAGTTTTTTTTTTTTTTTTTTTTTTTATCCAAACGATATTTTTTGTTTTAGTGTTTTAATTTTTTCTTTACATCAAAACAGTCTTATACCTTTTTAAATAGTAAGTGCCCCTTTTAGATGTTAATTGATATACAGTTGTTTAAATGTAAAAACATATATTATTCAAATGCAAACATATAAAAATAAAAAGGGTTTTTAAACATTGATGATGATTTCATTAAGGTGTGTGTGTGTGGGGGGGGGGGGGGGTGTCGAGGAATGATAATGTATGATATTGTAAGTGATGGGTTGGGGACTAAAATTACCTAAATGTTGATAACATTATATATGTACAACACCATACAATAGTTTTAGAATGGGAGTAAAATTATTGCAAATTTAAAACAATTATCAGATTTCTCAGCCCTATTTCCAACCATCTGCTATAGTTTATAATTTTAAAAAAAATGTTATTTAATTTTCTAATGCAACTTTTTCTTTCATATTGCCACAAAAAAAAAAAAAAAAAAAAAAAAAAAAAAAAAAAAAAAAAATGAGTATGAGCATTATCTTTATAAATCAATTAAAAATCACTCACTGTATTTTCACATGCAAAAATGGCATCATTTTTCACATATAAATTTTTAAGCCTTTACTATAAGTGTTACCATAGTACCTTTATTTAAATGTAACATCACGACTAAAAGTATATAGAAAATGGCGTCATTTTCATGTAATCATTGTAGATTTAATTTTCACAAGCGATAATGTAAGTTTCCATTTAAAAATATTGTTTTATCATCAGGTGAGGACAATAATTTCTCTTCTGAAATTAATGTCCATTATCTACAAAGTAAAAGCTTTATTTTCAAACTGTCCAAAAGTAAAATTTCACGAAATGTTACATTTAGTTCCTTTTTTTTCCAGTTACATGTGCCAAAGAAATTCTGTATTCTCCCTTATAAAACAGCGGGAATTTACTATTATTGTGTCAAAGTAATTAATTTTTTCCTCATTGTCGTTTTAAAGATTTATTGCTCAGAAGGTAGTGTCACAGATGACAATAATATAAATGAGACAGGCAGTTAACTGTTGCACCAGAGAGTGGTGTTGCCATAGCAACATCATATGCTCTGCTGCAATGTGAAATGAGTGGTAACCTGATTAGTGATTACTGGTGATGTCTTCGATTAGGTTTTCCATCAGTGTTGGTATTCATTTCGCATTGTAGCAACATTAAAGCCAAACCATACATATAACAATTAAGAAAACAAAAGTAAGCTCCTACTGCCATTTTTAAAATGAAGAATTGAAGCAGTTATCTCTAGTCAGTGGTCGTCCCTGCCCTCCTGGACCCTGTTTAAAGTAATTTTTGAACACTTAAATCAAAAAGAAAAATCGTCCTTACCCTCCTGGACCCCTGTTTAAGGTAATTTCTGAACACTTAAGGGACAGTTTCCCTTTTCAACAATTTTCTTTATTTTAAATTTTAAGTATAATTCAAATGGTGAACTCACTGAATTTCAATGTTCAACTAAAAGTACATTTTGAAAAAAAGAAATTAATTGTGTATTTAATTAAAAATTTTTAAAAGGTTTATAAAAATTTGAATTTTTTTTTTTTAAATCTTTACTACTTTAAAAAAAAATTGATATTTTTGCCCAATTTTAGATTTTTAAATGTGTACTACACAAACTTGCACATGGATTTTTAGACATATCTAATATTACATTTATTATGATTTTTTTACTGATATATATATATATATAGTGCAAAACGATTAAATCTAACACATCTTCATATACTTTCATTTTTTTTTTTTAAATAACGAAAAACCTAAAGGCTAATTCCATGCGCAGATTTATCACATATATAATAAAGAACATGCACAAAAAAGATTAAAATCTCTATCTCAAATACAGAAAAAGCCTTAAAACATAAAAGTGAAGAAAATATGAAAATGGAGAAAAAGTCATTTAAAGTTTTAATTTGTGTGGGTAATTGCGCTGAGTGTTTTAACAAAATTTACAATACCTCGCGATATATTTACGGTATGGATAAAAATGAGTTGTAAGAATATTCACAATTAAACAGGCTTTCATTTAATATTAAAGAAGAAAAATCAATTTTTTGACCAATTTTAAGGTAAACTGCCCCCTTAAATCAAAAGGAAAAATAAATGTAAATTTTATTTTGTGGAAAGGAGGGATCGTACCCCTTCCCCAGACAAAAAAAGAAAAAAAAAAAAAAATAGATTCATTTTCTCTCTGTGTTTCATTATTTTAAACTGTTTGAAAAGAATAAATTTTGTTTTTTCAGTCAGAGAAAAAGAAAATTAGGGGGCAATTGCATTTTCTTGCTTCCCTTGTGGGCAATGAGCTTAGAAAAACGCGTAATTTTTATTAATTTACACGTAATTGATGTCTGCAAAAGAAATTACGACGCAAACAATTCTGACACGTTCATTTCGATACGAATACGAACGTAAACAAACAAAGACGACTCTCCCTGCCTTCCCCCAACCTGCAAATATACGCATGCGCAAGCCAAGTTCTTATGCCGTAGTGTAAACGCAATTTTTTCGATTCTTGGACCTGAAAGACCTGACAGGCCACATAGTGTAAACGCAGCATAAAGGAGGCGACATAAATGACGTCACTTGAAGCTGTTCCTACCCCCATGCTTTCGCCATACTTGACCGCGATGAGCTGCGCTGTGAACCAGTTCTTTTCGCTGCGCAAATCAACTACGGAAAAGTCGAATATGGCGGACGCTGGAGAGGGGGGAAAGAACCCGTCTTTTAGCTTCCACACTCTCCACGGGGATAGATTTATATGTCGTCTCCTTTTAATATTTATAGCTCCATGGACATATCATTAGAAAGCCCTTTGACTATACTCTTTCATATTATGTACTTACCATTTCCCTTATACCACTTTCCCCCGGTGGGGGCACATTTCTGTATTAAAAAAAAATGAAAATGTTCGTTTCTACGAAATCTTAAACCTTGAAAGTTCTTCACCGATTTCTTTGAAATTCACCGATTGCATTGCATTTGAATGCGTGTGTGTTTTTATATTACTATTATGAACCTCGCATCCCCCACTCCCAATTTCATCCCCGGGGCACTTTTTTAATATTTTTCGACACACATTATGTGGTATATCATTCAGAAGCCCTTTGATCACTCTTTCATATTATGCATCTCCCCTCACTATACCCTCCGGAGGGACACATTACTGAAATATTTTGTCAGTATTATTTATGATATTTGTTTTTTCTTTTTTTTTTCGTGTTTTTTTTCTTTTTAGCTCACAGACTATTAAAGCCTGAGAGCTAATGTGCTTGCAGGTTTTGTCTGTACGTATGTATATAACGCGATAGCTCTTGATAGAAATATCCTATTTGTTTAAATTTTGAAAAGAGTTTAATTCTGATAAGGCGCTTCCCTGATTAGATTTGTGAGTTCATTGGTTAAGTATAAAAGAGGAACGGGGGGGTTAATCTTCCCTCAATTTAGATAAATGGGTTTTTCATGCAGAACTTTCCGATTTGCTTCAAATTTTGTAAATATGTTCATTCTGATAAGGCGCTTCCCTGATTAGTTTTAGGAGTTCATTGGTTAAGCATAAAAGGGGCAGCGGGGGGCTAACCTCTCCTTCATTTAGATAAATGGGTTTTTCATGCGGTATTATCTGATATCCTTCAAATTTTGTAAAAAGATTCATTCTGATAAAGTGTTTGCCTGATTAGTTTTGGTGTTTTATTGGTTGTGCTAAGGGGAACGGGGAGCTAATCCCTCCCCTTAATTTGGATAACTTAATTTTTCATGTAGAATTATTCGATTTGCTTCAAATTTTGTGAATAACTTCTATCTGATAAGGCGTTTCCCTGATTTGTTTTGGGAGTTCATTGATTAAGTATAAAAGGGCGAACGGAGGCTAATCCCTCTTAACTTAGATAAATGGGTTTTTCATGCAGCATTATCCGATTTGCTTCAAATTTGGTATACCGGTTTAGTCTGATAAAGCGTTTCCCTGATTAGATTTGGAGGTTCATTGGTTAAGTATAAAGGGAAACGGGGTGTAATCCCCCTTAATTTATTTTTAAATGGGCATTATTCTTTGAAATAAGAGTATAATATACAATTAGTGTGAATAGCCTGTGAGCTCAATGCCATAAATTTAACTCGGTACATATCTTTTTAATTCACTAGATCTGACAGGGATGAAATCGCACGTATTGCAATTGACAATCGGACTGCCAATTATGATGTTGCGAAATATTCACAAGCCAAATCTTTGCAACGGCTCGGAGCTTGCAGTAAAAAATAATGAGCAACTTCGTAGAAGCAACAATCTTGACAGGACCTTTCAAAGATGAATATGTCATCATTCTTCACATTCCTTTGATTCCAATGGATACGCAATTTCAATTTAAGAGATTGCAATTACCTATTTGATTGGCGTTTGTAATCTCCATCGACAAAGCTTAGGGTCAAGTTTTAAAATTCTGCGGTTTAGATCTAGATATGAATTGCTTCTCACACGGGCAATTATATGTTTCGTGTTAGAATCGGCAAATCAGACAATCTCTATATTTGCACAAACAATGTAACAACAAAAAATATTGTATACTCACAAGTATTGTGAAATTAAACATGTTAGAAATGTGCACTTTCTCTTTTCTTTCTTTTCCATTTAGGCAGACTGAGGCACAGCAACGCGTGACCGGGTACAGCTAGTTATAATTGTAAAAGACTAAAGATCCACATATGTGGCCAAGGGCGTGAAGAGGTTAACTATCTTTCAGTGTTCAATTAATCTGTCCCTACTGATCACAAGCGTGTTCAGTTGCATGTAATATTTGCAGAAACAATCGTTTAAAAAGAGCATTAGAGATTCGTTAATTTATTTCTAATAAACTAATTTAGAGATGTGTAAAGCAAGATACGAATTTCAATATAAAACTAGCATATTACGGCCATCACAAAATTTTCTTCTTTATGAATCAAATCTTTCGATTACAATTAAATGACAATCTGATTCTTTATCGAGATATAGCTAACTCGGAAATTATGAATAACAGAGAATTGCGGTGAGACTTACTAGGAGATATACACTCGAACCTAATAAGCATCTATTTATTCAATGTCTAACATAATATAAAATCTGATGAAATTTAATGATTTAGTTCTTCAGAATAGCTATAGCAGAAATCGTGAAAAATGCACCATAACAGTGGCACCTGTTGGTCTATTTATACCAAAATCTAATCATCGTCTGTTAATGCTAAGAACTAACAGAATATGAAATCCGTACATTAACTTTTGAGATGCAGATTATTCCAAGAATTGTGAAAAATGTAGCATAGCAGGGTCATCTGTGGGCGACTTATTCCAAAAATTAATAAGCAGCAATTTATGTCAAGGTCTCACTGAATGTGGAGTTTCATTAAATTTCATGAGTAAGATCTTGAGAAGGAGCACCCACGAAATTTGTGTCGCATACAGACAGACTGGTGGATATTTTCTAAAAACAGTCAAATCGTGTTAAGGACCATCTGAAACGTATAAAACCACCGAAAACGGACTCTTATACATTTACGAATCCAATACTTTCATCTTGTAAAAGATGGAAGTAACAACGATTGTTGGATTAAATAAAATTTATCTGTAAAGAGAAAATGTTTTTCAGCCGAAGGCACAACCAATCCACTAGTTAAGGTGCAGACCACAAAATGATGAACTCGAAACAGAATACCCTGATTTCATTACTATGCTGGTCAGAGGAAAGTGGCTGCGCAAGTCTATCCATCTAGGAGATAGTTTCGATGTATTTTCCCTTAGAAAATTTTCTTAAAAGGATTCCTTAATTTAGCAATGATTAAAATAATAGAAACAAGTCGGAAATTGTATGTCAAACGTGGCAAATGAGGTTCGTTCGTACTATAACTGGTATTAAAAACATTCAGTTCTTGGTGCAATAGCTGTTGCACTTCTATGCAAAAATGCATGAATACAAAATTTATTTTGATTATCTATATTAAATTCAGTAATACGAAAATAGTAGGACTCCATCTTAAACAAGACGTAATCATCATGGCAACCTAGAATCATTACCTAACGTGGGATATCATTGAATTAATTTCGTATGATAGAATTTAATAGAAGGAAGAAGACTTTTAGTATTATATTTTTAAGTTTTGATTCCATTTCCATAAAATTTGAAATAACTCGACAAACGTCTGCAGCGATTACATATATTAAACTCCAAACCATTTGGTCGGGTAGTTTTTGCGTTGTTATATGCAGACAGACCGATGGACAGACAGGTGGGCGGACCAGAGGATGACTACAGGTGCTACGTATTTATATAATTACGAACGCACTTAAAAACTGTGTGATGTATAATAATATCCCTTTCAATTTTATAAGAAGCAGGCAATTAACCCCGAAGTATTCGGGTTCCAGGTGACCGATATATTGCACCGTGCGCTGAACATAGATGAAAATCGTTCTTAAGCCTGTTAGTCTCTGAGTTTTAAAAATCCTGTGGCAAACGTTGAACCTATGGGCGTAGAATGTATGGGTATATTTAAAATATATCAGCAAGAAATTAATAAATTTAACCTTTTTTCTGTGTACTATGCTATGTCTATTTTTTCCTTCAATCTTTACAAGAAGAAAGTATATGATTAGCGAAAAATCGGCCGGTTTTCAATGGATTTATACGTTTTAGGAGGTCCTGAACTCGATTTGACTGTTTTTAGAAAAGTGTCTGTGAGTCTGACTGTTTGTATGTCTGCCTGCCTGTATGTGATGAAAAATTTGTGGGAGCCCTATCTCAAGAAGTAATGCACAGAATTTAATAAAACTTTACCCGTAATGCATGGTGACGTCACGGCGACGTCGTTGTGAAGTCACACTGTGATTTTGTGACCGTCGATGTGACGTCACGTGACGTCGATGTGACGTCATAGTGACTAGAATGCGAGGTCGTTATGGCCGTTTTAGAGGTCGTTTGTGACGTCACATTGTGACCACTCTGTGAAGTCACGGTGTGACAAATTTGTGAAAAGTGTGTCATTTGTGACTATTTTGGCATTAACTTTGTGACGAACCTGTGACGAAAGCGACAATGCTTTGAAGTCACACTGTGACCAATTTGTGAAATATGTGTCATTTGTGACGAACTTGTCATAAACACTGTGATTTCCAATGAAAATCAAATTTCAAATTAATTGCTTAAAAGACGCAAATAGTGAAAAAGATTCCATGCTGGGACTCGAACCCGGGCCATTAGTACAGCGCACTGACATTCTACCGACTAAATCACATGGAACGATATCCAGGCTGGAAAATTTCTCACTATTACATGATGGCGAGGCTACAAACTCAGCACAAGATGGAATATTTAGCGTGAGCCACCAACATGGTGCAAACACGAAACTTAATTAAATCCAGCATCGATTGAAATTATATTAATACTTGGAAATTTTTCCAGAGAGAACCATTCGCCTTGCATACAATATTTCAAATGAAAATCAAATTTCAAATTAATTGCTTAAAAGGCAATTTTAATTTGAAATGTTGTATGCAAGGCGAATGTTTCTCCCTGGAAAAAATTACAATTATTAATATAGTTTCAATCGAAGCTGGATTTCATAAAGTTTCGTGTTTACCCCATGTCGGTGGCTCACGATAAATATTCCATCTTGTGCTGCGTTTGTAGCCTTGCCAACCTGTAATAGTGAGAAATTTTACAGATTGGGCGTCGTTCCATGTGGTTTAGTCGGTAGAATGTCAGTGTGCTATACTGATGGCCCGGGTTCGAGTCCTGGCATGGAATCTTTTTCACTATGTTGGCCTTTGCGCCTTTTAAGCAATTAATTTGTTATTTGATTTTCATTTGAAATATTGTATATAAGGCGAAGGAGTCTCTCTGGAAAAATTTCTAAGTATTAATACAGCGATGAATTTTGAAATAACCTTTTGCTGTAAATATAAAATCTTATCTTTTTACCGTACTTTTTAGGAAAATATCGCTATTTTGGAGTCCTATTCTTCTAAAACATTTTAAATTTTTCCACTTAAAAAACAATGCTTATCAACTGACATATTTTTTTATTCAGTTCTATGATTGATATTAAGTTCTATGCTTGATATTGAGTTCAAGCTTGATATTTAAAATGTGTAAATGTATTAATTTGTTGTGATTTGTCATTGCTTTATTAAATACGAACATGGAGACTAACGGTTATTAATACAACTATTATTTATAGAGCGGCATGATAAGCGATACTTATTTAAATTTTTTATTCCCGTGTATATTGTATTTTGTGAATATGAGCTAAATAGATTTGGTATGTTTTATAGGAAAAGACTGATCTGTGAAATAGAAAAAAAAACGAGTAAGAAAAATCATGCGTTAATCATAGATTATAAAATACTTTCCAACACTTTCTGAATGCTTTAACAAGACATCGTAATTTAGGGAAATGACGTAAATAAGATAACTAAGTAAACATTTTAGAAAATTCATAAAACATTTGAAAAATTGATTTCAGCAGTTACCGCCCATAGTCAAATATGTTTTCTAATTCTTTTGAACAGCCCTGTATTTGATCTGTAGGTTGATACACTGAGAAAAATGAAGTACTCAAAAATAAGTAAACCGACGTACTCATATCGAATTGAATATTTTTGGATCAAAAATGAACCCATGCTTTCTCTATTTTGAAACATCACATGTTATCAAACCCAAACAAACGAATAGTTTTGTACCCTGTAATGGTTCATTTCATTTATGGCGGCATAAATGATGTTTATTAATGTAAATATTAAATTATGCACAGCATTTTAAAAATAATTTAAAAGTGCTTGGAAATAATGCTCTTGTCATAAAAATATTCGATTTGAGTATCTTGTTAAGAATTTTGCTATTTTTCGTAATAAATAATCAATTAAACATTTCTTGTTAAGAACTTTGAACGGGAAATAAATGTCAGTACATTTTTACTTTAAATTTTAGGTTTTTCGTTTTTTTTTTTTTTTTTTGGGGGGGGGGGGGGCAGTACATAACGATTCATATTTGATCACAACCAATGAATAAAAAATGAGTACATGTTTCTCAACTTTGAGTACATTTGGATCGGAGCTATTTTGAGTATGTGACGTATTTAAAATTGAGTACTTTTTACTCAATTTTGACTTCCCATTTTTTTAAGTGTATATATACTATATAATGGGAAAATCTAGTTTAGCAAGAAAACACCTAACAGGTTGAAATCCTTTTTCAGCAATTTATACTAATGTATAGAAACATACTTGAATACTTTTGTACAACCCTGTAGTTTACCTAGAATCTTTATTACACGCCACTATTTAGTAAAAATTTAATTCAAACTAAGAGACTCTTAAAACTGCTGAAATCACATTTCCAGAAATTATAATTTATAGACGGCCATGTATCCAATTCTTTACGTGACCCTGTATATCATTTTATCTATATTCTACAAACATTTCTTGGTAAATTAAATGCAGTTCAGCAAAAAAAAGCATAACTCATTTAAAAACCACCTTTAAGCAATTTGCGCTCATACCCAGTAATCCTTACGAATACTTTTGTGTAGCCATGTATAGGAATTATAGCATTTATATACACCATATACTATGCATAAATATAGTGAATCATAAAAGCGCATATCATAATTAAAAATACATTTCCAGCAATCATCGCTAATGAACAGTACTTCGGATACAATATAGTATCTGAAATATTTTGTGTGTCCCTGTAAATGCTATACACGTATTATTCTTATTATACATGAAATAATGTATAGTATGTAAACGACTTATCAATTTCATTATATATGAAATAGATTAACATAATTAAAGTATGCCGCAAACAATTCCCTCCACCCATATATATCATTATGTATTTGAATACCTTTTTTAGCCCTGTAAATGAACAATAACTATTCTTTGCATCGCATAGTCAACAGAATGCATATTTTAGTGCACTTCATAAATACATATCAATTTTATTCTGTTTGAAAGCGTGCGTAAAATCATAAAAAATCATTTGAAACGATTTTTTCCCGTAGGCTGTAATGTAATGGAAAACTTTTGGCTGTCCCTGTAAATGAACAAAGCATGCTACAAACTTCATTACAAATAGGTACCGTGCTATGGTAAACGTCAATAACATCCAAAAATTTCAGGGCAATCCGAGCATATTTTCGAGAGTTAGAGTGCGGACAGACTACTAGACGGACAGACGGAGAGACAAACCTAAGTCATAAGCACTTTTCAACTTGTGTCCTATATTATGTATCCTGTATTATGTGAACTTTTAAAAAATATATACTAAAGCAGTTTAATCCATAACTTCCCATCAGGCATGAAAAACACTTTGTTTCAATGCTTAAATATCATATTTTACTTTTTAGTGCCAATAATTACGCGTATCATAAACGTAGAAAATGAATTTACAATAGAAGAAAATTTAATAACCGATTCAGAATGTCTATAATTAAATGTTTGATTAAAATCACAAACAGAACAAATGCTTTCATACAATTTAAAAAAATAAATATACCAATTTGAAAAACACTAAAAATAATAATTAGTATTTATAATTGTACTATTAAACAAAAGCAAACTCAATAGATAAATTAAATGCATTATTAGATTTAACAATATCTCAAAAATATTTCCATATGGTATAAGGAATTCCTATTATTTTATAATTTCGGCAAATGTTAAAAATCTGAAAACATTGGTTTGAAGATTTAGGATTTTGAAAGATAATTTAAAATATTATTAGCACTAAAAGAAAATTATTTCAAATATTTCAGTACTGTAATATGTAAAAATACATTTTCCCAGTATAATGTTAATTTCTAATCTGAAACAGTTTCGTAATCTCATGATAATCGAACATCATATTTAACCCCAAAATAATAATAACTATAAGTGTTAGTAATCAAAAAATAGTAAGAAGCCGACAAAATAATTCCAAATCATTGTCGTTCCATATATTTTCAATCTCAAGTAAGAGTAAATTAATGTTTATATTAATTCCAGTATGAATGTAGGCATGCACATTCTCTGCGCAGTTTTTTTTTTTTTTTTTCAAGCGATGGCAGATTAAGATATTTTTCTTTACAGTTATCGAATTTGAAAATATCGCTTAGACAGTTAAAGATCAGTCTCTTACAAATATAACATAAAACTATTTAACTCATATGTACAAATCAGGAATAAAATATTTAAATCAAATAAAACTTACATATACGTTCTATTAATATCCGTGTATCCTAAAATGGTCATTTCCTTATCTTAAAGTGTTGTAGACGTGGTGAAGGTGATTTCTAAAAACAGTGAACTATTTATTTCCCGCGTCTTCTCATGTTTAATTTTTTGTGGGCAGACGATTTTCAAGCAGATGGTCTGGTACAGATTATTTGTTTTTCCATGCAAGAGATATGAAACTTGAATGCGCAGTAATTTTCAGAAAGTATGGTTAATTAAAATTTTGTATTTGAAGAAATGTCCAATGTATTTAACCTTTTCTTTTTATCCGTACCAAATAATCAAGTTAAAATGTATTGTAAAGTTCCTTTTTTCTAAATAATTATAATAATAATATTCATAATTAGAGTTTATTAGATATACCATTGTTTAAATTTTCAAAAGGTGTAAAAATAAATTTAATGGTAATAACCAGCCCCCCCCCCCCCCCCTTTTCTTTTTCTTTCTTTTTTTTTTTTTTTTTTTTTTTTTTTTTTTTTTTTTAAGTAAAGTTTGTCTTGCACAAATTTTGTATATTTCTTTTATTTTCGGAAAATGCTAATTTTATTTTAAAAGTCTGAAAGAAGTAGAATTTATGACTTGAATACAAATTATAAAAATATTCTAAAGCAAGAAATGCGTAGATGACTAAACTCTGAAGACTCTTTCTACGTGCTCATTAAAAGGTGCAGATTTAACTGTAATAGAAATTTTTTATTTTGAAACCACAGAAGTGTTTCGAATAATCCTGGTCGGTAAAAAAATAAATAAATAAATAAATTTCCTCCCAGCAAACTAAATATGTAAAGTGTATAAATTTAATATTCCTAATTCTAAATATATTATCCAAATGCTAGATAAAATTGAAATCATGAAAAAGTATACATTCACTATCTTAGATATCAAATTGATAAAATATAGCCTGAAAATTTAGTTTATTAATGCTTGTATCGTGCACTTTATTTATTATGCCCCCCCCCCCCCCTTCCCTTTAGTGACAGAATTTACTATTTGCTATCCACTAATATAGTTTATTCCTTATGCCATGTAACTCGTGACTGTTTAAAATATTTCTCTTCATTTTCAAAGATTTTTGAAGTTTATATTTTTGTCACACTGTGACTTACAATATGGTGGTTTTTTTGTCACATATGTGACGTGACGTACGTTACATAGCAGTGACATAACAGTGACCTCACAATTTTTTTTAATTGCCAGAAAAACATAATTTTACAGTAAATAACATGTTTTGAAGAATTTTCGTAATTTTTTAAAGTTTTCTAAGAAGTTCACATCTCAGTCACAATGTGACATCACTGAGTGGTGGCATTTTGGTCACAGATGTGACGTGACCACAGTGACTTACAGTGACGTCACAACGACGTCACCGTGACCATGCATGCTATGAGGGTAGATTCAGTCAGACCTTGATAGAAATTGGCGCTGATTAGTTTTTGGTGTAAATCATCCAGAAGGTGGCGATGCTATGTTATATTTTCCCCTATTTCTGCAGTAGCTCTATCTAAAGAGCTAATGCGCGGATTTTCATCAACTTCCAGGTTCAGTTTAGACACTGACATAAGTTGTTCATGGTAGGTTTTGGTGCAAATCTCGCAACATTTGACGCTGCTTTGCTGTATTTTTCACGATTTCCGCAATAGCTCTATCTCAAAAACTAAAGCGCAGATTTTCATAAAATTTCAGATTCTGTTAAACGTTGACATAAGTTGACTCTGAATAGGTTTTGGAGATAATCTCCTAACAGGTGGCACTTCTATGCTTCATTTTTCAGGATTTACGCGATTTTAGCGTTATCCATATCTCGAAAAGTAATTCACAAAATTTTGTAAGACTTCATATTTTGTTTGACTTTTTCATAAGATAATGCTGATTAGGTTTTTGTGCGAATCATACAAGAGGTCAATCATGCTGTGCTGCATTTTTAACGATTTTCGCGATAGCTATCTTTCAAAAACTGATGAACAGAATTTAATCAAACTTCATATTCTGTTACATTTTCGCATAAATAGATCCTTATTAGACTTGGGTGTATACTGCCCAATAGGTGTCGCTTTTATGCTCTTTGGCTTGAGAATTTTGAATCTAAGAGGGTGGGTACAGTTGAAATTCAATGATTTGTTAGAAAAATGCTAAATAAATGCGCACAATTCCATGAACCTATATCTTTAGAATCCTCATGATGGACAAAGATCGTCATTTAATTTTGGAACTGTGATAGCGAATTATGAAGTATTAACAAGCATGATATAGAAGAAAGTTTTAGGATTGGCACATCTGACTAGGTCTTAGTTGTCAAAATATTTCTAAATATATATTTTATTTTATGTGAAGTGGTAAAACCTCACTCACAATTCCAACTATTAGCACATAAATTATTAAATTAAGCATAGATTTTAGAAATACTTTGAGAACTAAGAAAAGGACAATCAAAAATCATACTTACGTCATATATTATGAAACACTTTCTAACACATTCAAAATACTTTAAGGGGGTCCGGAACACATTTTAACATAATTTTTATTTATTGAGTTAAAATTCTGAATTTTTTTGTGATGGTTAACCTTATCATTTGTAAACAAACTCATATGATAAAACTTTTCATAATTTTTTAAAAAAATTTAAAATTAAAAATTTATTAAAAAAGTGGGGTAATTTAAAATTGTTATAACTCGAAATATTATTTATAGAATTTCAACTTTTTCCCTTTAAATAAACAGAAATATATAAGTTTTAATTTTGATTCAGCATTTTTATAAATATTAATTTATATAAAAAAATATTTAACAAAAAAAAATAGTAAAAAATGATGCAACTTTAAAAAAAAAATCATATTTTCAAAAGTAAATATTTTTTCAAATATGCTGAATCAAAATTAAAGTAAAACAATTGAAAAAGATATGTTCTAAGTTTGAACCCTTTATCTTTAACGGTTCTCGAGTTATAAGAGTTTAAATACGAGAAATGGTGAAAAAAAACCTACCATGAAGAAAAACGCATTTTTACAAGAAGTCGTTTCCATGCCAGCCATTGCTTGAAAGCTAAATTTTGAAAACAAACCAAAATAAAAAATTAATATATTTTGTTCTAATTCAGATAGAAACATGATTTAAATGTCATTTTAAGCAGGAAAAAAGAGAGAAATTTTTAATGAAGTAAAATATTTTTGCAAAATTTGACGATTTTTGTGTCTCGAACCCCCTTAATCGAACTTCATATTCTGTTACATTTTCGCATAAATATATCCTTATTAGACTTGGGTTTATACTGCCCAATAGGTGTCGCTTTTATGCTCTTTGACATGTGAATTTTGATTGCTGACATCTAAGAGGGTGGGTGTTGTAATCCACTGATTTGTTTGAAAAATGCTAAATAAATGCACATAATTCAATGAACCTATACCTTTAGAATCCTCATGATGGGCATAGATTGTCATTTTATTTTGGCACTGTGATAGCGAAGTATTAACAAGTAGGATATAGAAGAAAGTTTTGGGATTGGCACATCTGACTAGTTCTTAGTTGTCAGAATATTTCTAAATATAGGGTAAAAGCACCAATAGTCGGCCACTTAAGCGCTTTCTTTTAGTATATAGCTCAAAGCGGAATTTTAAAAAGCAATACAGCATTTTTAACAGTGACACATGTTAATATATACTTTTATTTTACTGCTTCAGCAATTGTTTTTTAAAAAAACTGATTATAGTTTTTATTTATATAAAGTTAAACTTAAAAGTAGTAAAGTCGCTAGTAGTCGGCCACTCAATTCTAGTATTCGGCCATCACTGGACCAGTTGTCGGCCAATTAAATGATTTGTTATTGTAATTAACTTAAAGTATAATTTTTATAAACAGAACAATATTTTAACAATAAAATGTGTTATTTCATACTTTTCTTATAATGTTTCAGTAATAATTTAAAATATTATAATAGTATTTAACACTTTCCAACACAGTTTAAAAGTGTTTGTGAATTTGGATTGTCTCCATCTGTCCGAGCTCTAACACTCGTAAATATACTTGAATCTCCCTGAATTTTTTGTATGTTATTGAAATTAACAATAGCACGATCGCTATTGAAAATAAAGTGTGTAGAATTTATAGTTCATCTACTGGGACAGTCAAAAGTATTGCGATACATTACGCTCAATGCGAAAAAATTGCTTCCAGTTTATTTGAATGATGTCATTTCAAACATAATGAAATTGATATGCATTTATGAAGGGCACTAAACTATGCATTCTGGGAAATATGGGGTCCAAAGTACTTATTATTCATTTATAGGGCACGCAAAAAAAAATTCCTTTACATAATAGTGTCAGGAGAAAAACGGTTTGCAGCGTATTTTAGTTCTGATACACTATTTCAAAAATAATGAAACTGTTATACATTACTGAGGCTTACTACAATATACTTATTGTATAACATGATATGCATAGCATTCATCGTTCATTTACAGGGACACACATAAAATTCGGATACAACGCTGTATCTTTCTATTAGCGATAATTGCTGGAAGTGTGATTATGTTTACGACATGCGTTTTTAAGTTTAATTAAATTATTGCTTAGTATGAGGTCTTTACAACTGATATCGGTCATATACAAGGCTACACAAAAGAGTTTGTAAACTTTGCGGAGTATCAGCGTGAATGGTTTAAAGGATGCTTTTAATTAAGTTATGCTCTTTCAAGCTGAGCTATATTTAGTATACTAAGAGATGTTTGTATAATATAAATAAAATCATATACAGGACCACGCAAAGAACTGAATACATGACCTCCCAGGGATAATAATGTGTGGAAGTGTTATTTCAGTAGATTTAACCACGTTTTAGCCTGAAATAAATTTTAACTTAATATGTGCGGCATATAAAAATCTGTTGGTAATATACAGGGCTGTACAAAATAATTCAAGTATGTTTCCGTATAGCGGTAGAGATTGCTGAAGGTGAATTTTCAATCTGTTATGAATTTATTACTATACTAAATTTTATCATACTATGTACAGAATAATATACAATTTTTTAAATTAAATACAGGACTGCACAAAATTATTGGATTACTTTTCCGGTTATGGACCGTTATCTGGTTTTCAAAAGTATTATGCCCTTTTTAAATGTTTACTTTTTTTACAGTATTAAGCAGCTAAATTTCGTTAAAGAATTCTGAAAGTCATGGGAAGTGCTTTTGCAATCTATTCTTGATGCATGATTTTTCATTCTTGTTTCTTATGGAAAGTAAAGTTAAAAGTACCATATTGTCTAGTAGTCGGCCTTTCAAATTTTGTGTTTAGCCGTCGTAGACTAGGCGGCGGGCAGCGAAGAAATTATTACGTCATCTTGTTTCAAAATGAAATTATGATGTAGGGCAATATTATTAACATAACATAAATGACTGATCTGTAGATGCACATTTTGGTGTGACATTAACAGCAGGGAGCACCAAATCATCATTTTAGCGTTACTATCATGTCATCGAGTTTCGGAACGAAATTTTAATATGTTGCATATCTCGACAAGTACAATGCAAATATTTCAGTTTGTCTTGGGATTTTGTGGTTAGATATGAGCGCAATGCAGTGTTAATTCTACATTTTGGCTGTACTATCTCGACATCGAATTTCGAAATAAAATTTTAACTTGTCTCTTTCGATTAATATGATTTAAGTATTTCAGTCTGTTCGTGGTATCTGAATACTATACAAACATAAAGGGTCGTCAACTCACTATTTTGGCGGTACTATTTCGCTTTCAATTTTGAGCCTGAAATGTTAATGATTAAAGTTACATATTAGTATAATACAAATGCTTCGGTCTGTTTCGTGATAACGCGATTAGATATGAGCCAATTCTTCTTTTAGTTGTACTATCGCATCATCGAATTTTGGAATGAAATTTTAATATGCTGCATATTTAGATTAGTATAGTAAAAATATTACTATTTGCTTCGTGATATCTTGGTACGATACGATCAGAATAGGACGTCAATTCGTTATTCTGGCGATACTAAGAGATCGAGTTTCGATGTGAAATTTTAACATGTCATAGAGATTGATTATTGTATCGATTATTGATGTTCTGCGTAATGCATATTTTAAAGTGCCAGTTCCTTTGAAAATGAACAATGTTAGCTTCATTTTTTTAAATTTAAGTTCTATAGAGGCAGAAAATGAGACTTAAAAACCAATAGTTAGTCTCTAGTTAATATTATTAATGACTATTGAGTTAATCAACCAGATAATAAGTTTTATTTTATATTATTGAAAATCTATCACAATCCGTGGCTTTATGGTTATTGAAAAATGGCAAATGATATTTGTGTGCTTACTAACATTAGGGAGAAATTATATCTGTGTGCCTATTAAAATTAGGAAGAAGTTATATTTCCGCAGAAAGTTTAAATATTAGTAATTAAAACGCAATTTGTCAGTTTGTTAAAATTTCATCCTAATAACCCGTTAGATTATTGTGAGAAACATTTCACCCCTTTAAATTTCGAATATCTTATAACCTACTTTGTGAGAGCATTTATGTCTTAAAATTAAAACCCATGTAAAATTTCATGTTTCTAGCAATAGTCCTACCTCGCAATTCCCAAATAAATCATCGTTTTAAGTATGCTTTCCGCACATTTCACACTTTAAAATTTCCATATTCAAAAAACCCGTTCTGTGCGAGTAAGCGACAACTATGTCAAGTTTCAATCCAATATTTAAATTACTTTTACTTCTATCCCTAACAAGTATAACATTTTTTGATTAATTTATCTTTTTAAATTTCAAATTTATCATAACTATTATGCGCAAACGTTTACGTTTTGAAAATAACTGTCATTTAATATTTCAAGTCTTTATCCTTAACATTTTGATATTAATCATAATTTTCAACGTTTTTAGAATGTGTTCTACTCATTTCAGACATTTATATTTATATTTTGTTTTAGAAACCGTTTTCAGTGGGCTCTTATCTCTTTAAAAAACACCATGTCAAGTTTCGAAGAAGATATTTTAGAACGTGTTTTGCTTCTGCAGAGACTGTCACCATCCTTGTTTTACTTTTACTTTTAAAATTGATTCGGCAGTTCCAAATATGTCCTCCTACAAAAGAAACAAATAAACGTTTCTTCTTTATAACATTAGTATATTAGAAGGCTTCATGCTGGTCAATTTTCCCAAACGAAATATATCGTGAATTTAACCTTGTAAATACAAGGTTAAATTCACAGTTTATATATTTTCCATCGCCGTCATTAAAAATTTTAAAGCGAAATGAGCCTTTGTCTGAAATGTTATTGCGAACTGAAATAAACTATACGAATACCATTGCGCTCTTATATGTTTAAATTTGTCAGATAAAATTTTCCCTATTAAGAATCGTTAAACAATCATTGAGTTGATCATTTACATTAGGATTAGTAAATAACGGTAGAACGGTAGAATACAATATACTAAAACATCTTTAAAACATTATCAAATTAACAATGAAAATCTCATCTAAATCGTCTAGCTTTTTTTTAAATGCTAATACTTCATAATAATTACTTCAATTATAAGCTACCGGAACAAAATTCTCATTTGCATTTTATATCAGGTGTCCTCGGGTATAAAAACCAGGGCGGATAATAACGCCAAGTGGTAATATTAGGCGTAGTTATGAAGGAATCCGGAAAATTTTCACTACGGATTCTGCGCTGAAAGGCTCTGACTCATCTGAATAACAAAAAACCTCTAAAAATTAATTTGTTACATTTGTAGACCTTATCGCTGGAATAAGCTCGTAAGAGTCAACGCCCGACCTAAAATTTGCTAGGTCAGTTCTGTAATGTGAAAAATATATATTTGTTAGGAAATACTCTGTTTATTACGTGAATTTGTAGTGTATTTCATGTACTTTCAAAATGTTGTGGGAGATTTTGGATGTATTCGCGAGGTAGCTTGTAGTTTAAAGTAGACTGCGCAAAATGCATACTGGGGTAATAACGCCATCCACTAGTGTTATTACCCCGGTTGATTCTTTTCCGTGGCAGAACTACATTTTTTATTTGATTTTTTGATTTCATGCACGAGACACCATTATTGCCATTGTTGAAAACTAATCAAAATAAATAGAAATTTGTACGTCCTAAATGCTGCTAATTGTTTCATGTCAGAAGAATAAAATGTCATATGATTATTACTGCATTCTGATATAGCAATTAATGGTAAGTAAAAGCAATTTGTCAATTTATAAAGCTGTAGAGTTTGTATCTTTAGAATTGGGCAATTTACATGCCATTATTCAATTTTATTTTACAGTTTTGATTGCATGGCGTTATTACCCACCAGATGGGTAATAACGCCAAAGTAGCATTGGTCAAGAAATCATGCCAGTACATTTTATGAATAGATATCTGCTAAAATAGTCTTTCTTGTGTATATAATTAATAAGTTGCTGTATCAAATCCTATATTCGTTTGGAAAAAAAAAATAAAAAATAAAACTAAGTCGTAAAAACTGGTAGAAACTTAACGTGGCGTTATTACCCCAGGACTCCTTATATATAGTGTGCATAAAATAAAATGCAAATAAAAGGCTATATAAATCTCAAATTGTGAAAATGAAATTACGAAAAAAATCAAATTATTAAAAATAAACTCAAAAAAGTGAAATGGGTTTTTAGCCAGTAGTCAACCGTGGTGGCCGTGTACTGAACATGTAAGTAAATATAATACCCAGTAGTCGGCCACTTTAAAATTAATTAAAACAAACACATTTACTTAATTTTTATACTGAAAAACATTAGTTTATTGAACTTTTTAATAGTACAGTCTTATAATTTTAACAAAAAAAAAATATAAAATAAAATTAATGCTAGTCTTTTAAAAATTTTGTCATCGGTTGATAAAAAAATAGCAAAAACGGTTATTTGAGCGCAACCATATAAAAAATGGCTGATTACTAACGCAATAAAAATATCCACAATTCTTTGCTGATGGCTTATGACGTATAAAGGATGGCTACATATAGGGGGATTGTAATATTTCATTTGAAACCAAAAATAAGCTATTCATACCGTATTTTATCTCAAAGTGGCCGACTACTGGGGCGTGGCCGACTATTGGTGTATTTACCCTATACTTTATTTTATGTGAAGTGCTAAAATCTTACTCACAGTTCCAATTTTTAGCACATAAAATATTAAAGTAAGCAAAGATTTTAGAAATATTGAGAACTAAGAAAACAACAACGAAAAATCATGCGGACGGTATAGATTATAAAACACTTTCCCACACATTCAGAATAACAAAATTTCACAGTTTACTAAGGTGAAAGATGATGTCGAAATGCACAATTTCGAAAACGCATAATGCATTTGAAAACCCAATTTCTGCTATTACCATGAGTTGTTAGGAAAATATACGACTTTTTCTGCCTCTCTGTATATGGTCTGTAGATATGTATGTATACTACATAGTATGCTAAAAGTTAATTGAGTTAAACGCATAGCACAGTTGAAAATTTTCATTCAGCAATTTCCGCCAATAAACGGATGTTGTTGAAAACTTTTGTGCAGCCCTGTATTTGATCTATATAATTTATATACACCAATTAATATTTAAAAAATAAATAAAATAACAAATGCATACAATAACTGAAAACGCACTTCCAGCAATTATCGTTCGATAGTTTCAATAGTTCAATTAGTGTTCATTTTCTTCTGTAGCTAAATTCTTTTGTGTGTCCCTGTAAATGAACGATAAACTCTATTCTCACCACGTTCAATAGTGAGAATCTTGTACACTGTAAAAAGAAAAAAAAAAAAAAAAAAAAAAAAAAAAAAAAAAGGGCCAGATTTCCTATAGGGATCGGAAAAATAGTTGCCCTTATCGTACCGGGAAAATTTCCGACCCAGCTCGGAATAAAATCTGTAAAATCGGAATAAAATCCGTAAAATTGGAATAAAATCCGTACAGTACCGTTTTAATGAATATTTCTTTTTTTTTACGGATTTCATTCCGAGCTGGATCGGAAAATTTTCCGGTACGATAGGGGCAACTATTTTTCCAATTCCTACAGGAATACTAGTCGGATTTTTTTACAGTGTACTCTTCAGTGGTAAATATCAATTTCAATGTGTTTAAAATAGTGTAATATTATTAAAATGCACCGCAAAAGATTTTTCCCCATAAATATAAATTCGTTTGTGTGCCCCTGTATATGAACCGTAAATGTTATACACATAAGTTTCAGTGCAGAACATGCCATATTAAACCCCAATAACATATATCAATTTCATGGGGATCGAAATATATTTAAGCGAGTTACTCGGGTGGACAGGCGGGCAGACATACTGAATTCATAAACACTTTTCAACTGTGTTTGAAAATGTCAAAAAGAGCCATCCGTTAAGATTACACAAGAAAAGGGAAGTTAAAAATGTTAGTTTCTTGTGGAGATATTTTAAACATGCCAATGGATTTTACTCCCATAGGTTTAACTTTAGAGAGGGGAATTCGGAAATTGACCAGCAGCCTTAATTTAAAACTCTAGTAGTATTTTTTTTTCTTAGATGGCCATACAACTACATCAAAAAGCATTTGTGGCACTTTTGTAATAGCAGGCAACAGTAATTGGTCAATGGGAAACATTTCACAATTTATGTGATACAAATTATTTCAGTTTTTAAGCACGTAGTTCCAATGCATGTCTGTTAAATTTATCTTTTATTTATTTATTTTACTTGTGAAGTTATAATTTCGTTTAATAATTTCCTTTTGCAATATTACTAGGAAACAAATAAATGCTGAATTATTTTCGTTACTTTGGATGCAAAATTCTTTAACTTCCGTAATTGGATTGCACACCAATTTAAAAACATTCATGCTTGAAAAATATTTTTAAAAACCATAAAAACCAGTAAATAGACATACAGTTTTCACACAAGTTGCTATTTAAAGTAGATTTTTTTTTATTCAATGGTGTAAGAAGTGAAATTTCCGATATGTACAAGTTAAAAAATTTTCGTTAAAGCGAAATTTATTTGCTAGTTCTTTGTCACGGTGAAAAGGACGTCAGATTTACTTAAGAAAATGTTTTTGCTTTATAATATAGGGGATACTAGGGAGGGTTGATCATAGAGGAGGCTTAACCCACCCATCAGTTTTCATATTTAAAATAATTTCAGAGTTTTATCAATAGGTGTCAACCAAAGCTACTGGAATGCTAAAACTACAGTCTTTGTTTCATACAGATAATCGAAATAGGTGTGAAAAAAATCAATTGTGAGGCGTTTTCAGCCTAAAAGTTGTGGTTTTAAGATATAATTTGTAAGCTTTTTTCAGCTAAAATATATTATAGAAATTTAAGTAAGTAGGTTTTAAGTAATGCAGAGATATCGAACTTTCATTCTAGGCATAAAGATTGTACAGTAAGTTGGGCTTGACATAACAGTGTGCTATTTTTTAGATAAGGACTATGTGGGGAGACTTGACCCAGTCAATGTGAGGGAGGGTTGACCAGATATTCAAGGCTCCTTTAATTAAGTGGTTTTGGAAATCTTTTTATTATACACTGTACATAATGAAAGGTTAATGGTTATATGTAAAAAAGAATGTAGATTTATTCTGTAAAGCTGGAGTAAAATGGGGTGATAGAAAAGTAAAATGTTTAAAGTTGATTAAAGAAAGATGTGAAAAAGTGCTATAGTATCCACTGCAAGAAAAACTTTAATGAAATATAAAGGCAAAAGTTGATAGGAACTTTTTCCATTTAAATATTGCTATAATAGGTAAATAGAAACCGTGTAAAACACTAGAAAGGACTAGAACATATGAAAGCAGTAGCCTTAAGACTTTCAGGGACAACTTTATGCTTATGAAACCATTTAATTTTCATTCCCAAACGCCACAAAGGCACCAGAATTTTCCTAAAATCTTTTTCATTTAATATGTATGTGAAATATACCCCTTTTCATATTTCTAAATAAATTTGTTCGTAAATTCCAGTGCCAGTCATTTATTTCAACATTTTAGTACTGAAAGTACTTTGCCACTGAGAGTGATACAGAAGATAATGATCAATTAACTGCACATGCGCCTGCAAAAGAACATAGCATTGATCGAAAAACTTTTGGAAGATATGTAGACGAATTTCACCAGCATAAATACAGTGAGATGAAGCCAAACTATGTGACAATTAGAGTTGTCAGGTCGAGTGTCAGAAAAATTAGGAAAAGGAGACAAAAAAAGGCGGGACAGTGGCTATAAATTCCGGGCATAATAATATATGAAACCCTATGAAAAAGGAACCTGTTTCTAGCGGAATACTGTCTTAAATGTTAAAATTTCATTTTCCGTACTGTACAATTATACCTGCTCAGACGAAATTCTGTTTAAAACAAAATTTTTCTTCTCTGACTTGCGATTGCGTCTAAACAGATTTGTTTAAGCATCATATTTACAAAAATGTTTTTTTATAATAATTAAAGCATGTAGCATAAAGTTATATAGGCTTTTTTAAACAGATTTTATTTCTCTTCACAAATATTTCAATATAAAACAAAGTGGGTCAAGCCTCCCATATAGTGGGTCAAGCCTCCCATATAGTGGGTCAAGCCTCCCATATGTGGGGAGCTTTGACCAATTATTTTCTCATGATTAAAATCAATCCTTTTTCGAATTTCTTGTATATTACACTTATGTAGCAATTTTATTTTGATAACTGATTGTATATCGAGTAAAATGTTATATAAAACTTTATTCTGCGTTCAACATTTAGAAAAGAAAAAATCATTTTGTAAAAAGTGGGTCAACACTACCTGGTCTCCCCTAGATAAGAAAAACCCCTTTATCAAAAGAAAAAATATAACTATACTTTGCAGCAAAGTTCCTATTGATGCATGTTACGGAAGTAGGTATCTGATATGTAAACAATTTATTGATTTAAATCCTATATTTCTAAAAACACATGTAGCGGAGGACAAATCTCAGAACGGAGGACAAATCAGTTTATTAAAATTTTATTACCATTGATAGGCAGTTATATCACTCATGATACAACTTTTAAAAATTTTAATCATATAATATTTCAAACAATTTCAAACACCTCCCTGCAGAGTTTCAAAAAACCAAATATCACCAAAGAAAATAAGAAACGAGAAAGAAAAATCATGCTTTAAGCATAGATTGTGGAACACTTTCCAACACATTCCGAATAATGTTACAAAACTTCACCGTTTAATAATTTGAAATATCATGATTAATTGAGCCATTTGGAAACACAGAACGCATTTGAAATCCCAATTTCCACGATTCCCATCTACAGTACGAAAATTATCAGAATTATTTGAACATCCCTGTATATGATATATAGATTTGTATCTATTAACCATATGCATGCAAAAATTTAGTTCAGTTTGGAAATAAATACCACAGTTGAAAATTCCCCTTCAGCAATTTCCACTAATAAGGAGAATGGTACGTGAATTCTTTTAACAGTCCTCTATATACGAGGTATAGAATTAATACTCAATGAGTAGCATGCAAAAAAATTGTTAAACTTAAAAGCGCATACCGAAATTGAAAACACACTTCCAGCACTTATTACTCAAAGACAGTACTATAACCGATTTCCTTTTGTGCGTCCTTGCAAATGAACGACAAATGATATGAATGTCCTATTTGATTGTAATCATCTTGTAGTGAAATTCAGTGATTTATATCCACTTCAATACTTTTGAAATAGAATAATGTCATTAAAATACTAATCTAACGATTTTTCCCCATTGACCATAATGTAATGAAATTCTTTTGAGTGCCCTTGTATCCTATTCAATACCGAACATTTCATGGTAAATATAAATAACTTATATCAATTGCATGAAAATCTGAGTATATTTACCCGAGTTACCGCGTGGTCAGACATACGAACAGACAAACCAAATTAAAAAAAACTTTTCAACTTTGTTGGAAAGTGTTAAAAAGGAACCATGAAAAAGTTCTAATTTATAATTTCGCTATTCGCACATAGATAAAGATAAAGATCCTTTCAATTTCTTATAAAAATCTGTCAACGACGGTATATATTGAATAGAAAAAATATTGATATATATATTTTTTTATTTTGTTCTATGTTACCCTTTACAATTTTTAAATTACTAAATGTTTTTCGAAGAATTTTTATGAAATTCAAAATTTAGTACATTCTTTAATTAAATATGAGCTCATTACCGCTTTCAGTAATGTCAAATACCTTACTTACCGGCGTAACTTGCGAAATTGCACATTTTTCTCATACCCTACATTTGAACGAAATTTTAAGAAAAGAGGAATTTGATGTATTTTATGAAGCAAGAATGTGAAAAATTGCGTGGGCAAAAACGGTATTTCATATAAACATAAAATCATATACGAGTTATAAATTTTTGGATTTGTATTACAATCAAATTTAAGTTTATATTTCGGGAATTGAAGGGATGAATTCGCTATTTCTACTTTCCGAAGAAATTGTGTAAGGAAAGTATTGTACTCAAGATTTGTTTGCGTGCGTGTGTGTGCTTGTGTGCGTTAACACGGTTACTCCCAAATCAAAGCCGCTAAATCGGTCACCCACAAGTAAAGCGACTCAACTCGTACTCGCAAAAATTCATTTTTCGTATTATTGCACTAATAGCTCTATCGTAAGTGTGTCTTGCTACAGAGAAAGTTTCATAAGTGTAGTTATCAGGAAAATCGCTTTATTACGCTATGAGTTATAAAGCGATTTGTGACCACAGAAGGGACGGGGTGGGAAATTATGTGGGTAGGTAAATTTACTCAACCCTCCAAACCTCATTTATGTCTCTATTCTTAAGGGGGCTGGTCACTCAGCTTCCGATTTCCTCTCACTAATGTAAAGTCTATGGGCATTCGATGCATTCGTATATTTAAAATATCTCCACGAGAAATTAACATTTTTAACTTCTACTTTTTGTGTACACTTCCAAAAAAAAGGTCTCTTTTTTTCTTAGTTCTCAAAATATTTCTAAAGTATAGAGTTAATTTTATATAAAGTGTTAAAATCTTACTCCGAGTTCGACCGCTTTTAACACATAAAATATTAAACTCAACACAGATTGTAGAAATATTTTGAAAACTAAGAAAAAAAGAGACATCCTTTAAGAAGAGTACACAGAAAAAAGATGTTAAAAATATGACTTTCCCGAGGAGATATTTTAAATTTACGAATGCATCAAAAGTCCATAGACTTAACATTACGGGAGAGAATTCGGAAGCTGAGTGAGCTTTTATACACGTTTTTACTGCCGCATGCAAAAGCTTTGGGCTATAATTGCATGTTACAGTAAAAACAAGTGAATATTCTTTCGCCTCTCCTGTGAAATTTATTTTTGTCGAGATGTGTCACTTTTCTTGCGGGTGAGTGATACATTAAATCCGAGCAAATGAACGAAAAAAAAAATGAAAATAGCGTCCTTTTACGACTAATTGGTCGCTCATCTGTGCCAACAAAATTTACATATAGTGCGCGAAGGCAGCACTTTGGTTCTAACAACCGGCCACAGGAGAGGAAAGTGCGGTAGTGCACGAAACAAATTTAAGAGGTATTGTGCACTCTCTAAGTATAATCGCTCTGTCTCAAATGGTACATCAGGCTGAACTCCCACTAGAAGTATATTTTACCTAAGAAAAATATTATTTCGCAAGAATTGTATCTATTCTCGTTAAAATTTGTAGATGGATTATGTATTTAATGCATTTTTAAATCATTTTGCGACTGGTCGTATGGAGAAAATCCCCAAGGAAATATGACAGAGAATAAGTGATAAATTTTGTAGCAATGTATGGGGCATTACTAGCTCAGAGTCAACGTCTGATGTTTCAAACCGGGAGGTTCAGCGGTCGATTTCGTTGTCTCGAATCCTTCTATATATAAAAAAAAGTTTTGATTTGGAAATGGACCAATAAAAAATCTGCGTAGATACCGTGAAATGCATCTGATTGGTCAGAGCTTTATGACGCCATAAGGGAGGTTACCAATGAGGGACCCGTCTCTCTGTCGCCAAAAGTGACGCCAACTTGGCACTATTTCCAGTATTTCGCCAAAATTAAGGGTTTTTTTCCGTTATACATACAGCATGCCAAAATGTATGTTAATGCGCCAATTATTTCAGCCCTCATCGTGAAAAGGATTTTTCTTGTAAACCATGCGAAATATTGTGATTTGTTATTTATGAAACGTGAATTACGTGAATGATTATTATTTAACCTTAACCTTGGAAAGCTTTTTAATTTGCTATTATTCGAAATAAAAATGATTTTTTTTTATATAAAATTATAATTTACTTTTACTGCTGACGCTGAGATGGATTTTACCATTTGTGAATTACCAGAGGATGAGAAAGTTGCGATAAAACTGTTTCAGAAATTTGGAATTCTGCATAATAAAAGGTTGTGTTCAAACAACCATGAAATGAAATTATGGATGAGTTCTGGAAATCCGAAATGGAGATGTAGATTACGATCATGCGAAGAAAGCGTAGGAGTACGACAAAAAACATGGTTTGAAAGATCGCGGTTGTCTTTTCTTAATGCTTTGAGGTTTATATATTTATGGTGCCAAGAGTTGACATCGATTGAGCTTTGTGAGCTGCAACTTGATATGAACCATACCACAACAGTGGACTGGAATAGTTATTTTAGAGAAGTTTGTGCAAATGCTTTATGTTCACGACCAAATAGAAAAATCGGTGGACCTAATAAAATTATAGAAGTAGATGAAAGTCTTTTTACCAGAAGAAAAAGCAACGTAGAGCGTGTTCTTCCTCCTCAATGGGTGTTAGATGGTTTATGCCGTGAAACACGGGAATGTTTCCTTACTCCTATTTCCGACCGCACAGCTGAAACTTTAATGGCGGCAATAGAAAACAATGTAGCTGATGGAAGTATTATTTATACATATTACTGGAAAGGATATAAAACAGATGAACTGCGAAGTGTTGATTATGATAATTTCACAGTAAATCACAAATACAATTTTGTTGACCCTAATACTGGATGTCATACTCAAAATGTTGAGAGAATATGGGGCATCGCAAAATGGCGCATCGCAAAATGGCGCAACAAAAGTCATTGGGGAACAGTTCGTCATCATTTAGAGTCGTATCTCATAGAGTTTATGTGGCGACGTCTTCATTCAAAAAATGAAATGTTTACTGCAATGCTAAAAGATATGGCACAGATGTCATATTCGCCTCATATTGGCGCGATTTTTTCCTGACGCCAATGTCATATACGCAACGGGTACTTAACTGGCGCCAAAGTGTCGTTATTTTGCTTGATGTGGTAACCCGGATTATGTTGTGGCACAGATGTCATATACCCCATATTGGCGCGAATTTTTTCCGATGCCAATTTGTCGAAAATATCAACAGCATAAACAGCAACATCCGGGTTACCATATCAAGCAAAATAACGACACTTTGGCGCCAGTTAAATACCCGTTGCGTATATGACATTGGCGTCAGAAAAAAATCGCGCCAATATAGGGCGTATATGACATCTGTACCTATGTTGTTTATGCTGTTGATGTTTTCGCCAAATTGGCAACCGAAAACAAAATCGCGCCAATATGGGGCGAATATGACATCTGTGCCAAAGAGATTTGTAATTTTATGGCAGCAGTTTAATATGATTTTTTTATTTTATTACTTTATTGTATAACAGTTATTTGTTCACTTATTTTAATTATATATTTGTGATTTAATAACATAGTTCGTAATATTCTGTAATTTTCAAATGTTATATTTTTTAAATGCTCACTTTACTATCGACAATGTTTTTCTTTTATTTTTCAAATGTTTCAATTCACGTGATTTTTATTTTGCGCCAACTATTGCGCTTGGCGACAATGTTGTCCGTATAACGGTAAAGTACCAAAAAGCATAGCCTAGTATGATATATACGGCCCACGCATTTCGCCGAAAACCGTCGAAAAAGTGAAGTCGGATTCAGCTTCAAACTCTGAACCAAAACATCACAACGTGCTCTTTTTTGTTTACATTTATACCCTGCTCAGATAGCGGCGGCTTGTTTCTCATCGTCGAAGTTTCAGAATCATTGATCGTATTTTCAGAATAATAAATTAAATACTTATATTCTTCGATTTCCTTCGATTTAAAAGGATATTTTACACAGTTTGTAGTATTTTAGTGTTCACATATTTTTAAGATTAGCTAAATTATTTATTGTTTACTTGATCGTTTGGTTCCTTCTGTTATTCTTTTTTGAATCTCCCGTATTTACATAAAAATAGCTTGTGTTTCATATACACGTTTTAAAATTAATATTTTGTTTTTATCAAACTACAGTTCTCGTAACTGGCTTGAAGCAGTTATTTTTGATGAATTTATTGCTACCCGTAAAATGCTTCAGTTTGATATCGTCCGAACTAAATAATAATAATAATAGTTAAAAAAAAAAAAAGACGATCTTCCTTAAACATTAAATATTCTTATTTTTAATCATAGAAAGAAATGGTGATCGCAGATTTAAATATCGTTGCAATATTTTATGTTATCCAAGCAATTTTGATTAAATCATGTAAGTGTATGTGTTACTTAATAAATTATATTTATTAATTATTACAAGGAATTTTATGAGTACTTTAATATATTTAAAAGAAATTCCATTAGTTTTATTGTTTCAGCAGTGAAGATAGCAAATAAATTTGTGACATTGATGTTTTTAGACTATGCATGTTTTTATTTATTGGGGTGAATCGTAGAATACTCTACTTCTCCCCAACCTGGCGATAAATGCGCCAAAGTGGCAACCTTGGTATTTAGTATTAACTTGGTATTAAGTAGCAACCTTGGAAGTATTCTCCGGTCGCACCATTTATTATTCCGATAATTGTTAAAATGATAATTTTTTTTTTTTTTTTTTTGATGATTAAGAGTTAATATTTTTATTAAACTCTTTTGAATCATATCTATACGGAAAAAAAGTAAACACATTGGAATTCTCTGAACCCTGCCCAGAGCGGTTTTATTGGTTCGCGTCGTTGAAGTTACGGTCAGAATCAAATTTCTGTTTTGGGCAGCGTATCAGAGTCCTCTGGCGAGCAACTTCATACATTAAACGCAAATCGGTCTGCCGGTAGTAGTATCTAAGTATGCCTTGCAAAAAGTAATGCTTTGGAAATGGAACAATGAAAATCTGCGTAGATACCGTGAAATGCAACTGATTGGTCAGCAATGCAACAAAAACTAATATTAGCTTATGAATAGAGCTTAATTGAACTATTAGCATTATTTTTAAGCACAAACAATAATCTGGGGTTGGCTAGAAAATAGGAATTGCTTCGCTATACCGAATGGAATAGCTAAGCGATTACGCAGGGGGTTGGTGAGCGTTCCTAGTTTTATAAAAAAAATCTCCTTTTTCTACCCGATTCCCAAGAAGGGTTATGTGTTTCACGCCTATCTGGGTATATGGATTTCTTTATACCCTCGAAACATCCCAACGGCTGAATGGATTTTAATGAATGAGATCTCTATCGATTCGTCTTAACCATCCGATGGTTATAAGCTAGATTTTGTTTTTATAAATTCAAAATGGCGGCCGTAAAATACAAAATGGCGGTACAGACAAAAGAAATTTACGCACTATATTGAGGGGCATATCATTGGATAGGTCTTTCAAAATGAAGTCGATTTTTCATTGACTATTTTACAGTCAGAAGCTCCGTTTAAATATTACACGACTTGGAAGTTGTGTAGGTAGGACCCCTAGCTTTACTGCAACTCTAACATTCATAGACATCTATAGGCCTCATCAAAACAGTGTTTATAGATAGGGACTAACAATTAAACACAACTTAAAAGTCATCAATACAAGTACATAAAAAAATAGGTAAGTAATATAAAAATTAGTTTCACATTGATGAGAAATAATTAATTAGTTCACTTTTTACGCAGTCGGGTTTTTTGATTGTTAAATTTAATTGTTGTTTATTACATGCTTTCTTTTAACTTACAATTATGTTTGTGTGTGGCAGTGAAATCTTGTGACTCATTTTTCTCCCGCTTCTTGTTGACAGAGAGCTTTAAAATTTGGAATATATGTGTATTCCTGAGGACAAGCAGCAAATTTACTTAATGGTTACGTTTGATTTCCTATGGAGAAATCAGCGTTTGCTGCAACAATGAGTATTTGTTCAAATATTCTAATGACAGGGTTACCACAGTAGCACCAGATTTTAGCCAACTTGGCGAAATATCGCCAAATTTGGCGACAAAATTAGTTGCCCTATATAAAGCCAACTTGGCGATAACTGGCTAATTTGACAAAATTCCCATTTAAATCCATTAATCTTGCATAATCGAGCTCACCGACATTTAATTTAAACTCCGTGCATTTAAGGTTAAGACTTTTCTATTTTTTGTGCATTTAAAAAAACTTTTATAAATTCTACATTGTTGTAAATTTTAATGAAAGCATGTTTAAAAAAATTATATTTATAAACATATAAATTAATTTTTTTTTATATTATTAATTTAATTTCGTAATACACCAGATCACTAGTATTCGGAAAATAACGTAAAATAACTCACGATTTTTTTTTTCTTAACAGTCTTCCGCACTTTTTATCGGCATCAATAAGTGTGCAGGTTTTATTATATTCTAAGGTATTCATTTGAAATAGATTTTTATACAGAAAACAAATACACATAAAACAGATTCGAACAATCTGAACAGCTATAAAAGTCAATTTTTTCAGCTGTTTAAAAATATTAAATTTAAAGTTATTTGAATTGAGAAGAAACAACTGAACGGTAAGTAAAAGAAAAAAAGACATTAAAAAGTAGTAGTAATTTTAAAGTATGTAAATTAACATAGCTTACTGTTTCCTAAAATAACAGCAGATTAAATTATATTATTATACCAACAAGAAGTCAGGAGCCATTACTACATCACCATTTTGAACACAAGATATTAAATTTTCTTAAATATTGCCGTTCCTTTCATTATTTCAAATTTTCAATCGAGAAGAACGAAAATCAGATAAAGGAAACAATCGGTGAGAAATGCTATGGGGAAAACAGCGGATGTTGAAATGCCTTTTTGTCTAAACCTCCGTACCCGGGCCGGCGAAATGAAGGCGAATTTTCGAACGAGCCGGGACGGCAGAATTATGATAATTTTTTCAACGGGCCGGGCCAGGCCGACAGACAAAATAAACGGGCCGGGGCAAGCCCGGCAAAAAATTAAATGGTCCTGCAGGGTCGGGCCGGGCCGATAAAGAAATTAATCGGGCCTATCGGCCCAATATAAAAATTTCAGCTAAGCAGATAAAATACGAACCATTTTCAATGAATAAGACTTTCCCGAGCAGTATAATTGTTCGTCACGAGTCGATGCGAGTTTAACAACATCAATACAGAAATGTAACATGTCCATCGTAGAGATCGGCATCGTACATCTTACAGTTACATGATGTCTGATCCCATGTTTAATTTTTTCACGCAGGACTCGTGCCGGAACTGGACCTAATCGTTCTCAGGATGTGTAGGGCAGGCATTATGTTTTGTAAAAGTATGAATAGCGATAATGAACTTCTGTTAACAATATCTTTGGAAATATACCTTAAGGTGGTTCTCATATTTACTGCTCAACAATGCGAAATTTCAGACACATTTTCTGACTCATTTTTAACTATTAAGACGTAAAATTCACAGGCCTGACTATTGAAGGCATTTGGAATCGAATAGCTTTTTCCATTTTTGATAAATTACTTAAGAGATAACAGAGATTCTTGTCACTTGGCTGTACGTTTTACTCCTTTCGTGTGCTATCGATTCCGGAAATTCGATTCAAAATGCTACCTTTGGCAATATTTTCTGAAAGATATATTGCTTTTATCTTAGAAAAAAAAAACATCATTTACATGGTTTCTGAATAAGAATAGCTGCTAATCTTACGCGTTTCCGAAAACAAATGAATTCATAAATGTGTCGAAATGTAGCTCTTTGGATTTGAGAAAAGCCTCAAAAATGAGAGAAATATTTTCACAAATCTACTTTTTATTATACAGCTTCGAAAGTTATCATGTTTTTAACCCTTTATTTCTAAACAACATTAATTTTTTAATGAATCCTTATTTGAATTTTGAAACGTCTGTAGAGACGATGACTAAGACACTGTAAGTAATCGTTAATGTTCACTAAAGTGTGTTTTTTGTTTTGCGAACACATAGTAATCTAAAATATACAGTAAAATTTCCCCATAAATATGTATATAGTATTCATTAAAAGAATCTTAATTGTATGTCGAGAAAAAACGGAATTTTTTTGCAGAAATTGAGTCGGGCCGGGCCGAGAACTGTAAAAATGTAAACGGGCCGGGCCAGACTCGGGCCGAACTTTTAATTTTTACACCGGGCCGGGACGGGCCAAGATAGCTTCTGGAAATTCCGGCCATTACAGACACTAAAACCTACTGAAGCGATTTCAGTCTTTTAATAATATTTGTGTTATTATAATTAGCTATATTTTTATTCTTTTACTTTCTGGAAAATCAAATCATTTTTAGCAAAGTTTAAAAAAAAAAAACCTAAATGTATAAATTACAAAACTATTAAATATTTTATTTCAATTTCATGCGGAAAGGTCAAATTGTAATTAAGTCACTGGCAAAATTACTTCTTTTTAAAATATCGAAATCGCTTTAGTAGTTCCTGAGAAAGTGGTATTTCAATACGAGAAGTTTTTCATCAAATTTCGTGAGTGTTGTTCTTCTTTAAGATTCAAGAAGCAACACATATATTTTTGCGATAAATAAATACGATAAAATACGATAAATCACCAGAAGTCCGAAACAGTTAAAAACACCTACACACTTTGGCTTTATTGTAGTAAGTGTTCCTCCTGATGTGTTATCTTGTTTAAAAAACTAACTAATAAGGTGAATAAACTTTTTTGAACTTCTCAGTACTCGATTTTTCAATGTATGTTGGAAACTTTTCTCAATTAAATTAGTTAAAACACTTATGCCATAGCACTGCTAAATGCAAACTGTTAACGCTTTTGTCTAGCTATTAAGTAACTAAAGAAACGTAATTTAAAATAAAAACTAAATGAATTAGTAAAAATATGATAGCAAGAAATGTTTATGTTAAAAGATGCATCAGTGATTAACCTCTTAACGGTCGCATTAAAATACGCTTTAAAAATTTTAATTGCTTATTGGCACCACTTTTTTGAAAAAGAAATATTCACCTTAATTAATGACAGGTAAAATGATACCATAATAAAGCCAATTACACTATTTTATAAAACTGGTGGGAATCGAATAATCTGAATAAAAGACACAGCCCGTAATATCACGGGAGCGAGAATTAAGGGGTCAAAGAGGCGAAGTTCCAGCTTTGATTTTGTAAAATTCCTCTTCAATTTAACAGATAATCATTATAAATTCCTTTATGAAATTTTATGAGCGATAGGCATTTTGAAGTTAAAAAAATAAAATTAATGAATTTGATTAAAATAAACTTTCAAATCCAATAAGTATTCAAATCAGTTTATAAATAGCAAAAAATACAATAGTAGATTAAAATATTTTGAAGTTAAAAAAAAATGGATTTTGTTATACTAACATTACAACAGAAAACCTGAAGTCTTTACAGGAATGCCGCTGACAACTATTTTTTATTATTTAGTTTACCATTATTTCTAAACAATAGCAATTTACTTAACTACAGTAATAATCTACGTTTTACAAATCTATCAAGTAGATTGATCAGATATAGTGATAGACAAAATTATTTGCAATAGAAAAAAGTAGCCAGTGGCAATTCTGTATATAAAGGGTGTTCCAAAACTCACGCAAGATTTGAATTGTGCGACATGATAGTTCAGGTTTTTGTGCCTAAATTGCAAGATACACTGAGAAAAATGACAATTTCAAATCTGAGCAAATCGATGTTTTCATTTTGTTATTAAACTTTTTGTTTCAAATATGATGACCCAAAGCTTTCATACTCAGTTTCAAACAAAATTACATTTTATTCGTTAAATGTAATAAATTTCACAAGTTTAGTGGAATTTATTCATATTATTTCCTTTGTTAGGATTTCGAACGAAACGCTCATTTCAATAATATTTTATTACATGAAATTTTATTACATTTATTACTATATTTTTATCGTAATCGTGGACGAACACTTAAAAGCTTTCATAACGGGATTGCAGAAACGTAGAGTTTGTTCATCAGCCTTCGAAATCAAATAAGTTATGAATTCGTAATGAAAGATTTCGCAGGTGAAATTTGTAAGATTTCATTGAAAATTTTAAAGGTAATTTCATTATTTTTGTTGTTTCGAAATATTTATCCCTATTTTTATTGTATGCACACTTATTTTCTATAAATTATTTTAAGATTAAGGTTAGCGATGCATCATGTTAGTATACTCAAAACTGAGCAAAACCTACTCAAATCTGAGTATATGGCATAGTCAAAATGGTTCCGAATCAAAATTACTCAAGTTTGAAACATGCATATGCTCATTTCTGAAAGCATGCACATGCACACACTCATGATGTTCTCATACTTGAGTATGTCCGTGTTTTCAGAAATGAGTAGATACGATTTTAAAACTTGAGTAATTTTGATTCGGAGCCATTTTGACTATGCGACATACTCAGATTTGAGTATTTCTGCTCAATTTTGAAAATGTCTTTTTTAGAGTGTATGGATGCGGACTATATGCGGTTTCACTAAGACGGTGCCGAATGCCATACATCTCGAGAAACATTCAATTACTGCATGAGTCATTTCCTGGTTGTGTAATTTACAGTTTTCGTGATCAGAATTGGCCGCCCAGATCTTGCGATTTAACGCCATTGTACTTTTTTCTTCGGGATTTTTTCCATTCTAAGGATTATGCCAACAAGCCTACAACCACCCACACCTTGAAAGAGGAAATTGAGTGCTGTACCAACGAAATTCAGCCGCATTTATGTAAAACGGTCATGGAAAATTTCAACAAAAGAGTGCGCAAGTGCCAGCAAAGCCGTGGAGGCCATTTACCCGGTATGCTATTCCATACAAAACTCTATACTGTATACTTTATGAATCAATAACAAAGTTACATTTTTTAATTATAAACTTGTGACATGTGTTTTCTATCAAAATTACTTCTTGCGTAAATTTTGGGACACACTTTATCTGTTTTGAAAATCAACCACTTCATTACAACTAACTTAGATATTACTTTATCCACACCAACACTTCTTCTGTAATAATCTAGCCATAACGAAAAGTCATATATCAGACATTGATTATGAAACAGTCCAACACTAACAGTTTATTATTAAGAAATTTTGTGTTTTCATACAATAAAATTTATGAGATACCTAAATTAAAAATTTAAATGAAATGGACCGTAAACAATACCCTCCCCACCCCTAAAGGCCCTACCATAACGCAAATATTTTGTGTGTACCTGTAAACGAACTCTATATGCTACGAAATTCTTTTTCAAGCGCAGACATTTTATAGTGAGTGGACATTCAACCGAATCGCTATACGATGTTCATGAATGTTTTTTTTTAAATTAATATATCGGTAAATAAAGAAAAATGGAAAATCTTAGCCCTAGGTACATCAGGGCAGGCCTTGAACTATCCTCCTCTAAATTTTCGGCCCTCTACGTGCGGTAGATTTCGCTAACAATCGGACACACACGGGCTAACACTTTTCGTTTATTAGTATGGATACAGGTTTTTCCAAATGCTTTTAAGACGTCTAAGATATCACCAGATTTCGATTCGATTGAGAGTGTCAAATTTGGGACAAGACTTAGAAGTTTGCACGGGCCCGGACCTGGCCGGTAAAATAAAGACGATTTTTTGTAACGTGCCGAGTAGGGAAAAAATTTATCGGGCCTATCGACCCGATATAACAAACTTAGGAGGACCAAACCAAGCTGTCAAAATATGAACAATTTATAGCCAAGCTGGTTTCATTTATAGATGATAGGTTAACAAACTCTAAAACTCTAAGTGACCATATGCTTATTTTCTGTATTCTATGCTTACGAACATAAGTAATCTAAAATATACATTAGAATTTCCCCATATTTATGTATGCAATATTTATTTAAAAAAATCTTAATTATATTTTAAGAAAAGTCTGATTTTTAGAGGTAGAAATTGAGCCGGGTCTGATTTCATTATTTTAGTGGCTTGATTTCCTGATTTTTGAACCGTGAAATCAAAAATGTAAACGGGCCTGGCCAGGACCTGGTCTAACTTTTAGCTTTTACATCGGGGTGGGCTAAGATAGCTTTCATTCGAGCGGGGCCGGGCCCAGGCCAGGAAATTTCGGGGCCGTGTAGACTTCTACAAGCCGTTGCAGACAAAATTCAAGCTATTTGAATTTCAAAACATTGTTTCAATAAAAAAGCAAGAAACATTTTTAAATTTAACAAATGCTGTAGAGTGAATGTCAAACAAACTACAATCCATTGTATATAATAACGAATTGTTTCAAAAACATTTAATAATGATTTTCCCCTTTTTTCAAACAAATTATACCTCTTCGTTCGATTTTTTTCCCATAAAAATTTGCATATTTTGTAGTTTACGTGCAATCATTAAATATTTGCTCAATTTATTTATATTATTTGATTTTTATGTGGGATATATTTATTTTGCTGAAATTCGTCTTTTTAATTACAATTAAGTAAAAAATTTCAGGGAAATTAGGCCTTATTATTCAAATAATTTTTCCGTCAATTGTATAGAAATTTAAATGAATTATAAAATGTTACCGGAAACAGGACGTCAGTTAAATTTTGCCTATAATTAAATTTGGTTGTTGTTGTTAATAAATATGAAATTTCTCTTAAACAGATTTTTTTTACTTAAACTGTTTAGTTCTCAAATAAGTGTCACTTATAAAATATCATAAAGAAATCACCAACACTTATCTTCAAGTTATTTCCATATTCAGTTCTCTTTAGCAGTTCAAAGGACATTTTGAAAACTACTAGTATTTCAACCTTTAATCCCCGATGCATTTTTGCTTCTTGATGTTTTGATGTCATTTTTGCTTCTTGACGTCTGTAAAAATTTGATATTTTGCCTTTTTAATAATGTTCTTTTTACTTAATTAGCAACTGGACAAAACCAGTAAATATTTGTTTTCAACACACCGATGACGATCGAGACTTAATTGATTTCATTCGCAACAGTTTCCAACATAAATTGAGCAATTAAGTACTGTAAGGTACAATAAAATTATACCTTTATGTATGGCAATAGATTAGAAAGAACTGTTGAAATCCTAAAGTAAAAAAGGATGTACTATTTTAAACAATTTTAGACTTCTCGAAACGTATCGTATTTACGCGTGTATTTTTTTTTTCATTTTATTACCAAAATTATGACGTACAATAATATATTACATTTAAAAAATCAAAAAACCCGACTGCGTAAAAAGCGAACTAACTAATTATTTCTCATCAATGCGAAACTTTTTTTATATTACTTACCTATTTTTTTATTTACTTGTATTGGTGACTTTTAAGTTGTGTTTAATTGTTAGTTCCTATCTATAAACACTGTTTTTATGAGGCCTATATAGATGTCTATGATGGTTAGAGTTGCAGTCAAGCTAGAGATCCTACCTACACAACTTCCAGCTTGCGTAATATTTAAACGGAGCTTCTGACTGTAAAATAGTCAATGAAACATCGTCTTCATTTTGAAAGACCTATCCAATGATATGCCACACAACATGGTGCGTAAAAAACTTTTTTCGTCCCTACCGCCCTTTTTTGTTTTACGGCCGCCATTTTGAATTTATAAAAACAAGACCTAGCCTATAACCATCGGACGGTTAAGACAAATCGATAGAGATCCCATTCATGAAAATCCATCCAGCCGTTGGGATATTTCGAGGTATAAAGAAATCCACATACCCAGATACGCGTAAAACACATAACCCTTCTTGGCAGATGGGTAAAAAATACAAGAGTTTCTTCATGAATAATTTTTTTTATTTTCAACCTTCTCGATTAAAAACTTGTAATAAGGGACAAAATTAAAATGTTTTAGAGTAATATGAGGGGCTCACAAGCATAGTAGACCAAGTCCATTAAAAAAAATGAGATAGTCCATTTAGAGGGTGCATAAGATCTGTTTTGTCCACTTACACAGTGATCCAAGATTGTTTGCACATACTTTCTCATATGTGTTACCTATTTACAGATTTGGTTTACAGTGGGAGTGGATAAAGCAGATTTTATGTACCTTCTAAATGGACTATCTCACATTTTCTTCAAAATGGACTTGGTCTACTATGGTTGTGAGCCCCTGATATAATAAGTAAATATTCGATTTCAGTTTAAATGAATATAAGTGTTCTGTTTAAATTATCCCCCAAACCACCTTTTAACACTTTCCGACATAGTTGAAAAGTGTGTTTATGAATTCTGTTTGTCTGTTTGCAATCTAGCCGTTCTCTAACTTACGTAAATGTACTCAGAATGACTCGTAATTTTTGTATGCTAATAAAGCTCCTTTTTTTTTAATTCTGCGTCTTATTCACTATTCGAAATATATATATGTATATATATATATATATATACTTATGTATGTATAATACCAGACTATATCTACGTACTTTTATTCTTTTAGTTATATAATATGCTTGAAAAAATATCAACAGAACCTTTTTTGAGGAAATTGTTTTCGGAGAGCCGTTTTAGCGATTTTTCTGCAATTCTTAAGATTTGCATCCGATTTCATGAAAAAACACATTTAGATAGTACCTCCTCTTTTTTAATGATGTTTTTGTTAAAAAATATTAATATTTACAATTAAAAAAAAAAATCATTTCTAAAAGTCCCTTATGGATCTCCGTTCATGCATTAGCAAGACGATTTTTCTTTCTTCGCTCTAGAATATATCCGGGGAGGTTTCTATTTGTAGGTGTGTGTGTGTGTATGGGGAGGGGGGGTAGCGTTTTATATTAATAGGGTTTTCTTAGGAATTTTTGGTCAGAATTGAAAGTTATACACATCAAACGTCATAATTTAAATCGACAATCTTTATAAAGGGATCAAGTTTAGTTGGTTTGTCTAGATTTTCATTTAAAAATGTAAAATCATATAAATTCAAGGGCGTACGCTGCCGAAGTCAGTGGGACTCAAAACAGTAGGTTCGTTTGGATAGATTTCGTTTAAAATTATAAATTCATTCAACAGTGATTTTAGGTATATTTATGGATATTATCACGAGCTCGGGCCACGCCGGTCTTTCGATTAAAAATATAAAATCAAAACATACCGAATCAAGCGTAGAACGAATATATACTGTCGAGAGCAGTCGGGTCCCAAACTGTATATTCATTTGGATAGATTTTCATTAAAAAAGATATAATAATACAAATTCGAGACTGTACGTTGTCGAAGGCTTGGAGTATCAAACTGAATGTTGGTTTGGATGGATTTTCATTTAAAAATATAAAATCAAATGTGACGCAATTTAATGATGTTATGATATTTCAAACATTAGAAAGTAAAAAAAGAGTACTGCGATACAAGATTGCTATACTTCATAATCAAATTGTTGGAAAGTTGTTTTCTCCCGTGATATGCATTTTTAACTTTATTTTATTTTTAATTCATTACATGGTGGGTATAAATTCTATAGGTCACATACCAGTTTGCACGACATAGTACATGTACAAATTACCGTATATGGGCAGAAATTGCTGACAATGAGCATTTCATTATGAGTCTTTTATGTCATTATGAGTAGCAAGTGGTTCAGCAAACGTTTATCCAACTCAATGATTATTGCGTAGAAGAGAATAGCTTAAAAAGAATTATTTCAATAGTAAGATGTACAATTTTATGTTATTTCTAATGGTTTAAAATTTTTAAACTATTTTTTTAAACGTTATTAAGCTTAGCTTTACAGAAAAAAATTATTAAAATATGCCCAATAGCAAAACAATATTTGTCCAATAGGATTTGTATTTCCTATACCTTAAACCAATATTGTCTATATTCTTGTTATCTCTTGCTCAATGTTGGCTCAACATTGAATTGTGTATATTTTCTTAACATTAGACCAATACAAAATATAAATATTTTGCCATTCTATTGCCAATATTTCCAATGTGGCAAATCCTAATGTTTAACCAATACTGATACCTCATGAGGGAGATATTGCTGTAAACGTAAATTTATCCAATTTAAATATTGATTTGCTATTAAAGACGTAAAAGAAACATATCTTAAACTGAATAAAAAGATTATTTAAATTATTGTTCCTTCTAATATATGACAAATTAGATGAAATATATTTTTTTTTTACTTAAGCTCTTTAACTCTCAAATGTCTTGCTTCAATAAAGTTGAACAAAGAAATTCTTAACACTTTCTTTTAAGTAGAAAATAGGGAATTTGAAACCTCTTTCTATGTTTAAAGATTTAATTGTTAAAGGTTTAATGTTTAGTCTATTTTAAAGTTCAAAGGCTTCTTTAAAGAATACGAGAATTTTGCCCTTTTAACTCCTACACACTTTTGTTGTTTCTTGATGTTTTTCATTCGTGAAAATGTAGTTATTATATTTTTTAAGCTGCGCTCTTTTAATTATCTGCCAGACGAAAGAGTTAAATGTTTGCTTGAAACAGCACGTTGACATAAGAGCCCTAATTGATTTTACTGGCAAAAGTTTCTGATATATGATCAACAAATGAGTACCGAGAAGTGCAATAAACTTACATTTCAAGTTACTGGTTATAGTAGTCTAGGAAATTGAAAATAAAATGTAATTGCAATAGTAAGCGAATTGTAGTGCACGCTATATTTTAACTCATTCGGGCTACTCTTCATTTATTTGAAACATAAAACAACACGATATTAAATATCAAAATTGTACATTTAAATACTTCCATTTTTCATCTAAATTTCTCTTAAATTTTCAATAATATGCAGATTGTAGAAATTTAATTTCAAATGCACAAAAAGTTAGTAATTGTTTTATGCAAATAGTTTTATAAACATTGGCGGGGGAAAAATCCCACCATCAAGAATAAATTAGTTTACATAAATTAAATTAAGATAAAGATTTTGCCTAGGTAACGTTCTTCAAAGGCACAGGTTAAAGAATGAGCACAAAGAGCAACTTTAAATCAGAAATGGTGATACATTAATAACAACTGTAGTTGCCAGAATTTTTAATGCAAGCATGAGAACGTGTACGCATTGTGTCGTACATGCTCTTTATTTAATTTTGTGGCATGGAGTTCCATGCCTGTTATACTCGGTCAGTTTGATCAACAAACGGCCCGTGCTGGTTTTGAATGACGCTGAATCTGTCGTTCAAAAATTGCCCATACGTGCTACACGGGAGAAAGATATGCTTATCTCGCCGGCGAAGACAATGTGTCGTACAATGGGCAACAGCAATATTATGGGGACGAGCGTTATCTTGTTGGAAAATGCCTCCTGGAATAGTGACCCAGAATGTCAGTATAGTCGGTTATATCACCAGTCTGATCTAAACATTTGCTGTCAAATAATAATAGTTAATTTAATTATAGTATTTAAAACCATATAACTAATATTTAAATCCCCCCCCCCTCTCAATAAGAAACTAATCCATTACATTTATTTTTTATCAGTCAGAGAAAGTTGTTTAATATTTCTGTATTTTATCATTTTATCATTTCGCGTTCCCGTGCACTTAACTTTGCAGCAGTCTTTATCTCTGACAGTAATGAAACAAAGAAGAAGTAATTGCATCATTTTTAACGGATGCACATTTTTAACATGTATTCTCAGATCCTAATCTATCTCCACTTCTAAAACCCTCATGTAACTGAAGTCGCTTCCTCAGTTCAGCATTTTTGTTTTTGTTCGTATTTATTTCGGTTCCTTTTCATCCCACGCAAGTCTAACATTAAAGTTTCACAGATGCCTTTTGTAATGTAATGAATTCATTCTGACTACTTATAAGACGCAGAATTTCCTATGGTACAACCCTAAAATAGCTGTGTATGGGAACTTAACTACTACTATGTAACCTTATAGTTCATAGAGCGAAATATTTTGTCTACTATTTGCATTATCGCCAAACTGTTGTGAAGTAATTTTTCCCTGTCAAGTAGCGGTAGTATGTAATTGAGTTTTACGTGACTTCTCTTCTGGCCTGATTATTGTGAAGAACAAAAAAAAAAATCGTGCTCCGGAGCGACTTATGTGGGCTCTCTATCCCTCTCCTCCTTGTAAATTATGGCCCTCCTAAAGTGCTTTAATAAATTTTAATGTCCCCTTAATTGCAGTAGGACTTTTGTGCTTAGCTTAAAGACCTGGGTCTGAAATAAACATCACACTGCTGTCACAGAAAATTGCTTCTTGGGTCATAACTCTTAGTGTAGATACAGTTTGTCTACAACAAACATAGTTTGGGATCAAGCGCTCAACTGGAAATCTTCTAACCAACATACTGCCATAAGCGGCACCAAAACAGAAAACGCTATTATCTCAGAACACAAGAGATCTCCACTAAAGTCTCAGATGGCGGTGATTTGGTGTTTGTGGCATGAACACTACAGGTTGTTTGACTCATTGCTGTCCTTCAAGTAATCGATTCCTTACATTTCGCTGTGTCACTTTAATGCCAGTAGAAGGTCAAATTTCTACTTCAGCTGCTGTACGATGCACCACAGCAATGTGGCGAATGCAGTGGTCTTTCCTCTCAGTAGTGGTCCGTGTGTGGCCAGACTCAGGTCTTCTACAGATAGTGCCTTCCCGTAACCATTTTTGCCAACAATCATGAATAGCACATACGTTCTTGCTAAGTATTTCTGTAACATCGCGAAAAGAACCTTCTTGAATCCTTAAACCGTCAACACACGCGCCTACATTTGTATTGTAGCGTTAGCACACGTGTGGTATAAATAACACTCCATTATTTCTCATATTATATTTTTGGCTAAATAGGTTTTAAAAACAAATCTAATGCTCTATACTGTAAAATGAATCAGTACTACTCCTTTTTATGGAAAAAAATTATTCCTTTCATATTTATTTTTAGATTTTATAGCAGTGTCTGTAAAAATCACGTTTTTTTTATTAAAAGAAAATATGCAAACGATTTGTTTTACAACTTAAAAGATGAATTATTTCACAATATTTATATTAATTATATTTAATACTCTTTCATCAACATATACAGGTAGCTATTATGTTAGTCTTTCATTAAAATTATTTTAGTGTGTTTTATCCCGTATTAAATGAACGTATCGAAATTAAACGTTTGTACACGCGCGGGAATATTTAATCCCAAGTGGTATATTTCTCCCCTCCTAACGAAAAAAAAAAGACATTTCTTTATCCACTCTTTCGTGACCTTGACCTTGAAAGGTACAAGGCAGGTCAGAAGCGTCCTCAAAAAAAAGTATCATTTTTTTAAAGGAAAATATGAGTTTGGGATTTATCCCAGCGCGTGTGCTTACGGGTTAATATATGGCCTAGTTCCACTCCAGTAAGCTGCTGATATTGCCTACTTGTCTATTTTATGGCATTTATCTTGATTCAAATAAAACTCACAACACCCCATCCGTAAGATAAATAACGCTCAAGAAGTTTTCGTCGCGTATTTAAAAGAAATGTGAATTGCATGTTTATGTTCATATTGACGCTACTTGTGCCGCTCTTATTCGTCTACGCGAAATTTGAATAGACGTTATCTTTCAGATGCGAAACATGCCTCCCAATTTTCTCGTACAACTCCTTCTTGGTGGGTTTTTCCCTCCACTAGTGTGGGTGCAATATGTTATCTATCGCCGACCTTTAATTTCTCAAGCGTTGGTCGTAGACATATAGTTCCAATTACAAAAACGTTTCAAATAAGGTAAATATTCATGTTGTGGCATTATTTAAAGTAAAAAATAAATTTTACGAAAATTACAAAATCTAACTTTTTATACGGTCCCCCAGTCCCTATAGTTATATTTAGTAAAAGATTACACATATCATAACAGATATAACACAAAAAGTTTGACATCTGTACTACAAAAATTGACAGAGTTACTAAATTTCAAAGTTTGAGATTTTTTCACATAATTTTGTCTTTCAATGAGGGATCAGTTAAAACATTAATTAAAGTAATTCGAGATCAGAATCAGGATGCAATGTCCTTTTTACGGCGAAATCACCTTTGGCCGGTATCGCCAAATTGGGTTATCACCAAAGAGGGTTATTTCATAAAAAATTTTTAACTGACATTTAGGGGTCGTATACAAGGCGAAGAATGAAATATTGAAATTGAAATGAAAAATAAATATCAATTTATTATAATATTAGAAAACGATTTACCTTAAAAAATGAATATGTAAATTGACGGAATCAACTAGAGATACTGCTCATAGTGTTCTCCATTGGTGGCAATGCACAATTGAATGTGTGACAGTACTGAGTCCTGGACACGTTACAGCTCAGCAGGTGTGTAAACTGTGCGACAATCAAGGATGATGCGCTGCTTCAGATAAACCAGAGAAGTGGTCTCAGTCACATAGACCCATCCCTTGATGTAACCCTAGAGGTAGAAATCCATGAGTGTCAAGTCCGGTGAAAGCGGTGGCCACTCTACCGGACCACCATATCCAAGGATCTGTTGACGGAATTCGATGGCCAGATACGCCCGGACGTTTGATGTTTTGTGTGGAAAGGACTCCATCATGTTGAAACCACACTCGGCATGCATGTCGGAGAGGCAGATCTTCACACCAATCACATACCGTGTTTGTAGTAGATGCAGGTGACGATCGCCCGTTAAAGTCCCATCGTAGAAGATGGGTCCAACAATCTGGGTTCCCCACATACCGCACCACACGTGTCGTACTGCGCGAGCGATATGGAGGCTTTCCAGAGACCAGTAATCCACATTGTGCACGTTCACGATGCCACCCCGTATAAACAATGATTAATCTGTCACACAGAATGTCACAAAGGAATGACGTATTTTCCTCTAAGGTGATGAGTATGAAATTACAATAAAAAAATCGTCGTGTGTGGTCACCCAGCATCAATGCTTGCCCCAGTGTCGGATATGGTATGGATGCTCATCAAGTGCATGTAACAAATGCCAGGCATGCTGACCACATGCCTCACTTTTTCCGCCGAGCTCAATTGTGGAATTAAATGGGCGAATCCCTGCACCTCCTCCGGTGTCACTCGAACATTACACATTGCCTGTCTAGTAGTTCTGGGTCGTGGTGGAACAGAGCCGGTCTCTCTAATATGGTGCAATGTATTAGTTATAGTTTCATGCGTTGGATGTAGATCCTTAGGGAAACGTTCTGAATAAACACTCACTGCCTCTCTGGCATTCCTTTGACATTCACCATAAATAAGTATCATTTCGGCACATTGCATGCATGCATAGCTTGCCATCACGATCTCAGCTCTGGCTAGCATGTCCACTGCTAGGTGGCTCGTGTTTTATACCGAACGTGTGGCACTGCGGTACTATTGTAATTTGCATAATCCCAATTTTCATGCTCGCTATATCTCGGCTGGTCGTTTTTATTCCGCTGCCAATTATCTAGTCCTTAGTGAGTATGTTTTATTTTCCGGTTGTTGATTCTACCTACTTTGACGTTTGAAGGATGTTCGACCCATAAAAGAGTTAAACAACGCTTTGAGCAGTATCTCTAGTAGATTCCGTCATTTGACATATTCATTTTTTATAGTAGACCGTTTTCTGATATTATAATAAATTGATACTTATTTTTCAGTTTAATTTCAATATTTCATTCTTCGCTTTCTATACTACCCCTAAAAGTCAGCTAAAATGTTTTAATTATATAACCCTCTTTGGTGATACCCTATTTTGGCGGTACCGGCTAAAGGTGGTTTCGCCGTAAAAAGGACATTGCACCCTGATTTTGATCTCGAATTACTTTAATTAATCTTTTAACTGATCCCTCATTGAAAGACAAAATCATGCGAAAAAATCTCAAACTTTGAAATTTAATAACTTTGTCAATTTTTGTAGTACAGATGTCAAACTTTTTGTGTTATATATGTTATGATATGTGTAAACTTTTACTAAATATAACTATAGGGACTGGGGGACCGTATAAAATGTTAGATTTCGTAATTTTTGTAAAATTGTTTTTTTACTTTAAATAATGCCACAACATGAATAATTACCTCATTTGAAACGTTTTTGTAATTGGAACTATATGTCTACGATCAACGGTTGAGAAATTAAAGGTCGGCGATAGATAACATATTGCACCCTGTATACATACGGTGTTGAAAAACTCTTAACAAGGCATATTTCCCTTGTAGTTTTGTAGTTAATTATGTTTTCGAGTGTAGATTCTAACACAATAAATGCACTTCAGTCACAAATCAGATTGTTAAAAGATTTTGTACGAATATGTATTAGTAATATCTAAAATATAAGATATGCATGTCTGCGTGGCGGAAAAAATGCATTTTAATATTTGTTTAGCCATTCATAGCTGTCAAATGAGAAGTAAAAATAAATGGTGGTTGATTTTAATTTGTGTGTTTATTATGCACAATAGATTTCCACAGGTTTTAATGCAAAAAATTAAAATTTTGCTTATTAAAAAAAAAAAATAAATACAAAAAGACAATACAAAATTATGCGTCAGGCATAGATTATAAAAACCTTTCTAACAGTAAGGAATAGTATTGTGAAATTTCATTTTTTCATATAATGAAATGAGATTTGTAAATAAGCATATATTTATAAATATATTGTATTTGTCTACTATTGAGAAAATATACACAATTCAATGTTGGGACAACACTGAGCAAGAGATAAGAAGAATATTGCTAATATTGGTTTAAGATATAGGAAATACAAACAATATTGAGGGTGAATTCTCTCACAACTAACGTAACACTTCATAATAATTGCTTTCTGAACTGCTTAGAAAATTTACTAATAATAATATATATTAATAAACAAATTTTTACAACTTAATTTTTTTTTAATAAGGACTTACTACCCAAGTACCTGCAGATTATTTCAATTTCTATTTTTGTCCCAAAAATTGCATTTCAAAATTCTGTAACTGATTTAACGTAAAATAGAGAAACATATTTTCTGCTTTCATTGAATATTAAAAATTATCAAAAAGGTAGAGATAAAAAAAAAAAAGTGATTTTATGTTTTTAACAGCACTAAGTAATGACAAATTACAATAGTAACTTTTTAAATTAATTTCTGAACAACAAAAAGGTAAAAGTGGTATTTAAATATGAAACTGACGTAATTTTTCTTGTGTAGCTAACGTAACATTATCATTTTACAAAGACAATAATCGTACTTAACTTAGTTTGTGAAGAATAATTTACAATGCCTTCTTATAAGGATTTATTTACAGAACATACAAATATCGAATTCTCCAATCACACTCTTAAATTTAATATATTATTAATTTTATTTGTCCTCCCCCCCCCCCAAAAAAAAAGACTTTTCTGTGGAATTGTCCTGAATGAATATTGTTTTGTTATTGGGGCATATTTTAATAATATTTTTTCTAAACTTTAATCTAAACTTCATACAGCTTAAAAACAGTTAAGTAATTAAAAACAATTCTAAACAATTACAAATAACATGAATCTTTTCACCTTACTATTGAAACAATTCCATTTAATCCATTCTCCTCAACGGAATAATCATTAAGTTGGATAAACGTTTACTGCACTCCTCACTACTCATTTGTTATCTGTATGTTGGAACTTTTGTCAGTGAAATCAATTAAAGCTCTTGTGTCATCGTGTTGTTGAAAGCAAACTTTTAATGCTTTCGTCTAGCTGCTAATGACTAAAAGGAACGTAACTTAAAATAAAAAAATAGCATAACTACATTTCTACTAGCTCAAAACATCCGGAAGCAAAAGTGCGTCGGCGATTAAAGGCCGAAATTCTCATAGTCTGAGAAGCCTTTGAACTGTAAAAGTCACTTTACATGGGGATATAATTAAGTCGTCAAAGTGGGAGAAAAGTTTTACATTTTTCTTATTACTAGAAAAAAAATAGCATAAGAATTTCTTTTCGGTATATGAGATTTAAAGAGCCTAAATTAAAAAAATCGGTTGAAAGAATCTTTCGTATAGAATACGCAAAGCTTTTAAAAAATATTGTCCTCATTTTTCATATACAGGCATCCTCCGACCTACGTAAGTAATACGTTCCTTGAAGTTTTACTTAACTTGAATTTTAAGTAAGTCGAATTTATAAGTTGCTTAGACAAAATTTTTTAAGAAACTGTAATATTTATTATATATATAAATATATATATATAGAGAGAGAAAGACAATAACCTGGATAAGAAGTCAGACGAAAGTTTTTGACATCAATCAAAGAATTAAACGGCTAAAATGGAAATGCGCTGGGCACATTACAAGAAGACAAGACAATAGGTAGAGCAGAAACACCCTACAGTGGTTTCACAGGAATGTAAAACGACCAAGAAGGCAACCTCAGGTAAGATGAAGTGACGAAATCAGAAAAGTGGACGGTCTTAATTGGATGACTAAAGCACTAGACAGGAAACATTAGGAAAATCTGTGGGGGACCTACATCCAGCAGTGGATTGAAAACGGTTGTTGTTGATGCTGATAGTGATACATGTGCATTTATATATCATTTACACCGTTTTAGTTTATATTAAAGCATTATGCGACAGTATTTACCTGTATATAAACTATAAAAGTTTAAAAAAACATAAAAACAAACTAAAAGAACACTTTTCAAATATTTTGTGGAATACGAGATTTATAAATCTAATATTGATGAATTGATTTATAACAATTTTGAATCTACATCAAACGACTATAAAAATAGGAAATAATTAAAGAGGACTAATTTAACCTATTCTCCATGAATTTCTGATGGCAAGAAAAAGGAATAGCGCTCACAAAGAAAAATATTCCTTGATAAGCACAAACCGTATTTATTATGTATTAGATGACTACTATGAATAACTAGCAATAAAAATTAAGTTGTTTTGTTATATATTTGATTGTATATACCAGTAAATGTATAACTCTATCTAGTACATAAACTATATTACGGTTGTAGTTTATAGGTGTTAGTTTTATTTATAAAATAAATACCAAAAGTAAGCAACTGCGTGTCAAACGCGCTAGTATGTTCACAAACGTAATTTCCGAGATTTATTGCGTAACTGAGAATTTACGTAAGTCGCGTAACATGTAAGTCAGAGGATGCCTGTATATGAGATTTAAAGAGCCTAAGTTAAAAAATTTGGTTGGAAGAATCTTTCATATGGAATAGGCAAAACTTTTCAAAATTATTGTCCTCATCTCTAATATGTATGTTTATAGATTCAACAAGAATTCAATAATGAATAAATTGATTTTTTTTCTGTAGATTTTAGAGATTATCATTATGAAGCATTAACTTGTAACGCTGACGCCATATTGATAATCGCAATGCTCGATCCATAAATTTCGCTTATAGTATAGTAGAACCCCGACTTACGTCATCCCGCATTTACGTCGTCTGGCCTGGAAAAAATACTTTCCTTATTTAAGACGCCCTTTGAACTTTTTTGAAGACTTTTGGTTCTATTAAGGGAAACTTTCAAGCGATAGGTAAGTGATAATGACAAACGAATAAAAAAAATTCACGAGCATAATATTAGAAAACTCACTCTTGTGTTTCAAAGAGCTTCTGAGAATAAAAAAAAATTAAAAAAAACGTCGGTTCAAACTTCATTGAAAGATTTTTTTTACAGCCGCAAAAATCATCGAATCGAACGGGATAACTAGAAGAACAATAAATTGTAAGTTAACAAATTATTGATTTATTCCAAATTCTTGAATTGCAAACGCCTTCTGTTTTTTTTTTTTTTTTTTTTTTTTTTGCTAATGTTAAACGCATGTAACATAATCCTTAAATACAATAGAATATGTTCATTAGATTTGGAGACTTTATATTACTTATCCTTCTTTGCTTATCTAAATGTATAGTCGTGGAAAAAAAGGTAAACACCCCTTACTAACTCTGCAAAAAATTATCGTAGGAGAAAGTTACCGGTAGCACACGATTGGTAATAAAGTCTACTTTTAAATTATGTATATAAAATTTTGCTTAGGGAGCCCTCTACCTATTAAAACGAACCATAACTTTGTTCTTTTTCAATAGTAGTACACAATTCTGACAGCATAAATGAACTCTACACGCTTCAATTACCCTAAAAATACTTTATGCAATTCGTACGGTAAGTTTCCGAGAAATTAATTATTTTAAAACGAGCGTATTTTAGGGGCTGATTCCAAATTGAAGTTCGGTACTCGATTGTTGACCGAGAGAGCCCCCTTCTTGATCAAGGCATCTTAAGCGCCACTCAAGCTATCACTGAAGACTGCTAGATTACAGGATGGCATAAGAAATTTCAAAATATCTAGTCACTTCTTAGTCCAGGCAATAGGGAATTTTACCTAGCAAAATTAATGGTAGTACTGGAAATCGGCTTTCTAGATGTTTTTGGGGTCGCTGAATCCGAATTTGTAACTTCCCACATAAATTTCCTCCGCCAACCTCCCAAAATTTTGGTAAAAAGCCCCCAAAAAAGGTTTTTTATTAAAAAAATCAATTTTTTTATTGTTTTAGAGAAAAAATATCTAGAAATTCAGAAAGTAGACAAAACTTCAAACAAATTAGATATATGACAATATGACTTAGGATGAAGGGGAAGGGGGGATCTGCCTCGAAACATGCGCGCGGTGTTGCGTAAACTAAGTTGCGCAATTCCGCTTAACCACTCACACGTTTACATTCGCCCTCCCATCTCCCCTCCTAACTTTCTCTTTAAGGTTTACTTTAAGATTTTTGGGTCGCTGAATCCGAATTTTTAACTTTCCCCCAAAAATTTCCCCCACGAATCCCCCCCCCCAAATAGTTGTTTTTAACTTCAATTTCTTATTGTTTTAGGGGAAAAGCATTACGAAATTCAGAAACTAGACAAAATTTGCAACAAATAGGATATATGGCATTATGAATTAGGATGAACGGGGGGGGGGGGGGGTGAGGGCTGCCTCGGAACATGCACTGCGGCGCTACGTGCACTAAATGATGAAGTCCAAGCAATAGGGGATTTTATCTGGCAAAACTAATGGTAGTATTGGAAATCGGCTTTCTAGATGTTTTTTGGGTCGCTGAATCCGAATTTGTAACTTCCCACCAAAATTTCACCCGGCAACACCCCCAAAAATTTATTTTTTGAAAAAATTTGGCTTTTGAGAGAAGCGCGCGGGGATTGTTCCGAGGCAGCCCCCTCTCTCCCCGTTTATCCTACGTCATAATGTCATACATCCTATTTGTTGCAAATTTTGTCTAGTTTCTGAATTTCTTAATGCTTTTCCCCTAAAACAATAAGAAATTTAAGTTTAAAACAACTATTTGGGGGGTTTTCGAGGGGGAAAATTTTGGGGGTAAGTTAAAAATTCGGATTCAGCGACCCAAAAAACTTAAAGTAAACCTTATAGGAAAAGTTCGGCGGGAAGATGGGAGGGCTAATGTAAACGTGTGAATGGTTAAGGGGAATTGCGCAACTTAGTCCACGCAGCACTGCGGAGCATGTTCCGGGGCAGATCCCCCTTCCCCTTCATCCTAAGTCATAATATCATATATCTAATTTATTGCAAATTTTGTCTACTTTATGAATTTCTAGCTACTTTTCCCCTAAAACAATAAAAAATGGGATTTTTCAATAAAACCTTTTTTGGGGGCTTTTTACTAAAATTTGGGGGGGGGGGGGGGTTGCCGGGGGAAATTTTGGTGGGAAGTTACAAATTCGGATTCAGCGACCCCAAAAACATCTACAAAGCCGATTTCCAGTACTACCATTAATTTTGCTAGGTAGAGTCCCTATACGGTCTCTATTGCCTGGACTATCTATCATAGACATCCCTTTAAACCATCATTTTGCCGTTTTTTAAGCATAATTTGAACACTACTTGAAAGTAGAATGTGAAATTCTGGATTTCCATAAAGCAGCACATAATAAACATAAATGTATCAAAAAAATGGTAGGTTGCAATTTATATTTTTTTCGAATATGAATTTCATAATTCATATCATAAAATTATAAAAATTGGAAATTCAACGTATTTATGTTTGGGGTATATTTGTATTATTGCTACACAAAAAATCAGCACATTAGGAGTATAATTTCAGGAGATATAAATAAAAACACGAAAATGTAATTTAACATTAGAAGCACTAAATTTTGAATGTTTATAATTCAAAAACGTATCATTCAAATGACTTGCAATTTACTGTCTAGGCATAGTTTGAACCAAGATTTGAAATATCTTGTTAAAATTGTATATTGCTATTGAAAAAAAATGAAATTTGGGTTTGTTTTAATATGTAGATGGCCCCCTAAGTAAATTTTATTGACAACATTTAAAAGTAGACTTTATTTCCAATCGTTCGGTACCAGTAACCTTCTTCTACGATAATTTTTTAAGGAGTTAGTAGGAGGTGTTTCCTTTTTTTTTTCCACGACTGTACCTCGACTTACGTTGTTTTGGACTTACGTCACTAATCGTGGAATGAATTGCTGACGTAAGTCAATGTATTATTATAGTGTAATTTTTATAACTTCTAAACATCGCACAATTTTAATTTTTACACCGTCGAATGGTACAGAAAAATATTCTTACAGATGCAATTGTCTGAAAACTATATCTCGACTTACTAAATATTTATGAGTTTTTAACACCTTATTTTTTTTACATTATAAACTAAAAATAGGGGCAAAACGGATCTTTTTAAACTTAAGTATTTACCGTATGCAATCGAAAAATGTCTGACCATTAAATAAAGAGAATATTAGAAGATTACAGTTGCAAATTAGTGGTATCCAAAATCTTTTAGAGACGAAGACTTCTTTCCCGAATGCAGTTCGAACAAAGCAGCTAAGTCATAAAATTAATTTTCAAGCAAAATTAAAAAAGAAAAATCTATCACTATCGCGTGCAGTCTGATTACATAAGATTAAAAGAATACAAATAGTTAATATATATTATCGTTTAATTTCGGCTAATACTCCATAGAAAAATTAAAACTTTATCAAATAATAAATAAAACAATATAAATAAAACAGAAATTTAATAAACATAAAATCGAACTACGAGCTTAAACTATTAAAATTATCGGGTTCAAAAAGTCTTGTGTAAACAGTGAAATATTTGGCTATTTTTATGACTATTAAATGCTCGCATGTAGCTGATACGAAAAGACCGTTTTAATAAATTTTTTTAATTTATCAAAATCCATAATTTATATTTTTCACATTTATTTTTGGTGTTGCTATTTGGCAGTCAAACAATACATTAATGAAAAAAAAAAATTTCGAGAGTTTTCAATAAAAAAGAAAATGGTTTTCACCTGTGTTCTGCACGGTAAAAAAAATCTGTTACAGGTATTTTTCTTGTTGCCGTTACATAAAAGTTCTAGGAATCCCAGTTTCCTAGAAAAAACTTTAGTAACTTTACAAATTTTTTTTTTTACAGTGTGTAGTCCTGGAAGCAGGCATTGAACACACTATAGTTATATTAAAAAATATAACAGTTGACGAAAAAGTAGAGCTCCTAAAAATTATTTCCAATCATCTATAGTAAAAGTCAGGGTTTTACAAATTTGATAAAATCTGGTAGACAGTAGATCCTACTTACCACTAAAAAATATTTACCCTCCCCGTCTCCCATCATTGATTTTAACAAGAAAGAAAAATCATGCATAAGGCATAGATTATGAAATACTTTGCAACACTTCCTAAAAGCTTTAACAAAACTTCGTTATTTAGGGAAATAAGGTAACAAAGTGAACATTTAAAAAACTGATTTCAGCAGTTATCGTCCATAGCTAAATATGTTTTCCAATTCTTTTGAACAGCCCTGTATTTGATCTGTAGATTGATATATACACTATATAATGGGAAAATTTAGTTTAGCAAAAAATGCATAACAAGTTGAAATTTCTCTTTCATCAATTTATAATAATAGATGGAAAAGTACTTGAATACATTTGTACAACCCTGTATAGTTTACCTAGTACCTTTATTACACGTCACTATTTAGCTAAAATTTATTTCAAACTAAACACTCTTAAAACTACTGAAATCACATTTCCAGAAATTATCATTCATAGAAAGCCATGTATGCAATTCTTTACGTGACTCTGTATATAATTTTATCTATGTTCTACAAACATTTTTAGTAAACTAAATGCTGTTCAGCGTCAAATACATAACTCATTTAAAAACCACCTTTAAGCAATTTGAAATCATACCCAGTAACCATTGCGAATTCTTTTGTAAAGCCCTGTATATGAATTACAGCATTTGTACACACCATATACTATGCATAAATATAGTGAAACATGAAAGAACATAACATAATTAAAAATGCATTTCCAGCAATCATCGCTACTGTACAGTACTTAGGATACAATATAGTATCTGAAATCTTTTGTGTGTCCCTGTATATAATTTTATCTATGTTCTACAAACATTTCTTAGTAAACTAAACGAAGTTCAGCGTAAAAATACATATCAATTTCATTATCCATGAAATAATTTAACATAATTAAAATACGTCGCAAACAATTCCCTCCACCCCTATATGTAACGGAATTCTTTTGTGTGGCCCTGTAAATGAATAATAACTATTCTTTGCCCCACATATTCTACAGAATGCACATTTTTGTGCACTTGATAAATACATATCAATTTTATGATGTTTGAAAGCATGTAACATCATTAAAAATCATTTTAAACGATTTTTTCCATAGGTCGTAATGCCACGGAAAATCTTTTGACTATCCCTGTAAATGAACTAAACATGATAGAAACTTTATTTAAAATAGGCAATGAGCTATGGTGAACATTAATAACATCGAAAAATTTCAGAGCAATCCGAGTATATTTACGGGGGTTAAAGCGCGGCCAGACGGCCAGAGGGCGAGACTGACAGACGGCCAGACAAACCAAAATCATAAACATTTTTCAACTTTGTTGGAAAAAGTTGAAAAGCAGAAAAGTGTCTTATGAATTAATTGAAAAAAAAAATAAACACAAGCATAGTAGAGCGGGCGGCGGCGACACAAATGACTACAAAGCAGAAATAGGATGCAAAAAATGATGAAAATTTAATAAAATATAGAAATTATATTCTTTCTTACCTTTATATTCAAATGTATAACATTCAATGCACAGTTTTATTCGTATATGTAAACCAAACTGGCATAAAAATTATTGGGGATTTTAAATGATATGGAGAAAAAATCCATTACTTTGATCCATTTTGAAAGTTCTTAATAACGCTTAAAATATTCGGGAAAATTCCTTATTTTCCCCCAAAAAAATTTTCTTGTGTGGTAAATATATGCCATAATCCACACTGTGTCTGGTGATTTAATTAAGTTGGGTTTGTTTTCTCTCCCTTTGAACTATTTAATAGATTTAAAATGTTTAATCAATAAGTTATTTTTGTAAGACTAATAATTTATATTGAAGAAATAAGTGAATGTTTCATGTTTCAGGAAAAAAAAAGTGTTTCTAAAGTAAATGAAATTAAATACTTCCGGTGTATTACATTTAAAAAAATTATTTCATTATAATAAGTTGTTTTCTTTCTCCTTGAAATATTTAATCGGTTTAAAGGTTTCAGTCAATAAATTGTCCTTGTAAGACTAATAATTTATTTTTATCAAATAGGTTTACTGTTAAAAAAGTTTGCAGCAAAAAATGTAAAACATAATTAAGGAAAATGTTATATCAAAAGGAAATAAACTTTTCGCGAATAATATTTTCAAAATTGATTTAATTATGATGAGCTGTTTTCTCTGTGCATGAATTATTTCATAGATTTAAATTGTTTAATTAATAAATTATAGATATGTCTGTTTATTTATTCGCAATGTTTTTCTTTATACTTGTTTAAAGTACACTATATGGCCATTAATCACCGGGCATTTTCAATTTTAGACATTTTGTCGAATATTTAAAGGTATACGTGTCGGATTATTTTGGAACTTCAGGATTATAAAGAATATATTTTGGCTCATACTTATCAATGACGATTTGATAAGGAGGACTATTAGTGGACCAACAAAAAATCAGAGACAAATAATAAGGTTTGGGATCACCATGTAAAATAAAATGTACGAAATGATTTATCTCTACAACATACAAATATGTGCATATTGTATAACAATGTACATTCATGGAGATATAGCGATTTTTTTAAAAGTTCAAAAAATTCATGCATGTTTTTTGCTTATATCATGCACGGTTTTTAACCAAATTTAACGCAAGTGTCAGAAAATTTGGCAAAATGTAGTAAAAACAATATAATTTAATTGGGGGATAAACACAACAAAACGTTTGATGAAATATGAGCTGTTGTATGGAATATTTTTTATCTGCGAATGCGCGAACGATAACAAAGATACTAAGCAAAGGAGTTAGTATTTAATAAACGTGAATCAGTAGATTTGCAACAAATGCTTTCATTTTGAGATTTCTCGTTTTCTTGGAATAGGCTCGTTCTGGTGGTTTTCCAAAAAAAATTTAAAATTAAAAAAAAATTAAAAATAAAAAAAAAGAATTAAAAACTACAATTTATGGAAAATCCCTTAACATTCAGCTGCTTTTAGAGAGCAACTAAAAACCAGCTCACCGCAATGTATCACCGATATCTTTCAGAATTTCCCCGATATTTGACTGGATTTTTTTTTATGTGAGTTGCTTTATAGAGTTGATTATTGTTAACCGCCGCAGCGAGCGACCCCTTTTCGTTCGCAGCCCTTTATTCTTCTACTTATTCCGACTCTTTTTCGGAAGCAAGATTCATAGGTCCCCAGCCTCGTCCCGAGTAAAAGATACTCTGGCGAAAGCCAGATTGAAAAAAAAAATCAAAAATTGAAACCGGACAAGTTTAAAAGGGAAATTACACAAATTAAAGACACCGAAAAGCAGGAAATAAGGGCTCGGGGCGATGAAGCTACCGAGCGACTCCTGCTACTTCGAGCTCATTATTAGAAGAGAACATTGAAAAAAGAAGTTAAAAATACTAATTCATTCGGGAGATATTTAAAATATAAGAATGTATCAAACGCCCATAGACTTAAAATTACCGAGGGGAATTCGGAAGCTGTGTGACTAGCAGCCTTAAACGATTGCGGATATTAATGATTAAACGATTGCGGATAATCATGTAAAAATCTTTCCTATCGTTCGCGCACGCGCAGATAAAAAATATTTCATACATCTACTCATATTTCATAAAATGTTTATTATATTTATATTGTAATTGCATAACATAGTTTCTACTACATTTTCTCAAAGTGGCGTTAAATTTAGTTGAAAACCCTGCATAACATAAGCAGAAAACATGCAAGAAATTTTTGAACTTAAAAAAAAAAATCACTATATTCCCATGAATATACGTACTATTATTACACAAAAGAATACACATATTGCACAATAACCACATATTTTTATGCTGTAGCAATAGATAATTTCATGTAATTTACTTTACAGAGTGATCCCAAATATTATTATTTTTCTTCGACTTTTTGTTGACCACCTAGATGCGCTCCTTATCAAATTGACGTTGATAAATATGAGGTGAAACATGTTCTTTACAATCCTGAAGTTCCAGAAGACTCTGAAAAGTATATTTTTTATTATTCAAATTATAAGTCAAAATGCCTAAAATTGAATGTGTCCGGTGATTAATGGTTATATAATGTAAATTTTAGATAAAAAGAACATGTTTAAAATTTATTCTTACAAAAGAAACTTTAAAAAAATGAAACACTTTTTTAACAATGCATTTTGAAGTAACTTAAGCTTTTTTCCATTCTTTTGATCATAATTCCTAATAAGGGGACGAGGGACCTTAAAAAACCTTAAAAATCAATTCTTTATTTTTTGAAATTTTGACTTTAAATATTATTCAGGGGTACATTATATGCATTATGACAAGCATTTATATAAAAAAAATTTTTTTTAAATTATTTTTGAGAAAAAATGGAATTTTATGGAGTTAAAAAATTTCAAAAATTTTGATTTTTTTTTTTTTTACACCTTCATATTCAAATATATAAAATTCGATGCACAGAATTATTTATATATACAATCCAAACTTTTATAAAAAATATTGGGGATTTTCATTGATATGGAATGCGCAGGGGGCATTTCGAAGGTTTCTACGACGACGCGTAAAATGCCATTTTTTTCTGAAAAATAATTTTTTTTTTAATTTTTTTTTTGTGATAAATGCATGCCACAATGCATATAATGTACCCTTGAGTAATATTTAAATTAAAATTTACAAAAAAAAGAAAAAAATTAAAAAATTTTGAAATTTTGAAATTTTTTCGAAATTTTGAAATTTTTTTTTTTTACCTCTATATTCAAATATATAAAATTCGATGCACACTTTTAATTATATATATAAACCAAACGTTTATAAAAAATATTGGTGATTTTTATTGATATGGAATGCCCAGGGGGCATTTCGAAGATTTCTACGACGACACGTAAAATGCCATTTTTTTCTCAAAAATAATTTTTTTTTAATTTTTTTTGTGATAAATGCATGCCGTAATGCATATAATGTACCCTTTAGTAATATTTAAAGTTAAATTTGCAAAAAAAAATGAAAAAAAATGAAAAATTCTGAAATTTTGAAATTTTTTTGAAAATTTTGAAAATTTTTCAAAAAAAATTTTTTTTTAACCTTTATATTCAAATATATAGAATTCGATGCACAGATTTTTTTATATATATAAACCAAACTTTTATAAAAAAATATTGGGGATTTTCATTGATATGGAATGCGCATGGGGCATTTCGGAGATTTCTAAAACAACGCGTAAAATTCCACTTTTTTCTCAAAAATGACTTAAAAAAAATTTTTTTTGTAATAAATGCATGCCATAATGCATATAATGCACCTTTGAGTAATATTTAAGGTGAAATTTACAAAAAATAAAAAAATTATTTTTAAGGTCCCTTGTCCCCTTATAAAAGAGAAGACCAAATAAAGGAAGGAGCATTTGACATAGTTCATTCATTATACGATTTCCGTAAACACTTCAGAGGAATATTTGGTCAATATCTTTGTTAATTTGGTTTTTCATTTTTAATAATTTCCAACGTAGCTGAAAGCTGTTTATGAATTTAATTAAAATAATAAAACTTTGTAAAAAATCACCATAAAATTAAAACAAAACACAGGACGCGTTTCGAGCTAAAAACATAACAGCTCGTCATCAGCTAAGCATACACGTGTCCGAAAACGAACAAGTTCAAAAATGAACTGAAGAAAAAGAATGTTGCGAAGAATGCGACAGATGGCGCTACCTGAAAGAGGGATATGCAAAAGGGAAATGTGTTGAAAAAAGATAGAAGAGAAAATGAAATGGAAAAATGGAAATAAAAGAAAAAATAAAATAAAAATAAAAGAAGTAAATTAAAAATATAAATAAAAATAATAAATAAAGAACTATAAAAGAACAAGAAAAAAAAATCCAAATTATTATTATTATTATTATTATTATTATTTTTTTTTTTTTTTTTTTTTTTTTAATAAAATAAAAAGAAAAGAAACAAGAGAAAAGGGAAAAGAATTACAAAATTAATTTCCACGCTGGAGATATGAAAGGAGATGATGGGAGATCATTGACAAGATTAGCAGAATTTTTAGAAATAAAATATGCTTCATGAAAATCCAGGTGAGAGGGAGAGGCAGGGGAAGAAATAATTTTGGCCATGGAGAAATTGAAACAATGACTGGAAGACCAACAGTGAGAAGCAATCGAAGATTTAGAGATTTCTTGATTTGCAATATATCTCTGATGCTCGCCTAATCTGAATTTTAAAGCTCTCTTTGTTTGACCAATGTAACCTAAATTGCAAGAGCAAGGAATGAAATAAACACCCCACCGGTTCTCAGTAGGAACAGGATCTTTTAGAGAAGAGAATTTAATTTTATTCATAGGTTTGAAGATAACTTTGAAGTTAAAACGAGAAAGTATTTTAGCAATTTTGAAACACAGAAGAGAATAAAAGGGCAGAACTATTATAGAATTAAAATTAGGAGGATTATTTGAATCAGAAAAAGGACGTTTAGGCTTATTAAATTTATACAAAGCTTTATCAATTAAAGAGGGATTATAACCACGAGCAAGGGCAAGAGATTTCAGATAATTAATTTCATTATTCAGAGCAGAAGAGTCAGAACAAATGCGTAACGCCCTAAAAACAAAAGTATAAAAGGACGCCACTTTTTGTTGAGGAGGATGATTTGAAAGGGCATGAGGGGGAAGGGAGACAGCGAAAGGTTTTCTATAAACGGAGGTAGAGAACCGATCTGGGAGTTTTGAAACCAAGACGTCAAGGAAAGGAAGAGAATTGTTCTCTTCGACTTCGAGAGTAAATTGAATACAAGGATCAACAGAATTAACAAGAGAAAGGAGATTAGAAAGATCAAGGTCAGATGGAATTAAAATGAAAGTGTCATCAACATACCTAAACCAGAAAGGAAATTTATATAAACTGAAGAGTTTTTCTTCAACAAAATGCATATAAATATCACATAAAAGAGGAGACAATGGATTACCCATGGCCAGACCCTCAGTTTGAGAATAGAAAGAATTGTTAAACTGAAAAGCAGTTTGCCTGACACAAATACTAACTAAATGCAGGATTTCATCAATCTCAATGGAAGAGTAATGAAATTCGCGCAACCTTCTTTCCAAACAATCAATTGCCCCTTGAACAGGCACGTTAGTGAAAAGGGATTTAACATCTAAGGAAACCATTATATAATTGCAAGGAGAAAGGCGTTTAATTTTATCAACAAAGTCAAAAGAGTTTTTCACGGTATGAAAGTTAGTGGAAGATAAAGGAGCGAGTAACTTAGAAAGGAACTTGGCAAGTTTATAAGAAGCAGTACCAATATTAGAAACGATAGGGCGAAAGGAAAGAGTAGGTTTATGGACCTTAGGAAGAGCATAGAAACGAGCACAATTAGCGATAGTAGGGGTGACCAAACGTTTAGTGTTATCATTAAGAAAGACAGAATTTTTAATGACATGCTTGATGTCAGATAAATGTTTAGTAGAAGGATCCTTTTTTAATTTGGAATATGGACCAGAGTTTAACATAGATTCAACGTGGGAAATATAATCAGATTTATTGAGAAGAACTGTTTGACCGCCTTTATCAGCCTTAGTAATAAGAAGGTTAGGAACGGAATTAAGTTCACTGAGAGCAGATTTCTGAGAAGAAGAAAGATTAGACTTATTAAAAGATTTATTAGAAGAAATGACATTAGACAAAAGGTAGCGAAGAGAATCAAGTTGACCAGAAGAAATTTTACTGTTTTTGAAAGAATGTTCAATGGGAGCAATTAAGTTCGGAATAGAAGGCTTAGAAATGCACGAAAAATTCAAGCCCAGTGAGAGAACATCACGCTGAGAATCAGTAAGAGAGTGAGAAGACAAATTGACAACATAATTTTGCTCAAGAGGAGAAATACAAGGAGCAGAAAAATTAGAAGTCAGAAGAGAAGAAAACTTTTTATCCAAAATAGCATTGTGACACCTAGATTTGAAATCGACGTAAGCAAAAATCCGTTTCTCAAGGAAAGGGAAATAAATTACAGTTTTACTGTTACAGTTTTGAGAAACGGATTTTTGCTTACGTCGATTTCAAATCTAGGTGTCACAATGCTATTTTGGATAAAAAGTTTTCTTCTCTTCTGACTTCTAATTTTTCTGCTCCTTGTATTTCTCCTCTTGAGCAAAATTATGTTGTCAATTTGTCTTCTCACTCTCTTACTGATTCTCAGCGTGATGTTCTCTCACTGGGCTTGAATTTTTCGTGCATTTCTAAGCCTTCTATTCCGAACTTAATTGCTCCCATTGAACATTCTTTCAAAAACAGTAAAATTTCTTCTGGTCAACTTGATTCTCTTCGCTACCTTTCATCTAATGTCATTTCTTCTAATAAATCTTTTAATAAGTCTAATCTTTCTTCTTCTCAGAAATCTGCTCTCAGTGAACTTAATTCCGTTCCTAACCTTCTTATTACTAAGGCTGATAAAGGCGGTCAAACAGTTCTTCTCAATAAATCTGATTATATTTCCCACGTTGAATCTATGTTAAACTCTGGTCCATATTCCAAATTAAAAAAGGATCCTTCTACTAAACATTTATCTGACATCAAGCATGTCATTAAAAATTCTGTCTTTCTTAATGATAACACTAAACGTTTGGTCACCCCTACTATCGCTAATTGTGCTCGTTTCTATGCTCTTCCTAAGGTCCATAAACCTACTCTTTCCTTTCGCCCTATCGTTTCTAATATTGGTACTGCTTCTTATAAACTTGCCAAGTTCCTTTCTAAGTTACTCGCTCCTTTATCTTCCACTAACTTTCATACCGTGAAAAACTCTTTTGACTTTGTTGATAAAATTAAACGCCTTTCTCCTTGCAATTATATAATGGTTTCCTTAGATGTTAAATCCCTTTTCACTAACGTGCCTGTTCAAGGGGCAATTGATTGTTTGGAAAGAAGGTTGCGCGAATTTCATTACTCTTCCATTGAGATTGATGAAATCCTGCATTTAGTTAGTATTTGTGTCAGGCAAACTGCTTTTCAGTTTAACAATTCTTTCTATTCTCAAACTGAGGGTCTGGCCATGGGTAATCCATTGTCTCCTCTTTTATGTGATATTTATATGCATTTTGTTGAAGAAAAACTCTTCAGTTTATATAAATTTCCTTTCTGGTTTAGGTATGTTGATGACACTTTCATTTTAATTCCATCTGACCTTGATCTTTCTAATCTCCTTTCTCTTGTTAATTCTGTTGATCCTTGTATTCAATTTACTCTCGAAGTCGAAGAGAACAATTCTCTTCCTTTCCTTGACGTCTTGGTTTCAAAACTCCCAGATCGGTTCTCTACCTCCGTTTATAGAAAACCTTTCGCTGTCTCCCTTCCCCCTCATGCCCTTTCAAATCATCCTCCTCAACAAAAAGTGGCGTCCTTTTATACTTTTGTTTTTAGGGCGTTACGCATTTGTTCTGACTCTTCTGCTCTGAATAATGAAATTAATTATCTGAAATCTCTTGCCCTTGCTCGTGGTTATAATCCCTCTTTAATTGATAAAGCTTTGTATAAATTTAATAAGCCTAAACGTCCTTTTTCTGATTCAAATAATCCTCCTAATTTTAATTCTATAATAGTTCTGCCCTTTTATTCTCTTCTGTGTTTCAAAATTGCTAAAATACTTTCTCGTTTTAACTTCAAAGTTATCTTCAAACCTATGAATAAAATTAAATTCTCTTCTCTAAAAGATCCTGTTCCTACTGAGAACCGGTGGGGTGTTTATTTCATTCCTTGCTCTTGCAATTTAGGTTACATTGGTCAAACAAAGAGAGCTTTAAAATTCAGATTAGGCGAGCATCAGAGATATATTGCAAATCAAGAAATCTCTAAATCTTCGATTGCTTCTCACTGTTGGTCTTCCAGTCATTGTTTCAATTTCTCCATGGCCAAAATTATTTCTTCCCCTGCCTCTCCCTCTCACTTGGATTTTCATGAAGCATATTTTATTTCTAAAAATTCTGCTAATCTTGTCAATGATCTCCCATCATCTCCTTTCATATCTCCAGCGTGGAAATTAATTTTGTAATTCTTTTCCCTTTTCTCTTGTTTCTTTTCTTTTTATTTTATTAAAAAAAAAAAAAAAAAAAAAAAAAAAAAAAAATAATAATAATAATAATAATAATAATAATTTGGATTTTTTTTTTCTTGTTCTTTTATAGTTCTTTATTTATTATTTTTATTTATATTTTTAATTTACTTCTTTTATTTTTATTTTATTTTTTCTTTTATTTCCATTTTTCCATTTCATTTTCTCTTCTATCTTTTTTCAACACATTTCCCTTTTGCATATCCCTCTTTCAGGTAGCGCCATCTGTCGCATTCTTCGCAACATTCTTTTTCTTCAGTTCATTTTTGAACTTGTTCGTTTTCGGACACGTGTATGCTTAGCTGATGACGAGCTGTTATGTTTTTAGCTCGAAACGCGTCCTGTGTTTTGTTTTAATTTTATGGTGATTTTTTACAAAGTTTTATTATTTTAATTGCTTCATATCGCCAGTTTTCGGTGCTGTTTCGCTGTTTATGAATTTGATTTGTCTGGCCTTATACCTGTCTGTCGGTCTGTCTTTCCTTCCTCTGACTTGCTCAAATATTCTCGGATTGTCGTGTAACTGATAAATGTTATTGAGGTTCCCCATGACGCGTTTGTTTTAATGAAGCGTGTAACATTTAAGATCGTTTAAAAAGAGACTCAAAAGAATTCGTTACATTAAGGTTTAAGAAAGTTTTCAGCACATTTTAATAATGTTATACTATTTAAAAATATTGAAATCGATATAGGTCACTGAAGTGGACTACAAGATGACTACTATAGAATATGTTGTGCATATTAGTTATCGTTTATTTGCAGGAATACACAAAAGAATTTAGTACAGTACAGTCAGTGAGAATCAACTGCTGAAAATGCGTTTTTAATTGCAATATACGTTTTTATATTTAACTACCTAATATTTGCATATTACTTTTTGTGTATAAATTCTGTATATCAAAAACAGTATTGCCGAAAAGAAATTCGAGTAATATTTGAATAAATCTTTCCGGTGTAATAAAAAACATGGCTACCAATTTCGGTATTACTTTAAATCAATTCAAACAATTTTTGAGACTATTTCAAATTTTAGTATATTCTATTCTACTAATTATTTCAAGAAGAGTTCATTATCAAACAATTACCTGTTTAAAATTAATTTAATTGGAAAAATTTAACAAAAGCTATACGGAATTAAACGTTCATTTTTATTTTATAGAATATTTATGTATATGATTATTAAACAGTACTTAAAAAATATATATTTCTTTCTCAATGTCATTAAAATTTTCACCTTTTACAATTATATACCTGAGCCCCAGCTTTTAGTCTCACAGGTATTTAGACAAGAGATCTTATTGTTAAATAATTTATATTTTTAAATATAAATATAATTATTGTTATAAAGAATTTAGAGATAAAAATCACTGAAGAAAAATTGTCCTAGCAGTGATATAACCGAGATGTGCAATTTCTAATATGAATGCAAATTTCATAGAAGTTTCAAAGTCAGTTTGAATTTTAATATGTAAATGGCTTTCAAATCTTAATCCATGCACACCGTTTAAAAATAAATATTATTCCCAATCGATTGGAACAGATATCTATTTTATACGATGATATGCACCACATTCAATGAAGGCGGAGAGGGAATTATTTCTCGTTTCAGAGCTGAACATAACCTTGGACAGGTTTTTGTTTAGTTTGAAGTATTTAGTTTTTTGATTAATTAAATATTTACTCTTCCAAAAATCATTCATATGCTAAAATAGTACACCGTTGAAACACATTATGCAAATATTTACTATATACTTATAAAATGAATTTAAATGCTAAATAATACATTCTAGCATAAAATTGACGAAACTTTTATTTGCATCATGCATCATTTGTGCCTCATTGTTTCAGCTCTTGTTTCAAATCTTACATATCACGTCAATTTGCATTCATTTTTCAATTTATATATATATAAAACTGAAGTTACATCGCTTCATTTCAATAGCGGGGATGTAATCTCTCAGCAACACATGGTTCTATTACAGAAGTTTGACATGCTCATCTATTATTTTTATACGAAAAAATTACTCAAAATTGTTTATTCTCATTCAAATAATGAAAATTACAAAATCCAATTTGCAATATTTCATGAAATTGTAGGTTTACAATATGATTGTTATAAATATTTAATTCACGAAAAAATAAGTGGATAATAGCAAATGACAAGTGCTGGAAGGGTATCATATAACTGACATAAACACCCTTGATACCACTTCAGCAGGTTGTTATTTTATTTTAATGTCATAAAAAATACCATTATATATATATTTTGATTACTATTATTACTTTATAAAATGTGTATATATATTTAGAGTGTGTTCTTACATGTATTTATTTTGATTATTATTATTATTATTTGATATAAATATACTCATATATGTATTTACGCTGTAAAGCCTTAATAAGTGAAGGACTGCACAGTTGGGTCTTATCTGTAGAGGGGATCTTTTTAGAGAGACACGAAGTCTCCATGTCTAACAAAAGCTTGACATAAAATGCCAAGTCGAATTTATGACTGGATGTTACTTTATTTATGAGACCTAATAAAGAAATCGTAAAAAAAACGGACCACACAGGCGAGTAAGAAGACCCGGCGTCCAGGGCCTACGATCGCTGACGCTCAGTGGGCAGAGTACGATATACCCCGAAAAAGGTGTAATACCGAATCAGAGGTCTGCAGGTTGAAAGAAGAAGAGAGGGTCAGCAAGGGTGACCGATCGTTCGACGAAGGGGGCAGGGGACCCTCCTCCTTATTGTCATCACGAGGTGATTTCGTAACTGAAGAATGAAAAATAGTGCGATGAATGCGAGTATCTGAAACTATGATGTCTTAACCTAGATTGATGCGAATTACTAAACCATGATGACCTAAAAGAAGATGCGTTAAAATTCCCAACTAGGATGTTTTTAAAGAGATGCGTTTCAGCTGCCAATTTACGGTGACTTAAAGAGATTGAGGCTAGTTCCCGACAATGATGACATAGCAGAGATTGTTTTGCTCTATCTCAACAATGAAGTTCTTAGCAGACATTGGTTTGCCCTACGATGAATACGAGTATTCGGGTCGTGTTTTCCTGCTAAGGGATGACCCTAAGATCGACAGTCCTCTGACATTATTTTCATCATCAAATGATTTAAATTAGTGAACTTTTCATAGAGTGTAAAAAAAAACATTCAATGTGCCATGGATTTAAGAGAAACCTTAAGCGACGAGTAATCCTCCTCTACAGAAGGTATGTGCTATTTAATGTTTTTGTATTCCCATTGTTTTAATAGTCTATGTTGCGTTAGGGATATACAATTTATGGTACCCAAGCAGTTAAGTAATATTTGTAATGATAATTTAAAAGGTAAATTTAATGCAATTACTAATTCAATTTCGTTCTTTGGAACGCTGGTGTCATGTGACACAATTCTATTCTATTTTTTATATTGTGTAAATATGTAAATTAACTGTAAATAAACTTTTTGTTTATTGTTAAATTTTGACTATGTTTTTAATACAACATGAGTCCACTGTTTTTCTTTAATATAAGTTTTATTTCAGATGACAGTCTTCTTTAGCATGTTATTTATGCGTAGTTTCGATAGGTTTTATTTAGATTTAACTACGCGGTCTATACGCTATTTCTTCACTAACATTACACAACGCAGCTTGGGGCATTTTTGGAGATGTGTTTCCTCCCGCCTCAATTTAAGATAATTAAGGTTAGTTTGATTGTCAGGAATAGCCAGGACATTTATTATAATATTACGATCACAAATGTTGTTTATAAATTATAATGTTTTTAAATGCCCACTATAATAATTCAGGTACAGTAATTGAGGAGTAGTTAACCTGCAATTACTAGGGTAATTACTTTTATTACCAATTATTTTTTCCCCACCTTCAAGATTGGGGTTTGCCCTGTCCCCAATCCAATGTATGCTGGGGTAGTTAAGTTGGAATCGGTATATGGACCTGTATCTGCCCAACAACAAGTTTAAAAAATAGACAAATGACCTAGAAATACTAAATATCCTTACCTATTATATTACAGAAACATTTAACAGATTTGATCCACATCATTATGTGCAAGTGATATTGACGAAACTCTCAGCACAAGATGAAATTTTTTAGAGGTGAGTTATTGATATTGTGTTCATAATAGTGCAATGGTCGTTTCACGGTTTTATCGTTCTTTTGGTATATTTTATTAATTATACAGCTAATTTACAGGGATTTTTTTATTAATACTAAAGATAGAAATATTAATTTTGTAAAATTGAAATTTATAAAAGTAATTACCCGTCTAAAAAAATTCTTTATTTTGTTCTGTCGATTCTTTAAATCTCTATTTTGTTTTAAAACATAAATTGACAATGGAAAGGTAGATTTTACGGATTTTTTATTATTCGGTATCTCTTTTTAACACTTTCCAACAAAGTTGAAAAGTGTTTATGACTTCGGTTTGTCTGTTCGTCTGTCCACGTTCTAACTCTTTAATATGCTCGGATCATTCTGAAATTTTTGGATGTTAGTAACCTCTACCATAAAATGTTCTCTATTTCAAATGAAGTTCGTAGCATGTTTAGTTCATTTACAGGGACAGTCAAAAGTTTTCCGTTACATTACGGCCAATGAAAAAAAAAAACATTTCAAATGATTTTTAATGGTGTTACACTGTTTCAAACATAGTAAAATGGATATTCATTTATGAAGTCCACTAAAATATGCATTCTGTTGAATATGTGGTGCAAAGAATAGTTATTGTTCATTTACAAGGTCACACAAAAGAATTCCGTTCATAATGGTATAGGGGGAATTGTTTGCGGTGTATTTGAAAGGAATTCAGATACTATCCGAATTGCTATATATTAGTAATGATTGCTCGAAATGCATTTTCAATTATGATATGCGCTTTTTTCACTATATTTATGCGTACTATAAAGTGCGTATAAATGCTATAGTTCATATATAGGGCTACAGAAATGAATTCGTAAGGATTACTGAGTATGAGCATAAATTGCTTAAAGGTGGGTTTTAAAGGAGTTATGCATTTTTACGCTGAACTGAATTTAGTTTACTGAGAAATATTTGTAGAATATAGATAAAATAATATACAAGGCCACGCAAAGAGTTGGATACATGGCCGTCTATGGGTCGTCTTTGGAAATGTAATTTCAGTAGTTTTAAGAGTGTTTTAGTTTGAACTAAATTTTAGCTAAATAGTGGCATGTAATAAAGGTACTAGGTAAACTACAGAGCTGTACAAATGTATTCAAGTATGTTTCCATCTATTAGTATAAATTGCTGAAAGATGAATTTCAACCTGTTATGCCTTTTCATGCTAAACTAAACTTTCACATTATATAGTATATATATCAACCTACAGATCAAATACAGGGCTGTTCAAAAGAATTGGAATACATATTTGGCTATGGGCGGTAAATACTGAAATCAGTTTTTCAAATGCTTTATGCGTTTTATAAAATGTTTACTTAGTTATTTTATTTACCTTATTTCCCTAAATAACGAAGTTTTGTTAAAGAATTCAAGAAGTGTTGGAAATTATTTCATAATCTATGCTTAACGCATGATTTTTCTTTCTTGTTTTAATTTACATTTAAAGATGACACTGTGAAAAGTTATGTAACGTTAGTCCATAAAATTGGTGGCAGCCTTACAGCTTCCATTTTATTGAGTAATTTAACCGATATAACTGGTATTATATCAATATTATGAGTTTAAATTACACCATATGCAAGTTAAATTACTCCATGAAATTGGAAGCAGGATGTTGCCAACAATTTTATGGACTAACGTTATTATTATTTTTTTTTTACAGTGGCTGTCCTCAAATTGAGATACTTCACTAGATTCTTCATCTTGTTACATTTTTCCTATTTAAACTTAACAATTTGTCTTCTGAATTGTTTTCCTATTTAAATTCAATAAATATGAACAAAAACAACTTTTAAAAACGTCTTAATTAAATCACTAAAAAGCATTTTAAATCATTTATTTTCCGTTATTAAATTCAAAAGTAATATTTATTTATAGAAATCTACATTAAAATATGTAATTAAATACCATTTTATCATACGAAGAAGTATCTTTCAATAACATTTCTAATATGGGCTAACTTATAAAAATAAACTTTTAAAAGTTATTTAATATTAATGATTTCAATCCCAAACCATATTTATTGGATGCTATGATTTAATTCCAAGCGACTGACAAAATTTCACCAATTTTGGACCGTAATTTTGCGAGATATCCGAATTACAAAATTTCATATTTCCAGTCACTTTTCGAATATCCCACGATGTCATTTTTTCCGACGCAAAATCGCCATTTTTTACTCTCTTTTCAGGATAAAAACAACATCGTGATGTCACTTTATCCTCCATTTTAGGTAGATCTCGTATGAAATACTGCCTATTACATTCTCCCCTATATTGGAATTTTGGAAAAATTTTGCAGATCTACACCGATTGTGACCTCGAGAACCCAAAACCACACTCAGTAAAAAACTTTATCTATCTATCTATCTATCTATCAATCTATCTATCTATCCATCTATCTATATATGTATATATATATCATTTTTTATGGACACGATAACTCCCGTAATTCTGTACAAATCTCTTCCAAATTGATACATAAAATCAAGGAGCATAAAATCTCGGTCAAGTTCGTTAATGGGCAAAATCAGACCAAGGGGATGGAAATAGGGAAGGGTTTTGTGAAAACCAAAAAAAAAAAAATAATAACTTCTTAATTTTCGTACATATCAAATCAGTTTAAAGTTTTTATAACTTCTAAAAATAGGGCCAAAAATTTATGTATCACAGATTTTTGATAAAATAACAAATTATCTTAAGGGGCGCAAAAAAACAGGGTTTAGGAAGTAAAAAATTCATAACTTCGTCAATTCTCAAGATATCAAATCCAATTAAATTTATTATAAATCTTATTCATATTCTCTACAACTTTTATATTGACACGTTTTTGATAGAACCAATTCGTACCGCATAAAAAAAAAATAAATTAATAAAAATGAAAGAAAAAAGCGGGGGTTGAAGAAGAAAAAAATCCACAACTTCGTCAATTCACAAGATATAAAGTCCACATGAATTCATTATATATTTTCTTAATATTATCTACAATATTTATATTGATGAGTTTTTGATAGGATTAATTCTTACAGCAAAAACAAATTAAAAATACATAGCGGTTGAAGTAAAACAATCATCGTATTAAAGGGTGTATTCAAATCCAAACTGCTTACTTTCTGACTCGTTTTTAAATTCACTTTTGCTCTCAAACGCATACAATTGGTAGATTCTATTATTCTGAAACTGTATAATGTACCGTAATGGTCGATTTTTTGATAGAGGCAGAATATATTTCAATAAATGATGTCAAAGTGAGCATTTTGAATCGAATTTCTCGAAGCAATTGTGTTGGAAGCGTAAAATATTGTCCTACTGAGAAAATAATTGTTTATAAATCAAGTTTTAATTAATTGATCGAAAAAGAAAAACACTTACTGCTTATAAATGCCTTCAAAAATCACGTCAGCAAGTTTCATATTTTTTCTTTTAAAAATGAATTTGAAAACATGCCAGAAAATTTCGAGTTGTTGAGGAAGGAAAAGTATTTTTTTTTTTTTTAATACCGCCTTAACATGATTCTGATAAAACCAGCTCTTATATAAAAATGAAACAAAAACTCGTCAAACGTGATTGGATAAAATTGTTAAAGTGGGTTTATCTCTAATGATGATTTAGTTTTTGTTGTTGAAATTACCACTTAACTTCGAAATTTACCTGCGCCTGTAGGTCGAGCCAGCAGGGATTTTGATATTGGTTTTCGTACCAGCTCGTGACATTCCATGTTTTGTGGAATGCGGGGAAGCGCAGATACGGTTCCGATAAGGGTCGTTATCGTTGGTTGCGTTCCCGATTATTTTTTCGCACGATAAATTTTTCCCGATAAATTTTTAATAGTGAGTGCAAGTGTGCGATCGAGTAAGATGAATAGACGCAGACACGCGTTTGCAGGACAGGCACCGTGGTTTGCTGGATGCTCACTAGACGATTTTGATTTTAGCGTCCGTTAACGGCTCTTTTGGCATCTGGATTGTATCAATCGTCACTTTGAGAGATGTAGCGGCACGAATAAGAGTGTGGTTGGGTCTTTTGCCCTGGGCCAGGAGAACAGGAGATCTCGTCTGATAACTCAAAAAATAGAAGCTTGCAATAACCATTTTCGATTTGGAGTTGCTTTTTATTTAAACTAAAAATTTTATGCCCGCATTAACTCCCAATAACATCTATGGAAAATCACTAGGGGTTATTTATCAATCTGGAACAGCTTTACATCGATGTGTTTGAAAACCTGTAGAACCAGTGTTAGCAATTCTTCATAAATTATTCCTCTGAAATTCAGAGAAAATTCCTAGAGCAAACTACAAAAAATAGAGACAACAACCGGGCATTAGATGACAGGCGTAATGCTGGCGATCATGAAGAATTAACAGTCTAATTTCTGGATGGACTGTCATTATTATTGGACTTTACCCAGGAATGGCAAAAACCACGCATCTGTAGGTATATAGCCTCCGAAAATGACTGTTTATTGGACGAAGGGGAAGCAGCGTTAAAAAATTCTGCACGCTTATTGGTGCTTTCCATTTATATATCTATTTTGACGTCAAATGTGTAAAGTCCATTGAAAGTCATCTTCATTCTTCTAGACGAGCATAAAATTAGTTTGACGTACATCTCCTTTCATAGAGGAGCTTGTGGTATACTTCACTCTTCCAGACGTATAAAATGATAAAAATTGGTGTTTCAACTTCATTTACTCTCGTCTCTTCAAGATTCGTCAATTCAAATAACTTGTATAAAATTAATCGATTAAAAACATTTGAACAATATTCTGGAACTTTTAATCCCTCTGCAAAATCGGGACTTCACTAATATAAACTTTACGTAACTTCCATCTTGAACAATCTACACAATTAAATTCATAGAACTATTTAACAATATTAAACTTTGACGATTTTTGCTGTGATCCATATGAATGTTACATAATAGACTTTCTTTAAAAACCAATACCTGCAGCTTAAAAATTGAAATAATTCCATAAATAATAATATATAATTAATTTAGTATTAACCACCATTCTCTACAGTTGTGAATTATTTTTGTGCTTGGCCAAGTTTATATGTTTGTGCTTAGTGAAAAAATAAAGAATGTGTTCATCGTGCAATCATGATGTTTACTTCACAAATGGGTGAGTCTGATTTTATTTTACTTTTCAGCTTTCAAGTTAAATATTGATTTAAGGCAACTTAAACTTAATTTAATTATTTAAATAAATTCAGCTAATTTAAATTTATTAATTTTAGTTGCCAAGTAATGATTATTTACATCACTTTACGACACGGCCATATTTGGTAAAGGAATGACATTTTGAATACTAGATCCTTTTTCAACAATTTATTAATATTAATTTTAAATATTTTCTTGCTTTTATGGTATTCAATCCGTGATTCCGAAATCACATGTAATACATCTTTTCATTTTATTTTTCTGCGATGCTTCGTTTCTTTGATACCTGATATTTTACGCTGGCTTTTTTGGTAGAATTGTCACTGTTAACTTCTCTACTGTAAGTAAGCAGTAAGCGTTCTGATGTATGCTTCTTGGCGTTTTTTGTTTGATGGGTTGGTATTTTTATTAGATTGGCTTGGACAGAACTAGCATTCTGCTTGATATAGAAAAAAAAGAATCATGAGCATTTGTAATTGTTCCTTTTAAAAACTGTAAATGGAATTTTTATGTAGAAATAAATAACGAACATGTTTCGACACTTAAATACAATATATGAACATAAAATAAATTACCGAGTAAGTTTTGGTCTACTAGGTACTTTTAATAAAAAATTCAAATAACAGAATTCGTAAATTAGATTAACTAACGAAGAAATGAACTAAAATTGGCATTGTTTTTTCATTTCTTTTCAAAATCTGCGAGTTATGGAAAATTTTCGATGCCGTATTCTTTCTCAGAATCTCATAAAAAATAAAAATTACATCTCACTTTATGAAAACAGCTACCTAGTTAAACAGTGTAAATTATATGATATGTGACTTTTACGTATTTTGTTTCACATTTATATCAAGGTATATTCACAAAAGCTTTCATTGAAGTAGTATAAATATGACATTTTTTCCTATTATTAATAACGACGTTTTATGTTCATGTCACAAAGATTTACAATGTAATACATGTATATATTTATACTTATATTCAAACACTATACGGTATTACGTACGATTCATCTTTAAGAGCATTCACGTATATTTTTAAAGACTATTTTTACATAAATTTATTGAACAATACAGATATATTTACCTTACATATCTAATATTAAACTACATTATTTTAAGGATGATAAATGATTAAGGATTAAATCACATCGTTTCTAAGAAAATTAAATATTCACCAGGGAATTAAACCAGAGAATTAGTTTTAAAGATATATTTTGAAATATATACTTACTTTTAAAATGGAATTTTAAATCACAGCTCATTTAGAATGCTATTCGAATTGTAGAAAAACAAAACTAACGTCTTGTAACTTAAAGTTGTTACAGCCAGGTCTTCGGAAATAGGTTTCTTACAAGATATTTTAAACTTTCCAAAATATTTTCGAGAACCGAAGAAACTCTAATGTTTTTTAGTAAGAAAAAGGGCTCGAAGAATTTAATTTATTTTAGTTAAAGTTTCTGCTAAATTACAAATTTCGACACTTCATGTAGTCCAAGCAAATTACATATTTAACTCCTTGAAACTTTAACATAAACACAATATACCATAAATAAGGTTGACTTTCCAAGAAATGTATATTAACTTTAAAGATTTTATATATATATTTTTTTTATTTCATTTTGAAACATTTCGAACAAGCTTCCAAATTTTTATAATTTGTTTTGACATTATGTAAGGAAAATTTCAATACTTATCAAGAAATGAAAATTAATTAAATGGGAAATAGCAACTAATTTGATAAGAAAATACATAAAATGATTTTAAAATAAATGCAGTTTGACTGCTTGCAAGATACTTCAAAAATTAATGATTAAACTCTTCGTGTCAAACCAGAAAATAAGTTGGAATTGCTTTCACAATTTTAGATCTTGTTAAAAGGAAAATATATTTCGAAGAAATAATTTATAACACATTTGGGGGTCCTTATTTTGTTCCTTTATGTATGTTATTTTCATTTAATGCTTACGGTAATAAATAATTACATCGTAAACAGGGGAATTTAGTGGCACAGTTTGAGAAAAAATCTTGGGTAGACTTTCCCTTTTTACTTTCTTCTGTCTTTACAAGAAGAAAGTATTGGATTCGTGAAAATTTTCGACTTCCAGTTTTCGACGGATTTATACGTTTTAGAATGTCCTGAACACGATTTGATGGTTTTTAGAAAATGTCTGTCTGTCATTCTGTGAGTCTGTATGTGACAAAAATTTTGTGGGCGCTCTATCTCAAGAACTAATGCACGGAATTTCACAAAACTTCATATTCAGTTAGACCTTGATATGAACTGGACCTGATTAGTTTTTGGTAAAAATCGCCCTACAGGTGGCGCTGCTATGCGGCATTTTTCACGATTTCTGCAATGGCTATACCTCAAGAACTACTGCACGTATTTTCACAAAACTTCAGATTCAGTTAGTCCAAGATATAGGTTGGTGCTGATTACTTTTTTGTGAAAATCGCCCAACAGGTGGCGCTGCTATGCTGCATTATTCATGATTATCGTAATAGCTCTAACTCAAGAAAAAATGCACGAATTTTCATCAAACTTCAGATTCAGTTAGTCCCTGATATAAATTAGTGCAGTTTAATTTTTGGTGTAAATCGTCCAACAGGTGGTGCTGCTGTGCTGCATTTTTGACGATTTCCGCAAGAGCTGTATCTCAAGAGCAAATGCTAGAATTTTCATCAAACTTCAGATTTAGTTAGCCCTTGACATGAACTGACGTTTTCTGCATTTTGTTGTAAATCGCTCAACAGGTGGCGCTGCTATGCTGCATTTTTTGCGATTTCCGCTGTAGCTCTATCTCAAGAACTAATGCACGAATTTTCATCAAACTTCAAATTCAGATATACTTTGATATGAATTGGTACTAAATCGATGTTATTTCTTGTACTATTTAAATGATTTAATTGACATATTTATATAGAAGAAAGTTTTGTGATGGCCACAACATACTAGTTTATATTCTAAAGCAATTTTATCTATTTATTTTATTTATATTTAGTTGAAAAATTTCAATCGTATTTTCAAAACATTGTCCTTATTAAAAACCTGCTAACAAAAACAAATTATGTTTTAGTTCCCAATCAGTTCCTGGTGTGAAACTGGATGCTATATTCGTATAATTCTACAGCAGAACTACTGCTACTACTAATAATTTGGTGCAAATATCTATATATATATTTCTCTTGCGTAGCGCTAAAATAGGGCTGATTTTGTAGCTTGCAACAACCACAGTAACACAATTAATTTGCCTTATTACATTCCACTAATCAGAAGAGTGATTTCACCACTTAAAATCGCGTCATATTTAAAAGAAAAATTTCAATGGTTGTCATGAAATGTAAACATATTAAAATAATTCCTCTTAATTATGCACTAATCGCTTAAGAGCAGAACACAGATCATTTATTGAGAAATAATATTAAGTAATCTATGTAAACAAAAGAGCAGCGAATATTCTTTCATAGTAAGCAATATGGAAAACAAAACATTTCCGATGAAGATAACGATGTCATTTGGAAAAGAAAAGATGCATTTTCATCCATGAATTCAAATATTTTACTATAACTGTGTCAGTGATGATGTCATATTCCTGATCCTTATTCCTACACATACCTAGACTGGACTCTTACTATTTGTTTAAAGATCCTTGGTATATACAAAATAAAATATCTCTGAAAATTACATAATTTCCAATTAATTAAAATGAATATTTAATGAAACTGAGGAATTTTAAAACAATTTCTTAAATGACGTTTTAATCTCATAATTCATATGGACTCCACAAATATTGTGACACGCGGTAGAATTCTAACAAACAAACAGCCGATTTCTGGGAAAGTTTTCAATAGTGTGAAGGAGTTTTCTCAGTGAGAAGGAAAAAGCGCTGAAAAAAACAGGAAATGCACAGGAACGGTTTGTTAGAAATTGCCAATGAGCTTTACAGTCTATATAAAACTGAAATATTTTGGTACGTATTTGTCAATATGACGTCATATTTACTAAACTTTACATCTAATTCGACAAATTAAAATTCTGAGCAGGAACTCTTTTTAAGCACAGTACGATCTTTAGGTATATGTAAGAATAACAATGGCCATTGGTTGTTTTACGGTCACGTGATGAATTCAGAAAATCAGCTTTTTGATCAAAAGTTTATTTTAGACGCACCAGAAAACGCGTTGTTTACGTTTTGTTACCTTGCCAAGTGTCTGAGGGAAATTGTATTTTTCACGTCGAACGAACTTTAGATAGTGTTGATTTAGTTATGTTGAACTATCTTGGTATAAGGTAGTGTTTTTTCAAGAGTTTTTCGAAATAAATTTAAGCCGTTCTGTACAATATTATGCGCAATAAGCTTTAAATTAATTGTGTTCCAAGGTAATTTTTTTTTTCAGTTAACTATTTTACATTTCAAAAATTGGTAAATTTCACAACGTTAAAATGATTTATGACTATTGGTAACACCAACTAAATGCATTTTTAATTGTTATTTCAACAAAGTTTTCAGTTGCTGTTTTTGTACTTTATTTATTTTTTTATTTTTTATTTTTTGAAAATTTCGTAAGTTAAAAGGATTTATTATAGTACTCATTATGGCTAGAATTGCTACAAAAAGTGTCGAGCAAGCAAAGCCAGCTGTGGACGCGTTGCGGTCTCAATGTTAATTGTGTCGCAATTCACGGGGTTGACGAGCGTTAGTGAGCAGGGGGCAGTGCCCCTAGTGTGTTAGAAAGAACACCGAATATAATATATTAAACTTGCTTTGTCGACATATGTTTTTTCAAACCGAATTACAAGAAATTAAATTTTCTTTTATAAAGTTCACAGTTTTTGAAAAAATTAAGGAACAAAAACTCTTTATGACTTAAATTATTAAAAATTATGTTACAAGTAGCTGAAAAGCAACAATACACGTGAAAAATAATTGAATTCTTTTTTTTTTCTTTATGGGGCAGATAGGTTACATCTCAAACTTTATAAAAATGAGGGCAATTTCCACTAAATGAAAACTTATTAAACTTATTAATAATTGCTTAGAATTATTTCAATGCTTTTTATGGTCTATTCTAAGTCAGAGATTTTAAAATATACGTTTTAATGATAAAATTAAAAAAAGTAGGCTAATTTCACACATCTGGCTAATTGGGAGAAATTTGAAATTCTAAAATAGTCATTTGACATGTCACAGTCATTAAAAAAAACATTTTCAGAAATATTAAAACACAAAACATGAGAAATATATTCAAATAAACAAAACAAAATTTTTGGAGCCCAGTTCTTTTCAGAAGGGGAGCTAGTAGTTGGATGTTAACTTTTTTCAACCCTCTAAACACCTTTGTAGAAAATAAAAAAAAAATAAGATTCGTGTTACATGTCCTTAGATATCTCAACCTTCATTTTATTGGTAAAACTAAATATTTTTAAAAAATTAATAAATCATCATTAATTTAAATTTCAGTGTGGAAATTGGTCGTTAGGTATTTTACAAAACAAAACAAAAAAATAGATGGAGGCAAGAAAGCTTTTTTTTTTACTCCTTAAAGTGTTAAGATAAAAACTTGAGAAGCGATCAATAATGAATAAAAAAATAATACTAAATGCAGAAATGAAAAATAAATGAAACAGTTAATATAAAACGCGTGGTAAAAAATAAAGAAAACACTTGCTCTCAATTTCACACTGCATTAGATCCCCTTTGCTTTCCTCAAATAAAATAACTCGATGGAATATAATTTCGTTCACAACTGTTCAGAACACCATTAGATTTCCATGGATGAAAGTATTTTTACGCTAGATCATTGATTCTCAACAGCATTACGCTGCGTGCGATATAAAAGTGCCTCAGGTGTGTTTGTGTGTAACAAATTTTAGTATAATCTGTGTTAAAATTTCCTTTCCTTTCATTTTTTTAGCAGTGAAAAAGTCTCAAATGCTTTTACCTTTAGATAATTTAAAACATGAAAAATATAAATAGAGGATCTTTAACGTAAAATAAAAACTTTCTGGTGCATTTTATACGTGCAGTGAATTTTTGAAAACGTGTTTTATGTGTTAGTGTTTTTTACGAATGCCAGGATTTAAAAATTACAAAAGTATTTACTAATTATTATAGGTAGAATTGACCAGATTAAGACCCATCTATTTCGCATTTCGAAACAAACCTCATTGTTGATAAAATTCTGAACAGAATTCTGGATTCGGACTCAAGGTCAACTCCCTATATTTTTGACAAAATACATCATGATCTTAGTTACCTATACAAAATTGTTTTTTATAGTGTGCACTACTACCTATTGCAGTTTGTCCATTTTTTAAAAACATCACATTATTATTTTTTTTTTATCACTCATATGATATTTTGTCCTCATGTAATTACTAGAATATTCCATATTTATTTATAAGAATTTTTTTTTCAAACAACAAACGAGAATTTGTTTACTGTTTTAACACAAATTAAGTAATTTAGATCCATATTAACAGCAAATGCAAATACCAATTTATTAATCATTAAAATTTGAATAACTTTAAATGAAAGTTGATTCTATTAATAAACTGTTTTGTAATTTTTGTAAATAAACGCACCACACACACACACTTATATTCTGCTATTAAAAGTTTAAACGTGCATGGTGTGGTCACCACTAAACTTTCTAATCTATTGTAAAGATTTCCTACCTTTATAATCAATATTTAATTAACCCTTTATCTACTGACGGTACTTATAATACCACTTACTTTAAATTTTCATTCCATAGTGAATATTACTAATATACTAATGGTACTTTGTAAAACCATTCTTTTAACTCCACTTTTTCATGATACATGGCAGCAGTAGTTCTAGGTTCGTTATTTTATCAAGGTAGGAGGCTATCTTTGAAACAGTCGGTGTGTTTTGTGCCGGCATTTTGTACAGATTGTCACGCTTGACTTTTTATTGCTGCAAACATAGTAAAGGACATAAGATAAGTGTTGGATTTTTTTATGTGGTCATTATGATCTTAGAATACAATTTGACGAATTATTTTAAATTATTTTATTAAGCTGTGTACGTATTTGATTTAACAGTTGAATTACAAGACAGTACTTATAAGTACCACCAATACACCGGTGTTGGAGAAAGACTTCTTGTTTACTTTTCGTCTGCGTAGTTACCTATCGTTTTTATCTGCTTTATAAAGTTATAATTAAATTGTAGTGTAGTAAAGTTTTCCTGGTATTTCGTTTCTGTTTTATTATTATTTTTTTTATCGGAAATCAAAAAAGTCGTGATACCGGCTCATTTTTGCTATGCTAGAAATAGCATAGGTAAATTCATCTACTGCATATGTGGAGATGCGGGAGAACATGTTATCCTTGGAATATAGATAGATAACTAATGTTAAAGTTAAATTATAACATAGGGAAAAAACTAAACTAGAGTAAACTAGGCATAACTAATGCTAAAGGACTGATAACAAAATCGAAACCTAAAAAACATTGTTTTTTTTTTTTTTTTTTTTTTTTTTTTTTGATACCATCAAATTTGAATTTTTACTCATTTTTCGTGTGTAAAATGAAACTATGTCAATTTTATATTTTTTATCGTTAACTTGCGAGTGTCTTCTTTTTATTTAGCATTTTTAAGAGTTTAAATTTTATTTCAAATATCCTGTTGGTTTTCTGTTACGAGAATATTTTAGCCGTAGTGTTCTGACGGGACTTTAAAGTAACACTTTAATTAATTACCTATAACGACGGGCAAGTAATTTTTTTATGTATACCTTTTAATTTTCATTGTTGTAACTGAAGCAAAAAAATTACATGAAAAAATTTGCACTAGATCATAATGCAGTAGATAAAAGGTTAAAAGTGTTGTTCATTAAAATAAACCTGCGCCGAACCCATGTGGGTCTGTTTTGGTGAACTCAGAAACCTGGAATCCATGAACGTACTTCGTCCTTTAACTGTTTTATCCGTACGTGAATGTTGTCCATTTCTATGCTGTGATTGTGAATAAAACTTTTAATTAACTCACCTTCCAGATTTACATACGTCATAATATTATTCTAATATATTAAGTAACACAGTGGGATAATCCAGGGATCCCCGAATAACAGAATATAGGGCAAAACCACTATTTCTAAATTGAAAACTCTAATAGATTTTTTTTTTTTTTTTTTTTTTTTTTTTTTTTTTACATTTAATATATTTTTTTAAGAATGCCTCTTAAGGATACCAAAAATTAATTTTATATGAAAAAGGCAATTTTGCATTCAATAAAGTTTTGAAATTTATAAAAGCGATATTTTAGTATTCGTCTCGTGCCAGAGAGCAGTTTAACCAATTAGCTGGGAATTTTCCAAAGGCATCCGTCTGTACACCAGACTTTTTTTTTCTGATCATTTCAGTAGTTTAAGCGCGTAGTCCAATTAGATGTCTTAAATTTGTGTTTTATTTAAGTTTTATTATTTTATTTATTTATTGATGAAGTTTTAATATCATTATGGGGTATAAGCTGGAAATAATGCTAAGTTATTTATTAATTTACGTGCAGATGGATTTGTTCTTCGTAATCCTCTGCCACGTTAGAGATAAATTAAAAATAATACACGCTTGAAAACTATTTTTTTAAATATAGAAAATGAGTAAATTGCTATACAGTTTTTAAGCAAATCGTGATACAGTGTGCGAATAAATTGCATTTAAAAGCTCATTTTTTTGCCATTCGACACAGTGTAAAAATTTGAAATGTGCTATGTTTAGAAGTTTGAAAAAATTCAGTAAAAGGTAAATATAATCGTCTGGTGTTGCCACCGTCAAAATGACGTCAGCATTATGGACGGACACGTTTGTTCTTTATAATACAGATCAGGGTTCTCGCTGCCGCTCGCCATTGCGCCAAATCACGACGAAAGGTTTCATTTGGCGAGTAAACGTTTGATTAGACTCGCCAAACTGCGAGTGCTCAATTTTTGCTCATCTTTTTTTTGTGTGTATCAGTACAGGCGACACTCTTATTTACATTACTAAATGATTGCTCTCACTTATCATGTTCAATCGTATCGTACAATTTACAATATTTTTAGAGATACTAAACAACAATAATTAAATTTAGCTTCAGCCAAAATCACAGTAAGCAAAAATGTCATTATGTGCCCAATAGGGAACAGTACTATTTTGAAATAGCCTTGAAGTATGGGCTTCAATGTAAAGCGGAAGAATTCTAGAAAACTAATCTTTTGATACATTTTGTTGTTTATATTTTGAATTCTTTAGAAATCATTGAATGTAATGTATTGAAATCCTGAGTTAACAGGGGTTGGAAGTTTTGTTTCATAAAATTTTATTGAGTAAAATCAAATTTTATTTTTTTTTCTTGATTGCGCAAGACATTTAGAATACAGTTACTTTTTTAGTTTCTGTAGCGGATAATTAAATTTAGATGAATAATCGTGATACAGTGTGCGAATAAATTGCATTTAAAAGCTCATTTTTTTGCCATTCGACACAGTGTAAAAATTTGAAATGTGCTATGTTTAGAAGTTTGAAAAAATTCAGTAAAAGGTAAATATAATCGTCTGGTGTTGCCACCGTCAAAATGACGTCAGCATTATGGACGGACACGTTTGTTCTTTATAATACAGATCAGGGTTCTCGCTGCCGCTCGCCATTGCGCCAAATCACGACGAAAGGTTTCATTTGGCGAGTAAACGTTTGATTAGACTCGCCAAACTGCGAGTGCTCAATTTTTGCTCATCTTTTTTTTGTGTGTATCAGTACAGGCGACACTCTTATTTACATTACTAAATGATTGCTCTCACTTATCATGTTCAATCGTATCGTACAATTTACAATATTTTTAGAGATACTAAACAACAATAATTAAATTTAGCTTCAGCCAAAATCACAATAAGCAAAAATGTCATTATGTGCCCAATAGGCAACAGTACTATTTTGAAATAGCCTTGAAGTATGGGCTTCAATGTAAAGCGGAAGAATTCTAGAAAACTAATCTTTTGATACATTTTGTTGTTTATATTTTGAATTCTTTAGAAATCATTGAATGTAATGTATTGAAATCCTGAGTTAACAGGGGTTGGAAGTTTTGTTTCATAAAATTTTATTGAGTAAAATCAAATTTTATTTTTTTTTTCTTGATTGCGCAAGACATTTAGAATACAGTTACTTTTTTAGTTTCTGTAGCGGATAATTAAATTTAGATGAATAACTGATCTATAAACAGTTTCAAAAACTTAGGTTATTTCAGGACATATTGGAAAAAAGAGTGGCTATGTTAAGGTGTGGCTGTTTTTTACTCCTGATTAGCCAAATTTCTAACGTTCATAAAAAGTCAGCGAGAACCCTGATACAGATAGATAGCTCAGTTACACACAAACAATTATGAATATGAAATGTAGAGCAGTTCTTTGATTTTAATTTGGAGTTACAGTGGTGAGCGTATTAAAAATGAGCAAAAAAACCTATTAGATGCTCAATTTAAAAATTAGATCAACATACATATTTTAAATTACTAATTACAAATATAAAATTTGATGTATGTCTACCTGATAGAAACTGAGATTCGGTTGCATAATATTCGCTTAACATAGCACAACCCCTTGTCAAGCGATTAACCCTTTATCTACTGAAGGTACTTATAAGTACCATTAAAATAACTTGTTATAAAATTCATTTAATACATCGATTAGTTTTAATACAGTTTAGAATATGTTATAGATACATTACTTTATCTTTTCCAAAAGGATTATTGATTACACAAAACAAAAATATTTTTAAAAGGATGATTTCTTTTGCCTTTGCATCTTTTCACCATTCTTGGCGTTGGGGTGAGGGTGCATTTTTCAATTCGGAAATATTTCTATATTTCTATTGTAAGAACATTATATTTGTACATTTCAAAATTCTACAAAATACTAAGAAAATAATTAAAATAAAAATTTGATTGGGCTTATAAATATTGTACAAAATCTCTATAAATTCAAATTTAAGTAATCTTTCTAAATCCTTCAATCCTTCTAAAATTTATTAAATGATTATGTAAATCTTCTAATGTAGTTTAAACAATTCACGAAAAATGCTTTAGAAGGTGAAACTTTCATGAATTCTTAATTCTGTACATAAAGGGTTAAAGAGAAAATTGAATCAAGTTTTTAGGTGCGTTCGTAATAATATAAATCCGTAGCACCTAACTATAGTCGCCATCTGGTCCGTCCGTTTGTTCGCCTGTCCATTTGTCCACATATAACAGTGCAAAAAATACCCAACTCAATGGTTTAAAATTTACTATATATAATGTATGCACAACTTTGTCGAGCCGATTCGAATTGTATGAAAATAGAATTAAAATTTAAAAAGATATTATAAAAAAAAATGTCTTCCTTCTATTAAATCCGATCATGCGTAATTAATTCAATAATATTCTCTGACAGGTAATGTTTCTAGGTTGCCATGGTGATTGCGTCATATTTAAGATGGAGCCATATTATTTCCGTATTATTGAATTTAATTTTATATTCACGCTTTTTTGCATAAGAACTTAACAAATTTCTTATCTTCGCACTAAGGTTTGAATATTTATAAAACTAGCTACAGTACGAACAAACTACATTTGCCACGCTTGACATACAATTTCCCGCTTGTTTATAACATGCATCTAATACGCTAAATTTCGTATAATTTCATCCCATAGATATTTAGAGGCAGCTATCACAGAAACTATAAAAAATACCGCATAGCTGCGCGACCTGCTTTTCAATGTACACCAAAGCGTGAAATATTATTTTAAAATAGTATTATTTATCTTGAATGTTTTCCTTTTTAAAGTCGATAATAGAATTCTTATTAAAATTCTTTTTATACAGATACTTGCATTTATTCAAAATATATATAATATACTTAATCAAACAAAAAACATTTCATCTGAGGAATTTTGCATGGAATATTACATAGCAAATCTAATACCCTACGCTATTTAATATAGCATAAAATGAAATTGCGGTCGTAACTCCTACACATGCATTCTAGGAATATCTTTCCGCAGTACGTGGAATCAATAACTTCATTCAATATTGGAAGATATAACTTTTTACGTGAAAGTAATCTATTCAACATAATAATAACAGAGGTAGAACAGTGACTCAAATTTTTGCATGTTGTATTATTGCACATAAAAAATGATTGTATGAAATTCAAACATTTCCTATTTTACAAATCTTGTAGCCGCTTCAGTTTCACAGTATTGTAAAATCATTGGAAAATAGAAGTGTTAAAAAATGTACTTAAAAATGGAATTTGAATCTACGCGTTTAATAAATGCAAAGAGGGTATACAAGCAACGCTTTGTCCGGTGTACAGAACAAAAATAAAAATCGTTTTTATTTGAAGACTATAATCGATTTCTTGCATTGAATACCTATACACAGGGTGCTGCCGAACTCGACCGACAAATTCAGAAGAATGACAGTAGACATCAAGAGGATGAAAAATTACCACAGAACATGGTGTCGTAAAACACGTATTTATTCCAAAATACATGTGTTTTACCCAAACTCAGTTTGGGTTCACCGTAATAACTTTCATAAATTAAACTATAACATAATCAAACTTTTAACAGAATCCTCACTTTTGTTGTAAATGTGATAATATAAGAAACAAGTTGGAAATTGCTCGTTAAACGTGGCAAATGCTCGTACAATAACTAGTTTTTTAACATTTTTTGCACCGAATATTGTACTGAATGCTTATCTTAGTGCACTTCATAAGTGCATATCACTTTAATTCTGTTCGAAAGGCTTTAACTTCATTAAAATGCACTTGAAATAATTTTTTTTTTCAATTTGCTGTAACGTAACGGGAAAATTTTGACTGTACTTGAAATTAAAGTATCCATCAGATTCTCATAAAATTTAAAATGACTCGACAAAATTTTGAAGCAATTCCATATTTAAAATTTCAGGCCACTCGGTTGGGTAGTTCTTCCTCTGTTATATGCGGACATATGGAAAGACAGACAGACGGACCGAACGACGACTATAGGTGCTACGTATTTACGTAATTACGAACGCACGTAAAAAGCGGTAAAAGTTTCCATGATACGCGTCAGCAGTATGCATTGACCCTCCACATTTTGCACTACGATTACCATTTCGTACGGCATGATTGATTGCTTGAGCACCCTGTTTTTCAAGAAGTTTTCGAGATGTTATAACATTTCACATAAAACAAGCTCCAGCCGTGGAAAAAAAAGTAAACACCCCCTACTAACTCCTCAACAAATTATCGTAGAAGAAAGTTACTGGTACCGAACGATTGGAAATAAAGTCTACCTTTAAATGATGTATATAAAATTTGCATAGGGGTCATCTACTTATTAAAACGAACCATAACTTTGTTTTTTTCAATAGCAGGACACAATTGTGCCAGTATAATTGAACTCTACACGCTTCAATTAACATAAAAAACATTTTTTATGCAATTCGTGCCATAAGTTTCCGAGAAATTAATTATTTTAAAACGAGCGTATTTTAAGGGCTGTATTCAAACTGATGTTCCGTACTCGATTGTTAACCGAGAGAGCCCCCTTTTTGATCAAGGCACTTTAAGCACCACTCAAGCAGTCAATGAAGCCTGCTAGATTACACAACAATAGAGGAAATTAAAAAATATCCAGTCACTTCTATCACAAAGAGCCCCTTAAACCATCATTTTGCCGTTTTTTAAGTATAATTTGAAAACTACTTGGAAGAAAAATGTGAAATTTTGGATTTCCATAAAACAGGACTCAATAAATCTAAATCCATAAAAAAACTGTAGATTGCAATTCATAATTTTTACGAATATTAATTTTATAATTCATAATTCATATCATCAAATTATAAAAATTTTAAATTCAACGTATTTATGTTTGGGTATATTAGTATTATTGTTACACAAAAATTTAGCTCATTAAGAGCACAATTTCAGAAGATATAAATAAAAATATGAAAATGTAATTTAACATTAGAAGCACTAAATTTTGAACGTTTATAATTCAAAAACTTATCATTGAAATGACTTGGAATTTGTTGTCTAGGCGTAGTTTTAACCGAAGATTTGAAATATCTCGTTAAAATTTGATATTGCTATTGAAAAAAAAAATGAAGTTTGGATTCGTTTTAATATGTAGATGGCCCCCTAAGCAAATTTTATATGCATCATTTAAAAGTAGACTTACTTTCCAATCGTTCGGTACCAGTAACTTTCGTCTATGATAATTTGTTGAGGAGTTAGTAGGGGGTGTTTACTATTTTTTCCCACGACTGTACAAGTCGTTGCATTTTCATTGCAAATTTTTTATTTTTCTCAAAATTACTGTCAACCTAAGTTCAGCTAGGATGAAACACCCTGTGTTTGTGACTAAATGAGTGCCTTGTCACCCAATGTTCTATGGCGACTTTTCAGCCTTTTGATACCTGCTATCACTCCTCTAAATTTGTCGGTCAAATTCGGCAAGACCCTGTATATATTTAGATACACTAGGGTGCTCAGCCCTTTATGAACTACAGTTGTCAACCGTCGTTCAGATCCCGAAGACTCTAAAAAATGCTTTGATGATGTTCTGATCAGTGGCGAACTTCTGCAATCGGGTTGCCGTTCATTTTTCTTTCATAGGGGGATTTTTCGGTTCTCAAAGCCTAATTCACGCTATCGCGGCAGCTGACAGTTGTTTTCGTGATTGTTTAAGTAAGATTAATGCATATATCTTAAGTAAGATCCACATATAGATATAATATTATCAAAATTTTAAAATCATCTAGCGTGAAACTGTTAAAGGAAAAAAATGTTGCTGCTTCTATATGGTATTGTCATATAATATGGTATGGAGCTGCCGAAATTTATAATGTATTAGAAAATCAGCAGAAACCAGTGATGTTGCTGAAAATAGAAGGGATGATCAATCTATAGTTATTCAAATGAGATATTCAAAACTCACTGGTCTTCTGAAACAACTTACTTTTTTTGGAAATTATGGGAGTATTGTATCAGAAACCAGAGTGATATTATGCATGCTGCTACATGGAATGTCGGTAACTATGTATCTGTTCGGTATATTAACTCGGATGGATTTTGTAAGCGTATTTTTTGTTTGACTTCTATTCTTCTACAGAGATAGATTTAAAATCAATAATAGCCTTTATATATATTCGTTTTATTTTAGAGCCCTTGCTCAAAGTTGAGTGGGAACCCGGGAGAGATCAAATTGCTTTCAATCGGTTCCCGTATCTCCCGGGCCATGGAGCATAATTAAGTCCATTGGTGTAACTTAAAAAAATTCCGTTAAAATACGGAAATAGTACTGGCGTCTCGATTGCCAGTATTTTAACGGATTTTTTTTACAGTGTACATACAATTATAACCTGATTGTTGCCACTGCTTGGGATTGAAATTTCTTTGAAAAATGTGATTTTATGAAGGTTCTTCATGTGAGTGAGGTTTAAAAACAGTTTCTCTATTATTTCTCTATGAGGAATAGATAAAGTTCCTCCAATATATCTAAAAAGATTTTTTTTTTTTTTTTTTTTTTAATTCAAAAGCGTCAGGTGAACTTAGGCTATAGGGTGTTCATGTATATTTTTACAATGGGCATAAAATTGACCTTTTTTTAATGAAAAAATTTACCAGATGAAATTTTTTAAGCACATTTTAATTTAATATTAGCTGGCATAGCGAATCGATGTGTTTATGTTAAATTGCTTCTGAGCATTCAATTTTTTTTGATTGGAAAGGAAATCTTAATTTATTATACATTTAGAATTAATTACATTTTTTTTTTTTATAAAATACTGAATTTCAAGTAATTAATCATGACTACATTACCGGTTAAAATTTTATTCAATCAATGGTCACACTGCCAATGCTTCATTTGTAAAACCATTCCATTCTATTCAGATTTGACTTCTAATTTCGGAGCTGGTTAAATGAAAATGAAATGATTTTCATAAAAAAATCCAAAAATGACGTCATTAGACGAACTTTTATAGTAATTGTCAGGTTCTGATGAGCAGATACTATTTCGAATTACTATGTTATATGGTATTATCTTTTTACTTATATATTGTATTCATGTTATTTTCTATGTACTAGGAGTCTTAAGGTTGCATTTATTTCTCATCTTGACGTTTGTATCAGTGAGTAGCAGTTCCCTTGCCTATTCAAATGCACATCTGAGATAAGGCATAAAAAAAGAGTTCCAACGACTGTCTAACGAAATAACGTTGTGCCATGGGAATGTGACAATTGAGGTTCGATGAAGGGGAATGGACCCTGGTGTCAGAGGGGAAACCCCGGGCAGGCTGTCTTGGGAGATCATGGAGATAGCTGAGAAAAAATCAGTCCCTGCGTGGACCTGGAAGTGTGTGGTCACTTTTCAGTCGAGTAGTGTTCTCGGACAGAGCGTGTCTTAAGTTGTGTGAGGCTCTTGGAGGATAGAGCCGATATAACGGGATATCAAATGGGATCTCCAATAAATCTCTTTTAATTAACGTAGTGTAAGAGGGATACAGAATACTTCAATAAGCGGACCAATACGCAGATAGTATTATATATATGTAACTTAATGTCGGACCGGATCATCTGCATCAGAGTTCTTAATTGTAATTGTTTTGTTATTTGTAAATAATGTGTAAATAAATTGTTAGTTAAGTTTAATTGAATAAGTTGGTATTCTTTTCCATAAGCCTCTCAAAGCGTGCCCGATATCACGTAATTATATCGGTGGTGGCAGCATATCAACAAAAAAGGAACATTCTTCGAGGTTGTGTGGACCCAGAGTGAAGCCGAAAACAATATTCTGTTTTTATTAATTAAAATTAAATTATAGCAAAAAGGCATTTTTCTCGCAAATTATTCCGCATTTAGTTGTTTTGTAAAATGTTTTAAACACCATATTTAAGAAATAATTAATTAAAAACTAGTGTTTCTTCTAAATATAATACAATATTTATCCAGTTAAATGTAAGAATCTTAAATTTGTATTTCTTCAATCTCCTTGATTGATTTGAGAAAGGAAAAACAACAACAACAACAACAAAAAAAAAAAAGATGTCATCATTTCTAGATGACAATTTGCCGACAGACGATTTTTTTACATTCTAGAATGAACTGATTCACAAAATTTCAATATACAAAGTTATGTTTTTACTTATTAGGATTTTCTAAAAACTTTTAATTAAATTAGAATATTTTTTCCACATCTATTTAAACTGAAATAATAATATTAAAAAAAAATATTTTTTCTATTTTATTGGAAAAAAGGACGAGAATAAAAAATAATCCATCTTTTTTTCCTCCTTTTCCCTTAAAAATGAAGTAATTTCGTTCAAGGAATTAAGTCATTACAGAAACGAGTTGGAACCCGTCGAAATTCGACGAATTAAAATGTTTAGAATGGAACTTAGATCGAATTCATAATAAACCTACAAAAATAATTACAATAAAAAATTTGTCTTGCATTGGCTATCTAACTCTTAAAACAAATAATGTTTTTAACCTAAAATTACCAAAATATTATTTCCAAAAACTTCAACTGCTTAAATTATTGAAAATTTAAACTGTATTGGGATACGTAATCAAGATGAGTAATTATGTTGAAGTTATCGAATGAGGCTCTTACGTTTGTTTTTACGGGATGAAAAATCAGTAAAAAGGATTTCGCTTTGTTACATCATAAAATTTTCCCCCATAAAATCTAAACTGTAAGTTATTTTCACATTCTCAAAATTTACATACGTACCACTCAAATTCACAATTTAAAAGTATTTTAACGCGCAATACATTATTAATGAATGTATTTTCAAACTTAAAGTCACGTTTGTCCGATACAACTTTTCATGTGAACATTCGCATTAAATTTAAGTTCTAATCTCAGTACCCGCGAAAATTTATCTTTCAGAAATTTGCCTTTAGTTGCCATAGTATTGGCCATTTATTATTGGTCAAATATTTAGTTTTATCAAAGAAAATGATCGTTTTGTTTTAAATATGACATCATTTTTACTCACTGAATCATTTTGCCTAGCGGCTCAAACTCAGCGTAATGTAAAAATATTAAAATATCTTCTTCAATCTTTTGATTTATGAAGAAGAATGCGTGTTTTTTTTAATGGCTGACGTAATTTTCTGTTCAAAAATTAGAAATAAGTTACTTTTATTTGTAGTGGGAAAATGGCATCAATAAGGATATAATGAATAAAAATAAATAAACCATGACTATTTTCCCTTCACTTTTAATAGAAATGGAGTACTGCAGTTGCCACAATTACAAAATTGGTACTAAAAACTATAAAAAAATTAATATCTCAAAAATGAATTGAGATAGAGCTTTCAAACAAATTGCATTTAAAAGAACATTTTTTTCCCCTATACGACGGTGGTAAAATTGAAACTGTGCGATGTTTAGAAGTTTAAAAATTTGCAGTGGCGAAAATTGCAAAACCGAAATTTCATTTCAAATTTCAAAGTGTTGCCATTCGCAGAATGACGTATGCGTTACGCACAGATATGTTTGTCCCTTATAATATAGATATCATTAAAAATTACAAAACAATAATATCTCGGAAATTAATTCAAATTAAATTTCTTTTTTAAACAGTTTATATAATATGCTCTGATCCATATGAATATCTGGCATTAGTGCAAACTTTACATTGTTGTAGAGTGAGTATCTGCGAAATACAAACGGGTAGTCAAATTTTATTTTTAAAAAATATGACAAAACACAATTGATTACAGTTATTTTCTTAAAATCAAATAATAAGTATTTCTCAGAAGTAGATTCTGAATTCAAAATAATCTACGTACTTTTCCGATCGCACATTTCTGCAACAGATATAGGAGCAACGTATAATTATATTAGATTCCTCTAACACACTTTAGATTCTAATTTGAGGAATAGCAAAGGCATTTATTTTCTTTTGTCCTGATGAAAGAAAAACGAAATGAAATAAGAAATTAAAAATTTTACATACCAAATATTTTTTTGCACTAGTATTTTAATTTCGTAGTTCACTAAAATTCAACATTTTTTTTTCGTAAATATAAAATACGATTTTCAAGAGTAACAATTTAAACGTTTACTTTCGTCGTAAATATAAATTTATATTTTAAAAATACAAGTGTTTTATTCATATTTTCTAAGTTTCTAATTTTGCCAAGATTTTCTTCGTAATACTTAATGTCAAGTGGAAAATGTTTTCCTTTTACTTATTTATTGCATGTCACGCTGTCGACACTTGTCATGAACTTGATTAAGGGTTAGTTCATGTTTCCTTTTGAAATAATCTTAGCTCTATTGTTGTCTGTTTCATTGTATCAGAAGAAATTATTAGTTGTAAGATAATTTACGACCTTTTATAGTGGGAAATTTAGAAACATGAAGAATAAAGTACAAAATATCCAGTTCTAGTAATAAATGGTATTTTAGATTTCGTTATAGAATAAATTAAGGCACCATGGCTAGGTTAATTAAATGGCTATTTTTGTTTTCTTCAAAATTATTAAAAAGGGAAACATCGGATTCGTGAAATTTTTCTGCTTCTGGTTTTAAAAGTAATTGCCTGAATTTCTGAATAAGATCTGTTAATTACTGGTCCGCTTATCTTTCTGTTGCAGAAATTTTCTGATTTCTATTTCAAGAGCTGATACATAGAACTCCATGAAATTTCACATGTAGCTGGACGTTCACATATTTTGATGCTGGTTACATACTGGTGTATATCTAATATAGATGACGTTCTTATGTTGTCTTTTTAGAATGTGCGTACTACTTTACACCTGTCATCTAAAATACAGAATTGTACCAAATTTAAAAGACACCAGCCATTAAGGTAAAGTGTCCATATTTCGTCCCCCCTGTCACTTTTAGGCCCTAAATGTTGCAATTTTCAGTGAAAACCCACCAAATTCGGATTTTACATAGATTAACTACCCACGCACATAGAAACATAGGCAAATATCGTACAAAAAATTTTAACAATGCGAAAAATAGTTTTTCAAAAATATCTAAAAAATGCAAAAGAAAAAAAACGGTCCCAATTTCGTCCCGCAAAAAATCCAATTCACCGAGTCTTAACTTATAACTAAATCAAAATTTATTTCTAAATGAGTAACTAATTTAATTTACATTAAAGTGAGGTACAAGGAAATGTACTAATTATCAGTGGAAGAATAACATAACGAAACATTAGCCATCCAAACATGAGGAAAAAATTGAAAAACATGTCATGAAAAAGCATTCCTAATTTCGTCCCCGAGACGAAAATAAGAACTGCAAGGGGGACAAAATTGGGACCACACTACTTCCAAATATGGCGGAGCTTCAGTTCCCGTAAGATGAACTGAGCGTCCTAAAATTCACTGTATGCTACTGTCAGCATCTTACCTATATAAAAAAAAACATGCAATGAATAACAAATAAATACTTACACTACAGTAAATAACGTTCTACAAACGATGTAATAGGAACGCAGGTCTTCTAAAAACAGAAAATTCGGTGCCTTTAATTTATGTATGCGTCTTGGCGAACAAAACTTTAAATACTGACCCCTTTTACCTTCCGTCCCCTGTGCCTTGTGTCATGGTCACACGTCATCTGTTCACTTTCGCAGAAGCGGAGAAGTTAAGGGGGACGAAATTAGGAAAGGGGACGAAATATGGGCATTTTACCCAATTACTAAACACTCCAGAAAACTAGTTGCCGCAAGTTAATTGGTCATGGCTTCTCCTGGGTTGCATCTATACATCTACACCAGAGTTTATAGGAATAAACTTTAAAGGTTGTGTTCGTGATTATTGTACATTTTCGTAGATTAAGAAACATATGTCATTTTTTACAGTGTATATATATGCCTTTTCCTTTATTAGCAACGACATTTCGGTGTATCAGTTTTAAAAATGCATAATTGTATCGCATCTTTTCAGGAAAAATATCACAATATTAATTATGTCTTTCTCTTGGAAGCACATCATCGCAGAGTTTTTATGATTTGGGTATTATTGATTTAAGCAATCCATATTAATTTTTAAACCACTCATAGAAAATACAAGAGAGAAAAAATTATTTCTAAAGAAGTTTAATAATCGGATTTCGATATTTGTCAACTTTAAATAAACAGTTTACCACATTTGACGCTTTGCGTAGACTTACAACGTGTTCGTCCGTAGAAAAACTAACAAAATGTCTCTAAAATCACATTTATTTATTGAAAAATATTGGTCAAATCTATGCAACTTACATTAGGCCTAATATTTAATAAGAATTCATTTATCAGAAATATATATATATATATATATATTTTTCATTTTCTTACATACATTCAAATTTGTTAGTTGACGGGTCTTATAAAAATATTTTATTTGCCATAAATCGTAAACATTGATTTAGAAGTCGCAAATATAGACTTCGAAAATTGGAATGAAATAGAAATTTTTACATTGGTTTAAATAGGAATTTCAAGAAAATTATACTTTTACGAACAAATGCATAATATCGCATATCTCTAAAAATATTTTTCTTAAACATAAAACCTTTTTTCATCATATAGACATGTACGTTTAACTATCCTGAACAAAGGTTTTCATACAAATGCAGTTTTACTGTATTTCAAAATTCAGGAAACAGCATGAGGTTTCTGCCCAGGCCTGAAATTGAATCCGGAATCTAAATTACCATTGATTTTCGAAGCCGTTGATCGGTGGACATTATTGTCTTTTGAATTATGTTAAATCATTGCATGCGCCTTATCCTACTTCATATGAACTTTTCACTGTCATTTTTTCCTTATGCTTTATTTTTGAATGAACACGGATTTTGAAATTTGGACACCAATTCATTACCGGTCTAGAATTAAATGTAAGGTCTTTTTGTCTAGAGCAAAATGCTTTGATCATCGAGCTAACGTGTTCGTTGAGTTGTATATTCTATTAGAGCCCTAATCTGGTCCAATTATCAATCTACCATCTTTTTACTCTACGGTACAGAATTTCCTTCTCTTGCACGGAAGTAAGCATCGTGCGTAGATTGCAGAATATTTTTTCACATTAATTTATTTATTTATTTATTTATTTATTTTGTTTGATATTGGCTCCAAAAAGAATCTCGCATAAAATGGCAGCGAGGTTCTTTCATATCTGCATCGTGATTTTTTCAGATAGTTTTTTTTTTTAGATATTGTGAAATTTCAGTCTTCATGATAATGTGTCCTGGACGCAGTCCGGATATGCAAATTCCGGATATCTGCAACAACAATAAAAAAAAGTATTATTAAATAAAAATTTCTATAAATGCATTCTTAAAGAAACAGGTAAATCTAATGTATGTTAAACGTTAAACCATTTCAACTACAAGCAATTTAAAAAAATACACGTTTAAAATTGTTCATCTGTGTGGAAAAAAGGGAAACGACTATATTCTTAAAACTAAAAGCAGTATCATATCTCGACTATTTTTTACTTATTCCCACCCCATCTGTGAACAGTAATGAACACTACGTGCTTATCATTCAAAATTTCACTGACCGTTTCTGAAATAGAAAAGAGTTTTTTGAACTTTCTTAGAGTGAATTGGGAAATAAAATATTTTTTACACTTGGGTTAAGTAATGACTTAGAGCGAATATAGACGGACATTTTATGAAATATAAACTTGAAAAAATGCAATTAAACATCAATTAAATCATTAATATAAATAGGGATTTGAGAGAAATAATATTTGTTACAAAAAAATACGTACTGTTCGTATTTCAAAAACGTTATTTTCCTTGAAAATGTTTCTTTTACTCCCTAAAATTGATTCAGGTATTTAGAGAGCCGGACGACTGGAATCCATATAATTGAAGTTTTGCTGTATGTGACTTTCCAAGATTTGAGCTATCTCAAAGTCGATGTACAGTCGTGCAAAAAAAAAAAAAAAAAAAAAAAAACACCCCCTGCTAATTCCTCAACAAATTATTGTAGAAGAAAGTTACTGGTACCGAACGATTGGAAATAAAGCCTATTTTTAAATGATGTGTATACAAATTGCTTGGGGGGGGGGGGGTGGGATCTACATATTAAAACAAACCATAGCTTTAATTTTTTTCAATAGCAGTATACAATTCTGAAGCATAAATGAACTCTATACCCTTCAATTAGCCTAAAAACAAATTTTTATGCAATTTGTACGCTAAGTTTCCGAGAAATTAATTATTTTAAAACCAGTATATTTTAAGGGCTGTATCCAAATTGAAGTTCGGTACTCGATTGTTAACCGAGAGAGCCCCCTTCTTGATCAAGGCACCTTAAGCAGTCAATGAGGCCTGCTAGATTACAGGACAGCAGAAGAAATTTCAATATATTTAGTCACTTCTATCATAGACGGCCCCTTAAACCATCATTTTGCCATCTTTTAAGCATAATTTGAAAACTACTTGGAAGAAAAATGTGAAATTTCGGATTTCCGTATAGGACTTAATAAATCTAAATCCATCAAAAAAACTGTAGGTTGCAATTCAAAATTTTTTCAAATATTAATTTCGTAATTCATAATTCATATCATAAAATTATAAAAAAATTCAAATTCAGCTTATTTATGTTTGGGTATATTAGTATTATTGCTAAACAAAAAATTAGCACATTAGAAGCATAATTTCAGGAGATATAAATAAAAATATGAAAATGTAATTTAACATTAGAAGCCCTAAATTTAGAATGTTTATAATTCAAAAACTTATCATTCAAATGACTTGAAATTTGGTGTCTAAGCATAGTTTGAACCGAAGATTCGAAATATCTTGTTAAAACTGTGTATTGCCATTGTAAAAAATGAAGTTCGGATTCGTTTTAGTATGTAGATGGCCCGTAAGCAAATTTTATATACATAATTTAAAAGTAGACATTATTTCCAATCGCTCGGTACCAGTAACTTTCGTCTACAATAATTTGTTGAGGAGTTAGTAGGGTGTGTTTACTTTTTTTTTTTTTTCCACGACTGTACATTTAAAAACGTCCCCCTGACTAGAGTACTTTATCATTTCAGTTAACCTTATTTTACTCGAACTCAAGGACGGGTTTCGGGCCGAGTTAATTTTAAATGTTTCGAGCTCAGGTTGAGTTTTGATTATTTTGGATCGGGTTCGCTTGATTCTATCTTCCAAAAAAAGTTTTGAATATTTTTCAATTGAAAGAAACTGCATATTTAAATTTTAGTGAGTGTATGTATGTTCATTTGTTATAAAAATCTTAAAATTGACATGAAAGGCATAATTATTGATTACTGTTCCATAATTGTATTAAAATATCGATTAATATTTATTCCTTTTGAGTTCGGGTTGGGCTAACATTAAACAGAATTTTCGGGTTCGCATCTGGTACAAACTGACCTGCACACAATTCTACTCCACACTTCCAATTAGCGTAAAAATAATCTTAAATATATAATCTCATTAAGAGATAGCAATGTCCTGCTAAAATATCTGCTTATACAAACGTATCACCTGGTGATTTTCGTTATAAAATAAGATTGTGGGGCATGTGTGCATTACTTTAAATTAATGCATGTTCAATCCAACCTCAAAGGAAAACAGTATTCATGCAAAATGAAATTTTATTCCATATGAAAGGAAGGCATCGTAAGTAACGTTTGATCAAAAGGTATTGCGACTTTTCTGAAATAAATCAATTATTTACTCGAAAGTTTCTCTCAACATATCTGAAATCCCTTTCTTTGAACTCCTTTTTAAAGATTAACATAGTTCTAAAATGAAGTGCTTCTAAACTTCCCCGCTTTCCTAAGTTAGAAATTAATTTATGTAAATAACTCTCAAAGTGATATATGATTTAAAAATTTAAATTTAAATTCTAAAATAATACAAATGGTAAAAGTAACTAAATGCAAATTGGACGTTATTTCACTTAGTTTTCATTAATTTAAATTGATATATTCGGAGAATATAATGCAACTACTAGTAGGAGGCTCTGCCCCCTGCAAACTACGCTCGCCAACCCCCGTTCAGACACCGCAGAATCTAAAAACATGCTAATCTGATGGGTTTTAAAAATATGAGAAGATTGAATTATACTGAAAAAAGCTGTGCAGATCTCCCTGTAAATGGGTTTTCATTCAGTTCCGTTTGATTGCAAAAATGGAAGGGCGAATCGGTAGCTGTTAAGACATCCAATGGTTATTTTCGTTTTTGATTAAAGAGGATCGGTTTAAAGATTTGAAAAGTAGCTAAAATAAAATGAATTACGTATACAGTCTTTGTCTCCCGGTATTTTAAAACAATTTCTATAACAATAGCCTAAGTCATGTGACTACAATCAACAGTTCCGGGTAGACCACTTCGCTTTTTATGCTCTAGGTGCCATTTTGGTGCTTTAATGTTAGCCATGCACAGGTGATAAGTATAATATTATTCTAACCAAATATTATTCTATCGCCATCATTTCATCTATATTATAATATTTCAAGTCATCAACTGTCATAAAAAAATACGGTCTGATCCCTTCGCCTTTCATATGAAAGTTTGGTACAGATGTCATATACGATATTGGCGCGATTTTTTTCCGACGCCAATTTGGGGAACGCACCAACAGCATAAACAACAACATCCGGCTTACCATATCATGCAAAATAACGATTCTTTGGCGCCAGTTAAGTACCCGTTACGTATATGACATTGGCGTCAGAAAGAAAAAATCGCGCCAATATGACATTTGTACGGAAATTTTTCGAGTTTGATTAAAAAATCATTTTTTTTTTCGAATAAAACTATATAAAAGTTGTCATGGTCGCAAAGAATTCTTGGTACTGTTACGCTAGCAGGGTGCAAATCTCGCCAATAGCTTTTTTTCAAATTGCCAGTTAGCATTTTTTTTTTTTTTCGAGTTGTAAATTAAAACATTGATTTGAAGTTGAAATTAAATGTCATGGTTTGTTGCATTATTGGAAAGAGTTCCATATTGTGTGCTGGTTGGAGCGAGTGGCGAAGGAATCAAAAATGGCGCCAAAAAGCCATTTTAGCAACTTATAAAATTTTTCAGGATGGCGGAAAAACACGGTCTTTAAATATTTGTAAACATATATATATATATAAAGCAGTATAAGATTATATTTAGCCTGAACCAGCGCACCCCCCCCCCCCCCCTCACAGAACAAGAAGAACAAGAAAAATATCTATGTAAACATTAAAACTTTAACAAAAACTAGGAAAAAATAGGCTGCGGCCTCATCGGCAGTGGGTTATGTTTCAAAAGCAGCCGAGCATTCGATAAAATATACATTAGTGGCAGTGGGTTTCGGCCAGAACAGTGATAGCAAAATCAAATGTTAAAACATTCGTTGGCTATTATCACATGCTCCCCCACCGGACCCTACGCCAACAATATTAAATGAATGCCTCACCTGGAACACAGTAAAAGATGCTAAAAATATGTTCGTTGAAAAAACCACACTCAACCAACTTAGCCACATTGCTACAACCCAAATATAAAACATAAAACAAACTAAACAGAGCAGAATCCAGCATCCAATCAACCAATCCAAATTCTTTCCAGTTCTGTTGCCAATCGACGCAGCACATCATCATAGAACCGTCCTTGAAAAGGCTTTAGGAAATATGAGTCATTCACTGACGTCGAAAAGTAATCGATCAGTAATGAAGAAAATCTGCAAAATCTGAATATTTTTTTTATAAAAATTAAAGGTATATTGTTTTTGCGCATTTCACATGAATTTATCTTGTTTTTTGTTGGTGATTACTGTGCTTTACGTTTATATATATATATATTTAATAAATGTTATATATGTTTCATGTTAAAAAAAATACGATGTTTATACAGATAGTTTTATATATATTACGCATAGAGATATATCTTCCACACACGTAATATATATACATCTATAAATAAATATTATGTACATAAATAATATTATGTACTATAAATAATTATTATACATGTCAAATTAAAACAAAAGTTATATATTTTTCCGAAAAATATAGGCTAAATGCAAAAAAATACGCAAAAAACATATGAATAAAGTCCATTCCAGAAAAAAGGAACTCCAAAGGCTGTAGATCGTAACCACATCGATTCATTTAATGCCAAAAAAAGCTCGCCAAAAAAGCCAGTACACAATATGGAACTCTTCCCGCATTATTTAACATTTGGCAAAATATCATATGCGCCAAAATCCATGTTTGCCCCGGGTGCAAAAAAGGCTAGTTTTGGCACTGTTAAGTACCATTATTGTCCTTGTAAAGTCATAATGCTACGTCAGTTACACAATAAAAGTTACGTCAGTTATGCGTGTAAATGCCATTTTTTTCTTATTATTCAGAAATTAATTAAACAAGTTACTGTTATAATTTGGCATTACTTAGTGTTGTTGAGAACATTAAATCACTTTTTTTAACTGGATAGTTTTGATTAAGACTTCCTTATCATTTATCTAATAATAAGCTAGACGTAGCAGTGGTTGGTCTGTAGGTTTGGCGTGATTTTTTTTTCTACGAAAATTTGGCGAAATCCTCGTTTTCGAATACCAGTTACATATGCATTTTTGGTATTACTTAGTTATCCCGTGGACCAAAAATCTATCGCCAAACTATAAGATTAAATGTCAATAATGGTTGATCGTAAATGTCACATTCACTTGACTTTAAGTAAGTTACACATGTTTACATCATCAAGTGATTTTTATTTCGACGTTTTATTTGTATATTTATTAATGTTATACTAATTTATTTGTTCTTTCGTTATTTAAAATAAAAATTATATCAATTTGTATAATTTGGCGAAATTGGTCGACGGAATAACCAAGTAGTAAAGTATTTTTTTAATTATTTTCTATTATTTTCAAAAGGAAATAACAAAAAAATAATTAATAACAATAGAACAAAATAATTTATATAATTTTAAAAAAGAAATAAAAGTAAATAAACATTTATTATTAAATAAACAACAATAGCCGGGTTACCATGTCAATCAAAATAATGCCAAATTTGGCGCCAATCAGAATCTTTCGATTTGGCGGAAGTTTGTTCAAGTAAATTGAATTATGAATAAATGTAGCATGATACATTTCTTGGCATATATTTAAGGGAGGCCAAACTGGTCGCCAGATTAGTTTAAAATAGTAACCTTTTCTACAATCTGAAAAAAAATATGTGTTATGATTAAAATTTGAGTTGCCATCATTAGAGAAAAGAATATAAAATTAGAAAAAAAATTAATATTTCGAAAACTAATTCGAATTTAAAAATTCTAATACCAGTTTTGAGATCTGCAGATCAATACGGATTTTTGGTGTTAATTTCATCGCAATGTATTCCGCATTTTAGGGGAAATCACCGTGAAACATAATCAGTTGTTTAATCAGTCGTTTCATTGAATCGTTACATAAATTCGTTTCATAATATCCGTTTCATTAGGATTTTATGTATATAGGGTAGATAAATACAATTTAACAACATTTATGTAGTAGCCACGAATTTGGTTCTTCTGATTCTCTACTGTGCTGCCCGCTTGTACTTTGACATTGAAACGAGCTGAAATTACAAAGCAATTGTTAAATACAGGGTGTATACATAACCAAAAGTTCCTGGCATATTTTAAAATCTAATATATAAAAATGAAAATTTGTCTGTCTGTCTGTCTGTAATGCTACACAAATTCACAGTTTAGAAGCCAGAATTGTGAAATGTTACGTACATGTGTATTAAAACACGGCCGAGGCAACTAAAGTAATCCGTAATCGGAATAACTTATAGTTAATTTTTAATTAATAAAAACCACAAATTTAATAGCAATTTCCAATCAAATTGAAACATTTTTCGTTATAACTGTTACCAACAATTAAAAATCCACAATAAAATTCTTACCACAACAATTACTTTTCTATTGCAAGATTTCCGCGTGAGAAAATGAAATAAATGATTTGACGAATTTAAAAAAGGAATTATTATTACATCATAATTTTCTACTGCAAGATTTCCACCTGACAAATGAAAATAAAATAAATAGTTTGATGAATTAAAAACAAAAGTGGATGTTACGTCATAATATTTCTGTTTTACGATTTCCATGTGAAAAATTATATTTTAATTAATTTGACTAACAATAAAAAGGGAATATTATGTCATATTGGAAATATAAAGGACGTGGTGATTATATAACATCATATAAATATGAAAAACTGTACTGAAGCATGATTAAACTCGATTGTAGAAATATTGGCGTATTTTAACGTTGTTGATCCAATGATGAATGGAAATAAGTTGATTTATAGCTGTATTATTTTGCGTCTGTTATATAAATTTATACATTTTTATATTGGGTTTTCATTTAATGCGTGTGTACAGCACTTCGACAGTTTTATTATTATTTTTTTTTATCTTGTATGTTAAATTTTGAAATTGGTTTTTCAAAACAAACATTCTTACAATCCCGTGCAACGCCGGGTATTTTAACTAGTACAATATAAATTCAAGTAATTGCCGTAAAGGAGTGCAGTTTGGACTAAAAGGCTTCTCACGATGAAACGTTTTCTTCAAGTGAATGAAAACAATTAGCTCCAAACTTCGATCATAGATGGCGCCACTTGTCCGTATGTTTGATTTCAAACTGCACAAGTGTTTAATTTCAAATATGCATTTAATTCTGATTTTCAGATTAGTTTTGATGTTTGATGTTTGTTTGCGTATGTTGACGTATGTTTGATTTCAAACATGCGTTTTATTCTGATTTTCAGATTAGTTTTGACGCTGTGACACAGGAATGACGACTCTGAGCCAAAAAGTTAATTGCGTAGGTTGGTATTTCGAAACCAAATCGAAAATGACTTGAAAATCAGAAAAAAAAAATCCGCATGTTTGATGCGAAAGATACGGACAAATATATAATTTATGATCGAATTTAGAAACTATTTTTTTTTATTCGCTTGAAGAACAATTTTCATTTTTAGAAACATTTTAGTCCAAACCGCACTCCTGTACGACAATTACTTGCTTTTATATTGAATTTTTAAATGCGTCAGGGACTTTTGGGGCACCCTGTATATCCTACTAAAAATCAGGGTTTGTGATATTGGTTACATTGAAGCCAATATTCCAGAAATACATCGGTGTATCAATCACCCGGAAGAAACCTGACACAACTCAAAAATAAACCATTTCACATGAGGGGCAAAAGAAGATTTGCATATTTTTACTGTAACATAACTTACGAAGGCTTTTCGAAAAGTAAAGATACAACGCAGACGATAGCAGAAAAAAAGTTTTAATGAGCGCGTTGGCAACACAGATTGTAACCTTGAACCTTTGACTTTTCCCTCGCAGCCATTCGTTAATTCTATGGTGATTTTGCTTTGTGTAGCAAATGCTTAGAAAGGCTGCGTCAATTACAAATCCCGCCAAATGTGAATTTCGATCCGTCATGCGTTTTCTTCTTGCAAAATGGAAGCGTCCAGCGGAAATTCACAAAGAAATTGTTTCTGTCTATGGGAACATTATGAATCGAAAAACTTTAATGAAATGGTTTGTGCCTTCTCTAGTGGTAGGACCAATGTTCATGAAGAACGCAGAACAGGTAGACCATCTGTGATCTCTGATGCACTTCTTCAAAGAACGGAGGAAGCGATTCGAGCAAATAGGGGTCTCACAATTAAAGAGTTGCATAAAATCATACCTGAAGTGTCTATGACAACACTTTATGAAGCTGTGACTGTGACTTTTTGCTACCGTAAATTGTGTGCAAGCTGGGTTCCGAAAATGTTAACGGAAGAACACAAAAAGAAGAGGATGGTCTGCGCACTCGACTTCCTGACGCGCTATGCAAAAGCAGGTGATGAAATCCAAGTGAGAAGTTTTATCCATTTGCCATACAGTCCAGACCTTGCACGCAGTGACTTCCACTTATTCATTTACCTGAAGAAACACCTTGCAGGGCAAAACTTCCACGACGATGATGAAATCAAAATTGAAGTTGAAATGTGTTTTCGACAACAGGCGGCAAACTTCTATGAGAATGGGATACAGAAGCTTGTACACAGACTAAACAAATGCTTGGACAACAGCGGCAATTATGTTGAAAAATAAGGTTTATAGCTGCAAATAATTCGTAATAAACATTTTATCAAATAATATTTTTTGAGTGTGTATGCGGCATTGTATCTTTACTTTTCGAAAAGCCCTAGTATAATGATTGTACGAAATTCAAGCACTTCTTATTTTATAAATCTTGTAGCTGCTTCAGTTTCACATAATAGTAAAATCATTGGGAAATTGAAGCGTTAAAAAATCTACTTAAAAAAGAGAATTGTACCTACGCTTTTAATAAATGCTAACAAGGGATACAAACCACGCTTTGTCCGGTGTACAGAGCCAAAATACATTTTTTTTTAAAGACTGTAATCGATTTCTTACATTGTATACCTATATACAGGGTGTTGCCGAATTCGACCAACAAATTCAAAGGGGTAATAGAAGGCATCAAGAAGACGAAAAATAACCCTAGAATATGGGGTCATAAACCACGTATTTAATCAAAAATGTAGGGTGTTCTATCATTACTGAATTTGAGATAAAGGTAATAACCTTCGGGAAATTGAAGTATATTACAATAATACTTTTAATAGACATGCTCACTTGTGTTGTAAATCTGATACTTTTTTCTGCATGCAGCTGTAAAGGCATGCATAAAAGCGTTAAGACTTAAGATTGAAGTTGTAGAAGAGGTTGGAGGATTGGTTAAATTTATACCCCACGCAATTTGGTGGTTCCCTGTGGTAGAAAATGAACATATAACGCAATTTCCGGTTTTCCGGATAACTATGCTTATGCCACAAACATTCAATACTGTTATCAACACACGCAACATCAAAACAAAAACTTCATTAGATTAATTTAGAAATCAATTGAGGAAACATTTAGCACTGGATAATAATGTTTATTAGTAGTTTTGAATGAATATTTTTTTAGAATAACATCTTAGATTATGTGATTTTTTTTTATCCCTGTAACTTTTTAAGCTTCTTCCACAACAGAAGTCATACCACAAAGTGAGTGATAGTTTCTTTAGTCGAACAAGTTAAAGTATATGTTTGGTTGTGTCATCTGGTGATAATACAATGCTTCAATAATTTTTTTTTTATCCCTGTAACTTTTTAAGCTTCTTCCACAACAGAAGTCATACCACAAAGTGAGTGATAGTTTCTTTAGTCGAACAAGTTAAAGTATATGTTTGGTTGTGTCATCTGGTGATAATACAATGCTTCAATAAACAAATCCCTCTCTTTAACAATATAGCGAATAAATAAATAAAAAGCATTCCTTTACCCCTTTATTTTCCATATTATGAATTAAAATTAATACTATCACCGTAATTTCTCCTCTTAATACCAATAGACATATTAGGAAACTTAAATTATGGTTTTAAAAAGAAATTTTTAATTAAAACTGACTTGGCCATCTTTATAAACAATTTTCCAGAATACGTAAATTAAAGGATTACTAATATTGACTTGAGATCGCTAAACCTTTCTGAAATAATAAACGTAAATATATTCTAAGTTTATCTATAAATGAGATATTTTGTTGGCTAAGTATTTTTTCACAACATGTTATTCAGCAGAGTAACAGCTATCTCTTTAAAAATGGCTAAGAAAATATTTGTTTATTAAAATATTTAATTTTGTAAAATTGACTTATTTTCTAAACATAATAAATCAGCATAAAATATGGTTTATTAATAAATGTATTAAATAAATTTCCCATCAAAACTTCTTTAATAGTACTTTAAAGTACTGGGGCATAAAGGGATTAAACGTAGTATGTTTGGTGAAAGTATGTACAACCATAAGTTTGTCAAGTAGGAAATTTTACCATAAAATATTGTCACAGAGCAAGTGTGCATCAGTTTAATTTAAACTATATACAATCGAACTTTTAAAAAAGGTTAACACGTAAAATATAATTTTGTTTCAAGAGAAAGAAATGCATTGCTAATAATATATGATTAAAAGGCATTACTACTGTTCCGACAATAAATCTATTATTTTCTGAATACTTTCTCTAAAAAAATCTAAAATCTCTTTCTTTGAATTATTTTTTAAAGAATCACATAGTTTTAAAGCAGATAGTTCCTAAAAAAGCCCATTCCCAATACAGAAAATAATGTAAGGCAAAAAATCCAGATTGTGATTTAATATTGAAAAATTTAAATTTTAGTTATACAAGAATTCAAATGTTATCTATACCTTAATACAAATTGCACGTTGTTTTGGTTAGGTGTAGTTCCTAAGATAATTGGATAGTAAAAATTATCTATATACTAACAACATTTTAAATTACAAACTGTTTTTTTTTTTTTTTTTTTTTTTTTTTTTTTTTTTTTTTAAGGTTTTCAATTTTGTTCTGGTGGCTCTCTGCTCTCTTGTCTGTCTATGCATTGACTTAAAAATAAACTGAAATTATAAAAGAAATGTTATAGAAGAAGATAAGATAATGCCAGACAAACAAGGTAGTGATAGAAAACAAATTAATACTGTCGAGGCCCAATTTAACGAATTTCTTAATGTAGCGAATTATTTTTTGGCCCTGACGAAAATGGAACAAAATTATTTTGATGTAACGGATTTATAATTACGATTTAACGAATAACTTTCAATGCCAAAAAGGTGAAAATTTGAAATTTTTTTTCTAATATCTATTAAAAAAATTCAATGTCCCTGATTGTCATTTTTCTGAATATGTATCTTGTGACGCAGAGATATCTACAATCAAAAATTTAAATTACACCGAGGTTATTATAGCAGTAGTAGTAGATCGATGAAGAAGATGAAATACTGACCAATATATACAACATTTAAAGAATCAGTTATCAGTTTGGATAATTTGAAACAGCATTTGATGGAACATGATGTTGACGACACTGTTTTCACAGATACAGGAAAAATTTGGTAAAGAAGTTTAGAATACAAAATCGAAACAAAGCAAAGAATCATCTATAGAAAATGGCATCTTATAATTTATCTATAAAATTTGAATAAATTAGATTTTTTTCTTAATTACAATGCTTGTGAGTTATAGTAGTAACTAAAAAAAGAATAATCTTTTACACAGTGTATTTTCTTAAAGAAAAAAATATTTAACATCATTATTAAGGTAGGTGAGCATTGTTCTTTTTATTTACAGTCATTTTCTCAACTTGTTATTTTGTATAAAAAAATTACTTTGATTATCAAGTTTTAACCAATAATTTCGATATAACTAACGAAGTCGCTAGTTTCGAAGCATTCATTAAATCCGGATTCGACTGCATTACTTTTGTAATGAGAAAATGATATTGCAAGAAATATATTACGTTCTACAACTTTATTGGCATTTTTTTAAAGCCTATTTTTGATTTTTACAAAATCTAGGGGATCCGACCTGGTCTTTCCGGCGTACATAATGTACTACATTAATTTTAATGCAATTAATCTAAATGGTAAATTAATCACATCAGATGTAAATTTCCAACTGGGAGAAAAATGTCCGGACCAGGAATCGAAGCAGGGATCTCCTGGTTGAAGCTGCCAGTGCTCTACCATCTGATCTATCCCGGACGCTTTTTCAGGAAGGCTCACGTTTTCAGCACCAGCCTTGGCGAGTTGGCGAAAGCGAGAACGTTCAGCCAGCTCTAACGCCAATCGTCGTCTTGTGTTTTGTTTTGAACCGAAATGGTGGAAGACGAACTAGCATATTTTAGAATAACAGTCCTACCTAAATTAAAGAAGTATCTTCAATTATGCGTTCTAGATGAAAAGAAATCTTCTTCGAAAGAAATTGTATTACGAACTCTTATACTCTGTTTTATCAAAGGCCTTTATTACTTTTGGTGATATAGACTAAAATTTTGATTATTTGATCCCCTCAAAAATCTACATTTTCATTCAATTGAGTATTATTAATTCCATATATGTTAAACAAAAACTCATTACCTTCATAAATTTAGATATGTGATTACATATAAAGATGGATTTATGGGGATGATGAATTAATGTAGTTTCAGTGCATTTTGATGTATATAAACACAGATTAAAAAAATACATGTGGCAGATAATTACTATATTTTCTGCGATGAACTTATATAATTAATTTAATACCAAAACATTCTGCAGAAACAGTACCCAAAGTCGAGTGAAAATAGGCTAAACCAGGGAAAAAAGAAAACTATGACACCCCCAACCAGGATGTTTAGAAATTGCCTTTTTAATGTGAGATGAAATTCTTAAGGGGTGGTGGGGGAGAAAGAATATTGAATGACTATCTTTTGTTACTTCAAAGTAACAAATAAAATCACTAGAGAAATCTTTTCACTATGGTATGATAGCGAGGGCTGTTGATTTAAATAGTTAAATTTATCAATTAACAAATAGAAAAATAAGCCAAAAAATTAAAAACTTGTAATATTTAACTATTTTGGGGGGGAGGGGGTGAAATAAAAACAAGCTTTTCTTTTTCTTCGGGGTGGGGGGGGGGGGGGGGCATAATTTGAATAATGGGTCCTTTCTTGTAGTTGCTTCAAAGTTATAAATAGGACAGAAATTTTTAAAAATGTAAAGAATTTTAAAAAAAAAATGAAAGCGTGTGCACAAAAAGTTAATCCTGATTTATTATTATTATTTTTTTTAATCTTTCATTCTATTTCTTTCCTTTTCTTTTCTTTATGGTAAATTATTTATTTGTTATTTAAAAATCAACAGATAGAGCAAAACACAATTTTAACTAATTTTTTCTGCAAGGCAACAATGAATTTTAAAGGGTCAAAAAATAGTGTGCTGGAGGAGAGGGTGGGGGGGGGGGGAGGAGGAGAAGAGAAAATTCGAAATGGGAGGTTGCCTCAGACGATTGATCATTATTTTATTGCCACTTCAACTTAATAAATAGTGCAATATATGTGCAGAACGACGAAAAATGGAGTGTGTGTGTAAGGGGGGGAGGAGGGAGGATTTTATTCGAGAGAATTTAGATGATTTATTCAAATATGACGAATGACTATTTTAAAATAACAAATAAAACAACTGACGAAATAATATTTAAAAATATGGCAAAAATTTTAAAATAAAAAACTGAAGAATTTTAAAGATTTTTAATTTTGTGCACTAGGGGCAGACCAATGTGTTTTTCATAAAAACTCAAATAATGATAAAGATTTAAAAGCATTAAAATGTAATAGTAATTTATTTAATTGCATGCATCTACTTGTAATTATTTTGACTGATTGATTTAATTGCAGGATACAGCTAAATAATTTATGATTTATCGTTCAATCTAAATATAATCGAAATGATTTTAGTTTCAACTTCCTATTAACGTCTAATCGCAATTAAATTAAGAAAAATTAATTTTTAATGAATTATTTCAGTGAAAATATGTTTTATTAATGCAATCAACATGTCACACAATGATGCCGCTTAATAATAATAATAATAATAATAATAAAAACTAAATTAATTCAGTAGTAATGCTAATAAAACTAAGTTCAATTGTGTCATAAAAACATGATCAATAGAATTATATTTATTACAAAAAAATCTTTGTCTGTTTTTATTTTTCCTAAAAAATAAAATACGTTCTCAATTTCTTCGAACATAGCGAATTAATGAAATAAATGAATATTATTGAACTGAAAAACATAACTTATGTTTGAATTATATATATTGTGCAATTAAAAACATTTTAATGTGAAAAAGTCCTTTGTTTTAAAAGCAAAAAGCTCTCAGCAAAGGAATGGGGTTGCTGTTCGCTACTCGTAAGACGTCAGGAACCAGAAAGGGTGCGTAGCATTGAATTCATCCCCGCTCCAACCGTTACTCTGGCGATAAAGTGCTCAAAACGTGAGCTTTCTTGAAAAAGCATCCCGAACGAATCTGGTGGAGCTTTTTCACCCAGCTAACCTTAATGATCATAGCATTTGGTCTGAAACCTGTTTCAGCTCAACAGAACAAATCTCAAATAATGGAACTCCAGAAATCGCTAGATACGTAATTACACTAGATTAATTTTAACACAATTATGGTAGAGCATTGTCGGCTTCAGATCCCTGGTTCGAATCCTGGTCCGGACATTTTTCGTCCAGTTGGAAATTTACATCTAATATGATTTATTTACAAAGTAGAATAATTGTGTTAAAATTAATCTAGTGTAATTACGTATCCAGCTATCTCTGGAGTTCTAATATCTGAGATTTATTTTGTTGAGCTGAACCAGGTTTTAGACCAGATGCATAATCATTAAGGTTAGCTGGGTGAGAAAGTTCCACCAGATTCGTCCGGAATAGCTCAGATGGTAGAGCACTGGCGGCTTCAGCCAGGAGATCCCTGGTTCGAATCCTGGTCTGAACATTTTTCGCCCAGTTGGAAATTTACATGTAGTACAAAATGCAGTTAAAAACATTTAATATTATTATTACCTATCATTATTATTATTACTGAAAACGCAAATACATATTTTATATTTAAAGTATTATTTTTCCATTGCCCACTAACGACACACAAAATATTTTTATGGGAAAATATCAATTATATATTCAAATAAAGTTTTGAATTTAATGAAAGCGATACTTTCGTATTAACCACATACCAGAAATAATTATCCAAAAATATTTCCAAAGATTTTGCTAATTACAGAAGCTTTTTTAATTCTGTTAATTTCAATGATTTATGCGCTTAGTTCGATTACATGTTAAATTTATGTTTTAGTTATTTACTTATTCGTTGACGAAGCTTTAAGGGGTCTCAGGACTCTTAAAGCTTTAAAATGTTCGAAATTTTAAATTTTTTATATGTTAAACTTCTATTTTTTCTGAACATTTTGATATAATTGTTATCGTCAAATTCCAATTAGAACAGAAGTTATGGCTTTTAGAATTATACCCGCTCAATAGCTGAAGCGGTGTTTCCGAATCTTTGAAGTTATTTTTCTCCAAATGACAGTTTCGGGCATAACGCGCACGATATCTCAAAAACTTCTCAATATTTGTCCATGAAATTTTCAAAATGTATGTTTTATGTTAGTCTGTATAAACTGAACCTAAAATTTCTTTTTTATTGTAAAAATAAAATATTTTTTTTAGGTGATTATATTGATGAAATTTTCTAAATTTTGCATTAGCTGAATGCAACTTTGTATTAAAAATATAAAAATGCTTTAAATAGAAATTTATTTAGGTTTAGTGAAATTATTACAATCTGAAGTATAAGTAGGTACCAAAATTTTCATTCTAGTTGCAAAATTTATTTTGTAATCGTGCACGTAAGCTGTTATGCTGATTTTCTTCTCGTCAAATGTCTGACAGTTTCAAGCACCCTGTAAATGCTAATTCTTCGTCTTGCAATTTTTTAAATATTTTAAATGAAAAACATACTTATATCTTTCAATCCCAATTAAAATTGTGTCTTAAAATCAAATACATTTTAAGTTATTGAATGTTGAAAATGGTCTTTTTTTTCATTTTTTCCAATTTTAAGAGTCCTCAGGCCCCTTAATTTCGCTATGTTAATATTAACCGGGAAAAATCCTGAACATTATGTTGTTTTAAGTGTAAACGGATTAATATTTCGTAATCAAGCTGCTTGCTAGAGATAGAATTTTCGCAAAACATTTGTTTTAAAGCTATTTTAAAAAACTATAAAATATCACTAAATTGTGACACAATTTTCAAAGAAATTGTACTTGAAATATTTTATATCCTTAGTTTTATAGATTTATTTATAGTACTGTAAATGTTCTATTACATTAATGTGAATGTTTATTGTTGAGATAAATTTTTAATTTAAACATATTTGAAAATAATTTTTCATAATCATAAAAAAATCAATAAATTGATATATAGTTTTCACACAACGTTTATTTTACAGCACATTTTGTTTTCTTTATTTGATGGTGGAAAATTTTAAATTATGCAACATTTAGAAGCAAATATATAGCGATAAAAGCGATAGTGATAACACAGGTTATTGACGCCACTACTATGGCGTCAGTGTTAGTTACAAACATATTTTTGCTTTATAATTTAGATATGTTTTTAAGTGCGCTTTTCTAGATCTTTTCTCTATTCCTTCTTAAAAAAATTATATTCACTTAATGAAACTAAATAAATAAAAGTGGCATTTTGTATCTATAGAAATATCTGACAAATTAGTCAAAATTGTGCTTTTACATAACGAAAATTTATTATTATTATTATTTTAATTTAAGTACACGATTCCATAACCAGATTATTCTTTAAGATAAATATTTAAGATTTATTAGAGTCAATTTCTTTCTTTCATTAACTAAAAGCTTCCATTTTAATTTTCTCAGTAAATAATCACAATGCAAATTAAATACTTTAACATTAATGAATAACTCATAATTGTAAATGTTTTTTTTTTTTTTTAACAAGGGAAACATTGCAATATAAAATATTAAAATGCAAATTATTCATCTTATATTAAATGCAATCAACGTAATAAATTTATTATACTAGAATGTTGTTACATATAATAAATTACCTTTTGAAAGTATTTAATAGGATTTATTTATGTTTATAGGCACATTCACATTTAAAAACTATTTTGATAATTATTAAAATCGTTTCTGCAATAAGCAAAATTGTTAAAAGTGCAGCTTAAGTATAAACAATATATATATAAAGATAAACGTACAACTAATAAACAACGATATTGAAAACCCCACTATTTTATGATAGATAATCCAATTTTTGGCAGTTAAAATTGAAAATTAGTTAATCAATAGTGTACGTAAAAGGAAAATTATATATGTTTCTGAGAAACTAATCGTGCATCTGCCGAATTTGTTTATTTGTTCACTGATTTGTAAAAACTAATTAATTGCTTGAATTGCAACGTCTTATGAAGAATGTCATATCTGAGGAAGATTAGCGCGGAAAAGATAGCGATGAAATAATTACCTTAAGAAATCGACGGTTCTATTAATAATAAACTAAGTAAACGTACAAATTCCAAGGTTAACAACTGCCGGCAAAGAAAATTTAATTGTACTTACATATTTTCCGAAAATTAGCCATCAAATTTCTAAACTTTTCTGAAAATTTGTTTTTAAAGTAGTTTATATTCATTTTAACAAAATCCGATTCACAAACATCCAATAGATAGATTTTCACATTGGAGAATATACAAGCTATCTTGCGAATGCGATAAACTGCACAGTGGTCTGACAGAGCGACCTTTTAAGGTCTGTTTGGGAGAGCACAAAACTAGTGTTAAAAATTGTGACATTGAACGCTCCGCTATTCCTAACCCCTGCTGGTCTAACAGTAACAATTTTAACTTTTCAGAAGGTTCAATAATACTGAAATGATCATCAATTTACGATCTTGATTTTTGCAAAGCATATCATATATAGAAGAATTCTAGTAGTTTGGTTAACGAATTGTTCAGTATTCCCAATTTTTCAAAGGTATGGCTCCGTTTCTTTTATTCGGTATCTTCTCTCCCCCTTTTATTTCTTCTTTCTGCTTAAGCTCTCCCAGAATGGCTGAGCACTTCAAATTGAACTCCTCGTGTGCGCAGGAAAGATTGACTCCGCTGTCGTTTTTCATCACTCAACGTATTTCGCTGACGATGGTGAGCTTGAAGGTGCGTCTCTCTGGCTTTATATTTTAATGTTTATCCTTTAAATTTTGTACTGATGATGGAGCTATAGAAACTTTGAAACCGCTGTATGCACCTTTTGTTTTCATACCTTTGTGCTATTTAATGTTGTTCATTTTTTCTTAATATATTGGCAAAGTACAATCTTCCTATTTTATGAAATAATTACCTTCCAGACAAAACTATCAAGGGTAAAATTCAGAAAATCTTGTGATGTAAAATCAATATAGGGTTTTAAAGTATCTTCTTTTCCTTTCCTATATTTCTCAGTTTCCAAATTCATTTAATTATTTATTTTACATTTTATTTAAACCCCATGTTTTCCCCTTCTAAACAAATGAAAGAAATAATTAAGCTATTTGTAACACTTACATACAAATTTTAACTATTAACCATAAGGCAACACCAATCAGATTTTAAACTAAAATTTATAAAAGAAATATTTTATGCGCAGCTATTCCCTTTTTTTAAGTTCGTTACAATTTCTCAGTTAAGCAGTTATAGTCCAAGAGCTGTTAAACATTTTGGAGTAGGTATTTGAGGCACCTTGGAAATTTGTGCAGCACTTCTTTTGTAATGCCTGAATACAAAATCGAATGTCTGGCTGAAGGATCGTGGCCCAAAACCTGTGCCAGACAAAAAATGGCACTTGACACGTGTCTGGCACAGTTTTTGTGCCGACTAAAGTGTCTGACATTTTCAAAATATTTTTTTCTAAGCATAAATATTATTGTGCCTCAAATACCTTTTTTGGGCAGTCAAAAAATGGCACTTGACACGTGTGTGGCACAGTTTTTGGGCCGACTAAAGTGTCTGTCATTTTCAAAATATTTTTTTCTAAGTATAAATATTATTCTGTTTCAATCTCAGCGTGCCTCAAATACTTTTTTTGTGTAGTGTCAAAAATGGCACTTGACACGTGTCTGGCACAGGTTTTGGGCCACGATCATTCAGCCAGACATTCGATTTTGTATTCAGGCATTACAAAAGAAGTGCTGCACAAATTTTCAGCGTGCCTCAAATACCTACTCAAAAATGTTCAACAGCTCTCCTACTATTATTTTATTTTCCTACGTCTATCTGTGCACTTCTCATCCAGTTTCCGTAATTGTTGTAGAGTACTATTCATATGTTTTCAGTCTACCTAACTTAAGGGGACGTAGTACCTTCAGAGTACAAAGCTGCTCATTATTAAATGCTTTTTGCTACTAGACATAAATCATTCTTTTTTTCTCATTTTACAGCATATATATGTAGTAACATAAAAAATTCAATTCAATTTTTTCAATGTAATTAACAGATATTTAAAAATTATATAAAATGTATGCATAAAATTAAAAATAAAAATTTAATGACTTTCGCTTATTCGTAAGCGAAATCTGTAGGAAGGAAAAAAGCGTGCAAATAAACGTTCGTCTGACATTAACCTAAACTATGGCATGTTGGCCACAAAATGAGAAGCTACTTCGAGCCTATTATTGTTCTATTATTGCCAGACGAAACCGTTGAAAACTGGTAGGATTGGGAATTATAGCATTGGGAAAATGTTGAGAATAATTACGTCAGGAAAAGGCTGAGAAATGGCGGGATTATATCTAATTTGAAACGTATATGAGTACCTGGGTAGCTAATGGTTGAATCTCTAATGTTTTTTGTTGTCAAATGTGGGAAAATGGTCATAGCCTGGGTGGGATGACTGTAAGTTTTTCAGTACTTTCCTTGTTTGAGAATGATAATTCGGGTCACTTTTCTGTCAAAAATCATCTCTGAAGGCACTTCTCTCAATAAAAAAAGGGCCCAGAGTGACTGATGACCAACAAAATTCATTCATCAGTGTGAAACACGTATTTTGAGTAAGTTGAATTCATAAACCTTTTTGCTTAGATAATTTAAAAAGTAATTTTAATAGTCTGATACATTTATAATTACTTGAATTGCTAAAATTGCAATGTATAAGATATACCTGTGTATCATTTTTTCCTGGATTTTCATTCATTTATTACTCAAATATTTTTTAACCACTTTAATTTAAACAATCCCAGAGAAATACAATTAAATTTACAATGAAAAATAAGGTCGAGCATAATTTTCTTAACAGTAGTATTAAACTTTAGTACCGGTAACTAATTCACGTAATGTCACTTATAAAAATTTTAATGTATATATTTCAGAGAAAAAAAAACTGTCAAAGGAATTATGTAGTTTGAAAAAAAAAAAAAACCTTATGCTGCGTTGTAAATATATAAACGTTGCGGTTTTCGATAATCTTGATAGCTTTATTGCAACCCTAAAAGAGACATTTAGGTTTATAGGCATAATTAGTAACTGAGGAAATTTTCGCTCAAACCATGGCGTAATTGTGTCTGACACTTGAGTAATTTAAATAAACTTGTCCTGAAAAATATTAAATCTAAACTTTCATATTATTTTTTTAATACTTTTCCAACAAATATTTATTTTAATAAAGTAGCACCGATTTTCTAATACGTATTTTAAAAGTTTAGCTTTATTTGTTAGTTTACTTTTTAACACTTTTTAACTATGTTGAAAAAGTGTTTATGAATTCGCTTTGTCTGGCCGACTGTCTGTCTGTCTTTCTGTCCAAGCTCTAATTTGCATAAATATACTCGAATTTTCATGAAATTAACATAGGTTAATGATGTTTAACATGATATGTTTGGTATTGAAAATGAAGTGTGTAGCATTAATAGTTCATTTACAGGGGCACTCAAAAGCATTACATTATGGTAAATGGGTAAAAATCGTTTGCAGTGTATTTTAATGACATTACGCTATTTGAAATGTATTGAAATTTATATAAGACACTGAATTTCGCTACAAGATTTTTACTATTCAATAGCGCATTCATAGCATTTATAGTTCCTTTACATAGATACACAAAAGAATTCTGTTACAGTAGTGTCTTTGAGCAATAATTGCTGGAAGTGCGCTTTTAATTTCGGTCTGCGCTTTTAAATTTAACTGTTTTTTTATGTTACCCGTTGTGTATAAATTCTATATCTGGTATAAGGGACTGCATAAAATAATTCACGTACCATTCTCCTTATTAGCGGAAATTGCTGAAAAGGAATTCTTAATTGCGGTATGAATTTCTTAACAGATTTTTTTATTTTTTTGCATGAATATAGTTTATAGAAATAATCCATGTATCATATACAGAGCCACTCAAAGTAGATGGGGCTGTAGATGAAAATTCCTTAAATTGGGTTTTCAAATGTGTTATGCGTTTCTAAATGGTTCAATTAGACATCCTATTTCAAGTTATTAAATAGTAACGTTTTGTTGCATTAGTCTGAAAAAGTTGGAAAGTGATTCGTAATCTATGCTTGAAGCGCGATTTTTTCTTTCTGCTTTAAGTATAAAAATGATACCCTAGAATATCGATGCTGATGTATTAAGGCAAATAAATGTTGGTTTAGTATAAAAACATTTAATTTAAAGGTTTTGAATTTGAATCATTTGATTAGAAAGATAATTACGAAAAAGTGTCAGAAACACCCGCGTGCTTTACGTACTTTAAGGGTATCGAAGAATTGATATCTTATGATGATGATGTCCTAGATGATGATGATGTCCTATAAAATGATGTCCAATAATGTCGATGCTGATGTATTGACGCGAATAAATGTTGGTTTAGTATAAAAACATTTAATTTAAACATATTGAATTTCAATCCTTTGATTAGAAAGCTAATGCGAAAAAGTGTCAAAAACTCCCGCATGCTTTAAGTACTTTAAGGGTATCGAAGAATTGATACCTTATTAAAATTAATCAGAATAAAATATGACAAATTGATTCGATACTTATTTTAAGGGGATCGAGACACATAAACCTTTAAATTTTCTAAAAATATTTTATTGCATTAAAAATTTCTCTGGTTTTTTTTTTTTTTTTAACTGCTTAAAATGACGTTTAAATAATGTTTCTGTCTTAATTGGAACAGGAAACATTCTTTTTTAGGGTTTCGTTCATCTGACGAAACCCTATTCGTCTCGCTCCTCTGTCTGTCCGTCTGTCACAGAGCCCGTTCTCAGAAACTATACAAGTTGGAGACTTCAAATTTTGCATACTTATAGCTGAACACCCCACATCATACGAAAAATCATAAAATTTTCAAAAAGTCGTACATTTAACCCTTTGGACTCCCACATATGTATTTAAACAATTCTTTCTATGTGAGCCTCTAATTAGGTTGGAGGCGTGAAATTTAGCATACTTATAGCTGAACACCTCACATTAAACGACAAATCATAAAATTTTGAAAAAAGTTGTAAATTTAACCCTTTGCGGTCTCACATGTGTATTTTAAACAATCCTTTCTAAGTGAGCCCCTAATTAGGTTGGAGGCGTGAAATTTTACATACTTATAGCTGAACACCTCACATCCAACGACAAATCATAAAATTTTGAAAAAGTCGTACATTTAACCCTTTGGGCTCCCCCATGTGCATTTTAAACAATTCTTTCAAAGTGAGCCCCTAATTAGGTTGGAGGCGTGAAATTTTGCATACATATAGCTAAACACCTCACATCAAACGATAAATCATAAAATTTTCAAAAAGTCGTACATTTAACCCTTTGGGCTCCCACGTGTGTATTTTAAACAATTCTTTCTAAGTGAGCCCCTATTTAGGTTGGAGGCGTGAAATTTTTGCATACTTATAGTTGAATACCTCACATCAAATGACAAACAATAAAATTTTGAAAAAGTGGTACATTTAACCCTTTGGGCTCCCACATGCGTATTTTAAGCAATTCTTTCTAACTGAGCCCCTTATTAAATTGGAGATTTGAAATTTTGCATATTTATAGCAGAACACCTGAGGCCAGGCAACAAATGATAAAATCTTGAAAAAGTCTTACGTTTAACCCTTTGAGCTACCACATATGTATTTTAAGCAATTCTTTCTAAGAGAGCCCCTAATTAAGTTGGAGACATGAATTTTTCCATACTTATAGCTGTATACCTCAGACCACACGACAAATCATAAAATTTTCAAAAAGTCTTATATTATTTACTCCTCCGGGCTCTAACTTGCGTATTTTAAGCAATATTTCTAACCTCCGCCTTTTTCACCTGGGGAGCACTTTCCAACTTTTGCCGACACCCCTTTGATCCTTCTTTCATATTATGCACCATAGCCTTACATATTTTAGTTCCACTTTTTACCGCCAGGGGCGCCTACTTATCTCGGGTGCTATGGGTCCAATCCCCTCGACTAATATATCTACGAATAGTATGTAAAACGGAGTTTCGTTCGGATAGAGGTTTGTTTAGAATAGAGTGCGCCCCTGATTGCGAAATGTGGAATTAACAGATTTTTCAAAAGGATAAAGTGTTTTGAAAGGAATATTAAACGAAACCCTCTGTGCGATCTGTGATCACACTTGCCTACTTGTTTCGTTTTGGTTTGTTTTCAAAATCTAGCTTTCAAGCAATGGTTGTCATGGAGAGAACTTCTTGTGTAAATGGGTTTTTCCTCATGATGGATTTTTTCCCCATTTCTCGTATTAAAATTCAAGAGCCGTTAAAGATAAATGATTCAAATTTGGAAGATATCTTTTTCAATTGTTTAATTTTGATTCAGCAAATTTCAAAAAGATATTTACTTTTGAGAATAAGATTTCTTTTTTAAGTTACATCATTTTTTTTTTTTTTTACTTTAAATATTTATAATTTTTATTTATATTAATATTTTAAAAAATGCAGAATCAAAATTAAAATTTATATATTTCTGTTTATTTAACTGGAAAAAAATGAAAGTTTATTAGCTATTTATATTTATCTTAATCAGTCAGTAATATGATATCATTAATATCACCATTTTATTATGAAAATGTCTCGCTTCACATTGCACACTGCATGATGATCGTGGCAGTTTTTACTTCAAAACTAAATAAACTAGTCGTTGGGGGCCACCGTAATACTTACCCATCATGGATATAGATAATATAAAATATGAAAATAAAACATGTGATATTTGCTAAGCATTGTACCATGTTACTTTTATTCATAATTTAATTTATTTGGACTCCCTTAAATATAATTAATATAACCCCTTAAGCTAATATTACATTTTGTTGCATTAAAATATCTCAATTTGTTGATTTTCTGTAAGCAAGTAAACGCTACTGGTTTACAATGGAAGTCTATGGGAATTTGGCGAAATATTAGAGATACCGGCAATTTGGCGTCACTTTTGGCGACTCATTTTGGCCGCCAAAAGTTGGCGACAAACTTGGCGGTATTTGGCGACAGAACAGGGTCCCCCCCTATGGTAAACCCCCTTATAGGTATGGAGAGGTATTAAATGCTTGTTTACGATAAGCCATTATTGGCATTTAATCTTATAGTTTGGCGATAGATTTTTGGTCGGCGTAATAATCGAGTAGTACCGAATGGCGTAAAAGAAACACCCTTATAACTCGAAAAATTATAATCCTTTTAACTAACAGTTTACTGCGTCGGATTAAGCATCTCATTTCCAATTAAAATATATCTATGAATTGAAATTTGAATTAAATATAGTGTCATGAAAAATCGAAGAGTGTGAAAAATAGAATTGCAAATATCTCGGGAACTAATTATCTGATCGAGTTTTTTCATAATGCAAAATTTATGTTTTTTTATTGTCTTTTATATTCACTCCTTCAAATAAACAATTTCGAAAATTTTTGTATGCCTTTTAACAGAACGAATATTTCAAGAGTCCTATAAAATAGTTCCGGTTAATCGAGAGTACTGATATTCAATAAGCTTCTTTCCATTATTACTCCCTAAGTACACACCGAATTTCAAGTCTCTATCTCAATTTGTTCGGGAGATAGAGCGTTTACAGACACACACACATACAGACGGACGGACAATTTTTTTTTTCTAAAAATATATTTTTCGGAATCTCCATTGTCTGAAACGTGTAAATCCGTCAATTTTTTTTCTATTTTTAAAACTATTACAAGACTTGCATGATGGGTAAGTAAAAATTGCATTTGACAGCACAATTTGTCTGTTTTTGTGGATTTTTTTTTTTTTTTTTTTTTTTTTTTTGATGAAAATGAGTCTGAAAGTGTGTCAGGAAGTATCAGTATTGATGTGGGAATATTTTTGACACATCACAGTGCTTAAACTCTAATAAAAGTGTCGTTTTCAATAAGTGTGTGGGATTCTCTCTTATTTTTATACTGTAAAAAATTCGTATTGTGTCAGTACTATTTCTGTATTTATAAAACGGATATTTTTAAGCCTATAAATACAAATAATCCTTAAAATACAGCCTTTTTAAAAAAGATAAATTTTGAAGACTTTTTGTATTGTTATATCTTGATCAAAGAATTTTCAAATCCATATTAAGTATTTTCTGACATTTTATCACAAAGTCACTTTTATCTATTTTTATTTCTAAACATACAAAAATTGTGATGTTAAATAACTGATTTTTTTTTTCAGTGAGATGCCTGACTCATATGACCCAAGATTGCACCTATTGATACATGCTGAACAACTAATATTCTTGTTTGTAGTGTGCTAAATAAACAAAACAAAAATATACATTATGTGGCCAAAAGTGACTGGACACTTTTGATTGTAGACGCTTTGTCAAATATCTAGATATTAAAAGTTTCGCATTTATAAAAAACAAGTTTGGTCTCATATTTTTCTGAGAAGATTTTATCACGAGGGCGATTAAAGACTAACAACTACACTGTAAAAAAAAAATGGTAACATTCCATGTAAAATCCAGGAACGTTTCGCCTTTTCTCAGGTTTTCAGAATAATTTAGCTCTTTCCTTTGAAATTCTGGTTTTCTTATCTGAAACGTTCCTGAACAAAAGTTGGAAACAGCAAAACGCTGCGGCCGCCATTTATTAATTTTTTGCTATAATCCGTTGCTCGCGCGCGAGTGTCGAAAACGAATTCCTTAAATGAATGTAAAAAAATCAATATGGAATGCAAATAAATCAATAGACGACATAATCCTTTACGTCTCTATTGTCAAGACAATTCAGATGAAAATACAATACCTCTGTGACATCGCTAAGAGATTATCTCTCGTACTTGTCTGTGGAATGTTTAACGAGCAGACCGTACAAAAAAAATACACCTATTATTTGGATCTCCATTAACCAGGGGACCATCAAACATGATTCTCACCGATTTTGATTAATTTAAAATATGTTTTAGAGTTCTTATCTCTAATTATTCTTGTGAAAGGATTTCTTCAAATGGGCATTAGATTTTCAGAAATTAAATGTCGAGGTTTAGCATACGTTTCAAATACCCATTAGTTTGCAGCTATCAACGTGTCTTTCGTGGTGTGGACGCAGAAAGCTCGCACGCTACCCGTACGGCCCGAGTTCGATGCTACCTCTTGACTTTTTTTTTCTTTTTTAATTAATTTTATATTTTAACACTTTATTACAATTTGATTTAAATTTGATATATATTTGACACTTGGAATTGCTGCAAATTTGATTTTTTTTTTCGGAAAAAATATATAATTACGTTTAGTTTTTTTTTTTTTTTCATGAAAATTTATATGTATTTTATCTAACTTGTAAACTAACATAATTACTGACGAAAATCCAAAATATTTTACGTCTAGATTTTTTTTCTAATTATTATTTACATTTATATATTTTTATATTTTAAGCAAAGTTCAGAAACAATATATCATATATATATTTACTTTATTGAATTTTAACTGAAAATTTATTTTTTCGTGTAAATTATAAATAATAATTTTGATGTCAATTTCAAAATATTTTTTCATTCTAACAAATAATGATAATAAAGCGAAAATTGTCAACTGGAAATGTAAAAATCGTCTGCGGATCCCGCATGCTGTGAAATGTCAGTAATGTTTTGCTGTCAACAGAAATATTCCTGGTATTTCGCAGGAAACTTACTGGCATTTCTGTAGAAAGTTTTTAACATATACAGTAAAGTTCCAGTCATTTTCAAGAAATGTTTCTTGGAAATAATGGGCAACTCAGCTGCCCATTTTTTCCCAGGAACGTTGCGGAATTTTTTTTACAGTGTAGATATTTTCCGCAAAATAGAGACTTTGTTATAGGCGTCCTGGATGATAGTTTTTTCTATAAAATCAACTTATAGTAAACGATATACAGTAGAGCCTCGATTATCCGAAGTAATTGGAACCGACCCTCTTTCGAAAAATCGAAATTTTCGGATAATCGAGAATGCTTCCATTTTAAGATTAAGGGCAAATATTTGCACTATTTCTTATTATGGTAACAAGTGCTTAATAAAAATAAATTAATAGCAAAATAAAAACAAGAATAAATTACCTGAATTTAAATTTCGAAATTAAATACCTTTTACGTATTTCACAAGGGTTTGAAACAAAGTTTTGTTTCTTAAAGTTTCGATTGCTTTTGCTTTGCATCTCTATCACGAAGTTTTTTTAATACTGTTCGTTCACCAGTATCACAGTCATTCTGCTGCTTTCTGTATAAAACGTTTTCATTTTTGCAGCATCTCTCTTCATAACACTGACCGCTGGAATATCCATGCCGTATTTTTGAGTTTATTTTGACATATTCTCACCCAATTCTACATGATTTATGATTTGAATTTTTTCTTTTATACTTAAAGTAATGTGTTTTTTTACACATTATAAAAATGAAAATTTTTACTCTAGTAAAAATTTCGTACGGGAGCTCAAGTCAAATTCGAAGAAATTCCAAGAATGGGGATCCAAAATATCTATCTGTACTCGTGGTTCGGAAAAGACTGCTTGCACACGAGGAATGTGATAGAAAAAAAAGCTTTAAAAATGGAATTCGGTTAACCAAGAGTTTTGGTTAAAAGAGTTTCGGATAAAAGAGGCTCAATTGTATATATAGGGTGACCCCGCCAGTAGTTGATACCCTTCCAGAAGTTGATAAAATGTTTGAAGTATTGCACCATTTCAGGCGGAAATGAGTTTTATACGTGGCACTAAACATATTTTTGTTTGAATGTTGCAGCATCTGTTGTCACATTGTTGTCATCTGTTTGCTGTAAGAGAAGCCATTTTATGAATTTTTTATTTACCCATCATACGTAGTATAAGGTAAGTCTTGCAATCGTTTTAAAAATCGAAAAACAAATTTGACGGATTTACACGTTTCAGTCACTGGAGATTCCGAAAAACATATTTTTAGAAAAAAAAAATGTCCGTCCGTCTGTATGTGTATGTGTCTGTAAATGCTCTATCTCCCGAACACATTGAGATAGAGACTTGAAATTCGGTGTGTACTTAGGGAATAATAATGGAAAGAAGCCTATTGAATATCAGTAACCTCGATTAACTGGAACTATTTTTTCGGACTCTTGAAATATTCGTTCTGATAAAAGGTATCCAAAAATTTTCGAAATTGTTTATTTGAAGGAGTGAATATAAAAGACAATAAAAGAACATAAATTTTTCACCATGAATGGACTCGATCGGATAATGAGTTGCCGAGATATTTGTAATTCTATTTTTCACACTCTTCTATTTTTCATGACACTGTATTTTATTCAAATTTCAATAAGATATATTTTAATTGGAAATGAGACGCTTAATTCGACGCAGTAAACTGTTAGTTAACAGGATTCTAATTTTTCGAGTTATAAGGATGTTTCTTTTACGCAATTCGGTACTACTCGATTATCCCGCCGACCAAAAAACTACGCCAAACTATAAGATTAAATGCCAATAATGTCTTATCGTAAATGTCAAGCATTCAATGCCTCCCCATACCTATAAGGGGGGTTACCATAGGGGGGGGGACCCTATTCTGTCGCTAAATACCGCCAAGTTTGTCACCAAATTGGCGATATATCGCCAAATTTGGCGACCAAAATGAGTCGCCAAATTGACGGTATCGCTAATATTTCGCCAAATTCCCATAGACTTCCATTGTAAATCAATAGAGTTTACTTGCTTACAGAAAATCAACAAATTGAGATATTTTAACCCTTTATCTACTGAATTATGAATTCATGAAAATTTTATCTTCTAAAGCATTTTTCGTGAATTGTTTAAACAAAATTAGAAGATTTACATAATCATTTAATAAATTTTAGAAGGATTTTAGAAGTATTGATGGATTTAGAAGGATTAATAAAATTTTAATTTATAGGGATTTTGTACAATATTTATAACCCTACTCAAATCTATTATTTTAAATATTTTTTTTAGTATTTTGTAGAATTAGGAAATGTACAAATATAATGTTCTTACAATAGAAATATAGAAATACTTACGAATTGAAACTCCCCCCCCCCCTTCCCCCTCAGCACTGGAAAGGTGAAAATACGCAAAGGCAAAAAAAATCGTCCTTTTAAAAATATTTTTGTTTTGTGTAACCAATAATGCTTTTGGAACAAAATAAAATAATGTATCTATAACTCATTCTAAACAGTATTGCTACTAATCGATGTATTAAATGAATTTTATAACAATTTATTTTAATGGTACTTATAAGTACCGTCAGTAGATAAAGGGTTAATGCAACAAAAAGTAATATTAGCTTAAGGGGTTATATTAATTATATTTAAGGGAGTCCAAATAAATTAAATTATGAATAAAAGTAACATGGTACAATGCTTAGCAAATATCGCATGTTTTATTTTCATATTTTATATCATTCATATCCATGATGGGTAAGTATTAAGGTGGCCCCCAACGACTAGTTTTATTAGTAATTGTAAACATTTAATTTTTGATTAGTTTGAGACAATTACGGTATGTAAAAATAATCCATTTCCATCTTGCTCATTTCAACTAATTATAATTTAAGTATATTTGTTAATCACAGTCAAAGGAGGATATTTTAAAGATTAATTTTTAGATATTCGATGGACTTCTTTAGCCTGATCAACTACTGGGAAAATGGCAATTAAAGAAACTATTTATAATTTTGTTGCTGTTTAATTTCAGCAGATTCATTTTTGTCCATTATAAGACATTCATTAAGTACTGTAGATATCATGTTAGTTTACTTCTTAAAATTAAAAGGAAGGAACTATAGTAAAAATTCCGTAGCACTAATGTTATTTGATCAACTACTTGCGGGGTCACCCTATATATATATATATATATATAGCACATTATGTTTAGAAAGTATTTGGCAGACCCAGAAATTAGAAGAAAACTACAGAAAACTCCGAAGGATTAGGTTCGAACCCAGCACCGCCTGTCTACTAGCTTTGAGGTTAGAACCTTTCGGCCACTGGTGGGACCGCCACAAGGTCGGAATTTCCATTATAAAAACTTATTTTCCTACTATTTGAATGCTTGTTAAAACTTTTTTATTACATAGCTTAATTTATTTTTAGTTGAACAGTTAAATATATTTAGATAAATGAAATATGAAGTGAAAATTAAATATGGCAAAGTGTTGTGGGAATATCTATAAAATTGTTTGGCTTATAAAAAATACTGTAAGCTAAACTAAAAAGCATGTTTTCCTCAAAACGCATTTGAAATTTTTGTTTTTGAAAAACTCTGGTAAGTCTTCATCCAAAAATTAAAACCCTTACAAATGTAACATCGTTAAAATAGTTTCTTTGGACATAAACTAATGTTGGAAGATCAAAAATTCTGAAGTGTTTACATTTTTTTCTATCTTTGTCTTATAACTTATTAAAAGTTTATTTTTGGTTTATTAAACTAGGCGCTATCTTCGCAACTAATAGACGCAAAAAACGCGGCTTTTGGCATCACAAATGTCTGCTGAACAAATAAACACAATTTAAAAAAAAAAAAAAAAAAATAGTCATTTCAATGTAGAGTGAAACCCCAGGTAACTGGCACCTTAAAGGTTCTTTCTTGTTCAAATCATTATTGCAAAATTTTAAATCCATTTAATACTTATTTTTCTTTTTTGAAAGAACAGTAGAGCATGCATTAAAAACGATGCATTAAAAAATTACTTTTGACAAAATTCTCACGTATTATACATTGCATTATTTTTTTTTCATAAATATGGTTAGTAACTCCAGTAACTGACGCCAACCCTATTTTGAAAAACCATTAACTAACACAAAGTGAACCAGTTTCTGACACTTTACTGGCAAAGATAAGAAAAAAAACAGTTATTTTATTTTCCAAGAGATTTTTCCTTTAAAAATAACTCTAATCTTTACTATAAAAACAAAATACTTAAGTCTAATTTATATATGATATCATACTATGCATGCATGTGTCCCTTTTTTCATCTTTTAAAATATTAGTAAAACAGATATCTAATAAATGAAATTTATGAACCAGTAATTGACAAATGGTGTCGGGCACTGTTAGAACAACTTAAATTTTAACGGTGTTTACTACAAGATAAATTTTATTTATTATTCTGATTTTTTAAACAGTTCAAATAATAGATTTCAACTTTCTTTAATATTACCCATTAACACCTCTGTCAGAGACTGATGAAATGAAATTCCTGGAATCAAAAACTGGAACACCTCGCGTTAAGCTAAGTTAAATAACTCTAAACTATAAATCATGGTCCTAATGTATCATAAGTATCTTTTAACGAATTTCTACAGTTAAATAACTTCAAGAAAAGTTTAAGATAGTTGCATTACAAATAGATTAAAAAAAGTACTACATTATTTTTAGAAATAAGATGGATGCCTCAAAATGATATTTTCTATATTCTCAAAAGTTTCATCCTCATTTAATATGTTCTTAGCTTGCTGGGGGTGAATAAATTGAGTACAAAATGAAAATAAGTGTCTTAGGTATCACTGATAACATTATTTTGCAGAATTGTACAATAAAAGGCTTATTTGAGTTAGAGTTTTGCTGAAGTGTCAGTTGCCAGTTAGGTGTCAATAACTTGGGGTTTCACCCTAGTCAGTCTCAATAAAATACAAGGACAGTCATCAAAGAGATAATTCTCCAAAATGTTGGATTAAGGTGCCTTTTAAGCTCGACGAAAATCAAGAAAAAAATTCAAAGTTTGATTTAGTGTCTCTTCAAAATCTTTATTGCGTATAAACATGAAATTTTGACAATTAATTACACAGATTGTGTTTTTAATATAAATTGACTAGTCTTCTACAGAATGTGTGCGCTCAGGGGTGTAAAAATCTAGGCGCCAGCGGGCAATCTCTCACCGCTAATTTTTATTTGTTATTTTTCGTCTAGTATTTCGACAAAATATTTCGTTAGAATGCTAATAAAATTTAGGCGATGAAAACTAATAAAATTTAGTTGTGAGAGACTGCCCGCTGGCGCCTAGATTTTATTACACCCATGTGTGCACTGTTGAAATTAAAATAGCTTTTTTTTCACTCCGTAAGTCATTGTGCGCATGATATCTTGAGAGCATGTGTAGAGATTTCTATGAAATTGGATATATATAATAAACGCATAAGTATGTTTAAAATGATCTACTTTTAAATATTTACGGTGATAACATTTTTAGTTACGACTATTTCTATTCATTAAAAAATGTAAAAAGTTATTTTTTTTTAGAAAAAATGTTTTTTTACCTGGTTAATGAAACAGTTTTGACCTAAGAGTAGATCATTTTAAAAACACATATGTGCTTATTATATATATCAAATTTTATAACAATCCATGTATATGTTCTGAAGATGTCATGACTGACGAAGTAAAAAAAAAAAAAAAAAAAAAAAGAGCTCTATTAATTTCAATAATACACGAATTCTTTTCTAACGGTAGTATATTAAAAATAATAATCTGTTTAATTAATTGTCAAAATTTTATATTTATACATAAAAAGATTTTGGAGATACAGTAATTCAAACTTTGAATCTTTTTGTTTGTTTTATTTGCGTTTAAAAAGTCCAAGACCCCTTAACACTTCAATTTTAAAATTTCTAAATGTTAAAAGCTCCAGCACATGACCATAACTATATTTACCTGCATAATGTATGTTTCTAATATAAGGTTAGCTGGGGTAACTGGACACACGAGGTAACTGGGCCATAGGCTATTTTATAAAAAACTGTTGGTGTTTTTTAAGTTTTAGCTTTTGTGAACAAACCCCCTTAATCTCTACTTCCTAAAACAACGTGTATCGATTCAATCATAACTCTCACTTTGCTGTGATAGGTTGTCAAAAATTTACGTTTCTTTTTTAAAAAAAAACGTCAATATGGTTGAACTTCTTCGTCTTTTTATTAAAATACTGTAAGTACTTTTATTGAACAATCTTTTTTTTAAAGATTAGACATATAACTACATTATCTATATCTATATCTATATTATCTATATCTGTATCTATATATATTTACTTCATGTTTCAAATGTAAGCCCGGTGTCCCAGTTACCCCATAAATTTTTCAAGAATGCGGTAACTACGACATGTAACCGGGGTAACTCGACCTTGCTGGATCCAGTTACCCCAATAGGTATAAATATTTTTTTTTGTGTTTCTCTTACTACAGGAAGAAAATTTCTCCATTGTTTTTTGCTCACAATAAAGAAAATAATAGAATACCTTATTAAAATTACGTAATGGAATTTTAAAAAAAAAGCATATTGAGTGGTATCAAACCAAATTTCTTGACCCCTTGAGAGGCGGTGATACCGTTATGGCATCACATAATTTTAATTCCTAATTGCCACATTGGCACCTGAATTTTATAATGAAAATTTCACTTTTATTAAGTACGCGAAAATATACTTTTACTTGTTTTCAGATAGATTCTCTTGTAAATATTGGTGTCATTAAATTATTTCAACATTTTACGAATGCAAGTACCTTGCCCCTGAAAGTGAGATAGCCAGACCTTGAAATTGTAGTATAACCAGGGTCGCATTCTATATGGAAACTGTTATCGTTCCTACCACTATTTTGAAAATAATATCTTCATCGCACCTTTCTTTAAGGGACAATAAAATTACTAGGAACAATAAAATTTTCCCTATATAATGCGACTCCTGGATAAAGATAAAGTACTTACGTAGCAGTTTGTTCATAGATTGACCTTGCTATTTTTTTCCTTAAAATACCCATGTGACTTTTATATTTATTATCTATACTAAGGTACATAAGTACTTACTTAATTTTTATGTTTATGGTATAAATAAATCTATTATGTTCACTAGGGTGGTCACAAGAAATCAATTTTCGAATTTTTTCGGGGGGACCCTCCAAAAAGTTGCCAATTGACTAGAAAATGAGATTGGCTAAGTTTCAGCTCATTTGGATAATATTAACCAGTGCCTCATTGAGGTTTAAATTTGAAAAAAAACGTGATTTTTCGCAAAAAAATGCTGTTTTTCCTTCATGAAATGAATACAATTGAACCTAGGAAAATAATGTAGGTCTCATTTTATAAAAAAAAGTTTTGCTTTGAAGAACCACTCACCATTTTTTTCTAAAAATCTATAGATTTAAAAATATGCGCATTTTTCAGGACCAGACTTCACCTGAATCCTAAAAATTGACTTTTTATGAAAAAGCGAAAAAAAAATTTGTAACATTCCATTTCATCTGCTTTCCACCTTTTGTTTTTCTTTTTTTCGTTTTGTGAAGTCCTATAAAGTGTTTGATTAAAAAAATTCCAAAGAAAAGGAAAAAAATCGAATTTTAAACTGAAAGAATTTTTTAAAAAAAGGGAGGGCAAAGGAAGTATAGAAATGAGAGCAATTAACGCTCAATTGCATTTTATTATTAAAGTTGTGCTACAAGAAAGGAGGCATAATAAAGAAAATAAATTATTTTCCCTTACAACTGTCACGTTAACTCTTTCCAGAACAGAAAAATTCTGTTCGTAAAAGGATGAAATGATTGTCTACCCCGGAATTTACAAACGACATTTTCAGAAATTAAAATCACATTACTTTAACCTTTCATTGTAAAAGCAAAGTTTTATTAAAATATTCTTCGTGGTGTTTGTGAGTTTGGAATTAAAATTAGGTGGTCCCGGCGTGGTACACTGCGCCGGAAAGGATTGAAGTGGTAATGGTTTATATAAGGTGGCTTATGTTGACTTTTTTTTTACCAAAGTATTATCTAAAAATGAAAATGCAACTTGATCCGAGTTAAGATACCAAAGGCGGTTTGTCATTTTAGCAAGTGCTTTATCTGTAACCTATTTATCAAATTTTCTGTAGTGAACCAGTGATTTTATTATTTGCAGGTCTTGAATTGGGGGCTAAAGTGCCAGTGGAAGTATTGAAGCACGCTTTTGCATAAATATTGATTAAAAATAAAAAAAGATCTCTGATACCTTCTTTTTCTAAATTTGTTATTGAAAGATGATCCCTGAAACAATATATTTTAAGAGAATGAATGGCCTGTGCCTCCATACATCTGACATGATTAAAAGTACCAGGTGCTTTGAAAAAAAGTCTTTTACAGGAAGGAGTTCCATAAAAATTAAACAAAGTTGGATAAACTCTTTATAATCATCCCTGAGCTGTTAATTTTTAAGGGTTCCTGTAATAAAATTTGAAATTTCTTCTGAATTAACTATTTATACCTAGTATTTCATCTTCAGTAACATTTGTATACTTACTCTTGTTTAATTTAGACCACCCAATCAGAATTGTTTTTTTTTTAATATCTGGCTGAGGGGCAGTGATTGTGCCCATTTTACAATCAAGAACAGCTTTCTAAATTATGCTGGCGGTATGGTAAATACAGAAGACTTTTCCTTTAACAATTGCTATAGAAAAATGCAGGTTAACTCTGAGGCGACCTGCATTTACTGCAGTTGTATCAAAAAATATTGCCTGGATTTTACCAACTTCCTCCCACTCTTCAACTGCTGAAAATACAACTTTCGTCTGAATTATTCCGATACTATTTTCAAGTTGAGGAACTCGTAGTAACTGTTCTTCATCCCCACAACTAATTAAAACTTTTATCCACTCTACATTTTCTTTATTCAAAAAATGGTGAAGCAGTTTTCCACCCCAGTGAACAACAGTTCTCTCTAAACGGGAATTTTAAAATCTGTTTTGATGAGCTCAGTTTTTTGTTTACGAAATAGTTATTTGCAGAGTCGATGTCTGTGGTCAGCTAGTGGATGTATTCTAAGTCTAGCAGCTTCTCTGGCGTTCAGTTCATTTTGAGAATATTATAAAATAAAATACTTAAAACTTGACAATTACTTAGCTGCTTACTGTCGATGATTTGCTGAGACATGTGGCCAATTAAAAAAATCTTACATTTCTGCCATCATATCAAGAGGGGAAAGGGGTTTTACGGAATGTTTCGTCAATTCTAAAAATAGATACAGATAACAAAAACAGCCTTGTAATAAAAAGAGAAATTCAGAGGTTCAACTGCAACACAAATCGAGAAGCTCTTTTTTACTAGACACAGAACTAGATAACTAATAATCAATTATAATTCGTGAAATATTTTTTAAAGTTAGAAAAATTGTTCACTTATTTTTGCCTATTAATAAAAATGATACAAAAAAATTATCAAAAGTAATAAAATGTTTAATTTGTCATTTTTTACCTATGTTTCAAAAATGCAGAGTTTGAGGGTATGGTTCACTAGATGCCCTGAAAAATACTAAATGTTCATTATATATAAGTTTTCATGAGAGTAAAAGTTCAAGGCAACAACAGTTTCTATGAAATAAAACAAGAATCAGGTTTCTAAGACAAATATTTTTCACGTAAGGAAAGAAAAACGACAATTTTTTACCAAAAATTGCAAATTTTCAAGAATTCAACCTCGATGAGGCACGGGTTAATATTATTTATTTGAGCTGAAACTTTGCCAATCTCATTTTCTAACTAATTGGCAACTTTTAGGAGGGTCCCCCCGAAGAAAACGTTAAAAAAAAATTTTCCCCATGTTGCTTGTGACCACCCTAATGTTCACTTTTATTGTTTTTTTTTAAACATATTGACAGCAAAGATTTCCCTTACAACGCTGTTTATTGACATATAATTTACATGATCTGCCTGGTTGAAATTTTTTTAAGTTGTTTACACTTTTTCAAACAGGACCCGATATCCGATATGAAAAAATATAAACGCGTGTGGAACATAGATCCCGCTGCTCCAGTTACCCCATTTTTGGGGGAAACTGGACCCATGAGGAAAGAAAGATGAAATATGCATATTTTTATATTTTTAAATATTAAAATGTAATTTTGAGCATTTCTGTCTGATAGAGGGAATCTAACTGAACACATTTACAGGAGTTCAGACTTTAATTCAAATGAACATTAGCTTTTTGAAGCTGAATTGTCAGAAGCTCCAGAGTCACATTGTAAAATCATGGCCCAGTTACCCCAACTAACCTTACAGAATTGCATACACAGGCGATAGTATCTATTGAACATAGAAGTTGTCTTTATCCTAATTTCATGTTTCATTTATTTCTAGAATTGACAGCTGAACTAATTTAGTTAAGATAAATTTGTTTTAAGTACTACTTGGAAACTCGGAGGAGAAATTTGTATAGTTAAGAAAAACAACTTTCTCCATTAAATTTAAATCGTTATCTGAAACTCATTATTTATTTCAATATGCATCAGTCAGTCTACAATGCTGCATTTTCAATCACAGGTTTTCAATTATTAGAAATAGATTCATATTGTTCGCTTCACACGTTTCGTAATAGTTCAATTGCGCACGTACATTTTAAATAGCGGCTTTTTATTTTTTATTTTAAGGAGGCATACTACTGTTAAAACTAAAAAAAAAAAAATAGACTTTTCGAAACATACAGGGTGTCCACTCTCAACGGTGTACAATGACTAATTTCTAAACCGTTGGTAGACATATAGTTTCAATTGCAAAATTACTTTAAATGGGGTAACGAAGCATTTAAAAAGTGATTTGGGTCAATAATATTTTTAATTAAAAAAATAATTTTTATATGGTCCCCCAATCCTATAACTTATATTTAGTAACAATATCCTATTATACTAAGAAGTAAGGGAACGAAGTCCCATTCTTCTACGATTAAAACTGGCCAAATAATAGCTATTTAAAGTTGAAACATCCTTTTACTTTCTTCTATCTTCAATAGAAGAAAGTATTATAATCGAAATGTTTTTCGACTTTTGGTTTTCGACGGATTTAGACGTTTTAAGGGTCAGAGATCCCGAAAAACATGTTTATAGAAAATGTCTGTCTGTCCGTGTGTCCGTCTGTCTGTCGCCATTGTACCATCAAAAAGTGTATGAAGTTATGCATAGGATTGAACCAAATTTTTATTTTAAGATTTTGGCTATGGGAAGCAGATCCTCACTGAATGTGTAAAAAATTCGCCGGTAGGGGGCGCTGTAATAGCGATTTTTGTATGATTTTGAATATTGTACCATCCAAAAGTGTATGAAGTTATGCATAGAATTGAACCAAATTTTTATTTTAAGTTTTTGGCTATGGCAAGCAGGTCCTTCCTGAATTTGGAAAAAATTCGCCGGTAGGGGGCGCAGTAATAGCGATTTTTATGCGATTTTGAATATTGTACCATCCAAAATTGTATGAAGTTATGCATAGAATTGAACCAAAATTTGTTTTACGTTCTTGGCTATGGCAAGGAGGTCCTCCTTTAATTTGTAAAAAAATCGCCGGTAGGGGGCGCTGTAATAGCGATTTTTCTTCGATTTTTGTGCCATTTTGAATATTGTAACATTAAAAAATGTATGAAGTTATGCATAGAATTGAACCAAATTTTTTGCGTTTGTTTTTGGTGATAGTACGAAGGTCCTCCCTGAATTTGGAAAAATTCTGCCTATAGGGGGCGCTATAATTGCGATGTCTGTACCATTTTCATTATTGTACCATCGAAAAGTGTATGAAAGTATGCATATAAGTGAACCAAATTTTTTGTGTATGTTTCTGGCTATGGCAAGCAAGTCCTCCCTGAACTTGAAAAAAATTCGCCAGAAGGGGGCGCTATAATTGCTATTTCTGTGCCATTTTCATTATTGTACCATCGAACAGTGTATAAAATGATGCATACAACTGAACCAAAATTTTTGTGCATGTTTTTGGCTTTGGCCAACAGGTCCTTCTTGAATTTGGAAATATTGCGCGGTAAAGGGGCTCTGTGATAGCGATTTTTGTATACTTTTCTTGATTTTTCGTAGTTCTATTGTGCATCGGCGGCTCGTGCAGCGGCGGGATCTCGCTGCCTGCTAAGCCGGCTATTCGCAGACACCGGATAACAACATAATTAGGAAAAATTAATAAGTTTAACAAATATCATGATATAGATAAACTCGTTTTTAGTCCGTTTAATTGACTGGAGCAGAAATTTAAGATGAAAATCAAAGTTGGTATAGTATTGAACTGATAATATTGCTAGTATTAACAGGTGTAACTAGGTTTTGAAATATTAAGATGTATAAGATGGAAGAAAGTTTTGGGATTGGCACATCCAACTAGTTTGTTCTGAAATAGCGGTCATTCATAAATTTACTAGCAATATAAATAATCGTCAGATATATATAAAAAAGTTGAAAGTTAAATAAAGGTCGCAAAATCATTTTGAAATCTATTTCAATTGTGATATACTAAAGCAAAATATACAATATGAACTACAAATATAAGTGAAAAAATAGGAGATTTTTTGTTGAGTGACATGATGAAAAGCAATATTCTTAATTCTTTTCAAAATGATACATATTTTAAATTGCTGTTAGGTTATGTAATATAAAACTGAATGAAAAAAAAATAAAGATATCTTAAAACTTGCTCGAAGTGACTTCTTGCGGCTACAATGCAGAAATGTACACATGCAATAAATCCTTTTTGTATTTTAAGCAACATTGTAGTGTTATAGATCTGTATGCCATAGAAATAAGATTCCACATATCTGTTCGACTGTTCATTCTGTTTCATATACGTTATTTTTCAGAAAAACCCAAAGAAAGGAATCTAAAGGATTCAAATCTGGCGAACTGGAAGTGAGACAATGAATGAAATCTGCATATTTCCAAAAACACTGGTTAAGATAGTGGGTGGCTTAAGTTATCTATGTGCTGTCGCGCCATCCTGCTAAACCAAACATGTGACAAATCATGTAACGAAACATACTCTTCTAAAATATCAGATACTGACCCATATAAAATGTCGGCACATTTATCTAAGTTAACCCTTTATCTACGACGGTACTCATAAATACCATTAAAATAACTTGTTATAAAATTCATTTAATACTTCGATTTATAGTAATACCGTTTAGAATGGGCATTACTTTATCTTGTTCCAAAAGCATTATTGGTTACACAAAACAAAAATATTTTTAAAAGGATGATTTCTATTGCATTTGCATCTTTTTAGCTTTCTTGGCATTGGGGGGGGGGGGGGGGGGTTCAATTTGGAAAAATTTCAGTATTTCTATTGTAAAAACATTATATTTGTACTTTTCTAATTCTACAAAATACTAAGAAAAAGATTTAAAATAAAAGATTTGAGTGGGGTTTTAAATATTGCACAAAACCCCTATAAATTCATGTTTAATTAATCCTTCTAAATCATTTAATCCTTCTAAAATTTATTAAATGATTAAGTAAATCTTTTAATATAGTTTAAAAAATTCACGAAAAATGCTTTAGAAAATAAAATTTTCATAAATTCATAATTCAATACATTTAAGTAATCTATGTGCCATCATGCTGAAACCACATATGTGACAAATAATATACTGAAACATAATCTTCTAAAAAATCGTATACTGGTCCACACAAAATATCCGCATATTTTTCTGATGTCTAAGTCTCACTGAAGATGAATGAACTCAACGCTATCTCCCAGATACCATACCAAACATTTATGGACAATATCGTACTTGATGTTTATTTGGACGAATAATGTTTGGATTTTCTAGGGTCAAATAGTGATTGTTTTGAGTATTTATGGTCCTATGTCTTGTACATTTACATTCATCAGTTCATACAATTTCATTCAGAACGGTTGGACTTTCATCTTGTTTGTTTAAAATAAAATTACAAAAATTAAAACGACACTCTTTGTCTCCAGATGCTAAATTCTTGTCCTAGTATTGGTCGAAATGGATATGCACTATACTTGTTTAAAATGTTTCATACTAGACTTATTGAATATCCACACTCTCGGCTAATATCTCGTAAAATACATTCAGAATGATCAAGTGTATATCCTAGAACGTTCTCTTCCCACCAGTAGCCGAGAGGTTCTGTTCTCAAAGCTGGTAGACGGGAGGTGCTAGGTTCGAACCCAATTGCTCCGAACATATCCATTCGGAGTTTTCTGTGGTTTTCATCGATTATTGCGTAGCCTTACGTAAATACGGTTTAGGTTTCCTTAGAAAGATCCTCACTGAGAGTATCCCGCCCCTCGGTTCTATATTCATCGTGTATATAATCGGCCGTCATAAACAACACCAACAACTAGAACATTCTTCGGAGATACTGTTGAACCAGTGAATTCACTTAATCAAGGATGCTTCTTAAAGCTATTTAGCTTAAAAGATTAACAATTTTAGCGACAGTGTCTGGATGTGGTTGGTTTTTATCCATGAATTTCATGCCTTGCATCCTCTCGCTGATTCCGATTGTTCCGATTGTATTGCTTATCCCGTAAAGTAATAAAATTTCACAATACTGATTGTTGGTATACGTATTCTTTTCTAACGCCAAAATTTTAATAAATGCCTGCAAATTGTTTAGAACGCAGACTCAAATAAATGAATGCATGTGTTGGCACAAGTACAAATCGCTTTGCATAAATTGAGAGTGGAAAAATATTTGACGACCAATGAAAATTTTGCATAGTAAGTGGATTATATTTTTAAACAAAAACTATCAAAATTTTATTAATATATTATATGTATTTTAACTTTTAAAAATCATTTGTATATGCATGATTTAAGCGCGCAAATGTTTTGACACAGCAATTCTTTTAATGCAAATTAAGTTGCTTTCGTCCTTTTCGTTGTCCAGTAGCGAAATTGTTCACTCTATTTAATATTTACACAGTAAATTCTCTGCAAGGCTGACACTGAGTAAGACGGAAATCTGTCTTACTCGGAAAGATTTTCAAGTCCCTGCGAATCCATAGACATAGAGTAAAATTTGTCTAAGGTGAAATATTGTCTACTACGGACAAATTTCTTGGTCCCGATCTATTCCGCCTTACACAGAGTTTACTGTATTTGCTTAGCAGTAGAAATTACATTTAGATTTTGATATCTAAAATATCTTTTTAAAAACACGTTTTATGTTACCTTTGAGGAACTAAAAAGTTAAATTTGAAAAAATGCATAAATCATTAAAATGTATTTTAAGCAATCTCTGCTAATACATCGTAATATATCAGACTTCTTCTGAGCGGACCTGTAAAAGAAATATAAATGCAGCGCACTTTCCTTTGGAAAAATGCTATTACACATCTCAATACCTTACATAAATTTCACTGATTCTGCTATCCGATTTTCTTTGCGTGCAAACTGTAAAATACGTATAAATGTTACTCACCGAGCATAATTCAAACTCGATAGGATATTTGGAAGTGAGTGAAAATCCGAGTACAAATTTTGAATTGGAAAGACATACGTATGAACGTTGCAAGATAAATAAAAGCTTATAAAAATAAGAAATCATGAAAAGAAACAGCCTCATTTTCTAACACAATAAAACATACGTTAAAATACAATTACTTTAACCAATCTGAAACTTACTTAATAATAAAAATGAACTCTATAGTAATAATTGCACGGTATGACTTCTTTCAGTTAAAATGCAGACAAAAGCGAAATAAATTCTTCTAATACTTTAATACTTTGTGTACGATCCCTCGAAGCGTGGCCTAACTCATAAGGTGTTCAGATGCAGAAAATTGTTATAACTCATGCAATTCAAAGTTTCATAACTGGATCAATTATATTGTTAGATAATTAGGATTTTTTTTGTCTTACTTGTTAGTGTAATGGGGAGTTTTTACTAAATGTTACTTATAGGGCGAGGGATCGTACAGAAAATTAAATTTCATTAATTAAAAAAAAATGTTCTTATTGATTTAAACTAAATTTTTAAATAATTGTTTACGTCATATGAAACATTTTTGTGATTAGAACTATACGTCTATGACTAACGGATTAGAAATTAGTTCTTTGACACCATTCAGAGTGTACACACAATATACACAGGGAGTTTCAGGAAGGATTCCCCAACTTTGAAATGATATAACTACGAAACAATGAGAGACAGAAAGGTGAAACAAGTGCTATACTGGACAGACAGGTCTAGAATTTGTTATACTTCGGTTTGCAAAAATAGTTTCAATATTGGCTAATAGGTGGCAGCACAAGCACAAGAAGCTTTAAATAGTACTCAGAAGTACAGAAATTTCATTCTTGAATCTGTTTTATTGCTGACACGAGTAAGGGAATTGTATAGAATTAGTTATTATTTGGAAATTGAAGTACATTATGTCGTATTAATTGGAGCAACTTGTTTTTATTGTACTGGAATACCACCGATTCGGTCGAAGTCCGACAATGAAAAGCAAATTTAAATAATAATAATAATAATAATAATGTTAAAAAGGTCCAGACCAGAAAACAATTCGCAATTTATTCAACAGATTTGAATGGATATGCAATGTGGCCGATTATTTAGCTGGAAATGTGGGATGCAGCCGATCAGTCATGACACCTCAAAATGTGCAAGCAGTCGAAGAAATTGTTAACCGCAGTCCTCGAAAATCCATCAGACGAGTCGCTGCTGAAGTGGTATTCTCAAACAAAACTACGTACAGAATAATGCGAAAGGGCCTGAAGCTGGCTATAGGGCCTGAAAGCCCTATAAAGTACTGTGTCATTAAGCGATCACAAATACAGCTCTGCGACGAAGAGAAAACTTCTTAAATTAGTTACTACAGATCCAGATGATTGATGAGAGTAAAACTGATGTCGGTGGTGTGTGGTTCAGCACTGAGGCTCATTTTTATTTAGAGGGATTTGTGAGTAAACAAAACTGGCGAATATGGGCTCTGAAAACCCGCTTGTGTGTCTTGCGAAACAACTGCACTCTGCAAAGGTTACAGTTTGGGCTGGACTGTCGCGTAAAGGGATAATTGGGCCCTTTTTCACGAGGGAAATTGTTAACTCATTCGGATATATGGAAATTTTACAGCTATTTGATGTCACATTTCAAGCTCTAGAGGATGCACCAGAGAAATCATGGTTTATGCAGCATGGGATCTGACCACACCATACTATTGCATTATTTTAGTTCCTTGAGGAATACTTCAGTGGCCAAGTTATTGCTCTCAATTATTTCCGAGTGACAGGCATTGGTATGGATTGGCCTCCATATTCCACGGATCTGAATCCACGTGACATCTTTTTACTTGAAAGACGCTGTTTACTCTAAGAATCCTCAAAGGTTGGAATAACTTGAACAGTTCATCTGTGAGGCATGTGTATCCGCTTCAGTAGAGACACGAGAAGACTTCGGACTTTATCCTTCGATTGCGTCATGTTGTTGCTAAGAAAAGTGACCACATTGAAACCACTGTAATGTGATTTGACCTCTTTTCTCGAATCACACTTTCGGACACTATTTAAAAGACACTGCTCTGTGACTGCAGCGCCGTCTGATGTCCAATCTTGGAAATATTTCTGAAAACTAGTGTATAACAAATTCTAGACCTGTCTATCCAACATACCTCTTGTTTCATCTTCCTCCCTCTCACTGTTCCGCAGATATGTCACTTCAAATTTGGAGAATCCTTTCTGAAACACTCTGTATATGGAAGAGAATTAAAACCTGGGCATTTTAATCCAAACAACGCAAAAAAAAATTATAATTCCATTAGTTGTGACTAAAATATGGCAGTTATTTTTTTTTAATGTAAGTAATAAAAGGATACTTTAAAGAGGTTTATCTCAAAACGTTAAAACGAAGGGATACAGTATCTCAAAAGTGGTAAATTTTGAAATTCTTAAGAAAGATTATGCGGTGGCTGTCGTGCGTCTTTCAATGATTAAGGAAATGGTTTTTTTTTTAATCTATAGTTTTTTTCTTTTCTGCAAATATTTCAAAGATAAAAAGATCTAAAAATCATTGGATAAAATTGCATTAACATTTTTATGAAAGGAGAAATAAAAGGAATCGAATATATGTAAACTAGAAAATTGGAACGCTATTTTATGAACAGTTCACAAATCTAAAAGAAAAAAAAAACAGTCGCATATATTTTAAAATATTTATGTCCTTTTAAATCATTAACTGATTTTTTCTGTCTTTTATTCTTCTGCAAGCTATCTTTTTCTGGAAGCAGCATGTTTATATTATTTTACTAATGCAAAATTTTCTCAAAAAATCCATTAACTACCTTTAGTACGAATTATTGGAGTTCTGAATTTAAAACAGATTTTTCCAAATAAATAGATTTTTTTATAACATCTAAAAACCTGTTATTTAATCAATAAAATTTATTATGGATTTGTTAAGTGTGTTAAAAATGGAAATATGTAGTAAATTTCCATTTAAGGAATATATGTACATCAAAAAGCCTGGAAAAAGAAGTAAAATAACTGTTGTTTTTTATTTCGCTAGAATAGAAAATATGTGAACTATATTTCTTTCAATACAAAAAAAAAAAAAAAAAAAAAAAAAAAAAAAAAATCTGTTAACGAGAAATAGAGTCTTTATTGGCACTACAATTTAGCTTCATTTCTTACTCTCATATTCACTAGCTCAGCTGCTGGTTAAGGGAGTAACCTCGGTCAAACGCTCAAATGAAATTCGCTATTAAGGGTACTCTTTAGTCACATGAAAACATCCGTTCATTAATGTTATACCTATGGGCAAGTTGTTTTCGAATTTTTCGCTTAAATTTGAATATATTTAAATGATTGTTTTCGCATAGGATAACTGAGCTCGATCTCTAATAAAGTCATTTTGTACTTTTTCGATTTTGGTTGCAGATTTTTTAAATAAAGGAACTTTCTCTTTCGAAACGAGTTCTGAGATTAAAAGTACCTTAAAAAGATAAAACATGTGCAATCGAAATCTAAAAAAAGTAAAATATAGTCACATTAGAGATCGCGCTCAGCTATCCTATGCAAACAAATCGTTTAAAAATATTCAAATTTAAACAAGACATTCGAAAACAAGTTGCCCATAGGTTTAACATTAGCGAACGTATATTTTCAAGTGAGCGAAGCCTCCCCTTAATCCCGATTGAACTTGATCGCAACCGAAGTCCAATCAAATGAATGTTGAATACCATTTAAACGTTCTGCCATGGTTTTAGCGTATAACTGACTTTTGAGGAAGATGATCAATACCAGGATTAAAGTGTGAGGAGCACTGTATGAATGTGTAACTGAATGTGGACTTTGCGATAAATTTGTCAACAAAAATCGATTTTTTATCAGGTATATGTCCATTGCCCTGGAATTAAGTGAAAAATTGTCAATTGCTGAGGAAATTCATAAGCAGAGATTTCACAGTTGACCTGACATATTTTCCACTACCGCGTAAGAATGGTATGTCTGGGTGGGACGTGAAAACGAGCTTTTTTCGTTGCTAAAAATTTTAATTTAAAGTTAGTTAACGTTAAATACTAATTACCAAATTTGGTATGGTTTTGATATTCCTCTACACAAACATTGCTGCATTCAATGATTTTATTTTACATTTCGTAGCCGCAAAGTGCACATATACGGGTTATAGTTATCGCGATATTAAAAAAAAATTATATGTTTGTGAGATCTCAATATAACGAAGTTGCTGGTCCGAGTGATTCTTTTGTTTATTTTATGCAAGAGTTCATAAACGCGTTGTAGTGATGATAGCATTATCGAATTTCCAGTGTTTTTGAAGTTCCCATACAACGAGGGGGCTGCATCAAGTGGTTTCTTTTAATGAATGAGAAGCATGCTTTATAGTGATCGTGGTTTTATCAAATTTTATATATTTTCGAGATTTCAAACAACGAAGTCACTCCATCCAGTGATTTCTGTTTTCTTGTTTTCATGGGTACGATGTCTTCGTACCCCTGTGTTGCTATGATCATGGCATTTCCTAATGCTATGTATTTTTCAGATTCTTTCAGAAGAGATTGTTTCGAAAGTTTGAACTCTAGAGGCTCTGTTTAAAATTCATATCTTCTTTTGCCAGCGCAGTTGACCTATTTCAAAATGAGAGTAACTGTACAATTTTTTAAAAAAAAAGAAGGAATTCATGCCAATGTAACTGAATTTCACCCTTCTAAACAACTTAAGAACAGAAATTAAAGAATTAGTTATAAATCCTATTTGCTTCTAATAGGACTTGAGTATTCTCTATATCACGACATAAATCCTTCATTAAATATAGTAGATGTCGTTAAAACTTTTGTTTCCGGCTTCTCATTTTGGTTGCTGAATTTAATACAAAAAATTACTTTATCGCCGAAATCTAAAAACTTTTGACGATTAAATAAAGAAAACATTTTTATTATGTTTTAGTGTTAACAAAGAACCGTACATGTTGGCAGTTTTGCACTTTATAAAAATTTCCTTGTGAGTATTAAAACTTGTTTAAACATTAAATGTAAGATATTTGAGTTTTATACTATGTAAATATTTTGCTTTATACGTGCATTACCAGCGGCTCCTTCATAGGTTAGTTTTTCAAAAACGAAACTCGAATTAAATGAATTTGGGGTTGAGAGCCCTAGTGTCTTTGGCAGTTACAGTCGTGCGGTCTACGCCCCCTCCGGTCTCGAATCAAGCGAAATATGAATTATTGTGATTTTACTTTTCGATCCAGATTAAAATAAAATTTTCAGCAGCGTCGTTTGCACTGCTATAGGAACCAATTTGGAAGTCTTCCAACTTGAAGATAATCACGGCAGTAGCACAATTTACTAGAGAACTGCACAATTTCTTCCTGTTTCAGAAACAAATTGCTCAAAAAATCGGCGCAAGAAAAGGAAAATACTAAAATACACAAAAAAATAAAGAAAAAAAAATAGCGCCGGACAAAAATTTATTATACTGAGCTAATAGTCTTACTTTTACAAAGAAAATAGCCACAAAATGTGAAAAAAACTGCTAAAAACTATATAAAAAGAGCCTAAAAATATCGTAGAGACAACATTTTTTACTGGGCTAAAATGAATTCGAATTCTTTTAATGAACGTCAAAAAATCACTGCAGAAGATGAAACAAATCTAAAAATCGCACAAAAAATCGAGAAAAATTCAAAAATCGCTATGCGAATTCCCAATAAATTTTATTTTAAAGAGTATGAAATGTATAATACTCAGCCGTATATTGAAACATATTTTCAGGACTGCCCCGAAACGCGAAAAAACTCTGAAAAACTTAAACAAATTTAAATAAAAAAAAAACCTAATCAAAAAATCCAAAAACTGCCTCCGAGGTTTTAACTTTAGACATAGTGATAATTTTCTTGTCTTGATAAAGTCTTGTTGTTTTTTGTACAGCTGTCTCTTCAGAACGCAGTATACATATGCACACACACAACGGACACACAAATTTCTGTCTTCATTACCACATATTTCTTATGAAACAGGGTGTTGTAGGATTGATCGTTCGAATTAAGTGGGGAGGTAGAAAATAGCAAAAGAAGACAATATCACACAGGAAAATATGGGCGTAAACGAACAGATGACTTTATGTATCCACATCTTCTGATCATGCGTAAAGATCTATGACAGGTTCAGCCGGTCGCCATTTGACAAGGTGACGTTGCAGAAGCAACATGAATCATTATACATTAAATGAATACACAGGTATGCATCTAACTTACGATGCAGTAGAAGAAAGCGGTTGGAGAGCTATGCAAATGTATGCCGAACGATAACTCTACCGGTGCAAACCTCAGCATCAAATGTTTGCACGCATTCATCAATAACTGAAAAGGAATGCAAATGTTCCTCTATCCGCCACGTGCGAAATTCCAAATCTTTGAGCAATACCTTGTATGCTTAAAATTGTTTGTCTTCGACAGTCTGTAAGATAGGTTCCTCGATTAGAACTGTCCGTTTTGATCGGTTGCTTCTGTATACTATTAGTAACCGATCCAGTTTCCCACATTTCTTGGAGAACACGTGCAAACATTTCATGCTGATTCAGGCGTGCGGCGGTTGGGGTAGCGTTCTGCATACATTTGTACAGCTCTCGCTTTCCCCTGCGGCATGGTAAGTTAGATGCATATCAGCGTATTAATTTAACGTATTATTATTACTTCTGCAATGTCACCTTGTCGAATGATGACGGTCTGGACTTATCAGAGAGCTTTTGCATGTAATCAGACGTTCTGGATACACAACGCCCTCTAAAACGTCATGCGTGCGTTTGTGCCCACACTTTCCAATGTGACATTGTTCCAATGTTTTTTTTTCTATTTTCTAACTCCCCTCAAAATTTAGACGATCAAACCTGATATGCCTTGAATGTTTATTGTGATATTGGATATTAAGTAGATATTGGTTTTGAATGGTTCATTGATGATTACAAGTTCTTTTACTGATAACTATTTAATTATGGATTTAAAATTGAAATTAATTTATATATATTTTCCCCAATCATACAAGTTTTGAATACATTTCTTTCACTGTATGTATATGATTATTTCGAAATATCATTTTTTTTGTATTAATATATTGTTTACGCTTTTTCCCGTTAAATATTTAAATACCATTTGCTTTTTCACAGCATGATAATATTAATTATAACATTAAATGACAATAAATCAATATAAAAGTGCGAATCACTTTTTTAATGATTTTTTACGCCAACATGTTCAGCAACTAATTTTTCCCTTACAATTTTCAAGATCTTAATAATATTTTAAATGTTTTATTCAATATTCCCAAAATGTCACAAATTTTCTAACTATAAATCTTAAGTTCGTAAAAACAGTTCCAATCCCTATAAAAAGAAATAATACATTACATGATGTATGACTTAAATGAAAATGCAGCATAACTATTTATTTGCGTTTCTCAGATTAAAGATAAGAGAATGCTATCTTTTTTCCCTCCTGAACGGAAATCAGAAAAGCATAAAACAGTCAATTCATATCTTATAAAGAATAGACCGGAAATTATCCAATAAACATAGTCTGAATATTTTTCTATTTAACATTATTCAGGATAGAAAAATTCATTACTTAGATTGTCCTATTAAATTCTATGTGTTAGTCTCTAAGAAAAGTCTCATAATAAAACATACACGAAAAACATATTATTTTCCTTTCACTGTATAAGCTCCATTTTTTTTCTGTTTACGTTGGTGGAATTGACTTTAAAAAAATTATTTGAGGGATTTTCGAAAAATAAAAACAAAAAGCCGCATACTCTTTCAAAGAACTTTTAATTGATAAAATACCCATTGTAAGTTATTTACTGGTATATGCGTTTTTTTTTCTTCATAGATGCCATCATTTTCCATTTGTTAATACTGGGTACAAGCTTTTGTATCTCACAGTCATAGAAGTTTGCCGCCTGTTGTCGAAACCACAACTTAACTTCGTTTTTGATATCATGATCGTCATGGAAATTTGCCCTACAAGACATTCCTTCAGGTAAAGGATTAAGTAGTAATCACTGGGTGCAAGTTCCGGGCTCTAAGGCGCTCTGGGTTCTTCATGAACAATGGTCCTAACCCCGGGGAAAGCACGACACCACTTCGTTACATTTCGTCGATTCATAATGTTCCTATGGGCGGAAACGATTTTTTTTTGGATATCGCTAGACGCTCCCCTTTTGCAGGAAGTAAACGTATGGCAGAACATATTTCACATTTGGCGAGATTCTGAATTGAAGCAGCCATTATAAACATATGTTACACGAAACAAACTCACCGTACAAATAACGAATAACTGTGAGGGAAATATCAAAAGTTCAAGGTTGCAATATGTGTTGCCAACGCTCTCATTAAAGCTTCTTCTTGCCTGATGTCTGAGGTGTAACTTTCTTTTCGAAAACACCATAATTGTTGTGGAAGTTTTGCCTTGCAAGATGTTTCTTCAGGTAAAGGAATAAGTGGTAGTAGCGGGGTGCAAAGTCCGGGCTGTAAGGTGCTCTGGGTTCTTCATGACCATTGATCCCTCCCCCAGGGAAAGCAGGGCACCATTTTGTTACATTTTATCGACTCATAATGTTCCTATGGACGGACACAATTTCTTTGTGACTAACCGCTAGACGCCCACATTTTACAGGAAGTAAACGTATGGCAGAACATATTTCACATTTGACGAGATTCTGAATTGAAGCAGCCATTAAAAACATATGTTACACGAAAGAGACTCACCGTGCGGATAACGAATAACTGTGAGGGAAATATAAAATGTTCAAAGTTGCAATATGTGTTGTCAAGGCTCCCATTATAACTTTTCTTGCCTGTTGTCTGAGGTGTAACTTTACTTTTCGAAAATATATCGTGTTAAAATAGTGGAGCTTAGTGAAAGAAATAGCTTTAAATAATATCGTTATTGTTATTCTTAATAGCCTTTATAATATTGCTATTAAATACTGCAAGATTTTTTAACCCTCGTTCATTGAAGGGAGTTTGTGTCCTATTAATGGACACTTTATTTTTAAAAATATGTTTAATATGTAGGGTACATACAACGCTACAAGAATTTTTCCACTAATTTAATCTCAAAAAGGTATTCTAGATTCTCTGATGGGACGTGGCGATTACAAATTATGCTATTTAACTTTGAAATAAATTTTTCTAATTTTAAACAGTGGCTCCAGATTCCTTGAAAATTCCAACGCGGACACATTTTGAATACGTCTATTATTAGTAGTAGATTTTATTTTTTATGCTAAATACCTTGCTTTATTATAATTACAATGCAATGCAAAATTGGCGAATTTAAATATATTTAAATGTTGATTTTTACATGTGGTTAATTTTCCACAAAAAAACGCCTCAGTTACAGTTAATAGTATAACGGCATATTAATATCCAAGTCCTATTAATAACAGTCGAAAAATATTCTCCAGGCTGGTACAAGGGACGTGCGTCCACAAGAAGCGCAAACCCGCCAACCGACATAACGGGTACACAAAATGGCACTCACAAAATTAAGTTTTGATTCTGTGTATTTTAGCTACCTTTGCGTTTTTCATAGCCAGTCTGGGGCCTGCTTGGTGTAGGGATAGGGTTTACCTTGTATTTGAGGAAGAATTCAATGATGGTGGATTTTCACATGCAGATCATATGTCGGGAAAACAAAATCATTCAAGTTACACGAGTTTTTCTTTTAGTTTTATCTGCCAGTGAATATGGCAATGTATTTTTATTTTATTTTTTTATCAAAGAAAACAAGAAACGAAAATTCGTATTTTTGGTCTTTTTTGCACATTTTAAAATACACCATTCCCTTTAGACTTTTAAATTTTCTTCGGACATGATGCTGAATTTTCATATACAGATCTTTTGTCCGGAAAACAAAATCTTTCAAGTTACATGAATTTTCTTTTAATTTTTCCTGCCAGTGAATTTGTGAATGTATTTTTGTTTTTATTTAAAAAAAAAAAAGAAAAAAAAAAGAAACGAAAATTTGTATTTTTTTTTCGTTTTTGGTCATTTTAAAGTCTACTGTTTCCTTGAGACCTTTAAATTTTCTTCGAACATGATGCTGAATTTTATTCACATGCAGACCTTATGTTCGGAAAACAAAATCGTTCAAGTTACATGAGTGTTTCTTTTAGTTTTTCCTGTCAGTAAATATGACAATGTATTTTTATTTTATTTTTTAACACACACACACACACACACACACACACACAAAAAAAAAAAAAAAAAAAAAAAAAAAACAAGAACCGAAAATTCGTATTTTTGGTCGTTTTTACTCATTTTAATGTTTTCTTAAGACCTTTAAATCTTCTTCGGACATGATGCTGAATTTTCCCATGCAGACCTTACGTTCGGTGAACAAAATAATTCAAGTTGCATGAGTTTTTCTTTGAATTTTTCGTGCCAGTGAGTATGGCAATGTATCTTTATTTTTATGTTATTTTTTTCTACATAGAAAACATGAACCAGAAATTCATATTTTTGGTCATTTTTGCTCATTTCAAAGACCGCCATTTCCTTAATAAGATTTTTATATCTACTGACATAATATTTAACTTTCACATGCAGACCTTATGTCTGGAAAACAAAATCATTCAAGTAACATTAATTTTTCTTTTAATTATTCCTGCTATTGAATATGTTTTTTTAATAAAGAAAACATGAAACAAAAATTCGTAATTTTGGTCGCTTTTGCTCATGTGAAAGTCCACCGTTTCCTTAACACCTTTAAATATTCTTCGCACAAAATGTTAAGTTTTCACACGAATGTCCAGAATGCAAAATCATTCAAGTTATATGAATTTTTCTTTTAATTTTTTCTGCTAGCGAATATTGTAATGTATTATTATTAATAATAATAATTTTTACAAATTGATAACCCAGAAACAAAAAATTGTATTTATGATCGTTTTCGCTCCTATCAAAGTCACATGTTTCCTTAAGACCTTTAAAAATCTCCTTCGGATATGATGCTAAATTTTCACATGCAGATCTTATGACCGGAAGACAAACTCATTCAAGTTACATAAGATTTTCTTTAAATTTTTCCTGCCAGGGAATATTGCAATATATTTTTATTATTTTTTTAAAAAGTAAACAAGAAAAACAATTCGTATTTTCGGTAGATTTTGCTCATTTCAAAGTACACCATTTCCTTAATAGGACTTTTATATCTACTGACATAATATTTAACTTTCACATGCAGACCTTACGTCTGGAAAACAAAATCATTCAAGTAACATGAATTTTTCTTTTAATTATTCCTGCTATTGAATATAGCAATGTATTATTATTTTTTATTTGTTTTTTTAATAAAGAAAACATGAATCAAAAATTCGTATTTTTGGTCGCTTTTGCTCATGTCAAAGTCCACCGTTTCCTTAACACCTTTAAATATTCTTCGCACAAAATGTTACGTTTTCACAGGAATGTCCAGAATGCAAAATCATTCAAGTTATGTGAATTTTTCTTTTAATTTTTTTCTGCTAGCGAATATTGCAATGTATTATTATTATTATTATTACTTTTTACAAATTAATAACCTAGAAACAAAAAATTGTATTTATGATCGTTTTCGCTCCTCTCAAAGTCCCATCTTTCCTTAAGACCTTTAAAAATCTTCTTCAGGTATGATTCTAAATTTTCACATGCAGATCTTATGACCGGAAGACAAACTCATTCAAGTTACATAAGATTTTCTTTAAATTTTTCCTGCCAGGGAATATTTCAATATATTTTTATTATTTTTTAAAAAAGTAAACAAGAAAAACAATTCTTATTTTCGGTAGATTTTGCTCATTTCAAAGTCCACCATTTCCTTAATAAGACTTTTATATCTACTGACATAATATTTAACTTTCACATGCAGACCTTATGTCTGGAAAACAAAATCATTCAAGTAACATGAATTTTTCTTTTAATTATTCCTGCTATTGAATATAGCAATGTATTATTATTTTTTTATTTTTCGGTCGCTTTTGCTCATGTCAAAGTCCACCGTTTCCTTAACACCTTTAAATATTCTTCGCACAAAATGTTAAGTTTTCACACGAATGTCCAGAATGCAAAATCATTCAAGTTATATGAATTTTTCTTTTAATTTTTTCTGCTAGCGAATATTGTAATGTATTATTATTAATAATAATAATTTTTACAAATTGATAACCCAGAAACAAAAAATTGTATTTATGATCGTTTTCGCTCCTATCAAAGTCACATGTTTCCTTAAGACCTTTAAAAATCTCCTTCGGATATGATGCTAAATTTTCACATGCAGATCTTATGACCGGAAGACAAACTCATTCAAGTTACATAAGATTTTCTTTAAATTTTTCCTGCCAGGGAATATTGCAATATATTTTTATTATTTTTTTAAAAAGTAAACAAGAAAAACAATTCGTATTTTCGGTAGATTTTGCTCATTTCAAAGTACACCATTTCCTTAATAGGACTTTTATATCTACTGACATAATATTTAACTTTCACATGCAGACCTTATGTCTGGAAAACAAAATCATTCAAGTAACATGAATTTTTCTTTTAATTATTCCTGCTATTGAATATAGCAATGTATTATTATTTTTTTATTTTTTGGTCGCTTTTGCTCATGTCAAAGTCCACCGTTTCCTTAACACCTTTAAATATTCTTCGCACAAAATGTTAAGTTTTCACAGGAATGTCCAGGATGCAAAATCATTCAAGTTATATGAATTTTTCTTTTAATTTTTTCTGCTAGGGAATATTGCAATGTATTATTATTATTAATAATAATTTTTACAAATTAATAACCCAGAAACAAAAAATTGTATTTATGATCGTTTTCGCTCCTCTCAAACTCCCATGTTTCCTTAAGACCTTTAAAAATCTTCTTCGGATATGATGCTAAATTTTCACATGCAGATCTTATGACCGGAAGATAAACTCATTCAAGTTACATAAGATTTTCTTTAAATTTTTCCTGCCAGGGAATATTGCAATGTATTTTTATTATTGTTTTAAAAAGTAAACAAGAAAAACATTTCGTATTTTCGGTAGATTTTGCTCATTTAAAAGTCCGCCGTTTCCTTAAGACAATTAAATCTTCTTCGGACATGATGTTGAATTGTCACCACATTCAGACCTTATGTCCGGAAAGCAAAATCATTCAAGTTATACGAGTTTTTCTCTTAGTTTTTCTGCCAGAGAATATGGCAATGTTTTATTATTATTATTAATTAATTTATTAATTTATTTATTTTTACAAATTAATAACTCAAATAAAATTTGTATTCTTGCTCATTTTTGCTCCTTTCAAAGTCCATCGTTTCATTAAGACTTTTAAATCTTCTTCAGACATGACGTTGAATTGTCACCCGTCTACAGAGAGTGTGTGCAGTACTGGCCAAATTATTATGGTAACAGGAAAATGTACACATAAATCAGCCTAGAAGTTAGTTTATTGTATTACATTTAATATTGGTTGAATATATATGGATTACTTACAATTAACATATTTATATATGTCCACTCATCCCTTTCAGCACTTTGTATGCCCATCTTTATACGTCTTGGCATCTCTTAAATGTACTTCTGAATAAGTCGTTACATTTCATCCCTATAATGCCATGTACAAATTAATCGCTCAATTAGTTGAACCTTGTTTGTTGCTGCAATTTTATTAACTCTGGTCTTCGAGTTAACAAAATGGTTCAAAACAAGGGATGCCAAGACGTATAAATCAGTCATATGCTGTTAAAGATGAACATACAAAGCACTAAAAGCCATGAGTGGACATCTATAACTATAATAATAAACACACATACTACAATATACATTAAAACACACATTCACACATAAATAACGCCTGCATTCAACAGTTAAAGGTATATATAAAGATTTTACAGACATACATACAATAAATACAATAAACCCAACTGGAGTGAAAAATTAGCCAGAGCAGTGGTTCCGGGTTCGATTCCTGGCTCTGGCTAATTTTTCACTCCAGTTGGGTTTATTGCATTTATTGTATGTATGTCTGTAAAATATTTATATATACCTTTATCTATAACTATCTTCAGCGCAAGTAATGCATATACAATCACGCAATATTAAAAGTAATACAATAAATTAATTTCTAGACTGATTTATGTGTAAATTTTTCTGTTACTATAATAATTTCGCCAGTATTGCAGACCTTATGTCCGGAAAGCAAAATCATTCAAGTTATACGAGTTTTTCTTTCAATTTTTTTCTGAGCACAAATATGGCAATGTATTATTATTAATAATAATAATTAATTTTTATTCCTTTCAAAATTCCCCGTTTCATTAAGCCTTTAAAATGTTCTTCAGACATGATGATGGATTGTTACAACATGCAGACGTTATGTCCGGAAAGCAAAATCCTCCAAGTTACACCAGTTTTTCTTTTAGTTTTGTCTGCCAGTAAATATGGCAATGTATTATTATAATTATTATTAATTAATTTTTACAAATTAATACCGTAGAAACAAAAAATTGTATTTTTGATCATCTTTCAAAGTACATCGTTTCGTTGTACCGTTTCATCAAGACTTTTAATTTCTTTCAGACATGGCGGTGGGTTTTCTTTTACAGGCCTTAGGACTGGAACTTCGAAACTCATTCAAGTTTCATGAAATTTTCTTTTAATTTTTCCTGTCACTGAATATGGCGATGTATTTTTGTTCTTTTTATAAATTTAATTCGAACAAGATAATAACACAGAAACCAAAATTCGTATTTTTTGGTCATTTTTGTACATTCTAAAGTTCAACATTTCCTTAAGACATTTAAATCTTCTTCAAACAAATTCTTCGAACAATTAATTATTCTAGTACAGAGAGTGTTTTAATAATGCACGAATTAAAGCTTTTAAGATTAATGCTATGTGAAAGTAATTAATAAACCAATACCATACCTGACGCATCATTAAGTAATTAAATCATTAAAAAAACTAATTTTTACATCTAAAACAACTTCCTTATTAATGAGCATAAATAACCAATTCAGAAAGACATCTTTACTTTTAATTTCATACTTTTTAATGCTTGCATAAATATTTATGTTATTTTATATGTGATTTTATAAAATTGTTAGAAATGCATTTGAAATAAAAGATGCTATTATAATTTAGTCAGATAAGTGGTTACTTATCCAAAGACATTAATTTGATTCGAAAAAAAGATGATAAGACAGTTGGAAAAAAGGTCTTAGAATTTGCATTTCAGAAACGGCAACATTATAAAAAAATCCAGATTATAGATGCATTAAGGACCAAAATAAATTCAAAGTTCCAACACATTAGAATTTCTTTCATGAATAATTTATTTACATTCTTCTTAATCAGTAGTTAAGGAAGTTTCTTCCTCTAGACTTGGGTTCAAATACCGATGATTTATTATAGTGACACAGCTTTTCACTTTCCTTTTCCTAAAATAACAACAAACGGTTAAAATGACACCATAAGAAGTATCTTTTTGAAAAAAAAAGTGAAATAAGTATATCTTTAATAGTTCTAACATTACATTTAGTTATTTTTATCTATATTATCTATAAGCTGACACATGAAATATATATTATTTTGCATGTCCTTAACTTGCAATAAAGACAGAAAGAGATATTGATATTTTTTAATTTAAAATAAACATTAGAGCTCCGAAATTTAAAAAGATATATTTTAGTGTTTTATTATTACTGATATTTGGAAAATGTAAATAATTAAAAAATTAATAATAATACTTTGATATATGCATAATAATTAACTTAAATGAAGACTTTGTGGTTTGGGATTATTTGCCTGTTCGTCTATACATCCACCCTCTAACTTTCGTATGACACGAAACTGATATATGCTACAAAATATCAGGCAGTATGTCCTGTATTGAATATGATATGTGTACTATTAATCGTTCATGTATAGGAATCTCTCTCTTTCTCTTCTGCATATATATATATATATATATATATATATATATGTGTGTGTATATGTATATACCGGGCGAGCAAAAAGTCCGTATAAATTTTAAAAATTCATAAAAACCAAAAAAAATAACCCAAATGAAAAACTGTTTGCAGGATTAGCATCTATAGGTCAAGGAATTTTTTTTAAGACGGAAATAAAAAATAACTCAAAAAACAGCCAAAAGATGGCACTGGTTCGTGCGATTTCGGTGGAAATATGCAAATGAAACGGTTATAAGAACTTGCGCTCTCAATCCAGAACTAATTCACCGTTGTGAGCCGTGTACTTGATCAAGGATGCTGAGTATGAAGGATAAAAGCTTTGTTGGTGAAGTTATTTTACGTGAACTAGTTCTGGAGTAGGAGCGCAAGTTCTTTTAGCCATTTCATTCGCATATTTCCACCAAAATCGCACGAACCAGCGCCATCTGTCGACTGTTTTTTGAGTTATTTTTATTTCAGTCTTAAAAAAAATTCCCGTGAATTATAGATGCTAATCCTGCAAACAGTTTTTCATTTCGGTTATTTTTTCGGTTTTTATGAATTTTTAAAGTTTATTCGGACTTTTTGCTCACCCGGTATATAGGATGTTTCATAAAAGATCAGCAAAACTTTAAGAAGTGATAGTACACATCCAAACAAACGAGTTTTATCAAAGAATGCATGGTCGGAAATAAAACGCAAAGGTGCTGGCTCATTTAGAATCTTGGTCCATGCAGACGTTAAATCTCAATTTTCGTTTCGCGTTATCGGGAGAAGATCGATACTTATACCATGCAAATGTAATATGGGAAAGAAGGAGAACGTGTATGCAAAATGTCGCCTCGATTAATACATAAAAGCCACTGATCCGAGTGTGCAACTGTCAATCGCGGTAGGAGCATATCGGAAGATGTTGCTCTTCAGTAATAGGAAAAAGGCTGATATGCATTTTATCTAAGGAATTGCAAAGGGAAATGACTCGGAGGCTCTACGATTGTACGAAGAGCGGTTTTCCACCTTGCTTTTGTCACTAAATTGTTCTTTGTGTGTTTTTGCGTCGTATAATAACACCACCTTTCTGCGCTCCGAAGCCCTTTTGCGTTTTATTTCCGACCATGCCTTCTTTGATGAAAGTTGTTTGTTTTAATGTGTACTATCACCTCTAGAAGTTTTGCCCATCTTTTATGAAACACCCTGTATATATGTGTATATATATTCTGTATATTTTAATTAGTAATAATCTTTTTTTAAATATTATTTATCTATATGTATATAATATATATATTATATGCATTAAAAATGAAATTACTTATGAAAACTAAAAAGCACAATATCCAAACTATATGGATATGTATATGTGTCTGTGTTTGTGGGTAGGTGTTTATGATTATATAATAAAAGGTCATGTAATTTTGGACTTCTGAGTTAGAGCATTTTATGCGTAGTGAACTCTTATATTAATCAAACCTTATTATTATCCAATATATACTTCTTTTACATGGAGCAAAACTAAGGCTGAATTCGTAGCTTGCCGTTTGACAACATACCGTCATAACGTAAAAGTAATTTGCTTTATTACAATCCAGAAATCAGAAACGTGATTTAATCACTGAAACTTGCGTCATATTGAGAAGAAAAATTTCAGAGATTTTCATAAAATGTAAACATATTAAAGTGTTTACGCTTAATTATGCACTTATCGCGAAATAGCAGAACACAGATTATTTATTGAAAATAATATTAAGTAATAATGCAATAAGTAATGTAATTAAGTAATAAGTAATGTGTAAATAAAATAACTGTTAATAATGCATCATAGTAAGTAATATATAAAGCGAAATGTTTCCGATGAAGAAAAGGCCGTCATACGAAAAACAAAAGACGAATTTTCATCCATGAATATAAAATATTTTACTATAACTGTGGCAATGATAACGTCATATTCACTGACCCTTATTCCTGCACCTATTTAGACTGAACTATTGCTAATTATTTAGAGACCCTTGGCATGCAGAAAATGAAACATTTCTGAAACTTACTTAATTTCCAATTAATTATAATAATTATTTAATGAAACACAGGATATTTTAAAACAGTTTCTTAAATATCGTTCCCATCTCAAAAAGGAATGAATTATTTTGATGACGAAGATGATGTCATATTTGAAAGAAATCATACATTCCCATATAGACCCCAAAAGTGTGATGACACGCGGTAGATTTCTTTTAAACAAACAGTCGATTTCTGGGTAGGTTTTCCATTATGTAAAGGAATCACCCCCAGGAAAGCGTAGAAACAGTAGGAAATGCTTAGAAACGGTTTGTTAGGAACTCCTAATGATGTCATAATCTTTAAAGTCTATATACAACTGAAATATTTTAGTATGATTTTATCAATATGGCATCCTATTCACTAGAATTTATTTCTGCACGTAAAAAGAACGACCTCCGTACTGTTAATTTAAAGATCTTGGTTTGATATGCATAAAAAAAACATTTATGAAAATAACATGATTTCGACTAATTATAATATGTATACACATATTTTTCTTACGTGGCGCTAAAATAAGTCTGAGATTGTAGCTTGTCGTTTGGCCGCAACCATAGTTTCCGAAGGGACGATTCTAAGTGGTTTACAGTCACATGATCCATTCAGCAAATTGAAATTCAGAGTGGGAGCTCTTTTTTGAACACAGCACGATCTTTTGGCCGATGTCTAAATAGAAATGGTTATTGGTTTGTTTTATGGACACGTGATGCGTTCAACATAACAGCTTTTCCGTCTCGAGAGTTTCTTATAAACACAGCGCAGAAAACATTTTTGTTAACTTGTCCTTCAACTTGTACTAGTTAACTTAAACAAGTTTTTTTTTAACTTGCAAGCGTTTGACAGACATTGTATTTTTCACGTCGAACGGACTTAAGAAGAAGATTGCTGATTTATTAGGTTGAGCAAAAAGTTCTGGGAAATTTTTAATCTAATAGTTACCAGAATTTGTATCGTATATAGGAGTACTAGTGGTACAGTCCATACGTAACTCCATCTGATTATGGCTTCTTTCGATCAATACAACACTTTTTCAAGGGCCGTCGATTTGAATTCTTTAATGAAGTTGAAGAAGCATGTCAAGAGTTTTTCGATTTCAAGGAGCCGCCATGGTACTTCCAGCAAATCCGGAAACTGGCAGTACGATGGCAGAGAGTCGTGGACTAGGATGGTCTCTACTTTGAAGAATAGTCCTTGTTGCTTTTGTTGTTAATTTGCGCATAACAGCGCAACTTTCACAAATTTCCCAGAAATTTTTGCTCAACCTAGTATATTGAACTATCTGCTATCACTTCGTGATTTTCCTAGATTTTTTTCGAAAGGAATTTAAACCATTCTGTTTCATGCTATAGGATCAATGGGTCTTAAATTAATTGTGCTTACAAGATAAATTTTTCAGTTAATCATTTTACATTTAAAAAATTTGTAAATTCCCTAATGGTAAAATAATTTATGCCCATTGGTAGCATCGACTAAATGCATTTTTAACACTTTCCAACAAAGTTGAAAAGTGTTTATGACTTCGGTTTGTCTGTCCGTCTGGCCGTCTGTCCGTCTGTACGCGCTCTAACTCCCGTAAATATACTCGGATCGTTCTGAAATTTTTGGATGTTAGTGACCTCTACCATAGCACGAACCCTATTGCAAATAAAGTTTGTAGCATGTTTAGTTCATTTACAGGGACAGTCAAAAGTTTTCCGTTACATTACGGCCTATGGGAAAAAATCGTTTAAAATGATTTTTAATGATGTTACATGCTTTCAAACATAATAAATTGATATGCATTTATCAAGTTGACTAAAATATGCATTTTCTGTACAATATGCGGCCCAAAAAATAGTTATTATTCATTTACAGGGCCGCACAAAAGAATTCCTTTACATAGTGATATAGAAGTGGAGGGAATTTTTTCCGGCGTATTTTAATTATGTTAAACTATTACATGTATAATGAAATAGATATACGTCGCTAAGGTTTACTATAACTTATTTCATGGATAATACGAAATGCAGAGCATTTACAGGGACACACAAAACATTTCAGATACTATATTGTACCCGAAGTACTGTAAAGTAGCGATGATTGCTGGAAATGCATTTTTAATTGTGTTATGTGCTTTTATGTTTCACTATATTTATGCATTGTATATGGTGTGTATAAATGCTGTAATTGATATACAGGGCTACTCAAAAGAATTCGTAATGGTTACTGGGTATGATTGCAAATTGCTTAAAGGTGATTTTTAAATGAGTTAGGCATTTTTACGCTGAACCGCATTTGGTTTACTAAGAAATGTTTGTAAAACATATATAAAATGACATAAAGGGTCACGCAAAGAATTGGATACATGACCGTCTATAAATGATAATTTTTGGAAATGTGATTCCGGTAGATTTAAGAGTGTTTTACTTTGAATTAAACTTTAGCTAAATAGTGACGTGTAATATAGGTATTAGGTTAACTGCAGAGTTTTACAAGAGTATACAATTATGTTTAAATCTATTAGTATAAATTGCGGAAAGAGAAATTTCAACCTGTTATGTGTTTTCTTGCTAAACAAAATTTCTCCATTATATAGTATATATATCAACCTACAGATCAAATACAGGGCTGTTCAAAAGAATTGGAGTACATATTTGCTATGGACGTTAACTGCTGAAATCAGTTTTTCAAATGTTTCATGCGTTTTCTAAAATGTTTACTTAGTTCACTTATATACCTTATTTCCCTAAATAACGAAGTTTTGTTAAAGCATTCAGGAAGTGTTGGAAAGTGTTTCATAATCTATGCTTAACGCATGATTTTTCTTACTTGTTAATTATGTTTTCAAATACTTTTTTGACATTTAAAAAATTTGGAAGTTCCGTGTATTAAATTAATTTATGATAGCACACATTCTGGCTAGAATTACTTCAAAAAGTGGCGTGCGAGCGAGATGTGCTGTGGTCGCATAACCGTTTCCAATGTGAATTGCGTCGCAATTTGCGCTGACTGAGGAAATGAAGTTATGAATAGAGAGGAGGAGACATATAGTGTACTGTCTACCAGTTGCGAGAGAAGTAACTAAGGAGGTTGTCACAAGACGGCGGCTGCTTTTTAAAAACCGGATCTAAATTTCTGATTCACGCCGGGGAAAACTTCCCGCCAGTAAAATTGAATAGAAAATTTCGTGTTATTTAACCGTCTTATTCATGGAAATATTTTCTCACAAATAAGGTAAAATTTTCTATTTGTTTTTACTTGTGCCAGTTTGCGTGCTAAAACTGTCAGTTTGTTTCGCTGGTTGTCGCAATAGGGCGGAAACGCACGACCTGACTACCGCAAAAACTTCCACCAGTAAAAGTGCAAACCTGTTTCTGCCATTATTTATGACTGAAATTTTGCTTTAATATGGCGTTTAACCCATTAAGGACAAACATGTCTTACAGGAATTTTATGCAGCCCACACCACTTTTTGTTAAACACCAACTTTTGCTTTGTGAATCAGTGAAATGTGTTAATTAAATAAGGTAAATTTTACTTTTCTCTGTTACTGGTATAAAAGAAAGTGCAACAGTTGCAAATATAATGTTGCGAAAACACAGCGTCAGTCTTCAATGGGTTAAATAAGGAGAAAATTACTATATAAATTTACTGGTAGAAGTTTCCACCGGTGGTTATTAACTCCCTCGTAACAGGTTACAGTTGAAGCTTCACTGTTTTAAGGCCATGTCAGTTCTTTTTAGATCACAGTCTATCAAAGCTGGAGGGCTAATGTGAAGGCAGGTTCTGTATGTATGTATGTACGTAACGAGATAACTCTTGATAGAAACATCCGATTTGCTTCAATTTTTTTCTAGGTTCATTCTGATAAGGCGCTTCCCTGATTAGTTTGGGGGGTTCATTTGTGAAGTATAAAGGGGGGAAAGGGGGGCTACCCCCTTAATTTAGATAAATGGGTTTTTCATGCAAAGTTATTCGATTTGCTCCAAATATGGTATACCGGTTTATCATGTTAAGGAGCTTCCCTGCCTAAATTTGAAAGTTCATTAGTTAAGTACAAAGGGGTTAAAGGGGGATACCCCCTTAATTTAGATAAATGGATTTTCATGCAGAATTATTCGATTTGCTCCAAATTTGGTATACCGGATTATTATGTTAAGAAGCTGCATTGATTAGATTTGGATGTTCATTAGTTAAGTATAAAGGGGAGATAGGGGGGCTAAAACCCTCTCCCCTCCCTTAATTTAGGTAAATGTGTTTTTCATGCAGAATTATTCGATTTGCTCAAGTTTGGTATACCGGTTTATTATGTTAAGGAGCTACCCTTAGTAAATTTGAAAGTTCATTAGTTAAGTATAAAGGGGGGAAAGGGGGTGATACCCCCCTTATTTTAGATAAATGGGTTTTTCATGCAGAATTATTCGATTTAGTCCAAATTTGGAAAACCGATTTCTTATGTTAAGAAGCTGCCTTGATTAGATTTGGAGGTTCATTAGTTAAGTATAAAGGGGGGAAAGGGGGGCTAGAACCCCCTACCCCCCTTTAATTTAGATAAATGGGTTTTTCATGCAAAGTTATTCGATTTGCTTCAAATTTGATATGCCGGTTTATTCCGATATGGCGCTTCCTTCATTAGATTTGGAGGTTCATTAGTTAAGTATAAAACGTGGAAAGGGGGAATGTCCCCTCCCTTTAATTTAGATAAATGGATTTTCAAGCAGAATTATCCAATTTACTTCCCTTTTTTTCTATGTTCATTCTGATATGGAGCTTGCGTGATTAGGTTTGGAGGTTCATTAGTTAATTATAAATGGGGGAAAAGGGCGGTTAGACCCGACTTAATTTAGCGATATGATTTTTTTCCTCAGAATTATCTGATTTGATTCAAATTTGGTATACCGGTTTATTATATTAAGGAGCTTCCCTGATTAGATTTGGAGGTTCATTGGTTAAGTATAAAGGGGGGAAATGGGGGCTAATCCCTTCATTTATTTTTTGACGGGTATTATCCTTTGAAATAACAGTATAATATACAACTTGTGTGAATAGCCTGTGAGCTCAATGCCATCAGTTTAACTGGGGACTTTTCTTTTTATTTAATAGTTCCATGACTGATGAGATTTAGCGAGCAGTGGGCGGGCCTCCCTGGTAATTGTTTAAAATGCTAATTTAGTTTTTTTTTCTTCTGTGAGATTAACTTTTTATTATTTAGATAAAAGAAATGAATTTCTATAAAAATGAGTACTTATTCAAAAGAATAAAGAAATCTCTGTATTTTATATCCGTACATAAGAAATAAAATTAATTAGCATAATAACGAAAAAAGTATTGCTAATGAACTTAGAAGCTACCCACTTAAAAATAAATAATTTCCGGTCTCTTTTGTATTTAAAATGAATTTTTAGTTCATATCATTCAAACATTAACGGTTTTTAGATTACTTTAACTTATCGTCCCACATATGTCTTTTTTAAAAATATTTTTGTATATTCTGAGAAAAATTTATTCTGGAAACCTGACAACTGTCATAATATTATTACCTGTTCTGCGAAATCATGATCAATAGAGAAAATGAAGGTTTATTTTTTTTTTCTCTTCTTGCAATGTTAGATAAAAACAAAAGCATTTTTTCATTTTTAATAAATTGGATCTCAATATTTTAAACAGCATATACAGAATTTTTGATAACGAAAGTTATCAAAACAGGGATATTTTTTTTTTCAATTAAGTAAGTATTATATTTCCACGAAAAAAAAAAAGTAAATAAATTAATAAAATAGATTTCTTTCTTGTGAAAATTTAGAAATGACTGGAAAAATATTCTTTTATTTGTAATAATACAAGGAACAAATACACTCTTTGGTCTGTAATCCAAATTTTACAATATCGAACTTAAAATGAAATCGGCAATACAGTTTTCAGTAATCCGATAAATAATTCTTTTTTGCGGAAAATAAACGAAAATACTTAAAATATGAAATTCGTAACTTTTTTATTATAACTTTCCAACATAAGTAATAAGTGTTTATGATTTGGGCGTATCTGTCTGCCATCTGTGCGTGTTTTAACTCTCGTAAATATACTCGAATGTAATTTTTATATGATACTAGCTAAAGTACCAGGCATTGCCCGGAATTTTAAGCATGTTTGTTTTGAAAAATCAATTTCAAAATTAAACGTAAATTATAGAACAAACAATTTTAAAAAGCAGTTAAAATATGCCAATAGTTCCATAATCGTTTTTTTTTTTTTTTTTTTTTTTATGTTTCAATACGTTTTCTCAAACTCAAATGACGTTATATAGTCACCTGCTTACGGCCATTATAATTAAAATATGACATAATATTCGCTTCTTTTTAAATTCGGCAGAATATTTATTTCATTTTCATTTTTCACGTGGAAATCTTGCAATAGAAAAGTTATAATGCAATATTCACTTTTTTTTAAATTCGTCAGACTATTTATTTTATTTTCATTTTTAACGTGGAAATCTTGCAATAGAAAAGTTATGACGTAATATTCACCCTTTTATTCGGCAAACTATTTATTTAATTTCCCTTTTTCACGTGGAAATCTTCCCATAGAAAAATAATTGTTGTGTCAGAATTTCATTCTGGATTTTTAATTGTTGACAACAGCTATAACTAAAAATGTTTAAATGTCATAGGAAATTGCTGTTAAATTGGTGGTTTTTTATAAATTAAACGTTAACTGTAAATTATTTCGATTTCGGATAACTTTAGTTGCCTAGACCGTGTTTTAATACACATGTACATAACATTTCACAATTCTGGCTTCCAAACTGTGGATTTGTATAGAATTACAGACAGACAGATAGACAAATCTTCATTTTTATATATTAGATTTATGATTATTATTAAATGTTCGGTATTGAAACTGAAGTGTGTTAGATGTCTGTACGGGTCAGGGCATGACCAATTCCCGTACCTGATCAGGCAAAATGAAGAGAAAAATCTCAACGGGACGGGACGGCGGATTAAAGACAATGTTTTAACGGTTTTGGGTCCAGCCAATGATAAAATTAGGCGCGATATAAAAATTTAAAAGGATCAAACTAAGCCAATAAAATGTAAAAAAATTTCAACAGACGTGACTGAGACGTGGATATGCTGCACGAGCAGAGGTTAGATTGACAACATGAAATATAACATGTCCAGCATAGAGATGACATTCGCAGTTGCATCATGTCTGAACCAGGGGTTAATTATTTCAGCAGACTCGGTCCGGTCCAGGGTCAGGCTTACATTCTCTTTCTACATTACTGGCCCTACTTGGCGAGCCGGTGCAGATGCTATTCTGCATTCTACGGTGTGCGAACACGTAGTAATCGAAAACATCTAGTTCGAAAACATCTAGTACTAATCTATAATGTTAAATTTTCCGATAAGTATGTATTCAGCATTCTAGCAAAAAATCTTAATTGTATGTAAAGAAAAATCAGTATTTTCTATAGGAAATGATTCTGTCTGATTTCATTAATTTTTGTATAGCCCGGGCCTGTTTCACTAATTTTAGCACTGGCCGGATCTGTTTTCTCTAATTTTAGCACAGCCCAAGGCGGGCCGTAAACCGAGAAAATACAAACGGACCAGGTCCGGTCCTGTTCCCCGGCTCGGTCTGAACCTTTAGTTTTTGAAACGGGACGGGCCAAGATATCTTTCGTGCAGGCCGAGCCGGCAGGGACCTGGTAATTCCGGCCGTGCAGATCTCTAAAGTGCATAGCATTTATAATTTGTTTTCAGTAACACACAAATTTTTCCGTTACATTATAGGCCATGGAGAAAAAACATTTGCCCTGTATTTTAATGACGCAATTAGATTTCAAGCTTGGATATATATATTTATAATGTACAATAAAACATTATTTATTAAGAATATTAAGTGCGAATAATTTATCATTCATTTACAGGGTTATACAAAAGAATTCGGTTGCATAATAGTCGACTGGGAAAATTGTTTGCAGCATATTTTAATAATGTTACCTTATTTTAAACATAATGAAATGTATATACCATATTGAGGTGCACTAGAAGATGTTTACTACAGAATATGACGAGCAAAACAGTTTTCCTTCATTTACAAGCACACACACACAACATTGGATAGCAGTGCTGTCTGTGAGCGGTAAATGCTGGAATTGCGTTTCGAGTTTTAATATGCGCTTTTAAGTTTAATACTTTTTTTGCGTACTAGGTATTGTGTATGAATTAAGTAGATCATATACAAGGCTAAACAAACTAATTCGTAAGCATTACTGTGTATGAGCGTGAATTATTTAAGGATTTTCTTAACTGAATTGTGCATTTTTCAGCAAATGTAAAAAAGAAAAAAAAAACTGGCAATCGAGACGGCAGTACCATTTCCGTATTTTAATGGAAATTTCTCACCGTAAATTACAGAAAAATTTCCGTTTCTCTGGAATTTACGCGGGGAAATTTCCGTTAAAATACAAAAATAGTACTGGCGTCTCGATTGCTAGTTCAGTTTCCGTATTTTAGTCCGTTTTTTTACAGTGTATATTTAATGTTTATGGAACATAAACAAGTTCATAACTACACAAACAGCTGGATAAAATGCTGTCTACGGATTGTTATTTGTGACAGTTTGTTCTCAGTTGTTATGGGTTTTTTTAAAAGCTTAAAACTGTAGAGACTTTAAAGTTCTCAGTGTGAGGCGAATGCACCTCATATAAGACGATTGGGTATGAACACTGTAAAAATAAAGGACTAAAAAACGGAAACACTACTGGCAAACTAGACGCCAGTACTATTTCCGTCTTTTTACGGGAATTTTTACCCATAAATTACAGAAAATTGTCCGTTTTTCTGATTAAAAATGGGAATTTTTCTGTAACTTATGGGTAAAAATTCCCGTAAAAAAACGTATATGGTACTGGCGTCTAGATTGCCAGTAGTATTTCCGTTTTTTAGTCCATTTTTTTACAGTGTAGCTGCTACTGCTACATTGATCTAATATTTTTGTACGTTTCAAGTCGTGTGAAAAATTATGGAGTTTTCCTTACTGAATGTACTGACGAGGTCTGAGCACAAATCACTAATCCCTAATCACTCACTCGTGGACAGCCAACCTTTCAGTATAGGAGCTGATTAGTCCACGAGGCGAAAACACATATCCACTGTCCCGCGGAGACTTCAGTACCCGCGAATGAGCACGGAAGCTCCAGCAGGCTGGAAGATCCTGCTTAATGAAAATTACGCGATTATTACAGGTAATTCACTAGGTAATGGGTTGCACTACTGGGCAAACCCGAGAAATTTTACAGTTATAGTTGATTAATAGTTAAAATTTTGTTATAAAATAAATTTAATATAGGTACTTAATTACATCTCATTATTTAGTAATTTAACATGTAAAATATGAGTATTTACAATTAAAATTGAAAATAGAACAATTATTTAAGGTAAACAATAAATAGTAAGATAATATGACAGGGCTTGATTAAAAGGACAAAACAAACAAAATGACTATTAAGCAATATGACAAAATGTAATGAAATAAAGTAAAATATTTAAACTAAGTAACTTGGAGTGAAAAGTTTATCGTACAGATGAGCGTGAAAGTCTTTTTTTATAAATGAAAAATTTTTGTTTAAAATATTATAGTTGGCTTTTAAATTGACATAATTTGTTGGATCAAACAGTGTCCTTTTAAGGTTGAAACGTACAGTTTTGTTTCTTTTAAAGTGTCATTAATGAACATTTTGAGAAAAGGTAATGGATCGGGTCTCCTATCCGCTTGCCACATGGGCAGGATGGAGAGTCTCGTTTCCCTATTTTATTAACAAAGGTGGAAAAACTGCCGTGTCCACTAACATAATATGGAATTATATGACTCTTGCAGATAAAATCAGAATCCACTTTATTCAAGATTTTATAAGTAAATCGGCCTCTTTCAGATGAAGTCCAATATCGTTGCCAGTCTGACAACATTTTGTCCTTGAGTGTATTTTTAATCACAGAGACTGGAAAAACTAAACTGATGATTGTGACGTGGTGGATGTCGTTGTTGATTTTGCTAAGGTGTCGGCTCTTTCATTACCTCTGGTTCCGACGTGTGCTTTGACCCATTTGATGTAGACTGTTTTATGTGGATAATCTAGTAATTTAACATATATCTGATGAATAAGTTAATTACGGGGGAAGGCTTGATTAAGGCATCTTTTGCTGGGTGGCTGTCCATTAATAGAAGTAGTGAAGAGTAAGATGATGTTAGAAACCAGTCTATTGCTTCGAATATCGCGTATAGTTCTGCTTGGTAGATCGAGTTTAAATTATGTAGTCGAAAAGAGTTTTCAAAGATAAAAGAGGTGTCTTTTACAACCTAGAAGGCTGCAGCAGTGTCTGAGTCTGTGACATTCCCTTTACTTCTTAGAGAAATGGGGTACTTCAGTTGCCACCATTACAAAATGGCATTAAATCTACAAAAATATCTCAAAAATAAATTGAGGTACAGTTTTCAAACAAATTGCATTTAAAAGTACTTTTTTACCCTATACGACGCGATGGTGTAAATATTTAAAATGTGCGATGTTTTGAATTAAAAAAAATTGTTGGAGATTATCAGTATTTAACCATACAATGATACACTTGCTTCGTTTTATGGGTGTCTTATAGTTAGGTGTAACGTTATTTTTTTAGTGACGATATTTTAATTATTGTATGAAAGAAATAGTATATCGGAGGCCAATAACCTCTAAACTCTATTTTGAATAGATTTAATACTACGTTTTGTGTGATTTGCAGAATTCTTGATTATGAACCGATAGATGGTAATTAATTAATTAATAAATGTAGTCACACGAACTCTATAAAAACCTCCACCTTACTAACCCAAAATTAAAGAGTCAAATGATACATAAGAAAAATAAACACCAAAATTTAAATAAGTGATGAAGATTTATTTACACATTGTAAAAATAAACGAAATAAAAGAAAAGACACATGAAAGTTTGATATAGCTACCACGTAGCTAAATCTAAGATCATTTGATGTAAACTTTCTTTTAAATATACAATTTGCGATTTAAGATAATTAACAGATAAATCTATTTTTAATTTGCTTACGTACTTAACAAAAACCACCACATTAGTGAAGTTACTTTTATTCTTTTTTTTTTCAAGTATACAATATCCCATTTGGTGTAATTAATAAGTAACTGCATTTTTAAGTTGCTTACGTACTTACAAAAGCCATCAAATTAGTTGAATTACCTTTATACTCAAGATTTACAAAGTAAAAAAAATAATAAATAATAATAATCATACATATAAACATTTATGTTAATTGGATAAATATCCAAAAATCTTAATAATTGATAAATATTCAATTAATTGGATCATAATCCTAAATCCACATATCGCCCTTAGTACTAAACACTTATATTGAGATATCAATTCCATAACATGAAACTAATAAAAAACACCTAATTATCTGGGAATTGTATGTACAAACATAGGCAGTAGATCACCTTTTGGGGTCCATCAGAGGGCTTGGATATCATCTCATAACGCAAATACCAATTACTCATGCCGATTGGACATGGTATGACAATCTTAAGATACTTATTAATTTAACCGAGTGCAGAAATAATCTTTCTAAAAGGAAAAAAATCAAACTACGATGCGTTATACACCATTACGACTTTTTAATCTCAGCACTTAAGTGCACCGACAAATTTTAAATTCAGAGATTTTGTTCTTCAAAATGAATCATATCTTAATTACTTAAAGCAAAACTAAGTCAGAGAGAGTACTAGGGCAAGTGGTCCAACGATGTTAGCATGGTCATAAAATAAAGTAATTCTATACGGTGTTTTTTTAAGAGATGTGGTTTTGAAATTGGCAACTCTGTTTCTAGTCACAGTTTATTTGACAGCTGACAGCTGATTTGTGCTAAGTATGTTTTTACATTTGATCATGAATAGACTTTCGCCAGACCAACGATTGCAGATTGTGCAAAAAACCATCAGTTTATTGCGACAGACATTCAGTGAGGCGCATAATTTCGCGTAATGGACCTTTGTCATGCGATCTCATACCAATGGGTTTTTTCTGTGGGGATACGTGTAGTCGCTGGTCTAAGCCGATAAATCACAGACGTTGGACCACTTGAAAATCTACATTCACCGCTTTATTGCTGATATACGGCCCCAGTTACTCGATAAAGTAGTCGAAGATTTGACTTCCAGATTGCGCTTTATTTGAGCCAACCGCGGCGCCCATATGCCTGAAATCATTTTTAAACGCTAATGGCATAAAATTATTTATTTAAGGTATCTGACTACGTTGAAAATGCAATTTTTGACCAAAATTGTCAAATTTAATTTATTTTATTTTATTAAAGACCAACTTTTTACCTTTCCAAAACTGTATTTGTTTTTATTGTACGATAAATAGATCCGGAGTTATAGCGGTTTTAAAACTACTCAACAACTGTCACTCAAACCGGAAGTGCTGTTTAAAGGACTTTAAAATTTAAAATTTTTAAATTTTTAAATTGCTTTTAAAGGGTCGTATGTTTGGAGAAATTTCGTGATTTTGGATGCATTTGTTTAATAATAATAAATGTAAATAATATTCTCCATGAAATTTATATGTATAAAACTGTAAATTCTTGTAGTAAAACATAAATCTAAACTTTAAATGCATTTTTTGGAAAATGTAATTTTCGGTGAAAATTCCATACGCAAAACATGATTTCTCAAAAAGCTATCGGAATATCACTATGAAATTTAAAATATATGTTATTTACACTATTGTGAAGGCAATGAACTAAAGATTAAATTTAGAATAAATATTTTTTGTTTTATGGATGTTTTTGTGGAATGACATCGATGAATTTTATGAAAATTAACATGTAAACAGGTGCGATAAGTTTTGAAATACTTAAAGAATCTCTTAGATTTTAGTTCATTGCCTTCATCAATGTTATAAATATGAAGTGTAAAAAGGAAATTAAGATACATACAGTAGAATTTCCTTTAGAGCGTTTTGCGTTTCGACCAAATTTCACTAAATTTTACTGAAAATTCCTCCATTTACCAAAATTTTATCAATGAATGAAATATTTTTTACTTTTTTCACATTTTCAAGTCCTAATCTTAGTAAAAATAAGTTTAAAAAATAATTAAATAGCTTTTTTGGAAAAAAATTGCTCCGTACGTAGGCAGGTACCTTAATAAAAACAATATCATGGCCATTAACATTAGATTTATGTGTTTTATTTCGTTTTAAATTTGTACACTATAAAAAAAAAACATTCTTTATAAGTGTGTTCATAAAATCTCTGAACATCATGTTATATACTAAGGAGACAATTTACGCTCTAATAGCAAAAGTTTCCGAGTGGATGACCAAAATTTTGTGTACAACCACTTACAGTCCACATCCTATACATTCATTTGTACGAAGATGTGGTCAGCCAGTGCCCAGTTCCTCAATCCAATTCTACTACGGCTGGCCACGCAGCTTCTGACCTTTCACCCATCATAAATTTGCCCCATAAAAGATTTAACCCACCGTAAATTTGGCTCACAAATGCTTCAGCTCTATTCTTATTTTAAGATCTTTTCAGTCTTGCCTCCAATACAACCATAAAATTCTGTACATGAAATCTCTTTACATTAGCCATTTGCACTCGAGAGGTGACTCTCACTCGCCACTAGTGTTGTCAGGTGTCCCTCGTAAATCGGGACGACAAATGTTTTGGACACCACTAATATCTTACAGTTTATTTCGCCATCTTTTATCACAGATTATTCGGTCATTCGATAAGACGAAGAAAATTAGTTTAAAATACTGGTGTCTAAAGAATTTGGAGCACCCCTTTACGCTGGACACTAGTGGTCAGTGAGAATCACCTCTCGAGTGCAAAGGGTTAGTTTCAATGAGAAAGCTTAAAACGCATTTTTAGGTGCGTTCGTAATTATATAAATACGTAGCGCCTATAGTCGTCGTTCAGTCCGTCCGTCTGTCTGTCCGCATATAATAGAGCAAAAACTACCCAACCGAATGGTCTGAAATTTGAAATATAAGATTGTTGCAAAATTTTGTCGAGCCATTTCCAATTTTATGAAAATCGGATGTATAGTTTAATTACAGGGACAATCAAAAGTTTTTCTTTACATTACGGCCAATGGGAAAAATTATTGCAAGTGCATTTTAATGATGTTACAGCCTTCCGAATGGTCTGAAATTTTAAAGATATAATTGTTGCAAAATTTTGTCGAGCCATTTCAAATTTTAGGAAAATCGGATGTATAGTTTAATTACAGGGACAGTCAAAAGTGTTCGGGGAATGGGAAAAAAAATTATTGGGGGTGCATTTTAATGATGTTAAAGACTATGTACTTTATGAAGTGCAAAAAATTATACATTCAGTACAATATGGGGTGCAAAAAATAATTATAAAACTTGTTATAGTACGAACGCACCTCATTTGCCACGTTTGACGAGCAATTTCCAACTTGTTTAAAATAATTAATACACAAAGTACATAAAATAAATAGAATACTATAACCTGTTATTTATTTCATAATTCTGTAATATCAAAATCCTGAGATATTTACCGATAAGGAATGCTTTACACAGCTTTCTCGCAGACGTCAAAAGCCTGTTTTGCGGGAAAGGAACGATATGTGTTTTCATTCCAGGGGAAATGTTGATCAAGTCTGCTTCAAAGTTTAAAGACTGTTTTCGCATACAAATTCGATAATGGTGATTTTAACGAAATTTTGTAAATTTATGAAGTAATGGATCCTTTTATTAGGGGAACCTATAATTACTGCCGTATAGGTTGGGAGTGAATGTATTGATTTAATGTATGTTTTTAAAGCAGCATGTAACCAGTTTACTTCTAGTTTTGATATGAGTTACTACATCTATTTACTATGTTTTCTACAACAGTTTAACAAACTTCTAAATCAATATGCTTATAAATAACACATTTGAAAATGACGTATTTAAATGCACCTCTAATAGTATGTCGGACCGCCGATATTTGACGCTTTTAAAGCGTATCAAAACTTGGTAGTCATTTGCTGTCATGAGTGTCGATTATACACTATATGGCCAAAGGTGGCCGGTCACTTGCGATTTTAGAATTTTTGGTTAAATACCTAGAAAAATCCATGAGAAATTAACCTGAAACTGCAGGTGTGTAAACAGCAGAGAATAGGTCATATATTTCCGCAAAGATTTTTCCCGAAATCCCATAGGGAACAATCAACAAATTAAAAAAGAACGAATATCTTCTGGATAACCCTGTAAAAAACAATCTAGATATTTAACAAAACGTCTAAAATCCCAACTGACCGGTCACCTTTGGCCATATAGTGTATATTAAGAGCTTGAAGTTCCAAGCGCACCAGAACCAAATTAAATAACAAAAGAAAATGACGTTAAAAGATGAAAAATGGTTGTTTAAACGGTAGTAAATTTTAAATGGAGATCCTGGTCTGTTTATCTCTCGTATGAAAAAGTTGACCAACCAAAAAATGATGTCGCCAACAAAACCAAAACAAGCGATAATTTTGAGGCGATGTCATTGATCATTCATATAGTCGTTACGAATAGATGAAAGAAAAAATTAAAAGTGACCTTTTTTATTCTAGAACTTACCGTAAAAAATTGTTCAGTGTCAAAAATAGTCATAAATATATATATATAAAGAATAGAATAACAAAAATTAAACATAAGTGACAGGAAAAATAGCCAGTAGAAAAAGAAATTAGGAATTTTGTGAGGCTAATTTATTAAAAGAATTATTTTCAGGAAAAATATAATTAATATTCTTGTAATTAATATGAAAAGATACGTAACACGTATCTTTTCAGACACGCCTCAAACACGTATACAGGCGTATATATATGTATAAATATTTTATTTTTCTGAAAAAAAAATGTCGGCTTTAAAAAATAATAATAAGGATGCTTAGTGCTTTAGCGTTTTTTAAAAGGTAATAATAGAATGTTAAGTATTTTATCTTTTCTTTAAAAATCAATTAAAAATCAATTAAAATAGTCTAAAAAGACACGTGTTTTAAAAGTTATTTATTAATTATATTAATTCAGATAAAGAGAAGTTTCATTTGCACAAAAATATATTTAGTTCTGGTGTCTCCCAGAAGGTGCACAAATAGCCTCTATGATTTTAAAATTATTTTTACTGAATTCAGTTTCACAACAAGAAACTTTATTTATCGGAAATATGTCTAGGCATTCGGTTGAATCAAGTGCATGTTTATCCAAATTCGTGTCGAGGTGAAACGAATTTGGGATATTCTGTTCATACAGAAAATAACTCAGATATTACATACAAGAATATTACATGGCAACGAATGTAAAATATTTCGTAGAATATTCAATTTATATTGAAATCTAATCCAGGAATATGTACATACCAAACATTCATGTCTATATTCGGATATACTCGTAAGCTGAAAGTTGCGAATTGGCGACGATTATTGACGTTTCGCGAGACTTTCAATGAAAGTATGTAGTTATAGGATAATATATGTTCATATAAACTTCTAAGAAATATAAATCTATGTATAGTTTAATTGGTAAAATATTCAATTATTTTGAAAATTATACACTTATGTACAGTCGTGGAAAAAAAAGTAAATACCTCCTAGTAACTCCTCAACAAATTATCGTAGACAAAAGTTATTGGTACCGAATGATTGGAAATAAAGCCTACTTTTAAATTATGTACATAAAATTTGCTTAGGGGCCATCTACATATTAAAACGAATCCAAACTTCATTTTTTTCAATAGCAATACACAATTGTAACAAGACATTTCAAATCTTTGGTTCAAACTATGCCTAGACACCAAATTTCAAGTCATTTGAATCGTAAGTTTTTGAATTATAAACATTCAAAATTTAGTGCTTCTAATGTTAAATTATATTTTCATATTTTTATTTATAACTTGTGAAATTATGATCTTAATATTTTAATTTTTTGTGCAGTAATAATACTAATATACCCAAACATAAATACGTTGAATTTTCAATTTTTATAATTTTCTGATATGAATTATGAATTATGAAATTAACATTAAAAAAATTATGAATTGCAACACACAATTTTTTTGATGGATTCAGATTTATTAAGTCCTACTTTATGGAATTCCAAAATTTCACATTTTTCTTCCAAGTAGTTTTCAAATTATGCTTAAAAAACGGCAAAATGATGTTTTAAGAGCCGTCTATGATAGAAGTGACTAAATATTTTGAAATTTCTTCTGCTATACTGTAATCTAACAGGCTTAATTGACTGCTTAAGATGTCTTGATCAAGAAGGAAGCTCTCTCGGTTAACAATCGAGTACCGAACTTTAATTTGGATACAGCCCTTAAAATACGCTCGTTTCAAAATAATTAATTTCTCGGAAACTTATGGTACGAATTGCATAAAAATATATTTTTATACTAATTGAAGGGTGTAGATTTGTTTTATGCTGTCAGAATTGTGTACTGCTATTGAAAAAATACAAAGTTATGGTTCGTTTTAATATGTAGATGGCCCTCTAAGCAAATTTTATATACATCATTTAAAAGTGGACTGTATTTCCAATCGTTTCTTCTACAACAATTTGTTGAGGAGTTAGTAGGGGGTGTTTACTTTTTTTTTTCCACGACTGTACGCACATGGGTAAATGTAAACAATGTGATTCATAAAGATCGAAACAATAGCCTATTTACTTAATTATTGCCCCTAAACGCATACTTCTAATTGTAAAGTTTGATATAAAAGAAAAAAGTGCAGAATTCGATGACATAAGTTGCATCCCCATGTGGGATCGATTTCAGAAAATACAAAAACTAAATTTTTATACGGCACCGTAAGCGTAAAAATTCCAATTAAGAAAATTTTCCTTATCTATTCGTGAATTAAACGCAAAAAGAAAAAAAAATACAACTCGATATCTGCAAAACTCACTGATAATTACTATAGCTATTTTTTAGTATAGAAATTTAGTATATTATTCTGATATGCGCTTTTAATAAATTTGAAATGTTTAAAGGGATACGACACAAATTGAGATGCGTGTAATTCAAGAAACAATGTTAACTTAAGGGGTTAGGGAAACGCTTATTTCTTTTATTTATTTATTTAGTTAGAATTTTGATTTTTTGTGTGTGATGGTTAACCCTATAATTTGTAAACAAAATCACATCCTTAAATTTCTCAGAAAGTTTTTTAAATAATTTAATTTTTGTAAAGTGTGGTAATTTAAAATCGTTGTAACTCGAAATATTAATTGTCGAATTTCAAACTGCAAATTTTAACACGCAAAGTCAAAAGAATTTCAAAAGAATTTCAACACGCCACTAGTTAGCTAAAGTTTAATCCAGAGTAAAACACTCTTAAAACTACTGATTTCATATTTCCAGAAATCCATCATTTATAGACGGCCATGTATCCAATTCTTTGCGTGACCCTGTATAACATTTTATCTATATTCTACAAACAATTCTTAGTAAACTAAATGCAGTTTAGCGTAAAAATGAATAACTCATTTAAAAAACACCTTTAAGCAATTTGCAATCATACCCAGTAATCATTACGAATTATTTTGTGTAGTCCTGTATAAGAATTACAGCATTTATACACACCATATACTGTGCATAAATAGAGTTAAACATAAAAGCACATAACATAATTAAAAATCCATTTCCAACTATCATCGCTACTGTTCAGTACTTCGGATACAATATAGTATCTGAAATCTTTTGTGTGACCCTGTAAATGCTATGCGCTTCGTATTATACATGAAATACGTTATAGTAAACCTGAGCGACGTATATCAATTTCATTATACATGCAATAATTTAACGTAATTAAAATACACCGCAAACAATTCCCTCCACCCCTATATCATTATGTAAAATAATTCTTTTGTGTGGCTCTGTAAATGAATAATAACTATTCTTTGCACCGTATATTCTACAGAATGCATATTTTAGTGCACTTGATAAATGCATATCAATTTTATTATGTTTGAAAGCATGTAACATCATTAAAATTCATTTTAAACTATTTTTCCCATAAGCCGTAATATAACGGAAAACTTTTGACTGTCCCTGTAAATGAACTAAATATGCTAGAAACTTCATTTCATATAGGGAACGTGCTATGGTAAACATTAATAACATCTAAAAATTTCGACGCAATCCGAGTATATTTACGGGAGTTAGAGCGCGGACAGTCGGCCAGACGGACAGACGACCAGGAAAACCGAAGTCATAAACACTTTTCAACTTTGTTGGTAAGTGTTAAAAACGATTTAAAGTTTTCAGTATTATTTCACATGCAATATGTTCATTATCTAAACACATATTTCAGAAAAATAAATATCTATTTTATATATATACTAGAGGGCTCTGCCCCCTGCAATCTACGCTTGCCAACCCCCGTTCAGAAACTGCAGAATCTAAAAGCACGCTAATCAGATCGATTTTAAAAAGATTAGAGGAGATTGAATTATACTGAAAAAACCTGTAACTTATCTAGGGCCGAGTAAAAATAAATTTTCTGTGGAAAATGTACAGTTTTTAGGTTAACACAAAAAATCATATGTTTTTCTATTTTGCAAGTTTTTTTTTTTTTTTTTTTTTTTACCCTGTAAATGGGTTTCCATTCAATTCCCGTTCATTGTAAAAATTTACGTCAGAATCAGTTGCTGTTAAGACATCCAATGGCTGTTTTCAAGTTTGATTCACAATTTTTTGCCGGTTATATCTAAAATCTATCACCAAACTATAAGATTAAATGCAAATAATAGTTGATCGTAAATGTCACATTCACTTGAGTTTAAGGAAGTTACACGTGTTTACGCCATCTAGTGATTTTTATTTCGACGTTTTGTTTGTATTTTTATTAATGTTATATAAATTTATAGTACTTCTTAGCTTTCCCGTCGACCAATTTCGCTAAATTATATAAATCGCCAAACAACTCGCCAAATTATACACATTGACATCATTCTTATTTTAAAAAACGAAAAAAAAAATTAGTAAAAACACAGAATTGCTAATATTAATGTTTTACTAAGTCACAGATGTCATCCGATTGCATGCACCCGATTTTTTTGCGACGCCAATTTGGCGAAAACATCAACAGCATAAATAACAACATCCGAATTACCATATCAAACAAAATACGACACTTTGGCCCCAGTTAATTACCCATTGCGTATATTACAATGGCGTCAGAAAAAAATCGCGCCAATATGGGGCGTATATGACATCTGTGCCTTAGTAAAACATTAATAAAAACACAAATAAAACGTCGAATTAATGGTTTTATTGACCATTATTGGCCTTTAATCTTAAAATTAATTAATTAATGGCAACCATTATTGGCATTTAATCTTACAATTTGGCGACAGTAATTTGGTCGACGGGATAACTAAGAAGTACCAAATTTATTTGTTCTTTCGTTATTTAAAATAAAAAATTATGTCAATTTGTATAATTTGGCGAGTGATTTGGCTATTTATATAATTCGGCGAAATTGGTCGAGGAGAGAAGTTGTACCATTAAAACATTGCTTTGAAGTTGAAATTAAATGTCATGATTTGTTGTATTGTCATATACGCACCGGGTTTGGCGCGCATTTTTTTTACGACAATTTGGCGAAAGCCTCGTTTTCGAATAGCAGTTACATATATATTTTTAAATTATTTTCTGTTATTTTTTTTTAAATGAAATAACAATAAACAAATAAAGTTTAATTAATAACCGTAGAACAAAACAATTTACAGCATTTTTTATATATAAAAAGAAAATAAATTCAAATAAACATTTATTAATAAATAAGCAACAATAGCCGGGTTACCATGTCAGGCAAAATAACGCCGTTTTGGCGCCAATTAGGTTCATCGATGCGTATGTAACATCTGTGCCTAATATTTTTCTTTTCTTTCGCTCAAAAAAAAAAAAGAAAAAAGTGAAAGACGTTTATTTAAATGTTTTAGTTTTAAATGAAAGTTTTGTATTAAATAAAATTATAATGAAATACAAATTGAATGATTTATTGATGAGTTTATGAATATGAGAATTGATGAATTTATGAATATAAGTAATATGATACATTTCGTAGCATATATTTAAGAGATACCAAACTGGTCGCCAGATTAGTTTAAAATAATACAACCTTTTCTAAAATATGAAAAAAAATATCTGTTATGATTAAAATTTGAGTTGCCATCATTAGAGAAAAGTATATAAAATTAGAAAAAAATTAATATTTTGAAAACTAATTCGAATTTAAAAATTCTAATACCAGTTTTGAGATCGGTGTATCAATACGGATTTTTGGTGTTAATTTCATCGCAAAGTATTTCGTATTTTAGGAGAAATCGCCGTGAAACATAATCAGTTGTTTAATCAATCGTTTCATATATTCGTTTCATGAATTCGTTTCATTAGGATTTTATATATATAGGGTAGATAGAAAATCCTAATGAAACGAATTTATGAAACGGAAGTATGAAACGGAAGTATGAAACGGAAGTATGAATCGACTGATTAAACAACTGATTATGTTTCACGGCGATTTCTCCTAAAATATGGAATACTTTGCGATGAAATAAACAGCAAAAATCAATATTGATTCGCAGATTTCAAAACTGGTATCAGAATTTTTAAATTCGAATTAGTTTTCGAAATATTAATTTTATTCTATTTTTTTTATACTTTTTTCTAATGATGGCAACTCAAATTTCAATCATAACAGATATTTTTTTTCGCATTTCAACAAAGGTTATAATTTTAAACTAATTTGGCTACAAAGTTTGGCCTCCCTTAAATCTATGCTAAGAACAATGCTTTTTTTAAATTTCGTTATCATTTTATTTAATACAATTTTTTCATTAAGAAAAAAAAAACATTTAAAATTAATGACTTACACTTCTTTCTTTTTTTTAAACGAAACGAAATAAAAATATTAGGCTCAGATGTCATATACACCCCGGCGTACCTAATTGGCGCCACAATGGCGTTATTTTGCCTGACATAGTAACCCGGCTATTGTTGCTTATTCATCAATAAATGTTTATTTACATTTATTTTCTTTTTATTTAAGAAAAAAAAAATTATAAATTGCTTTGTTCTATAGTTATTAATTATTATTTTTTTTATTTATTGTTATTTCATTTTAAAAATAATAGAAAATAATTTAAAAATACATATATAACTGGTATTCGAAAACGAGGTTTTCGCCAAATTGTCGTAAAAATAAATCACGCCAAACCCGGTGCTTATATGACATCTGTGTTAAATAAAAGCAACAAATCATAACATTTAATTTCAAACTCAAAGCAAATGACCAATATCGCTAAATTATATAAATCGCAAAACCATTCGCTAAATTATACAAGTTGACGTAATTTTTTTTTAAATAACGAAGAAACAAATAAATTAGTATAAAAATTCAAATACAAATAAAGCGTCAAAATAAAAATCACTTGATGGCGTATACACGTGTAACTTTCTTACAGTCAAGTGAATGTTACATTTTCGATCAACCATTATTATCGTTTAATCTTACTGTCTGGCGATTTATTTTTGGTCAATGGGATAACCAAGTAGTACCGTTTTAATTTACCACTCAAAAAATAAAAAAATACTAACTTACGAGTTAAAAAAAAGGGTACTTATCCGTTTACGGACACCATTGTTGCCAAGCGTAATAGTTGGCGCAAAATGAAAATCATGTGAATTAAAACATTTGAAAAATAAAAGAAAATACACTGTCGATAGTAAAGTGAGTCCTTTAAAAATATAACATTTGGAAACTACAGACTTTTATGAACTATTTTACTAAATCACAAATATATACAAGATTAACTTTAACACAATTATTCTAATTGGTAAACAAATCATATCAGATGTAAATTTCCAACTGGGCGAAAAATCTTCAAGGTTGTAATCTTCAAGGTTAGCTGGGTGAAAAATGTTCGACCAGAATCGTCCGGGATAGCTCAGATGGCAGAGCACTGGCGGCTTCAGCCAGGAGGTCCCGGGTTCGAATTCTGCTCCGGACATTTTTCGCCCAGTTGGAAATTTACATCTGACACAAATATATACTTAAAATAAATTAACAAATAACTGTTATTCAATAAAGTATAGCAAATAATAGCAAATCACAATGTTTCGCATGTTTTACTATAAAAATCCTTTTCGCGATCAGGGTTGAAATAATTGGCGCATTAGCATACATTTTGGCATGGTGTCCGTATAACGAAAAAATACTAGAAAAAGCTATTGGCGAGATTTGAGTCCGGCTAACATAAACGTACCAAGAATTCTTTGCGATCATGACAACTTTTATGTAGTTTTTTTTCGAAAAAATAACTTTGATTTCATTAATCAAAATGGAAACCTTTCTTATGAAAAGCGAAGGAACTGCTGATGATAGTCGCGTGACTTAGGCTATTATAATAGAGATTGTTTTCAATTCTAAAAACAGTGCAAAGAATAATATTTCTAACGATTAAAAATTTACTTACACACGCCTATTAAAAACAGAAAAAATCTTTAAAATTACTATTAAATGAGTACGAGTTAAGAGCAGGAAAATATTGAAAATTATGTCTAGAAAATTGTATTTACACATGAATATTAAAATAGAAAGGAAACTTTAAAATAATAAATACATTAATATGCGTTTAACCCTTTCAGGGGCAAGGTACTTCTATTCGTAAAATGTTGAAACCAGTGAATGACACCAAAATTTACAAACAAATTTCGAAATACGAAAATACTTTTCTTGACTTACTTAATAAAAGGAAAATTTTCATTCCAATATTCTGGTGCCAATTTAGCATTTAAGAATTAAAATTAAGTGGTCCAAAAATGAACTACCGCCCTTGAATGGGTTAAAACAGTAAATTGTAGTTATTGTAGTAAATTTTGTTATGTCAATCGTTTTATAACACTGTTAAAAAGTACCGGTCGGCAAAGATTCTGTTTACTTAATTCATTTTATTTTAGCTTCTTTTCAAATGTTTAACTGATCTTCTTTAATCAAACACGAAAACAACCATTGAATGTCTTAACAGCAACTGATTTGGCCTTAAATTTTCGCAATAAAGGGAATTGAATGGAAACTCGTTTACTGGGAGATCGCTATAGGTTTTTTCATTTTAATTCAATCTTATCTAATCTTTTAAAAACCGGTCAAATTAGCGTGATTTTAGATTCCGCGGTGTCTGAACGTGGGTTGGCAAGCGTAGCTTGCAAGGGGCAGAGCCCGCTAGTTTTTGTATAAAATGTTCTTTTAATATGTTGTTGCCACATTTTAGAAAGAAAGTGAGCAAAGAAAAAAGTGTGATAATAAATTTTGAGTTTTTAAATGGAAAAGTATGTTATTTTATTTGTAAAATATGCATAATTTTTTTTTAATATTAAAATGAAATATGAATTTAAATTACTAAAACTTAGTAATGTTATTATAATGACATTGTAATTTGCATTCATTTTCTCTTTCCTGTACACTGGTTTGCAAAAATTATGGAAAAATCGCAAAAAGAGCGATAACTCGTTCAAAAATTAACCTATCCGTATGAAATTTGGATATGTTGTTAACTAAAAGATGCTGATTAAAATTTCAAAATGCAAATTAATGGCGCTTGAATCGGATTGCGTCATCTGTGCGGATCATAAAAATGTATGCTAGAGAGTACGTCTGCTGGTGTCGCTGTGATTATGAGATAAGAAAACTGAGATAGCCAATTCATTAGTATGATCTCGGGGTATCATTTGTCTGTATAACTGCGATATAGAGCTATTGGAAGGTTGGATGTAGGCCAAAGTCAGACAGAGGTGGCCAGATGGCTAAATGTGAGTCCTTCCGTTGCTCATAGGTTTTGGCAATACTTTCAAACCACTGTTTGGGCCTCCATATTCGAGCAAAAGGTACGACAAGCGCCGATGATCGATATTTGCGGTTATGTGTACGAAGGAATAGAACAGCAACCCCCTCTCATGTTAAATCCGTCCTTGCTGCAGTCACTGGAAGATTGGTATCAACGTCTACTGTGCGTAGAAAGCTTCATGAAGGTGGTCTTTACGCGATGCGACCAGATATTTGTGTGCCGCTCACCTCATCTCTACGGAGGGAACGTGTAAGGTGGGCATGTCAACAGGTTCACTGGTCGACTGATAAATGGAGGCGTTTTCTCGTCACAAATGAGTTACAGTTTAGCCTCCAAAGCGATAGTAGGCATTGTTGAGAACAGGAAACACACTACCATCCATCAAACATTCGTAAAAGAGATTCGTATGGAGGAGGCAGTGTCTGTGTTTGGGATGGTATCTCTTTGGGCGGACGTACAGACCCCCATGTCTTTCCACGTGGAACTGTGAATGCTCACGTCTATAGAGATGACATTATTGATGCTTATATGCACCTTATGCCGGTACAATAGCTAAAGATTTCCTGTTACAGGACGATAACGCGAGACCGTAGAGGGTTCACATCTTAGAAGATTATCTTCAGCACCAAACAATTTAGCGCATGGAATGGCTGGCGCGATCACTGAACTTGAATCCCACTGTTCATATTTGGGATGCTTTAGGAAGATGTGTCGCTGGTCTCAATCCCGCTCCTAAGACCCTTGCCACGTTTACAACTGCTTTACAAGTAAAATGTCTTGCACTTACCAGCAAACTTATCGATCGCATAATTGACAGTATCACACTTCGCTGTATGTGCTGTATTACTTCTAGGGGAGATCATACTCCATATTAAAGGTACTTTTCATATACCAAACTGAGTCATTTATCTTGTTTATTTTATAACTGTATTAATTTCTGAAACACCACAATCGCCTCGTAATTTCTTTTAATGTTATTTTATACCTTACTATGCGTTGTAAATTGTGTCTCAGTTTTATTAAAATCTACTTGTAACATTTTGAGTAATCGCAACTTTTGTTGTTTTTCCTTAATTTTTGGAAACCAGTGTATATCTTAAAGATAATAGTCGTCTGAAAACGCATTTTCATCTTATTATTGCAGTCTTGGTTAAAATAAAATAACTGGAACTTAAATCTTAAAATGAAAGCTGAGCAAATACAAATTCCCTTAATGCAATTATCATCTAATACAGTGAAACCTCCTTGTACGGCCACCTCTAAACAACGAAAACCTCCAAATACCGGTCACCTGTTGATGGAACCAAACACGTTCCATAGCATTAACATTAGTACGAACCTCTAAATAAGGAATTCTGAACAACGGTCACTCAAATGTCACGAGAAAAAAAAAAATTACAGCTACTGGTACAATTTCATATTCATTTGCAAACCAAAATGTGAAGCATATCAAACAAAATTTACTTCATATGTCAACAAACAGAAAATAAGACATTAATAATTATGAGGAAATTTAGATAATATTCTTAGAACGGCGAGCATAACTATTCTAAAGCGCAGCGAATTTGTATGCCTGGAAAAAGATTTGGCATTTACTGCTAGATTTGATTCCGTACTGCAAATGGTGCGAGATAGGAGAGAAGAAGACGAAATGGATTATAGAATCACCCAAAATTTGCAGTATTAACACACATGCTGAAGATTTGGTGAACGAACCTTCATGAAATCCGAAATTTTACATTAAATCATAATGATGATGAGTTGTATAGCAAAACAATTCATATTGTTATTTGTTTGGAGAAAGATATTTGCAGCAAAAAGAGAAAAAACAAAGGAACTTTAACTGATTTTTTTAGTGTATTAAATTAATGAGGATTTATTAAAATGACTGTGTATATTTTTATTTAAATTTATGTAATTTTGATTTTTTTAAATTGAAACCTCTGAATAACACCCACCTCTGAAGAGCGGTCACTTTTCACTGATTCCACGGGTAACCGTTATTCAGAGGTTTTACTGTAAATGAAAATGAAAATTTGTCTGTCTCTCTGTAATGCCCATAGTTTGGAGGCCAGAATAATGAAATGTTACGTACATGTGCATTAAAACACGGCCGAGGCAACTAAAGTAATCCGGAATCGAAATTATTTATAGTTAATTTTTAATTAATATAAAGCCACCAGTTTAACACCAATTTCCTATCAAATTGAAACATTTTTCGTTATAGTAGTTGCCAAGAATTAAAAATTTACAATTAAATTCTTACCACAAGTAATACTTTTTTTTCTATTGCAAGATTTACACGTGAAAAATGAAAATGAAATCAATAGTTTGACGAATTTTTAAAAAAAGTTAACATTATGTCATGACATTTTTATTCCAAGATTGTCACGTGAAAAATGAAAATGTAATAAGTAGTTTGAAGAATTTAAATAAAAAGTGAATATTACGTCATGTTGGAAATATAATGAACATCAGCAGGTATATATATAACGTCATATCGGTTTTAAAAAACGTATTGAAACATTATAGAAACCCAATAATAGAAATAGTGGCATATTTTAACATTTTGAGGTTCTCCGAATTTCATTTCGCCATTTTAAAATCTATTCCATATATATACGTGTGTGTATGCATGTGTATTAGAATTTGCACAAAGTTTTAGGTTCCTAGAGCTGAAGAACGGAAATAAAAATGGCTTTATTGATTTCTTTTATTGTTTTGTTGCAATAGAGTCATAATTTTATTGGGAATTTTTAATTCTTGGGAACTACTATAACGAAAAATGTTTCACTTTGATGGGAAATTGCTGTTAAATTGGTGGTTTTTTATTAATTAAAAATTAACTATAAATTATTTCGTTTCCGGATTACTTTAGTTGCCTCGGACGTGTTTCAATACACATGTACGTAACATTTCACAATTCTGGAGATGTATAGCAATAAAGACAAATTCTCATTTTTTATGTTAGACGTTTAATTATGAAATTAAGTTTTCAAAACAAACATTCTTAAAGTTCCGGGCAACGCCAAGTGTTTTAGGTAGTATATAATATTTCGAAGTCAATATGTAAAAAACACAATAGCAAATCAACTCGGAGATTACAATGCAAAAGCCTCGCACGCGTTTACTGATAGTATTTTATTTTTTTAACTATTACATAAATGACTAAACGTCTCAACTTTATGTCAAGTTTAAAGTTTATAAAATTCAGTTATAAAATTTTTCCTCAACGTCAACACATGAGTCTTTATTCCAAAGTAAAAAGTAATTTTTAATAAAAAAAAAATCATGTGATACACCCTTTTATTTTTTTCGTTAATAATAAACAAAGTTATAATTAGATTTTTACTAAGTAATGGACGTTAATTGCATAATTAAATTTTTTTCCTAGATAATAATTATTATTAATATTTTCTTGCATCTTATTTTGACGCTTGTAATTAAAAAGATTGACACAAAAGTTAAAAAAACTGGCATTAATGAAATTCATTATGTAGTTAAACAAATCTTTAAGAATGTAAGTTATATATAAAAAAAAAAGATAGCGTTAAAATTAAAATGCTTGAAATAATTGCTATTTAAGCACAAAAATAATCGGAAAAAGAGGGTAAATCTTATCTTAGTTATTAATTAAATAGAAGTGCAAGTAAATTCTGCTTGTAATAAAAACGTATTTTTACGATGTTTGATTTTTATGAACTAAAATTATTACTTTTTTTTATATATAAATAACTATATTTATACAGACTGTCCACTCCCAACGGTGTCCAATAACTTATTTTTAAACTGTTAGTTACAGACATACAGTTCCAATTACAAAAATGTTTCAAATAATGTTAAAAAAAAACTAAAGTCGTTTTGATCAATAAAATCATTTCTTAAAACGTTACGAAATTTAAATTTTTACACTTTCCTCCGTCCTATAAGTGACATTTAATAAAAATTTCCAGCTACACTAACAATAAAAAATCAAATAAAATGTCCAATTCATTTTACACTAAAATTGATCGAGATATGAAACTTTGAATTACATGACTTATGCCAATTTTCTGCATCTGAACACAGATGATTTGAGCCATGCTTCGAGAGATTGTACACAAAGTGGTTAAAATATTAGAAGGATTTATTTCGTGTGTACATTTCTGATTGTAGCTGAAAGCAGTTATTTCGAAAAAGTTTTAAGATAACTATAATTTTTATTAATTAAGTTTTAAATTAGATAAAGTAATAGTATTTCAAAATGTGCATCATTTCATTTAACAATAATTCTGTTATTTTTCAACTCATGTTTTCAATACAATCTGTATATTTTTCTTTAATATGGCAGAATGAAAATAGGTTTCCAATTTATATTGTAATGATAATTTTACTTTCAACATTTTTTTTTTTTTTTACAATTAAGGTCAGTCTGTCTAAATGTGATAACCCCTAAATGCGACAATGTTCTTTTACATAAAATCTTAATGCAAGAATCTTAAATAAATGTTATATAATGAAGCAAACGAACTTCAGAAACAAAACCCGAAATATTTTTTTGCATGTAAAACAGTTTCTTTAAAAGAAATTTCCCATCAAATACACATCGTTCATTTTACATCGCCCCCATGTTTCGTAAATGCGACAAAAATTCCCGAAAGTGGCTCACGGTTTTTATTTTTTAACTTGGAAGATCAAATAACCATATAAACTTCAAGAGCTACGTTGTCCGTTTCAGTTACCTGACCAGTTAAACTAAAGAAAAGGCGACCAGTTTCCGGTTTAGAATTTGAAGTGGACTACGCATTTAGGCGAGCTTGTTTTCAGCCTGTGCCTAATAGCGACATACATATTGTTGTAAATGAGGCGAAACATTTTGAAGATTAACGAAGAAGTTTATATGGGATTTTTTATCTATTGTGTTAAAATGAGATTTAAATCAAATTTTATGTTTAATTAAGCTGTGTTGAGTCAGCATAATTCTCCATTAAAGTTTTTATTTAACCAGGTGTTTAAATATGTGTTTAAGACGACCAAAAAACAAAAAATACGCTTCTTTAAAATTTTTATAAAAAAAGAAGAAACGCAGTGTCTATTCCAGTAACATAATATTGCCATATGATTAATCTTTAACTGATGTTACCGGTCTCACAGACCGGTGCTTTTTTCAATTTTCATAGTTTCACTTGCAAATTTCAGTTTAACTACAAACACTACTGAAATTTTGCTTCGTTTGGAACATTAGTACTAACACCAGAGACTTTTGAATAGGTGAATTTTAATTATAACACTCCTGTACAAAATGTTTAGTACAAAAACAACATCCTATGAGTTAATCGCGGCTTTTATTCATCTTTCGATGGAACGGTCTCACAGACCGCTTCACACTAGTTATGTGACAATTTCTGTGACATCAGTTAAAGGTTAAGGAATTTGCAATAATTTTACATAATGGAAATTCTGGAAAATCTTGTGTAGATTGAAAACAATTTATGTTTATTTTAATGCGGTTAAGTAAGTTAATTTTACCAATATTATACCATTCGGTAGCTTAAATGCTGTCTCCGATTAAAACGTTATGCAATTGAGTTATTCCCTGGTTTAGAAGTCATAATTTTTGTTAGCACTTTTATAAAATCTGATATTTTAATTCTGTTTTCATTTTTTATTCGTTATAATCGACATTTTCTACTTTTAAATTAGTAAACGATAAAAAATAAATAAACCATGTTTATCTAAATCAATATTTGTTTCCATGTACGTATTTTTATGTACAGAAAATGTTAATTTTTTTTGTGAAAGTGCAAGAAAAATGAAGAGGGGAAGGGGGGTTGCAACAGGATATCATACACAGAGCTTCTCTTTGGCTTAATCAGAATTATTAGAAATATTGTACGATTTTATCTATTTCTAAGGCTGGTATATTTATCATGTGACATTTTATAATAAAGTTATTTGTAATAAATAATCTAGTTAACAATATTATAAATATCTTTTAAATATTCTTTTAACCCGTAAGCTCCACACTGTGAATTCTCACCGACCGAAATGTCGCCGTCTTTAATTAATTCGCATTTTCCTTCACAAAATAAGAATTTTGATAAAATCAAATATTTCATTTGGATTCCTTATTAAATATCGTATGTGGATCATGTAGTTATATTTCATTATCACCAGATTGTCAGCAAAATTATGCGAAGTTGAAGTTACGGAAATCCAAATCACACTGGTGTATAAATTATGGGTTAATATTGACGCGCGAATTTCGCGAATTTTAAACGATATTTTCTGCGACTATCATTTAATTGTAGTTATAGCCATAGCTCCTTGGCAAAGAGGGATAAGAGTTTTTTTTTTTTTTTTTATATTAGGAACTCATTTATTTGAGTGTTATTTATATTAGGCATTATACGCAGCATTTAAATAACTTTTGCATATTAGCAGTGTAAAATTGACAAACAGCACGGTGCTACGCCGTGATAAACATTTCAAGAACAATATTGAAAAGTTTAATTATAATAGCCTTGTACTTAATTTTAGCACAGAAACAGTACCTTGTGAGTTAATAGAGACTTTCATTCGTCTTTTAATCAAGTGTTCTCGGAAACCGCTCACAGTATTCACTCTGCCAACAATTCCTGTCACAGCAGTTAAGGGTTAATTAATTCAAAAAATAATTACAGTTAACCTTTAACGGCTGTTAGAGCGGCTTTTTTAAAATTTTCACAGTTAAACTTGTAATTGGGTCATTCCATGTCAGTTCAGGCAGGCATGTAACCCACCATCACAGATTTTGATGAAACTGCGTGTGTTTGTTCCTTTTATTAAGATATGATTCCCAGTATTTTTTTTTACTCCTTGGTCAAATAGTTTCTGAGAAAAAAATTGTCAAAATTTTGAAAAACTGCCATCAGTTGGCATTCTTGACTGCTCGATTTTCAAATGTAGCATGACATAAATATGATCATATTTCAATATCTATTCCACAAATCATCTTCAAATAATTTATGCATAATATATAGGGTACATATTTTATGAAAAAAATACTGTTACGCTTATATAACATTTTAAGTGTGTCTAAAAAAATGTTTAATCTTTGAAGTCGTGATTTTTTTATGAAAAATAATGCATTAACTAAAATAGCATTATTAACAAAAGGCGGTATTTTTATTAAATTTATTTTTTGTGGGGGATATACTTAAAGGTGTCCTTTACCTGATTCTGAAATAAAAGTAGTGGGATTTTGGGTGTTTTTAGTAGTATTTCATATTTAAATATATTTTGAGGCATATTTCAAATCAAATCAAGCAGAGTCATTCCATGTCAGTTCGCCTAAGACATTTAATTCACTGTCACAAATTTCAATGAAACTGGGTATGTTTATAGCTCATTTTAAGACAGGATCAAGGAAATTAAAGGTGATTACAAGTAAAATATTTTTTAAGATAAAAAAAAAATATCTAAATTTTGAAATTTTTTTAAAAATGCTTTTAATGACAGATCTATATTCAAAGACTGCATAAAAAAAAAGTCATTTCAATATAAAATCACTAAATGAGTTTCAAATAATGTATATGTGACAAATAATGTAGGCAGATTATTATTTATTGTAGTTTGTCATGTTTAAATGCTAAGAGTGTGTTTAATCTTGTGAATTCTTAAAATCAAGAATTTTGTGAAAAATAATGTGTTAATCAAAAATTTATTATTAACCGAAGGCAGGCTATTATTACTTTTTTTAATTGTACGTAAAAATATCTTTTCAATAGTTATAAAATAAAAATAGTGAAAATATGAGAAATTTTAGCAAAATTTTCATAAAATGTGAATGTTTAATGATAAATATTGAAGCTTTTCATGCTAAGATGTACTAAAATGACTACGATATCGTGTATTTCTACTCTTGCTTAAATATAATACATAAAATAATAAAATAACAAATATTATTTACAGCAATAAAAAATAAATTAAATAGTACCAGTTCCTTTATCAACACTACATTGCTCAACAGCCGACTTAAAATCAACAGCCCACTCTTATTGAAAAATACTTTCAACTGTTTAAATAATAAATAAACTGCATTTAAAAATTTTAATATCAACTTATTATCTTAAGACGATAATAATAACTAAACAACATGATGAATTTATAAATCAGCTTTTAATTGAAAAGTCATGAAATGGTCCCTTTAAATATTGTTGTTCATCGAGTCAATCAAAACAAATTATATAAAAAAAAAATAGTGAGCCTAGTGTGAATCTCTGTAGTGTGAATGTGACATACTCAGTGGTTGTTGAGGTAGGAATGTCTTTGTGACATTTTCACATGTACTTCAATAAAATATAAACATGTAAGCTTTTTTCATTCATCCAAATTAAGTAAAACAATTATAAAATTTTGTTGTCATTACACCAGATGTTAAATTTTTCGTTACATACTATTAGATAAGTTCTTTACTTTTAGACATTATTGACATAATATCATAAAATTTACTATATGTATTTTCTATAAGTGTATAAACAATATATATATGCTTTATTAAACATAAATGAATAATTTTTAAATAATTTGTTTGAGAACAGGGATATATATACACACATATATATGTTGAAAATCCATCTTTCAGCAATATTGTGATGAAATAAATCAAATTACCTTAATTTCCTTTGTATAGCCCGCGGATCAAACAATCGTGTTTCGACCCAGAAATTTTTAAAAATAAAATGTAACTTTTTGGATCCCAGTAAATATTGGTCTTCAAATACTGAATAAAATTTCTGGGTCCAAACTGAATTGTTTGATCTGCGGGCTATACACCCGAAATTACGGTACATATCATTAGAAACTGAATAAAGTTACAAAAGTGCAACTCATTAAGTTTTAAATATTTTTTTAGATATAGTTATTTGAAAGATATAAATATAATGGATTATGCATTTTTTGCATATATTTAAAGCACAATACGTCAAAATTTTCTTCAAAAGAGTGAAATTTGGTATATTTTTTCAATATTAGCAGCTCAATGCTAAATTTTCAATATTAACAGCCAAATATGAGTTTAAAGATTAGGACTGTCATTTTGAAAATTTCTATTGGGCGGTGAGGAGCTAGTGATTTTTCTCTTTTTTGGAAAGGGATAATTGCTCTTCGCCCTAGAAGTTTTACTAAAAAACAATATTGTTTATTTTTCCTTAAGAAACGAACATAAAAGATAATTTGAAAAATAAAATAAATGTATAAATAAAAATATTTCCAGGGATGATACATTGGATAGGTTTTACATTTGAAAATATTGATAATTTAAAATATGATTTAAATACTACTAAAACCAACCAAAATCCCACTATTTTTATTTCAGATCCAGTTATAATGTAGTATTATGTACAATTTAAAATTAAAAAATTAGTCATAGAAACTCCGCCTCTGATTGATAAAGTTTTTTTAATAATTTCATTATTTTTTGTAAAATATTTTTGATTTCAAAGATTATACAATTTTTTAGACACATTTAAATATTTTTTAACATTTCAGCAATATTTTTTTCATAATCTACATACTTTATTTACCTTGCTTAAATTATTCGAAGAAGATTTCTTTATTAGTTATTGAAATATGATTTTATATATAAAATGAGGCCTTTGAAAATTAAACAATCATTAATGGCAACTCGTGGCATTTTTCCAAAATTTTGCTATTTTTTTCTCATATGTTCACTATTTTTATTTTATAACCATTTAAAAGATATTTTTACGTAATAATAATAAATTTTAATAATAATAATAAAATAATTTTAAAATTTAATAATAAATTTTTGATTAGCACATTATTTTTGACAAAATTCTTGATTTTAAAAATTCATAAGATAAAAGACACTCTTAGTGTTTAAACATGATAAAAAAACAAGAAATAATAATCAGCCTACATTATTTGTCACATATACATTATTTGAAACCTATTTAGTGATTTTATATTGAAATGACTTTTTTTTTTTTTTTTTTTTTTTTTTTTAATGCAGTCTTTGAATATCGAACTGTCATTAAAAAAATGTAAAACAATTTTTCAAAATTTTGATATTTTTTATCTTAAAAAATATTTTACTTAGGACCAAGAAAATTAAAGGTGATTACGTCTTAAAATAAGCTATAAACAAACCCAATTTCATTGAAATTTGTGACAGTGATTAAATGGCTTAGGAGAACTGACATGGAATGACTCTGCTTGATTTGATATGAAATGCACCTCAAAATATTTTTAAATAGGAAATACTACCAAAAACACCCAAAATCCCACTATTTTTATTTCAGAATCAGGTAAAGGACACCTTTAAGTATATCTCCCATAAAAAATAAATTTAATAAAAATACCGCCTTTTGTTGAAAATGCTTTTTTTGTTAATGCATTATTTTTCATAAAAAATTCACGACTTCAAAGTTTAAATATTTTTTTAGACACACTTAAAATGTTATAAGCGTAACAATATATTTTTTCCATAAGCTGCGTACCCTAAATATTGTGCATAAATTATTTGAAGATGATTTGTAGAGTAGATACTGAAATATGATTATATATAGGGCATGCTACATTTGAAAACCGAGCTATCAAGAATGCCAACTGACGGCAGTTTTTCAAAATTTTGACAATTTTTTTCTCAGAAACTATTTCACCAAGGAGCGAAAAAAGTTACTGGTGATCATATCTTAATAGTAAGAACAAACACACGCAGTTTCATTAAAATCTGTGATGGTGGGTTACATATTGATATTTTACTGCCTGATTTGACGTGGAATGCCCCAATTTCCAGTTTAACTATTGATACAGCGAAATTTTGCTTCATTTGGAGCATAGTACTATTGTTTGAAATGTTTGAAAGATCGAAATTTTATTAGAAATAGTACAGCACAAACAGTTTAGTGCAAAAACAGCATTTCATGAGTTAAACGCGCATTTTATTAATCTTTCAATCGAATGGTTTTGCACGTTGTAATGTGGCAATTTTCTGTCTCAGCAGTTAATCGTTAAATGAACTTATTCAGATGAATTGTCATGTATAAAATGCATTATCAGATTTAGGAGTATGAACGTCTCATTTAGGTTTTAGCTGCCTATGGCAGCTAAAACCTAAATGAGACGTTCAATGCGACAACAATGCGACAAAAATGACCCAAATGCGACAATCCTATATTGTGATTTTACACTACATATAATTATTAAATCTCTACAAAACAGGTTAGTTTTGAACTAAGGGTACAGTATTCAGTAATTTTTTGCTTAATAAAATATACATTTATATAATAAAATCTCAAATATACCCTAAATGCGGGAAAAACTACGGGGAATCGTGTCTCATTTAGGCAGACTGACCTTATTTATATTTTTGAATGTTTGTGACGAACTCTATTTCACAGCAAAAAAGACGCTTCAATATTAAACAGATATTATTCGGTCAGATTTAATCGTATAAGAATGGGGCTTTTTTTATGTTACTTCTATAGTGTAATAGGATATTTTTACTAAATATAACTTATAGGCTCGGGGGACCGTTTAAAATTTAAATTTCGTAATTTTTTAAGAAATGTTTTTATTGGACCCAAATCACTAATATACTTCTTTGCCTCATTTAATTTTTAGGTAGCTTTCTTTACAAAAAAGCTACCTATTGCATCCTTTCGGAGGAAAGCGATTTCAAAAAATTTTGGTATATTTTCATCGATCATGACCCCCAGACCCCGAAACCACCCTCCGTTCAAAATTGATATATATATATATATATATATATATATATATATATATATATATCTGACCTATGTCACACTGTAACTCCCGTAATTATGAACCGATTTCGATGTAATTCGGTGTGTACATAGCACATACCAATGTCTCGACCGAGTTCGTTGGCCAGCTTCATCCGCCGTTTTGTTTCAAGATGGCGGCCATTTAAAATTTTTAAAAAAATTTAAAACTTGAAATGTGGTAACAAAAAATTAAAAATGGAAAAATATTTTTTTCTTATGTATTTGACCTTTATACAAAGATTTCGGAGCAGTTTTTGTTTCGTCTATATCTTAAAAAATGGCTGAGTTATAGCATTTTGAATTTCTAGCGTGGCTGACATTTTGAAACGTCCTGAATTTTGTCACGCGATAAAAGGCGTATTTATGAACCGATTTGGATGTAATTCGGTGTGTACATAGTACATACCAATCTCTCGACCGAGTTCGTTGACCAGCTTCATCCGCCATTTTGTTTCAAAATGGCGGCCATTTAAATTTTTAAGAAAAATTTAAATTTGAAATGTGGTACCAAAAATTGAAAATTGAAAAAATATTTTCTTCTTATGTGTTTAACCTTGATAAAAAGATTCGGGAGCAGTTTTTGTTTCGTCTATATCTTAAGAAATGGCTGAGTTATAGCATTTTGAATTTCTAGCGTGGCTGACATTTTGAAACGTCCTGATTTTTCTCACGTAATAACAAGCGTATTTATGAACCGATTTGGATGTACCTTGGTGTGTACATAGTACATACAAATATCTCGACCGAGTTCGTTGGCCAGCTTCATCCGCCATCTTGTTTCAAAATGGCGGCCATTTAAAAAAATTAAAAATTTAAATGAGATACCAAAAAATTGGAAAATGAAAAAGATTTTTTTTGTATGTGTTTGACCTTAATACAAAGATTCCGGAACAGTTTTTCTTTCGTCTATATCTAAAAAAAAATGGCTGAGTAATAGCATTTTGAATTTCTCTTGTGGCTGACATTTTAAAACGACCTGATTTTTGTCACGCGATAACAGGCGTATTTATGAACCTATTTGCATGTAACTTGGTCTGTATATAGTACATACCAATGTCTCGACCGAGTTCGTTGGACAGCTTCAAAAGCCATCGTGTTTCAAAAGGGTTGCCATTTAAAAAAAATAAATTTAAAATTTAAAATGAGGTATTAAAAAATTGGAAAATGAAAAAGATTTTTTTTATGTGTTTGGCCTTGATACAAAGATTCCGGAGCAGATTTTGTTTCTGAAAATTTGTTCTTTTGTTTATATCTTAAAAAAATGGTTGAATTATAGCACTTTGAATTTCTAGTATGGCTAACATTTTGAAACGATCTTGTATTTGTCACGCGATAACACACGTATTCGCCTATTTCCATGTAAGAAGGAATGTGGATAGTATACATCAACATCTCAGCCAAATATAAGTTACTTTAAATAAAAGCAGCTTGGATAAAGCTGACTAATTTCGCGAAATTCTCATTCATAATGATTTAGTATTGATAAAAATTAGTATTGAATCTCCTATATTCGGTTTCCACTAATTTGAGCTTCGTGTGTTTGAATAATATAAGTTGACTTTTTTAAAATAAGGAATTTGAAAGCTACCTCTTCCTCCCGGCACTGGCCGGAAGGACTTTTTTTATTTGGAACTATAACCCTATGCCCATCGGTTTAGCAATTAGACGTTGGACACCGTTGAAGGTAGACACCTTGTATATAAATGTTCATAATAGTGATATCAAACTAATAAACTTCAGACGGGAAATTCTAAAATGGAATCTATTTATTAACTAGAAAGGTAGCCCGTCAAAAATTACGGAAATCTATACTCCTATTATAAAGAGGAAAAAATTGTTTATTTGTCGGTGATAAGCTCAGGAACTACCGAACCGATTCCAAAAGTAATGGTATCAAAATGATGGTGTTAGTCCAACTTAGAACATAGGCTATATCTTATGTCGGTGCCACTACCCCAAAGGGGGTGGAGGAGCAAAAAACGCTCTAAAAATGCGATTTTTGCGTTACTGAAGGGCCTAGATATATGAAATTTGGAATATTACTTACTTATAAGATATAAATGATGTCTAAGAACAGTTCTTAAACAATTCGAAATTTGAAAGGGGTGAAAATGCACAAAAAGCGTTCTAAAAACGTTCTAAATGGTATTTTCTACATAATATCAGGAAATACCAAACCGATTTCAAAAGTAATGGTATAACAATGATGGTGTTAGTCCAACTTAAAACATAGGCTATATTTTAGGTCGGTGCCAGTACCAGAAAGGGGGTGCAGGAGCAAAAAACGTTCTAAAAAAGCGATTTTTGCGTTACTGAAGGGCCTAGAAATATGAAATTTGGAATATTAGTTACTTAAAAGACATAAATGATGTCTAAGAACAGTTCTTAAACAATTCGAAATTTAAAAGGGGTGAAAATGCACAAAAAGCGTTCTAAAAAACGTTCTAAATGGTAGTTTCTACATAATCTCAGGAAATACCAAACCGATTTAAAAAATATTGGTGTCAAAAAGGATGGTGTTAGTCCAACTTAGAACATAGGCTATATTTTATGTCGGTGCCACTACCCCAAAGGGGGTGCAGGAGCAAAAAACGTTATAAAAATGCGATTTTTGCGTTACTGAAGGGCCTAGAAATATGAAATTTGGAATATTAGTTACTTAAAAGACATAAATGATGTCTAAGAACAGTTCTTAAACAATTCGAAATTTAAAGGGGGTGAAAATGCACAAAAAGCCTTCTAAAAAACGTTCTAAATGGTAGTTTCTACATAATCTCAGGAAATACCAAACAGATATAAAAAATATTGGTGTCAAAATGATAGTGACAACGTTTGCTCCAAGGTATGCTATGTTTTATGTCGGTGCCACTTCCCCAAAGGGGGTGTAGGAGCAAAAAACGTTCTAAAAATGCGATTTATGTGTTACTGAAGGGCCTAGAAATATGCAATTTGAAGTATCAGCTACTTATTAGATATAAAGGATTTCTAAGAACAGTTCTTAAACAATTCGAAATTTAAAAAGGGTGAAAATGCGCGAAAAGCGTTCTAAAAAATGTTCTAAATGGTGATTTCTACACAATCTCAGGAAATACCAAACCGATTAAAAAATAATGGCGTCAAAATTATGGTGAAAACCCTCCAACATAGGCTATGTTTTATGTCGGTGACACAACCCCAAAGGGGGTGCAGGAGAAAAACGTTCTAAATTGCAGTTTTTGCGTGACGGAAGGGCCTTGAATCGTGAAATTTAGAATGGTAGTTAGTTATAAGATATCAATGATCTCTATAGATATTTCCTAAAAAAGTCGAAATTTAAAAGGGGGGTCAAAATGCGCAAAAAGCGTTTTAAAAAACGTTCTAAATTGCGATTTCTAGCAATCTCGGGAAATACTGAACCGATTTCAAATATAATGGTGTAAAAATGATGGGGACAGATCTTGCTCCAAGGTAGGCTATATTTTATATCTGTTTCACTACCCCAGAGGAGATACAGGAGCAAAATGAGCGAAAAGCGTTCTAAAATCGTTCTAAGTGCCTATTTGTCACCAATATCTCAGGAAGAATCAAACTGATTTCAAAAGTAATGGTAAGAAATTGATGCTGACAGCCTCTGCTCTAACATAGATGCTATTTTAAGTCGGTATCACTATCACCTAGACGTTGCAGAAGAAAAAAAGCGTTCCAAATTTCGGATTTTGTGATCGGTAGGGGCTAGCAACTTAAAATTAGGCAATGTACATATTTATTACATATAAATGATCTTTAAGAACAGTTTCGAAAGAATTGGAAATTTAAAATAGAGTGAAAATGCGCGAAAAGCGTTCTAAAAACGTTCTAAATTGCGATTTCTACTCAATCTCAGGAAATTCCAAAGCTATTTCAAAAGTAATGGTTGCAAATCAATGGTGACAGTCCCTGCTATAACATAGGTTATATTTTATGTTGCTGTCACTACCATCTGAGGGTTGCAAAAGCAAAACATGTTCTAATTTGCGTTTTTTGCATAACTGAAGGTTCTAACACTTTGAAGTATGACACGGTATTTACTTACAAGATGCAACTGCTTTCTAAGAACTGCCGAAAAAACATTTCAAATTTAAAAAGATGAAGTGAGCGAAAAGCGTTATAAATTACAATTTTTATGTAATCTTATCAAATACCAAACCGATTAAAAAAATAATGATGACAAATTGTTGGTGATGGAACCTGCTCAAACATAAGCTATATTTTATGTCTCTTCCACTACCACCAGAGGGTTGCAGGAGCTAAAAACTTTCTAAATTGCGATTTCTGTGATACTGAAAACGCTAGAAACTTTAAATATGGCATGGTAGTTACTTATAAAATATAAATGCCCTCGAAGGACTGTCGAAAATAAATTCGAATTAAAAAGGGGTGAAGTGAAGGGGAGGTGCGAAAAGCATTTTAAAAAAGTCCTAAATTACGATTTCTACGCAATTTCAGGGAATATAAACCAAATATAAAAGTAATAGTTGCGAATCAATGGTAACAGCCTCTGATCCTACACAGGCTATATTTTATGCCGATGATTCTACCACCTGGGGTTCACAGGAGCAACAAACGCTCTAAAAAAGGCCTTTAAAAACTTTCTAAATTACGTTTCTGTGGAATATTAGGAAATAACAAACCAATTTCAAAATTAATGTTGGCAAATTAATGGTGACAGTTCTTATTTCAACATAGCCCTTTATGTTGAGAGAGGTGGTAGGACTTGGAATTTGACATGATGGTTAATTTTAAGATGTAAGAAGATGGTTTCTAAAAAATTCAAAACTTCAAATGAATACTGAAATGAGCGTATTAATTGAGCATAAAAGTTTCAAAATATTTTCTTAATTATTATTTATTTAGTTTTATTTCGTTTTATTAATTTAAGTCTCATATCTGCCTTATGCAGTGTAACAATGATGTTTAATCAAACTGTATTTTAAATAGTAATTTTTAAGTAATAAATACCTTTTAATAAAATAAAATATTACCTTTTAATAAAATAAAAATTTAGTTAGTACCTTTTAATAAAAATTAGACATATAAATATCCCTTGGCATATTTCAACTATTACGCGAGCAAAGCCGCGGGGTTTGCTAGTTTAGATATAAAGATATATACAACTCATGTGCAAGAATATGAGTTTTCTCGCTTGTTCCGCAGAGATACATGAAAATAACACATTTTAAGAACGAAACACTTTTATGAAAAACTGTGTACAGTAGAAGACCACTAATATGCACAGTTTGGTTCGAAGTGTTATGCAGATTTGAGGCTTTTTACGGTCATGTCTATTCAATCTTTGTTTACATTTTTTAGGTAGCTTTCATTGCAAAAAGCTACCTATTGCAGCCGTTCGGAGGAAAGCGATTTCAAAAAATTTTGGTATATTTTCATCGATCATGACCCCAAGACCCCGAAACCACCCTCCGTTGAAAATTGACATATATATATATATATATATATATATATGACATTTGTCACACTGTAACTCTCGTATTTTTGAACCGATTTGCATGTAATTCGGCGTGTAGATAGTACATACCAATGTCTCGACCGAGTTCGTTGGCCAGCTTCATCCGCCATTTTGTTTCAAAATGGCGGCCATTTAAAATTTAAAAAAAAAATTAAAATTTGAAATGTGGTACCAAAAAATTGAAAATGAAAAAATATTTTTTTCTTATGTATTTGACCTTAATCCAAACATTCCGGAGCAGTTTTTGTTTCGTCTATATCTTTAAAAATGGCTGAGTTATAGCATTTAGAATTTCTAGCGTGGCTGACATTTTGAAACGTCTTGAATTTTGTCACGCGATAAAAAACGTATTTATGACCGATTTGGATGTAACTTCGTTTATACATAGTACATACCAAAGTCTCGACCGAGTTCGTTGGCCAGCTCCATCCGCCATCTTGTTTACAAAAATGCAGCCATTTAAATTTTTAAGAAAAATTTAAATTTGAAATGTGGTACCAAAAATTTAAAATTGAAAAAATATTTTTTTTATGTGTTTGACCTTGATAAAAAGATTCGGGAGCAGTTTTTGTTTCGTCTATATCTTAAAAAATGGCTGAGTTATAGCATTTAGAATTTCTAACGTGGCTGACATTTTGAAACGTCCTGATATTTGTCATGTGATAACGGGCGTATTTATGAACCGATTTGGATGTACCTTGGTGTGTACATAGTACATACAAATATCTCGACAGAGTTCGTTGGCCAGCTTCATCCGCAATCTTGTTTCAAAATGGCGGCCATTTAAAAAAATTAAAAAAATTAAAAAATTTAAATGAGAGACCAAAAAATTGGAAAATGAAAAAGATATTTTTCGTATGCGTTTGACCTTAATACAAAGATTCCGGAACAGTTTTTGTTTCGTCTATATCTAAAAAAATGGCTGAATTATAGCATTTTGAATTTCTAACGTGGCTGACATTTTGAAACGTCCTGATATTTGTCACGTGATAACGGGCGTATTTATGAACCGATTTGGATGTACCTTGGTGTGTACATAGTACATACAAATATCTCGACCGAGTTCGTTGTCCAGCTTCATCCGCCATCTTGTTTCAAAATGGCGGCCATTTAAAAAATTAAAAATAATTTTAAATTTAAAATGAGATACCAAAAAATTGGAAAATGAAAAAGATTTTTTTCGTATGTGTTTGACCTTAATACGAAGATTCCGGAATAGTTTTTTGTTTCGTCTATATCTAAAAAAATGGCTGAGTTATAGCATTTTGAATTTCTATTGTGGCTGACATTTTAAAACGACCTGATTTTTGTCACGCGATAACAGGCGTATTTATGAACCGATTTGGATGTAACTTGGTCTGTACATAGTACATACCAATGTCTCGACCGAGTTCGTTGGCCAGCTTCATTCGCCATTTTGTTTCAAAAGGGTTGCCATTAAAACAAATTTAATTTTAAATGAGGTATGTAAAAATTGGAAAATGAAAAAGATTTTTTTTATGTGTTTGGACTTCATACAAAGATTCCGGAGCAGTTTTTGTTTCTGAAAATTTGTTCTTTTGCTTATATCTTAAAAAATGGTTGAATTATAGCACATTGAATTTCTAGCATGGCTAACATTTTGAAACGATCTTGTATTTGTCACGCGATAACACACGTATTCGCGTATATCGATGTAAGAAGGCATGTGGATAGTATACATCAATATCTCGACCAAGTTCGCTGGCCAGCTTCATCAGCCATCTTGTTTCAAAATGGAGGGCATTAAATTTAAAAAAAATTATATTTAAAGTGAGGTGCAAAAAAATTTGAAATTGAAAAAGGTTTCTTTCTTAAGTATTTGACCTTGATATAAGGATTCAGGAGCATTTTTTGTTTGTCTTTATCTTTAAAAAAATGGCTCAGATATAGCAATTTCAATATCTAATGTGGGTGACATTTTGAAAAATCTGAGTTTTTGCCTGCGACAGCACTCGTATATATCAATCGATTCCGATGTGAGTGAGCATGTGCACAGCAATTACTAAGGTCTCGACCAAGTTCACTTGTTAGCCTCATCCACCATGTTGTCTTAAAATGGCAGGCACTTTAAGAAATCGCCGAATTTGGCAGCCAAATATAAGTTACTTTAAATAAAAGCAGCTTGGATAAAGCTGACTAATTTCGCGAAATTCTCATTCATAATGATTTAGTATTGATAAAAATTAGTATCGAATCGCCTATATTCGGTTTCCACTAAATTGGGCTTCGTGTGTTCGAATAATATAAGTTGGCTTTTTTAAAATAAGGAATATGAAAGCTACCTCTTCCTCCCGGCACTGGCCGGAAGGACTTTTTTAAATTGATATATTGGACAATTTAGATTGTTGAGCCTTAAAAATAAATAAATAACACACTTGAAGTAAGGTTAAAAACTATTAAATCATCGTATACGATTTCATGAAAAGGTATTATATGGTATTATATGTGAGTGCTTCACGATCTTGGTTACGACGTTGGCGAAATTGGCTGCAACTTGTCATAATCCTAATAGTGTGGGCCGCTATAACAAAAAAGTAACCAGTTTTTAGTAAAATTTCTGATATAAAGTAGCTTTCAAAAACTTGTGTAAAATTGTATGTCAATCCTAGGAATAATATTTCTAACACTGAAGATTTTCCATGTATATATGGAATTTAGAAAAGCTTCTCCAAAAGAAAGGTCCTGAAATGACATTGTAATTCCTCTAACTTCAAAGTTTAATCGGGCCCTGATGTTGAGTACTGAAATCTAATAAATACAGTTATTTTGAATATTACAACAGAATTAAACAGTTAAACTTATTTAACTTAAACCCGCTGTTACTTCCCGATGTTATTTTTTAGTATTAAGAAAGAAAATTATTTAAAATTTTCAAATCATGCATTCATGATTTTTTCCCGTCTTTAATAACTAAATAATGAAAAAATAGGCTTTTGTTCTGAGCTCATAAATATGACAATAAAATAATGTAACTAAAAGACATTGCAAAATTAAATCTTTGTGATTACAAACCATAAACAAACGATAACGCCACCATTTTACCTACTATGGCGTTATTAGAATATTGCCCATTGATTGTTGGAGAACTTACTTTGTGAATGATTACCTCAATGATTTAATATTTTTGATGTTTCACGATGAATGAATCACTTGTGTTTGTTTAGGTTTATGGAATGAGATATTAAGCTGTGAAACTAATTTCAATTGAAGTTATCCAAGAATATATGTATTTTTAATCGAAATTAAAAACAATGCTTTGATCTCGAAATAAAAAGTTTTAGCTTGTATAATTTGTTATTTCAGTTAATTATTTATTTAAGTACTTTTCCATCATAGTGCATTTTTAAAAAAAGCATGGCGCGATTCGGGCATCAGAAAGTGAGATATGTTGCGAAAATATATAAACAGCTATGGAAACAAATCTAATGAACTTTTATCTTTGTTTATATATGCACTTATATGCATAAAAAAATCGTTTTTAAATATATAATTTTTTTATATACAAATTACGGCACAGATTTCAGATATGAACCGGGATACCTAACTGGCGCCAAAATGGTGTTATTTTGCCTGCTATGGTAACCCGGCTATTGTTTTTTATTTATTAATAAATTGTTTATTTACTTTTATTTTCTGTTTTTTAATTATATAAACTGCTTTGTTCTATAGTTATTATTCAAACTTTTATTTATTTATAGTTATTTCCTTTTCAAAATGATAGCAAATAATTGAAAAATATATAAGTAACTGGTATTCGAAAGCGAGATTTCTGCCAAATTGGCGTCATAGAAAAATCACGCCAACCCCAATACGTATATGACATCTGTGAAAAATTACTTCTGTTTTTTTATAAAAATGGGTAAATAGCTTTTTTTATATTAAATTGTCGGCACAGATGTCATATACGTCTATACTGGCGCGATTTTTTTTTTTTTTTTTTTTTTTTTTTTTGACGCTGCTGTCATATACGCACCGGGTACTTAACTGGCGCCAAAGTGTCGTTATTTTGCTTGTAATGTAACACGAATGTTGTTTATGCTGTTGATGTTTTCGCCAAATTGGCGTCGGAAAAAAATTGCGCCAATATGGGGCGCGTATATGACGTATGTGCCAAACTGTATACATATGGAAAAAATTGCTTGTGAGTATGAAGCAGTAAATAGGTTGTCAGAAAATACGTTGGCAAACTTCTTTCTCGCCAAGAAACTTTTCTCCGAAGTATTGTACATAAGCAATGATTGCTAGAAATGCATTTTTAATTATGATATGCACTTTTATGTTTCACTACATTTATGCATAGTATACTGTGTGTATAAATGCTACAGTTCATATGCAGGGCTACACAAAAGAATTCGTAAGGGTTACTGAGTATGAGAGTAAATTGCTTAAAGGTGGTTTTTAAAGGAGTTATGCATTTTTACGCTGAACTGCATTTAGTTTCAGCGTAGTTTGTAGAATATAGATAAAATGATATACATGGTCACGCAAAGAATTGAATACATAACCGTCTATGGATGATAATACCTGGAAATGTGATTTCAGTAGTTTTAAGAGTAGTTTAAATTAAATTTTAGCCTAATAGTGGTATTTAATAACGGTACTATTGGCTATGGACGGTAACTGCTGAAATCAATTTTTAAATTTTTTTATGCGTTTTCTAAAATGTTTACTTAGTTATCTTGGTATTTCTTAGTTATCCCGTCGACCAAATTACTGTCGCCAAATTGTAAGATTAATTGCCAATATTGGTTGCCATTAATTAATTAATTAAATATAAAACCATTAATTCGACGTTTTATTTGTATTTTTATTAATGTTTTACTATTGATTTGGCGATTTATATAATTTGGCGAAATTGGTCGACGGGATATCTAAGAAGTAACGTTATCTTATTGACCTTATTTCCCTAAATAATGAAGTTTTGTTAAAGCATTCAGCACGTGTTCGAAAGTGTTTCATATTCTATGCTTAACGCATGATTTTTCTTTTTTCTTTAGTCTTATTTTGCATTTATTTTATTCTTAATTTTTTAGTCTTATACTGCTTTATAGATACCTTGGCACAGTTGTCATATACGTTATCATATATTGGCGCGATTTTTTCCGACGCCAATTTGGCGAAAACATCAACAGCATAAACAACAACATCCGGATTACCATATCAAGCAAAATTACGACGCTTTGGCGCCAGTTAAGTACCCGTTATGTATATGACATTGGCGTCAGAAAAAAATCGCACAAATATGGGGCGCGTATATGACATCTGTGCCGAAACTTTAATATTTAATGTTTAAACTCTTCGCTCCACTCCCCTTGAATATAGTAAAAACTATAACACGGATAGCGCAAAATAATAGACAGTTTGGTACTTTTCCACTGTAGGGGCTTTGGCATTTTTTTTTAAAAGCTTGGTGTAATTTGGGCATCAGAAAGTGAGATTTGGGTACTTTTCCGTTATGCGGACACCATTGTCGCCAAGCGTAATAGTTGGCGCAAAATCGTGAATTGAAGCATTTGAAAAATAAAAGCAAAACCATTGTCGATACTAAAGTGAGCATTTAAAAAATATAACATTTGAAAATTCCAGACTTTTACAAACTATTTCATCAAATCACAAATATATACTGAAATAAGTGAATAAATAACTGCTATAAAATAAAGCAATAAAATAAAACTCATATTAAACTGTTGGCATAAAATTACAAACATCTTTTAGCATTTTGAAATAATTGGCGCATTAGCATACATTTTGGCATGGTGTCCGTATAACGGAAAAATATCGAGATTTGTTATCAAATCATATAAACAGCTATGAAAACAAATTTGATGAGCGTTTTTGTTTGTTTTATATGTATATTATTGATGTTTTTATGTACAAATTACATCTGTTTCTGTATAAAATTAGAGAAACGGCTTTTTTATGTTAAATAAACCGTATAAATTTCGAAAAAAATGCTTGTGTATATAAAATGAAACAGTGAATAGGTTCCCGGAAAATATGTTACCAAATTTCCTTTTTCGCCAAGGCACCTATACTGGAAAAGTACCTAAAGCACATTAAAATCGCGCAGTTAGGAGCTCACACAGTACACCGCTGTCTATTGGCGGTTATTTTATTAGTAGCATCGGGAGGAAGATGTAAAGATGTACTTTAAATTCTCACAAATATATTTCGAAATAATATCTTAAAAGAGTTGAGTTTAAATTAAATTTCGGTGACAAGCATTATGAAAGATTAATGGTTTTAAATGGGAATTTCGCCAAATTAGCCAGCTATCGTCAAGTTGGCTAACATTTGGCGCTACTGTGGTAACCCTGCATTAATATTTTTCAACAATTACTCATTTCAATGAGGCGGTCCTACCGGAATAGTGAGGGACACACAGAGACTTGGATTTTATATAAATAGATTCTCCACTTTTATGCTGGGTTTGTTTAAAACAATACATAAATGCCATAAATACAGATACATCTACCCTATATATATAAACCTAATGAAACGAATTTATGAACCGGATATATGAAACGAATTTATGAAACGGATATATGAATCGACTGATGAAACAACTGATTATGTTTCAAGTGATTTCTCGTAAAATATGGAATACTTTGCGATGAAATTAACACCAAAAATCAGCATTGATCCGCAGATCTCAAAACTGGTATTAGAATTTTTAAATTCAAATTAGTTTAGAAATATTCATTGTTTTCTAATTTTATATACATTTTTCCAATGATGGCAACTCAAATTTTAATGAAACAGATATTTTTTTTTTCATATTTCAGAGAAGGTCGACATGGTAACCCGGCTATTGTTGTTTATTTGATAATAAATGTTTATTTACTTTTATTTCTTTTTATAAAATATATAAATTATTTTGTTCTATAAATATTAATTATTTTTTTATATTTCCATTAGAAAATAATAGAATTCAATTAAAAAATACTGTACTACTTAGTTATTCCGTCGACCAATTTCGCCAAATTGTATAAATCGCCAAAACACTCGCCAAATTATACAAATTGACATAATTTTTATTTTAAATAACGAAAGAACAAATAAATAAGTATAACATTAATAAATATACAAATAAAAAGTCGAAATAAAAATCACTTGATGACATAAACACGTGTAACTTGCTTAAAGTCAAGTGAATGTGACATTTACGATCAACCATTATTGGCATTTAATCTTATAGTTTGGCGATAGATTTTTGGTAGACGGGATAACTAAGTAATACCAAATATGCATATGCAACTGGTATTTGAAAACGAGGTTTTCACCAAATTTTCGTAAAAAAAAAATCACGCCAAACCTGCTGTGCGTATATGACATCTGGCCAAATATTACCACTCGAAAAAAAAAAAAATGGTAACTGGCGAGTTGAAAAAAAGCTATTGGCGAGATTTGCATCCGGATAGCGTAACAGTACCAAGAATTCTTTGCAGCCATAGCAAATTTTATATAGTTTTATTCGAGAAAAAATTTTTGATTTTTTAATAAAAATGGAAAACTTACGGGCCCATATTGAAGCGATTTTTTTCTGACGCCAATGCTATATACGGAACGGGCACTTAATTGGCGCCAAAGTATCGTTATTTTGCTTGATATGGTAAGCCAGATGTTGTTGCTTATGCTGTTGATGCGTTCCTCAAATTGGTGTCGTTAAAATATCGTGCCAATATGGGACGTATATGACATCTGTGCCAAACTTTCATATGAACGGCGAAGGGATCAGACCGTATTTGTTTATGGCAGTTGATGACTTGAACTATTATATTATAGATGAAATGATGGCGATAGAATAATACTTGACGACTTATCACCTGTGCCTGGCTAACATTAAAGTACCAAAATGGCACCTAGAGTATAAAAAGCGAAGTGGTCACCTGGAACTGTTGATGATAGTCACATGACTTAGGCTATTGTTATAGAAATTGTTTTAAAATACCGGGATACAAAGACTCTGTACACTTAATTCCTTTTGTTTTTAGCTTCTTTTCAAACGTTTAACTGATCCTTTTTAATCCAACACGAAAACAACCATTGGATGTCTTAACAGCAACTGATTCGGCCTTAAATTTTTGAAATCAAATGGAATTGAATGGAAACCCGTTTACAGGGAGATCTGCACAGCTTTTTTCAGTATAATTCAATCTTCTCTAATATTTTAAAAACGAATCAGATTAGCGTGTTTTTAGATTCTGCGGTGTCTGAACGGTGGATGGCGAGCGTAGCTTGCAGGGGGCAGAGTCCCCTAGTTAAAGTTATAAAAGTATACCATGACATGTACCTATTTGAAAATAGTGAGTGTAACTTTTATTTTACAACCGTACCGTTTTTGAAGACCATTTAAAATATTTGACATGCATAACCATCTACACAGAAGTAATCGTTCAAAAATATATGTTAATAAAGTTAGACTATATCTAAATTAAAAAAAAAAAGTCATTAATGCTAACGAAATACGCTGCGAACTTGTTTTCCATGAAAAGTCATATACAAAGAAACACACAGAAATAATCGATTATATTACTGCTACAGTGATTGTAAATATGAGTTCGGATCGCCTGATTGGAAACCGAGTCCGTTCGAGTTCGAGATATTTTGTGTGATTACAGACTGACCCGATAACAAAAGTACGAAATAGTAAATGTTAATAGCAATTTAAAATTGCGACAATATTATATTTTTCAATTTGCTCCGCGTTTGTTACGTGCCTGAAAATTGTTATTATTATTTTTATTTTTTGTCTTCAAATGCAATTTTTATTTCGCAAAAAAGTTTGCAACTCATATTTCAGATCATTCCCTCACTAATTAGTAACTCAGAATGTTTCATACATGTGGCACTACTGTAGACTGAAACATTGCACATGTACTGAGCACACGTTCTTACTTGTCTGTAAAACAAATTTCCGTCATCCTGGAGAATTATTTCAGTATGTAAGAATGAAGACAGATGTGTTAGACAGATTGGGCAAGTTGTTTTAAGATGATGTTATCAATCACTCATTTAAATTTATAAAGTTAATTTATTTTCTAAAAATGTATTAATGGGTAGTTTAATTTTCCCGGAAGGGATAATTGTAGAATATGTATTGTTTTTTAATTTCAGTTATGAGTACAAATTTCAGAATCTAATAATTTAAATTTTTATTAGTCGCTCATTGAACATGATGCTTATTGAGAGAATGGTTCGATTTTTTTTTTAACTGGTAGAAAAGATATTTTGTTATTTTTTTAAGGCAGTTAGTGATTTACAGGTAGTTAGGCTTATACTAAAATATTTTAAACTAGGTTCTCAACTGAATCAAAGTACAGAGCGAGTACAAATCATGGACTCGATTTTAAAAAATCTTATTTTCGAAACTACTGCACATATTACAATAAGTGACGCATGAATTCAAACAGAAATATATCAAGTTTTTGTTTTCAGTTACAAATGTTCGATGTGTAACCCTCTTGTTACACAGCATACGTCCAATCTGTAATCCAGTTTGTACCAGACACTTTGTAGCATCACTCTGTCAATGTTCTGAATGCTGCACGAATGCTTTTCTTTTAGTTCTGGCAGTGTTTTCGGCATTGGTGGTACATAAACAACGTCTTTGACGCAACCCCATAAAAATAAATCACATGGTGTTAGGTCTGGGGCTCTTGGCGGCCATGTGACTAAGGTAAAATCACCATCACCCGCTTGAGGACAGCACAGATTTTGGATTTCAGCAGGATGGAGCCGCACCTCATTGGTCTTTGCAGGTACGTAGTTACTTGGACTAGGAGCTTCCACGTCGGTGGATGGGGCTTGCGGGTTTGGAACGACCTGGATTATAGATTGGACGTATACCGTATAACAAGAGGCTCACACATCGAACATTTGTAACAGAAAAAAACTTGGTATATTTTTCTTTAAATTCATGTATCACTTATTGTAATATGTGCAGTAGTTTTGAATATATGATTTTTTAAAATCGGGTCCATTATTTGTACTCACCCTGTATATTTGAGTCCAATATTAGTAAAAAAAAAAAATGTTACATTACTGGATATTCAACATTATTCTACAACACTATTTGAGAATTAATTGTTCTACAGTGACAGATGTTAAGGATAAAATGTGTTCTTATCTGTAAAATCAGACGGTTTGTTAAAGGAATATCATAATTGCAAAAACTGGATATTTTTAAGCAAATGGGTGCATACAAATTTGATTTATTATGGAAAAGGTAAAGAAAAGTCAGCAAGAAAATCAGAAAAAGTAAGTTGATAAATTCAATTAAGAGAACCTGAGAAAGAATTCAACAATCACCTAAAAACATTCCTGTACACAGCAGAAATGTAGCTTACCAATATGAAGCAATTAAGGAAATAAAGTTATCTTTAACACAAAACAATATCTTATTCCATACATATTTCAACGAAACCTTTAATTGTAAATTCGCTGAAGAAATTCAGGTTGTACATTTCGAAAGAAATAAGCAACAAAGAATTCTTCATTCGGGTATTATGTATACTGAAAATGGGGACTCAATAAATTTCCTTAAAGGGCATTTCAAACACTTGGAAATTGTGAAGCATTAAAATGAAATATATACTGGAGAACTATTGTGAATTAATGCCAAAGTATACATGCTTTTGAACCTACAGGCAATGGAAAGTTTAAATGGTCTACGAAAGAGGATATTCATGACTACCAAACGTGTGAAAATGTCCAATTCCTTCAACCTCCAATTCCTTCTTACAGCAGAGGAAGTAAATTTAATTTTTCTGGAAAAAAGTTTTGTTAAAACTATTATTTGAAACGTTTTTCAAAATTGTCATTTCCTCACTTAGTAATCATTCCCTCATTCTAAAAAAAGATTAAAATTCTGAATTTTTTTCTTAATGTTAAGCATAGCGGCTATTTTTTTTTCTAATAACTACCTGTCTAGTGCCTTTCTACAAAAAATCCGAATCTTCTGACATGATTTTTTTTTAATTCATCACTAAGATGAAAATGACCTATTTGCGTACAATCGCCCATATCTATGTGTAATCTTATTGTATTTTAAAATTAAGAAAACAAATTCCCATTTTTCAAACTTTTAATTCCCATTATCAAAACAAATATTTAATTTAAAAATTCATTTCATAGAGGTTTTTTGAAATATGCATATGTTTAAGGAAATCAGCGTGTCATATTTAATGTTTCTTTTTCATGAAGTTTTGTAGAAATCGCGAAAAAAATTGATTTTGGACTGTTTCCTCATACGAAAATTCTTTAGAGTTAGAACGCCATTAAAAACATTCATGGAGAGCACGAAAATGTTAAAAAATCTTACTTACAAACTAATTTTCAAGTGCTCAAGCCATTTGTTATGAAATCATGCAGGAACGGGAAGTTTAGAAACATTTTTTAGAATGTTTCTCATCCATTTGATCTCTCAGTTTTTTTTTTAATTTTTTGTTATTGTTATTTTATACTTTTAGAGTCGTACATAAAGCATCTAAGATCAAGAAGTAACCTTCGTGTCAAATATCGAATTTTTAACACTATTAGATCTGCAATAATAACAGATTAATTAACATATCGGTCTTATTTGGTTTAAAAGTACAAAACAGAGAAAGAGAGATATTTTCGCAATTCCTTATGTATTATAAACAGAGGTGTCGACATGGGGGGTTATGGGGGGAGGGGAGTCCCCCCTCTCCACTATTTGTAAACTTGGGAAATTTGAGCTTAGAGTTGGGAAATTCTAGATTTTAGAAAGAACTTTTATCTTTTAAAAAAATAATAGCAAAATAAATATGAATTTTTTATTGTTTTGGTGACTTCTTTTCTGAGAGCTGTAACTGTAAACAAGTTAAATAATAAAAAGAAATACAAAAAGAAAGCAGCCAGACTCAGTCTGTCATTCTGCTTCACTGCTCTATGAAAATATACATCCATCAGACCTCAATTTCTCTACACCTGTCTACCAATAGCTGACTCTGATCCATATCATTTATTTCCTACAAAACTTTGTTCCTTACTGAACAATATCAAAATAACATCAGTAATTCTTATTAAGAATCATTAACATTATTTTCATATGAAAAGCGATTATGATTCGAACACAATAGAAGACAAAGAATTCACAAACTAATACTAGTTGACAAGAAAGAAAAAAAAAGGTCAATTAACTTTAGATCTCTAAAATTAAAATAAATGTTAAAAAAATGAAAAAAGAAAAAAAAAACATTCTACTGTCACATACGAAAATCGGACAACAAATTATTCATGTGTCTTCCGATTGGCGCTATTACAATAGTTCGTTCCCAGAGCGGCCAGACAAAGTTCTTAGTCGTTGCCATCAATTGCAGACATAATCTGTAAATATCACAAATTTTCTTATAAAATAGCATTCTATTCTAATACAAGAAAATAAAAACACGAAATCTCTGTCCCCTTCATTTTGACCTCAAAAAACATTAAAATAAGTTGAACATACATTGCACATATCATTTGAGTTGGAAATTAGAGCAGTTTGTTTCAAGTTGGGAAATTTTTCAGTCTTTCTCCCCATAAATACCTGTCGCTACGCCCCTGATTATAGAAATTCACGTTCTCTTTTTATTTTTTATTTTTGTGTATTTTTTATAAAATACACTAAAACAAACAAAATCTGCCACAAAAAAAAAAAAAAAAAAAAAAAAAACAGAAAGAAAGAACGAAACCGAACATAAACTGTCATTATCTATATAAAGTGAACGTTGTTTTTGAGAAGCCTTTTTATGTGTTTTTTTGTGTGCTTTTCTTGGTGAACTTTTTTATATGGTATATTTAAAAAAGGTAAAAGTACATGATACAAGCACTCGTCTCTGCAATTGGAAAATGGCACACATGTAAAAATGGCTTGGAAATTGGCACACATGCACAAAATAATATACTATTTTTAAAATTCCAAAAATGAAAAAATCCGCCTATAAATTGCTGAAATATTAATTAAAATCTAATTAATCAAAAGGACGACTTTTTATTTTCCTTCAGACATTTAGTCTGGTTTGATGACAGCTGCTTCGATCTTCCAAAAGGGGTTACCAGTGATTTCGAGTTACCAGATTAAAACGTCAGTCAGAAATTTTAAGGTGTATGGAAATTTTTAAAACTGTTAAAGGTAGGGATTTGAAAATTGCAATACATACGCAAAATAATATTATATTTCATTAATTCCAAAAATCGAAAAAAAAAAACACCATTAGTATTTATTTAAAAGAAAATATTTTTATATGGAAAAATTAATTTATTTTGCATTTAATCCTATCGCAAATTATTTAAATCGTATCTTGGTCCCTTATTATTAGAGTCCGTTATATCACCCCTTCTTGAAAACTTGACCAAAGGATTAACTCGGTACAGGCAACAGGAGAACCCGTTTTGGCCTCGATTTGCAACCCCACACCTGCTATACGTCGCCACAAGCAATGGGGACACGAGTCTCATGTTCGTATAGTACAGTAAAAGGGTCGCTAAAGGATTTTGCAGGGCATGCGCAGATCAGTGTACAGTGACGAAGACGCCGGAGACCAATCCCAGAGGTTCATTTTGTGAGATTACTATTATTTTTTAAATTTTAATATGAAGCGAGGTTTTAATTATTCGCGGTTCGTCTGGTCGGGCACCGCCGGGAGACTCAGCTAAGTATTTTATAGAGTCTAAGCTAAATAAATAAAGTGTGAAAAATGTTCTATGTGTAGATGCATTTTTAATCTGTTTCTGAAAAGCAATTTTTAGCTTCATCATGAGGTTTTAGTATATTTTCGAGATGAGACTTTTTTTTATGCGGTGTCTACCCACCAAATAAAAAAAAAAATATGTTGCGAAAAAATATTTATCGTAGGTAATTGTAAAGTTTCCAAAATCTTTTAACCTTTTTTTATGCGCTTCTTATTTACCGCACAAAAAGAGATTTCCTGTACTTAAAATTACTTGGCTTTTCATAAGAATTGTAAAAAAAAGAAAAAGAAAAAAGAACTTCTAAGCTTTAATGATGATGACACTTAAAATAATTTGAAATTTTCGGATATGTTAAACAATTAATCTAACTTAAATTCTTAGAAATATTTTGACTCAGTTCACCGTTTTTAAGTGACAATATGTCTCAGCGAATTTCAAGTAATTGAAAAGCGTTGTAAAATTTATAATTTCACACTTTCATAGTCAAAATAAATTATATATTAAATGACAAATAAATTGAAATGATATGTAACAATATATGGATTTTCTTCGAAAGTTTGCATTTTTTCTTTAGAGTGTGGAAAATTTTAATGCTGAATCGTTACGTTAAAGTTATGGAATTTATATAATTTGTTTTGACGTTATTTCGCAGAAAATTTCATCGCTTTGCAGAAAATACAAATACAAGTCTAATAGGCACAAATAGCTTCTAATATGAGTTATTTTAAGTAGATGTCAAGATTTTAAATCAGCGAAGTCAGACATTTTCTCGAATATTTAAAAAATTTTAATATAAGTGGAAATTCTAGAATTTATGATGGTAAAAGTTTAAAATAATTAAAATGAAAAGTTTCTTGTTACAATTTTTAAAAAGATTATTTTTGAATATTACTACCGAATATTTTATACTATTCATCTGTAAACAGGGCGAGTATTTAAGACAAAAATCTGAGAATGGACCTAGGTCAACAAGACTATAAAAGCTGCTCCTGTGACATTCATGTAAATTTAAAGGAATATTATAGTAAAGTTATTAACTAACATTTCATATTTAAACCATTTTTGCCTACCGCCCCATTTTTGGGACGTTTCGAATTTTAACATCTTTTTATAATTTTCTTCTTTACAACATGAGAAATGTATGAAGTAATTGTCTATAAATATCTTTATATATTACCGAAAGATGACAGCATAAGATTGATATTTATTTGCTTAAATGAAGGCCTTTTTTCGGTGTTTATAGGTTTTTCATTTTCCAAGATAGCGAAATGTAAAAAGTAAGCTTATTTGTATTTTTTGTATCAAGGATCCAAATAAATAAATCATAATCTTATCTTGTAGACTTCCTTGAAATACGTATTTTTTTAAATTGCGAAAGTATATGTTCAAGCATATTTTTTATGCATGTTTGTAACGTACAAAATATAGGGCGCTAGGCATAAATGGGTACATATTTTTATTAGCCAGTTAGGGGACAGTTATTTATGCAAAGACCTTTTCAAGATGATTTTGAAATAAATTGTTTCTTAGCCTCATATACGATTATTCTTAATTTATTATTAATAATACTTATAATGTTATTAGACTTTATAAAGGAATAAATATATTTTCAATAGCTCATAAAAATACTAAATATAGTATATAATATGCAATTTAAAAACTTATTTAGATAAATTTAGATAAAACATATAAATATGCATTTTTCCATATATGGATATACCCATATTTAGTACGTTTACATTTTATTAAATAAATACAAAAATATTTTAGCGTATTTTTTTTTTTAGCATTTTTCCAGTTTATTTTGCAACATTTTAAAGTGATTTTACCAAGAAATTTGAGAAAACAAAAATTAAAGCATAAAAGGTTTTTAAAAAATATATAAGATTTTTGTCTGCCTGTTAGCGTCTTGATTTTGATGGGAACTTTTCCAAACATAGAGGTTTGAAAATTCCGATGAGGATAGACAAAGGCAGGTCCGAATGAAACTCAGGCTCAGATTTTTCACATTTTGATGATTAGCTAAGATATTAACTAAAAACCATAATGAATATCGCGAATTGGCGCGTTGTCGTTATTTTTTGCGCCCAAACAGGTTTTCCACATTACTTCAAGCAGAAAGAATGGAAGTGTGATGAACTGTTTAGTGTTTCTGGATCTTGAAACTACTGCATTTCATTTCAGATAGACATGCAAAAAAATAAAAAATACCCACTGATTCTGGGTACTTTTCCAGTTTAAAAAAAACCTTCCATTAAAACAAAAACACTTATTTATTCAAAATAAATACGTTTTTAATGTTCTTTCACGAATTTGCCTGAGACCTTTTTTTCTTACTAGCTTTAAAGATATTGTTTCCAATTCTAATTGTGCTTTAACACATTACATTTTCGGAGAAGTTTTCATTTCTGCGCATGTGCAGGAATAAAAATAATTGGTAATATCATTCCGCATTTAAAAAGAAGACTGCAGCTGACTGGGTATATTATTAATTTAAAAATTTAAAAATTAAAGTTTAAAATTATTATTAAAGTGTCGGAATTGAATGTTTAATACATCTAAACTTCAGAAATTGAATCGGCAATCACAGTGATACCCATTTGTTGCCCTATACACATCTAAAGGATATTCAAGTTCTTCCCACGCAAAGTTAAGGACGTCTGGTGTAACACAGTGAATAACGTCTGTGATTCTCTGTTTCAAATAGAGGCCATATCGAACTGCACTGAACAAGTATGAAACTTGAAGAGTTTTTATTTGTTGATAATTTAACATTGTCATCTTCTTCGTCGATTTCCTGTGACCGGTCAAAAGTACACCAGGACTTTACGGGCACACTGTATAAAATCATATAAATTCAATTGTGTATGTTTGCGAACGGCCAAAATCATTAGCTTCGTTTAAAAAGATTTCGTTTTAAAATATAAAATCAAATCAGATCGGAACATGCATACCATCCACGGTGATTAATCGAAAGCAATGACGCTCCCAACTGTAGGTTTGTTTACATAATTTTTTATTTAAAAGTATAAAATCATACAAGTTCGAGGCTGTAAACTGCCGAAGTCCATGGAAACCACCCACGTTAGATTCGTTCGGAAAGATTTTCTTTTAAAAATATAAAATCATTCAACACTGGTGTTCGTTTTAATAAAGGTTATTATTATGTGCATGAGGGTATATGCTGCTGATGGCAGAAGGGACTCGATCTTTAGGTTAGTTTGGAAGATTTTTGGTTAAAATCTATACTAATTAAAGAAAAGAAAGATTTGCTATGTTTGTCTATGCGTGTGTCTTTCTGCGATAGCTTGTAAAATCCACTTACAGGCCTGAAAATTTGGGAGAGGGTAGTCTAAGGCAATCCTGATGCACCTGAGGCTCAAATTTTTAACGTCTTAATAATTATCCGAGATATTAATAAAAAAATTATCAAACGGCCCAATTAAAAAATTATCAAACGGCCCAATTAAAAAAGTATTTATAAAAAAAAAAAAAAAAAAAATTGAATAGATTTTAACCCATACAGCGCGGCTAGCACGATGAACCAATCAAAGTACTCCTTACATGGGAAACTTCGAATTTCCAATCGAAGATAAACCTTTGCAGAATGAGAATAAAAGTATTGACGATTTTAACTAATTCGATAAAATTTAGAAAACTGAACAAGATATAGAAAATTTCAGAGCAAATGCAGATGCAAATGCAAACGCAAATGCAAAAAAAAAAAAAAAAAAAACAAAAAAAACAAGTGGGTAAGTGTGATCACAGATCGCACAGAGGGTTTCGTTTAATATTCCTTTCAAAACACTTTATCCTTTTGAAAAATCTGTTAGTTCCATATTTCAAAACCAGGGGGAGCACTTGATTCTAAACAAACCTGTATCCGAACGAAAATACGTTTTACATACTATCCGTAGATATATCGAGGGGATTGGGCCCATAGCACCCGAGATAAGTAGGAGCACCTGACGGGAAAAAATGGAACTGAAATATGTAAGGCTATGGTGCATAATATGAAAGAATGGTCAAAGGGGTGTCGGCAAAAGTTGGAAAATTTCTCCCTGGGTTAAAAGGGCGCAGGTTAGAAAAATTGCTTAAAATACACAATAGGCCCAGAGGGGTAAATAATAAAAGACTTTTTGAAAATTTTATGATTTGTCGTATGGTCTGAAGCATTCAGCTATACGTATGCAAGATTTCATGTCACCAACTTAATTAGGGGCTCTCTTAGAAAGAATTGCTTCAAATACATATGTGGTAGCTCAAAGGGTTAAACGTAAGACTTTTTCAAGATTTTATGATTTGTCGCCTGGCCTCAGGTGTTCTTCAATAAGTATGCAAAATTTCAAATCTCCAATTTAATTAGGGGCTCAGTTAGAAAGAATGGCTTAAAATACACAAGCTGGAGTTGAAAGGGTTAAACATAAAACTTTTTCATAATGTATTATTTGACGTGAGATCTGAGGTGTTGAGCTATAAGTATGCAAAATTTCAACCTAAATAGGGGCTCACTTAGAAAGAATTGTTTAAAATGCACATGTGGGAGCACAAAGGGTTAAATGTACGACTTTTTCAAAAATTTTGTGATTTGTCGTTTGATGTGAGGTGTTCAGCTATAAGTATGCAAAATTTCACGACTCCAAACTAATTAGGAAGCTCACTTAGAACTAATTGTTTAAAATACACATGCGGGAGCCCAAAGGGTTAAATGTACGACTTTTCCAAAATTTTATCATTTGTCGTATGATGTGAGGTGTTCAGCTATAAGTACCCAAAATTTCATGTCTCCAACATAATTAGAGGCTCACTTAGAAAGAATTGTTTAAAATACACGTGTGGGACCCCAAAGGGTTAAATGCACGACTTTTTCAACTTTTTATGATTTGTCGTTTGATGTGAGGTGTTCAGCTATAAGTATGCAAAATTTCATGTCTCCAACGTAATTAGAGGCTCACTTAGAAATAATTGTTTAAAATACACATGCGGGAGCCCAAAGGGTTAAATGTACGACTTTTCCAAAATTTTATCATTTGTCGTATGATGTGAGGTGTTCAGCTATAAGTACCCAAAATTTCATGTCTCCAACATAATTAGGAGCTCACTTAGAAAGAATTGTTTAAAATAGACATGCGGGAGCCCAAAAGGTTAAATGTACGACTTTTTCAAAATTTTATGATTTGTCGTATGATGTGAGGTGCTCAGCTATAAGTACCCAAAATTTCATGTCTCCAACATGTATAGTTTCTGAGAACGGGCTCTGTGACGGACAGACAGACGGACAGACAGACAGAGGAGCGAGACGAATAGGGTTTCGTCAGATGAACGAAACCCTAAAAAGATCGGAATATGCAATTATTTTTTTAAATCAGCCGGTAATTTTTCTTGATTTTTGCAGAAAACTGACGGCGATAGTACAAATATTTGATGAAATAACTGGACAGTGGTGAGCACGAGCATTAATTAAAAACGGAACTAAAAAGAGATTAATTTCAGCAGCCAAGGTAAATCCCTATCTAATTTTGATTGTGAAAGGAAATTTTATTAAACTTTGCCAATCATAATTTTAAATCATTTTATTAACTTAATCAAAGATTATTAGTGTTTTATATAGCAACAACCTCTTGATACGAGTTAAGAGTTCCCCCACAATGGTTTCTACCCATTCTTTTACATTTAACAGTATATTTTCTTAAATATAAACTTCAGTTGCCACCATTTTCGAACATTAACGGCGCATTCTTTTCTGGAACTCTATGCGCCAGATTTCAACGGTAATTAGTTCATTCAACTAAAGTTTAGGCTACAATTACCGCTATAAATAAAGCATTAAAATCCCTTTAAATAATCTTATACTAAAAAAATATTTAAAAAATAATAATATACAATAACATTTTTAGGACGTTATCATACACAGAGAGGATAAAAAACCCGTTATAGCCAGTTTCTCTGTTGGTAGGTACATAGTCTGTTTAAAATGAATTATATTCTTTTTACACGGATCAATACATTTTTCCGTTTAAGGTAGGATTTCTTTAAAAACAGGTTTCTTCTCACAGGTTTTACAGTACTTTATTTTTACTACTTACAAATGTTTGTACTATGTAATATTCTTTAAAAGGAAGTTTAATAATAGTGGAAATTTAAAAATATCTGCAATTTTTACAAAAAGTTTTGGGCCGGGCCTCAATTTACTGACTTTAGCACCACGCTGTGTCGAACCAATAATGGTTTCATTCGGTTTGGGTCGGGCTCGAGCCAAACTTTTAGCTGTTATACCGGGTCGCGTCCGGGCATAGTCCCGGCTACGCTCGGCTCCGGAAAAATACGTATACCCAGTACTTCACGAGTCTTCAAAAAGAAGTAAGGCGTCGGTCTGGCTGAACTCAGAAATTATGAAGCCAGGCTAGGCCTGTTCCGAGTCTCGTGAATGAAAATTGGACAGAGTCCAGTCCGAAGACCGTGCCCTTTCAGCCCTCTTGTACTTAACCTGGACGTTTAATTCCGTCGTAAAAAAAATTCCACTGCACAGCACCCAAAGTACTAAAAACAAAATCAGAAATTGTGGGTTTTTTTGCAAGAGTCAAAAAGGAAGACGTTCAGTGACTAAATGACTGAAATGACTCAATGACTAAACAATCACTGCTAAAATATATTCTTGCTGGGGAAACGTAATAAAACCGATGATCGCCATGAGAACTCAAGAATTTTGAACTCAATAGTAACAAGGTTTTTATTATTATTATTTTGGTTGACTTTTGTATGTTTAATAAAATATAAAAAAATATGTTGAAGTTCTAAAAATATTATTTTGTCACTTAAGAAACAATGTTAGTTTGATTTTAATTATTGATACTTTATATACTTATATTTATTTTGCATGCTTATATTAAATTAATGCGGTATTTTGATGCATTACGTTGTTGCTAAAATGAGCTTTGTTTTGAAACTGGATTGCAACTTTTTATTATCTTAAACTAAAGCGGGAAAAAATTTTCAAAAAATTAAAATTTCCTTTTTTAGCTTTTCAAAGTATAAATCATGTCATTAAAAGGTTTTTTTTTTGTTTGTTTATTGAGAGTGATTTTTTTAATTCGTAATATGAAGTTTAAAAAAAATACTTAAGTCATTTGAAAAACAAAAAAATGTCAAATGATGGTTAAACTGCTTTGACATTTCACTGGATTTATTTCGCAAAATAACAACTAATGACTTGCTAATATAACGTCTCTATAAGCCTCTAAAATCAGGAAAAAGTGTGTTAACAAACTTCAAACTGTCTCATTATTTAACCGCAAGAAAAGAAACATATATATATATTAATTTTTAAAATGCATATATTTTGAAAGATTATAGTTATTGCTCCGAAATACCGTTTATTTAAAAAAAAGTCTTTTAACAACTTAAACTATTTTTTATTCTTCTAAAACAAAGGAACTAAAGGTCGGATTAAAATCCTAGCAACAAAAATGTTAAAATACCTAGTAACATTATATAATAAGATTTTCCGCCCTAAAATTTTTTCTAGATTTTGTAAACATGCATAATCTTAATAAAATTTTTAATAATGTTTGTTAAACCTTTTTTTAAATAATATGAATGAAAAATAGGAACTAAAATAGAATCAAGAAAGATGTTAAATCGTTTCGTTTAAAATAAACATTTAAAGGGAACATTTAGTGCAGAATTTGCATGGGTGTTATTTTATTCTCTTTTATCTAAATATAATGACATATTTTGAGGTTATTAATTTTAATTAGAGATAATTTTGCTTTAGCTTTAGAAATCCAAAGAGCTGTTGGTATATCTAGAGAAGTATTAATAAATGGAAGATTAAAGATTGTGTCGAAAGTTTACTTAAAATCTAATCTTTTTCAGAAAAGGATAATGTCAAAATACGAAAATTATATGACAATTAAAATTTTTTATTTGATTGTTTTGTTTTATCCACTTTAGTGTTTCTTGTTAGGAAATATTCAAATTAATTTAAAATGCTTATAGAAAAAAAAAAATAACGGCAAGCATAATACAGGATTCAGAAAAAGTTTTATACATCTTAAGGAATAGTTATATGCATCTGTTGCGAAGTATGTTTGCTACTCGATGGGCTGAAAAATGACTGTGGGGATCATATACTGATAATATTTTTATTTTATTCATGTATTTTTGGAGCCGTAGCTTTAGAATTTGATAACTTGTGTTTTTATTTTATTCTTAATTGATTTTAACGCTAGTTTTCACAAAAACCAATAAGACTTTTGCATTAAATTTTTTCCCTACTCCAAAACAATTATGATAGAAATCATCATATATACATATATAAATAATTTCTGTAATTCGATGTGAATTTTTTCTGCAGATAAATAAGATATAAATATCTAATTTTATCCTAAAATAATTTAACTTTTACTATTTTTTCAACTGAAAATTAATAACAAAAAAAAAATAAATAAATAAGTATTCCTTTATTTTAAAACGAGAAGTCACTTTTCGTAGCATAAATTTTGATGCGCCATTTTCAGAGCCAAATAGGAATCATCTGAAGATAGGACTGGGCATGTTCTGTTTCTAAGCATAGTGAAATTGTGCTTTTTGATATGGCTGTGTCTTCCTCATGTAATTCTAAAAGGATCATGGAACTATTAATAAAAATGAACTGACATATCCTTAAAATAGTGAAGCTTCAAAGCGAAGCTTCCACCAGTAAATTTATATATAAATTTTCTACGTATTTAAAGGCGCTAATTAATGCAACATTTCAGTCATAAATAATGGCAGAAAAATGTTTTACTTTTAACCGGTGTAAGTTTACTTTTGCGGTAACCAGGTCCTTCGTTTCTGCCATATTGTGACAATCGGTAATGCAATCTGACTGTTTTACCTGTCAAACTGACACCAGAAAATATTTGTGAGAAAATATTTGTATGTATAACACACTTAAATAAAACAAAATTTTCTATTCAATTATACTGGTGGGAAGTTTCCCCCGACGGTATTTTAAAAACTGTAAATCCGATTTAAAAAAAAGCAGCCGCCATCTTGTGACAACCTCTTCAGTTACTTCACTCGCAACTGGTAGACAGCACATTATATCGCTCACTCGCAAGAACAGTGACACATCTCGCAAAAACTCATTTTGCGTTTTAGTCTACGAATAGTTCTGTCATAGGTGCGTCTTACTAAACAAACAGTTTCATAAGTGTAGTTATACGGAAAATTACTTTATTACGCTATATGTTCATTTGTAACCAAAGAAGAGAGATATGGATTGTGTGGGGAGGTAAAATTATCCAACTCTGCAAACCTCATTCCGCGTCTAAATTCTCAAGAATTTTACGCTTTTATGCACGTTTTTACTCCTGGATGCAGATATAAATGCCATAATTTCATGTTAAAGTAAAATCGTACAAATTTTCGTTTGCCTCTCCTGTGAAACTTACTTTTGTCGAGATGTATCACTTGTTTTGCGGGTGAGCGACATGTCTCCTCCTCTTTATAAATAACTCCATTAAAAGGATGCGGAAATTCTTAAAGATGTCTGTAATAATATAAGTTGCAGAGCTAGGTGCTCAGTAAGCCTCCCTGGTGGACGCTGGTCCCGATATTACGAAAAGAGGAAGCAGCAGTATTATCTCTGCTTTTAAAGATTCTACCTTTAAGGTAATTTCGGTAAATTGGGTATAAAGATGCATTGATGGATTACACATAATTCATTTATAAATAAGAGAATAATGCCATACTCTGTCAAAAGCTTTAGCGATGTATATGAATACAATGGAACTAATCTTGTGACATCAGAGTCACATGCGCTGGTATTGAGTTGAGAGTTAGGAGAAAAACCAAACAGCTAGTGAACAACAATCGAATTGTAAGCTCCTTCAGATCATTCGTAAGCATGTATTCATGAACATCCTTCTCCTATTCTTCGTCTCACATATTTTCGCCTATCACTACCAGAGAGCGATATTTTACTCTCATCGCTCCAGATTACTTACTTCCACTGATTTTCTGACCAATTAATGTGTTCTTTTGCCTGCTGAACTTATTTCTTTTGTTGTTGAATATTTAAAAATGGCTTTTTCCTCAGAGTTCTACCTTTCAGTCCAAAACCTTCTAATCTTCTCCTTATTGTTTAACTGTTTAACTGTAACCTTACTGTTTATTTAAATGAAAAAAAAAATTGAATTTCTATAAATAATATTTCGAGTTATAACGATTTTAGATTACCCCACTTTTTTAATAAATTTTAAATTTAAATTTTTTTTTTAAACTTTTTAAGAAGTTTTATCGTGTGATTTTGTTTACAAATGATAAAGTTAATCATCACAAAAAATTCAGAATTTTAACTCAATAAATAAAAATTATTTTAAAATGTGTCCTGGACCCCCTTAAAAGACGAAAACTAGAAATCCCAGTTAGTCAAATTTAGAACAAGCAAAATGATATTATATTCCAAATATATACAGTGGTTGCCAAAGTTGTGGACATTTTTTTAAAATTTTCATGTTTTATGACTTTGTGTGCTTGAAGAATATAATAAATTTCATATAAATACAAATGTTTATGCATCAAATTGAAGGAAATTCAATTTAAAATTTAAAAATAAAACCATAATTAAAATATCTGCATTACAAAAAAAAGTTACGCTTACAAAAGTAAAATCTATCTTAGATTTCGTTATATTTTAGAGTTACACTTACATTCAATATTTAGTAGGATAATCCTTGTTTTTTATTACAGCTTCACAGCGTCTTTTCATTGAGAGAACTAGTGTTTGGAGTTCATCCTTTTTAATCACGTGATGCCAAGAATCAATTATAGCTTCAATAAGTTGCGTTTTATAAGATGGACGCTTTTTTTGTAGAAGAATTTTCAAACGTCGACACACATATTCTATAGGATACAGATCAGGGCTGTTTCCTAGCCAGGGTAATAACTGTATGCTTTTATTTTTAAACCATTCTTTGCATATTTTTGCCGTATGGCATGGAGCTGAATCCTGCTGAAAGATAAATGGTGCCTTATTGGTAAAGAAATCACTGATGGAAGGTATCAATTTTGGTTCCAGGACAGTTTTGATGTATTTTTTTGCATTCAGAATGCTATCAATCACTTGAATGCGGTCCAAACCATCTGCAGACATGCAGGCACAAATCCTGAGATTTGTTAGGCTCTTTGTAATTACTTCAATGCAACCAGGATGCAGCTCTTCCCCTACTCTACGTCTCACATAGTTTCGCCCATCACTACCAAAGAGCGATATTTTACTCTCATCGCTCCAGACTACTTGCTTCTACTCATTTTATGGCCAATTATTGCGTTCTTATGCCCGTTGAACTTTTTTCCTTTGTTGCTGAATATTTAAAAATGGCTTTTTCCTCGGAATTCTACCTTTCAGTCCAAAACCTGCTAATCTTCTCCTTATTGTTCTTGAACTAACTGAAATACCCATTGCATTCATTTCACATCTAACAGCATCTCATGAAATTCTTTTATCTTTGAGGCATATCCTTTTTATATCGTCAGAAGCACTTGTGCATTTTTTACGGCCTGATCTTTTCTTATTTATCACTGATTTAGTTTCTTCATAACGTAAGCACAACTTTCGTATGCAAGATAAATTGACTGATCCACCAACCTGTCTTGCAATTTCAGCATAAGAGAGACTATTTTCTCTGAATTTGACAATTATGCTTCTTTTTGTAAGTGTCCAATCAGTCCTTGTTGTTGATGGCATTGATTTAAATTATTTGCATTAAGAAAAAATAACTATTAAAAAAACATTCTATTTAGTTATACTAGTATTTACCCGTCAGCAAAATACCACTTTTATAAATCAACACATACTACAGTTTAGTTACTGACATTTGTGTGTCCCTCACAATTCCGGTTGGACCATCTCATTCATCGCGGCTATGAAAGGATTCCTATGGAGAAATCGGTATGAGCTTCAACAATGAGTAATCGTTTAAAAGTACTAATAGCAGCCACAATAATTTACCCCAATACAGCCAAATTTTGACCAATTTGGCACGATATCGGACCAAAATGAGGTGCCATATTGGACGCCACTTGGTGAAAGCTGGATTATTTGGCGATATTCCCATTGAAACCCACTAATTTTTCATAATCGAGCTTACCGCTATTTAATTTAAACTTCATGTATTTAAGGTTTTTTTTCAAAATATTTCGGTCAGAATTTAAAGTGTAATGTACAACAATGTACGTCTTTACATCTTCAATCCGATGCTACTAATAAAATAACCGCCACTAGACGGCGCTGTACTATCTGAGCTCCTAACTGATAGATTTTAATCTGCTTTACATAGCGGAATACAAAAATTAAATTCTCGGTACTTTTCCAGTATGTCCTTGGTGTTCACGTTGTCACACCAACCTTGTTGCAGCACCTTTCGTAGCTCCTATGTTTGGCGGCTAAAACTCCGTAACTAGGTAAGCTAGAAGCATGATTCAGGTCTCATTCTCTTCCTCTTCATAGAACGAATTTTTTGATATATTGTGGGCTTATTTTCATGAATTTATTCAATAGATATGGTTTTTTAAATTTTTTGTTAATCTCGCCCCAGCGATTTTCGCTTTTCTGACTTCTCGAGCTTTTAGTACTACATACACTTGTGTAAATAATTTTATATTGTTTTATTATTGTTCTATACTTAAATACGAGCATTTTAAGCTATTATACATGTCTCTACGACTGTAATTAACCAAGATACAAATTTTTGCAGTTGTAGTGCAAAATAGCGCCATTTTCAAAAAGCCACTTTTTCATGTACTTATTGTGTATATATAACGTATTGTTAACTGTTTTTTGTTGCATGATTTGTGTTTATTAGAGCTTTGTCTTTCATTTAGTACTTATTTCATCAAGTTATCTGCAGTATTAAATTTTGTATGAGCATTTGATTAAGCATCACTTTTTTACTTTGGCAATTTTTTTTTCCCATGGTGGCGTCACCTCTTTTGCTAAGTCTGTAAAGTTGTCATATCAAAATATATTTGACAAACAAATGCCACGGCACCAAACTTTGAAATGTATTCTTTCTTCCGTGACCACTTTTGTATAGTTTTGAGCACCCTAAGTATTTTAAATAAATTTTTCAAAATATGCTGTTTTGACACCTGTCACGTTGGCGTTTCCTATACAAATACATGGGAAACGGCCGTTTGTTTACCTTTTTATCATAGCTTAAAAGTTATCAAGATTAACTTTTTTTGTCTAACAATTGCCATCTCTGATAACTCTAGACCTTCTAGTTTGCTCCGCAGTCACTTACGTTATTCTAAGTTAACTATTAATATTTTTAAAAATTCTTTGAAATTGTGTCGTTTTGCTATCTCAACATTTTGATTTTCTCATAGGTTAACATAGGAGTGACCTTTTTTTCAAAAATTCAAATAAAATACTTAAAATTGAGTTATCGTTTAGTGTAGTGGTTTTTCGGTAAGATAAGGCTCTATTTTTTGCTCCGCCTCCATCCTCGTATTTTTAAATTGACTAGAAGTATTTTTAATTAGCTCTTAAACTTTTGTATTTTCTGAAATCTCAAGATTGATTGATTGATTGATGCAAATACCTGGATTTATATCCCATATCTGAAAGGAGTTTTATTCGATGGAGTGGAGCATACGCAACTTAATTATTTTAACGAATAAGAGTATATTCACGAATACTAAGTGTCACATATAAAGTATTAAAAAAATAATAATATTAATTCGTAGTGGCGGTTACCGCTCATTAAGACAGTTTTACAGTAAAACTGAGCATTTATAGTCTATATTTACGGAGTCTCAATCTAAATACCTTCCCACCCTTAGATTCTTAGCCCTTTGAAGGTCTGCGGGTCTCAGAGCAACACGTCATTTATTATTAATTATTCTGGTTTATCATTAAATTTTGAAGATTGTTTTTTTTTACCCTTAAATAATGACTTTAGAGGCTCGTCTTCCCTATTCGGACTATTTTGGGCACGCCGCATCGAATGGCATACATTGTTTTTCTCTAGCATTGTCGGAGGGGGGGGGGGGGCTTATTCTTTATTTTATTTTATTTTATTTTATTTTTAGGCACTTGTAATAGCTTTTCGGAAAGATCATGGTCTAAGCTTCTCCTAACAGTTATCAATTTTAAGTTTAATTCACTTTTGTGTCGTTAGGGGTACCCTCTGATGGTTTGCGGGCTCCAGTGCAGTCGTACATTTAATTCACAATTATTCTGCTTTTTTATTAAAATTTTAAAATTGTTTTTTCACCCTTAAATATTGTGTTTAGAGGCTCGTCTTCCCTATTCGGACTATTTCGGGCACGCCGCATCGATTGGCATGCATTGTTTTTCTCTAGCTATGTCGGGGGGGGGGAGTTAGGGGGGGGAGGGGGCATTTTCTTTAAATTTATTTTTATAGGCACTTGTAATACCTTGTTGGAAAGGTCTTGGTCTAAGCTTCTCGTAACAGTTAACTTTTTTAAGTTTAACTCAATTTTGCGCCGATAGGGTGCGCCTTAAGCCTTCAATTCTCCCCTTTTTACTCTTCCACCACATGTGCAGGGATTAATGGGGGGTTTTTTTCTTCATATATTAGCCTTCTAGGATCCCTTGTTTTGCCTTCCCACTCTTAATTTCCTTCCCCTTTGAAGGCCCGGAGGTATTAGCGCAGCTTCAGTTTTTTTAGACTTATTCTTTATTTTCTTTCTTTTTTATTTATTTATTTATTTATTTATTTTTCATCCCATTTATTGTGATTAGTGGCTCATCTTCCCTATTCGGACTATTTGAGCACGCCACTCGATTGGCGTATATAGTCTTACTCTAGCTTAGCAGGGGGGAAGGGGGCTATTTCTTTAATTGTTATCCATATTGGCACTTGTAGTACCTTGACGGAAAGGTCTTGGTCTAAGCTTCTCGTATCCGCATTCTATTCCATGATTACCTCACTTTTATGGCAATAGAGGGCACTTTCTGCTTATTTTTCGACTCTCTTGTTCCCCCATCACTTGTATTACCTGGCAGGAAAGGACTAGGACTAAGCTTCCCGTTTCTTGAGTCATTGCTAAGCTAACTACATTTTAGTGACAATGGAGGGCGCCATAAGCCTTAAATTTCCCATTTTTATACTTTCTTACTGCCCCAATGGGGATTACAGCTTACTCAAGCGCAGCAAGGAACACAGACTTCAGTGGTGAGTCCTAATTTTACTATAATTTCCCGAATCTATTATAGCTTTTGATTAGATTATTACTTCTTTATATAGGCTATTACTACCTTCAAAATTCTTCTCACTGGCTCAGAAGCCCACTCACCAGGTCCACCCAATGTCATTAACTTACTACAGTGATTGTTTAAAGACTAATGTCAGTCAAAGTGTTATAATAACATTTCACATGAAAGCATAGTTGCAATTGATTTGATCTATTCACCATATGGTTTATTGTAAATATTATTGTAAAAATTATGTAAATTTCTTTGAGTGTACACATTTAAGTGTACATATTATTAAAGCATTAACAGTGCTTCCAAGCTCGGGAAGCCAAGCCCACAATATATCCTGCCCCTTTAACTTTAAGTGTATCCCCCCGTAACTTATTATGTATTCCAAACTTCTGTACTCACTCTCCACATTAAAATAAGTCTCACTCCTTTCTCTTCCATAATATCCATCCACTCTAAGTATTATCAATAACTTTATTTATTTATTTATTTATTTTCTCCCTCTCAAAAGTTTAATAGTTCAGTTTCGGCAATCATCTTTTTTCTTAGTCATTTCGTTGATCTAGTTCACTGGTTTTAGCTATTCCCTTTACTATTTTTCCTTTCCTTCAACTAGACCGGAATGTGCTCTAGCAATGCCTGGTATCTACTATTAGATAGCATTATCTCCAAATTTCTAAAAGCTAGTAAACAATTGTTATTTAAATAATCATTTCGAAGAAAAGAAGAATAGGCACAGACGCTGAGAAAAAGTAACTGTGGCCACTATTTCTGTACTCAGCTTGAGCTTATACAGTAAAAATGAGTATGTCCTCAGAAAATGAAAATGAATTAAATATGTCTAATATTCAATCACTAACCCCAAAACGCCTCAGAAATCGCAAAGGAAGATTATCAAGATCTTACCCCTCCTCCTCAGTGGAGGATCTAACAAAAAGTATAAAAACACCTTCACAGTCAGTCATTAAAAGGAGATCGAGAGAACCGCCTACACCTATACAAAGCAATAAATTACAAAATTTTGACACAGCAATGCAAAAAATCATGAGCATTGAGGAGAAGATAGAAATGATGGACAGATTACTACGAAAACATGATGGAAAGTGCGAGATAGAGGCAGCAAAATATCGAGAAAACATCCTCCAAGAGTTAAAAGAAAACAACATTAAGTATGAAAAAGTAAAAACAAATTTAGAAAATGAAATATTCGAAGCAAATGAAGCCCTAGAAAAGGAGAAAAATTTGACACTTAAACTGCAACATTTAATAATGGAGAAAGAAAAAGAAGTAAATCACTTGAGGGAATATAGTGAAACCTTGAAAGGAGAAATGGAAGAAAAAATAAACAAAATAAAAGGAGAGCTCCATCAGCAAATAACAGAAAATCAAGATACCATAAGAATGAAGGACCAGGAAGTGCAAATGCTAAAAGAAAAAGCACAAAACTATATTAAATCCAGAATAGAAGAAAACTTTGGAATATTGGAAACCGTAGAAACAATACTGCAAGAAAAGAATATAACCATGGAAAAATCAAATATTAAATTTATACAAGATGAAATAAAAAAGCTCTTGTATACGTTAGAAATGCAAACAGAGAAAATAGAAGAAAAAGAAAACCAAATTAAACAGCAGCAAGTATATATAGAAACGACTCTCCACTCCCTGGCGAGAGAGGAAGAACTAAAGCACGAAATACAAACAAACTTTCATTAGCAGGAATTAAAAATCCAACAGATATTAACGTTGATAGGAAATCCGAAAAGTGATGAAATCTCAAATCAACAAACACCATCAATAATCTCCCAGGCTGATGCTGACGTTGCCAACTCAACCTCCTACTCAAAAATAGCACAAAAATCAATTCCCCAACATAATCAAGCCCATCAACAAATTTCAAGGAAAATGCCACAAATGTCTAAATCGGCAATATTATTAACGAGGATGAAAGAAACAAAAATATCAATGAGCATATTAAGGGGGATTGTGGATAGAGAACTAAAAGGAGAACCAAAACTACCGAAGCTCTCCTGTACAATCTCAAGAGATAAAAACTCCTTTATAATAAAAGCAACAACCTCAAAAGAGGTAGATGACACACTAAATATCTTGCAGAAAAACGAAAAATTACAGCGCCTATTAGAAATGAAATTCTTAGGGGAAAAAAGGAAAAAGATAATCATACTTGGTATTCCACAATATGTACAACATGAAGAAATACAAGATATACTGAAATCGGAATTAAACCACGACATAAAAGATAATACTCAAAAGGTAATTTCACGACCAAAAAACAAATTCTATCAATTAATGATAGAACTAGAAGAACAAGAAGCATTTCAGTTACTAACACAAGGTAGAATCTTTATCGGATTAGCATCTTGTAGAATATCACACTACACTCCACTCATAAGATGTAGTAACTGCCAGCTTTTCGGACACCCAATAGAAAGATGTCGTAGAAAACAGACATGCGAATATTGCATGCATAACCACAAATCAGATTACTGTCCTAAAAAGCGTACCCCAGAACAGCACCAGTGCGTAAATTGTTTCAACTCAGTGGACAATTTTGGTAACCGCTTTGAGTACAGGCATAGTGCGTCGTCGAGCCAATGTCATGTTTTTCAAAACCTTTATTATAATAGAAACCAACGTCTAAACCTTTCACAGGCGCAATATTCAACATAGAGAACATTTCCGATATCTCCAAACCCTCTTCTTCAGTATCATCATCAAATATCAACAATAACACCAAACAGCCAATTTCCATAAATACTTTAACAATAGCCCAGATTAATCTGCAAAACAGCAAAACGGCGACAGCAGATTACATACGCCATGCAATAAAGGAAAAAATAGATATATCCTGCCTCCAAGACTACTATATCTCAGATAATCGCCCATTAGGACTACCACTTTCAACACCGTATTACTTCTCAGTAGCAAAAAATTGCTGCATTATAATACTAAATCCTTCAATTAGCCATATTCAAATTAAGAAAAACAATCATTCAGTCTTCATCAACATTCAATTAATAAATAATTTATTAACAATAGGATCACAATATTCACCCCCGTCAACCGATTTACAAAATGATCTTAATGATTGGCTAGAAGTAAAAGGCTCCAGCAGTTTATTCTTATTGGCTGGAGACCTAAACGCACACAGTGCCTTGTGGGGTTACAAAAAAGATGATGACAAAGGGCAAAAATTAATATCGCATATGGCAACGAAAAGACTCTTGTTACTAAACGATCCCCATAGTTTACCAACGTATGAATTAATTAATAAAAAGGACAATACAACTTTAAGAAAAGGCTGGCCCGATGTTACACTATCATCGATGTCACTGTTCCCTTTACTGGACAACTGGATGGTACACCCAGATATGGACTTTGGAGATCATAGACTGATCACATCGAGCTTTAATATTGAAATCCCGCAGTTACCAAACAGAAGATATCGAACAAAACAAACATCATTTAAAAAATTCAACGATAAAATTAAAAAAGAATTAAACCAGCAAAATTTCAACTTCAAAAATATAAAAACCACTGAGGAATTTGAAGAAAAATATGAAGAATTTTACCAACTACTTAAAAGAACATGTGATCAGACACTCAAGAAAAGAAAAAGCACTCACCAACCGAAGATAACATGGTGGAACGATGAGCTACGCACAAAACGTAATTTAGTTAGGGCTCTAAGAAGAAAAACAAAGCTCCCGACAGCTACAGTACAAGATATAATTAAATTTAAATCACAAAGAGCCATGTATAAAAAAGCAATTTTGAACGCGAAAAAACAGGCATGGACAAGATTTTGTACACAATCCAAAAACCCTTATGGAAAAATAAAAAAAGTAGCTTTTAAAAATTATCATAATCAAGAACTGTATTCATTAGAAGAACAAGAGGAAGAAACGGAAACAGCAGAAGGATTCTACGAAACTCTAACCACAGAAATATTCGGCCAATCAGAAATGCCAGCGGACTCATTATTTAACCAGCAGAAGGCAGAGGCAATTGAAAATTTTACTTTAAAAGAACTTAAAAATGTCATCTACTCATTCAACAGGAACAAAGCCCCGGGGCCCGATGAAATTGATCATAACATAGTACGACAATTATTCAAGCATCATAAGTCTCTCTTACTAGAAATGTACAATGTTCTGCTATATTTAAATTACTTCCCCAAAACATGGAAGATTGGAGAATTGGTTTATTTCATAAAGCCCTCTAAAAAACCAAACATCGCATCTTCGTATCGGCCAATCTCCTTACTGCCAATCTTCGGTAAAATATATGAAAAACTATTATTAAAAAGGATAAATTTTAACTTATGCAGCCAAAAAGAACTACAAAAATCATAACATGGCTTCCAAGAAGGTCGTTCGACGGAGTCAGCGATAGCCGAACTTTTCTCATTTATAAATCTGCTCAAAGAGAAAAATAATTATATTTCCCTAATATCCCTAGATTTCAAGAATGCACTTGACCGACTACCCTGGCCAGAGACCTTAGAAGAATTAAAATTCCTAAAACTAAAACAAGCATTAATAAACATAGCAGCATCATTTCTTTCAACAAGAGGAGCAATGCCGAATTGGCTGTCAAAAAAGATCCACTGGTTTAGAGGAGGTTGCCCACAGGGGTCCTGTTTTGGACCTTTTCTTTGGAGAATATTCATGAATAAATTACTGAGAATATTAAAGAAACATGGCTTTAAGATAATAGCATATGCCGATGATCTTCTTCTAATTATTTTTGGCCAAACAAGAAGACAGTTGGAGCAGATGGGAAGAGAGGTACTACAAATAATAAGTGATTGGGCGAAACAAACGGATATGAAGTTCTCATATGACAAATGTGTAGTGTTAAATCTTCGAAAACCACGTTTCCTGAAGAGAGGACCAATATATAAATTGGATGGGCACTCCCTTAAATCTGAAAATACAATAAACTACTTGGGCTTAACATTGGATAAAACACTGTCTTTTCTTCCGCACCTGAATAAAAAACGTATAGAAATTAATCAAATATCACAAAATCTTCTAAAATTCGCCGCTGCATATGGAGGCCTGTCGAAGCAAATTTTAAAAATCTGGTACTTACAAATATTAGAAAAAAAAAATATCCTATGCCGCTTCATGTTGGTTTCCACACCTACCAGTCTCACATGGCTACAGGCTACTATCGGCAATTCAGACACAATGCCTTTTGCTTCTGTCGAGAGCTTATAGAAAATCATCAACGGCAGCTTTGAATGTATTGTGCGGCATTCAACCATTGGCGATCCAATTAAATACATTAGCAATTTCAGGACAGGTCCTACGTCTGGGGATTCCAATAGAGGACAACTTTCCAGTCTTCTATCAACCGAAAATATCCTCATCCATACCTTCCCCACATCAAGATTATCTTTTACTACAAGAAGGAGTTCCATCCACTTCAACAATAAATATATACACTGACGGCTCAAAATCAGATGCTGGCACAGCGTATGCTTTCTGTGTTTATAAAGAAGGGAAATGCATCCATACTCATCAAATAAAGTTACAAATATCAAATTCAATCTTTCAAGCTGAACAACTCGCCATATTAGATGCAATATTATGGGCAGACTCCTCAGGGGACGGGAACTTCGTCATTTACACAGATAACTAGTCAAGTCTTGCATTATTGGAGAACGTTTTTAGTACAGATTTTATCACATCAAAAATTATAATAGCCTTACAGAAAACATCTAAATCAATTAAATTTCAATGGGTTCGGGGACACACAGGTGTTAAAGGAAATGAACATGCAGATCAACTAGCCAAAGATGCAATAACAAATATTAAAGTACGAGAAATATTTCATCCATACCCAGCTTCACACCTTAAAAAGAAATTGAAAAAAGAAGCCATAGACAAATGGCAGCAACAGTGGGATTATGGTACCACTGGCAGATTTACTTACAAATTATGTCCAAAAGTATCAACAGACTTCATGTTAGTACATAGAAACCTGTATATCTTCTCAACTAATCATGGACCCTTCCCGTCCTACCTATTCAAAATAAATAAAGCTCCGTCGCCACTGTGTACCTGTGGTGAAATTGGTAACTCTCTTCACTATGTGCTCAGCTGTCCATTAACATCAACCCTCCATATCCGTAAATCAGCCACAATAGAACATCACCATTGGTTCAAATTTGTGCTGAAAACACCAATGCTATATACTAAAATAATAGATTGTGTGCGGTTACTAGAAAACAATCAACAAATTTTTCAAAACCCACAAATGCCAATAGATGAACAAGATTAGCACTAATGAACAGAAACATGAACTTCAGGCCAAACAGTGCCTAACTAAATCGAGAATATAAAATTTAGAAAACTCTTGTACGTAGAACAGCCATACACTCAGGTTATCCATAACCTTAAAGTTATCTCACAACAAAACACTTGAACTCATGATAATAACTATTAAACTAATGCACCTGAGAATATGTAGAGCTTAAGAACATCTTATTCATCTGCTGCTTTTGTAATTAATCAATCATATTCGTGTTGAAAATAATACACACTTTCGTCTGTAAAGCGCTCAGCTCATCTGTTCTATTATTACTTTTATTATTATATTTATAATTACTATTATTATTATTTGTACTATTACCATTATTTCTTATTGTTAAAACTATTGTTAAATATTGTATTTTTTTTTTTTTTGAATAAACTTGCAACGCGGGATCTGGAAGCCTATGCCAATGGTGGGTTATCCCGCGTTGTAGAAAATGTAAATGTATGTCCTTGGTGAAATATAGAAAGCTGTATATATCTTTATACCTCATTTTCCGTCATTTTTGACGGTCTATCTTTATAGTTCTTCTATAAAGTATGTTTTGTAACTACGATAATAAGGCATTCTTTATATTTTGAACTTTATTTTATAATCATTAAAGTGCCATATCGTAAGAAAGATATTATTTCATAAAAACTGGACAAGAAGATATTTTTTATTTTTAACCATTTGGAAATAGCTATTGTTTTCGGGCCAAATTATGCTCGCATTTTATTTTTATTTTTATTTTTTTTTTTTTTTTTACGAAAATCAACAGTGTTCTTTACTTTTAGAAGAATTTTTATTTGAATAGGTAATAGAAAGGCATAAAATCGTTAAAAATTGTTTGAGTAGGTAATCGAAAGGCATAAAGTCATTAAAAATTGAAAAAGTTACAAAATGGGGAGGCGCAAATTATCAGATATGGAAAAATCCAAAGCCAAAGAGCGACGCCAAAATGAAAATCGTATTGCAAAGCAAAAATCGAGGTCTTCAACTGATTATGTAGGCCATGAAAATCAAGGTCTTCAATTGATTATGTTGCCATAAAAATCGATTACAGAATAAAAGACGAACGCGAAAAAGGAAACAATCTAATGTTTAATCGATTGATAGTAAAAGGCCATGTCTCGAGGGGCTCCAATCCACTAGTCAAGGCGTTTTACAATCGTTTTATATAAAAAAAATCCAAATGGTCGTTGTAATCTATTAAATTACAATTTTTTTCATATTTTTACACTATTTTGTTACAGTCAACATAGATTTTTATGTAAAATGTCATTTTGTGTCGATTTTAAACCACTTCCTGATACGCTAGAGTTATAAAAAGTACCTCCACAGTTGTGTCTCTGATGACAATAATACATTTTAGTATTTTTAGAACTTAATTATAAATTGATTTCATCAATTTTAAGGCATTTTTCCGATACACCGCCTAAGGTCATAACATTGTCAATTATTCTCTGTAACTTGTGCGATTGCATACGAGTTGAAATAACATAGGCTTTAATTATGTGCCAATAAACGTTCTCTAAAACAGGCCAAATGGCAACATTTTAAAGGCTAAAAAGTAGACACACTGTAAAGAAAAAAAAATTGCCAGCACATCGTGCTCTTAATTTTACGCAACTACTGTATTTTTCATGTTTATATAGTCAAGAAACCAATCAATTAAAATTAATTGATTGGCTGAAATTATTTCAACAGCACATTCGACTGTGATCGAGTTTGAGCGCGAGATGAACAGCATTTTGTACTGTAAAAATGCCATTTTTTTCAGTGCTATAAATATAAATAATAATGACAAGTGTAATAATTAAAAGATAATACGCTTTTATCAATTAATAGTTTAATATTGATGAATTTACCATTTTGCGTTGAGAAAAATACAGAATCCCTAAAAAGGATAAATAAAATAATGTTTAATATTTTCTTTCTTGTTGCCCTTTCTTTAAAAAGAAACAGAGAAAAAAAAATATTTTATAAGAAATTAAGTTGCTTGCGCTTTCTAATTGTTAAGAAAAAATCAATGAATTTTTCACAATCGAGTTCGGTGCCCGCGCCACATTAATTCTTTGTAACGACATTTTTGGGAAAAAACACGAATTGCAGTGGAAAACGTAGGCGTGTAGTGAATTATCGTAAAAGAGTGTTTTTTTTTTTAAACTACTTTTACTTTTATATTTATTTTCTATTTTTTATAATTATTTTCATATTTTGCTTTCTTGCTGTACCGATTCCTTTACAATAGTCTTTTTCACATACTATACAACGGTTTTACAAACGCAATCTTTTACATTCAAAATATAATATTATAGCTATCTTAGGTATGTTATTTCCCTAAAGAAACTATGGTGGGTCATTATTTCTTATAACATAGAAGACATTTTATAAGACGACTGAAAAACAGATGTGTGCTATGTATGCAATTTGAAATGATTGTTATCGGAATCATACACATGCCGCAAACCGTAGATTTCCTATCTAAATGTTCCTACAATAACATAAAACTGACATTTTCTATCGTTAGCTGTAAATCTGAATGCAAATGGAATTCACCGTTAAATATGCATTTCTTTGGGCAATGAATGTTGAAGCAGAGAAAAAGCTTAAGCCCTTAAGAATGGAAGAAAACTTTGTGGGATGAATGCTTCTTTCTGTTTTTAATCACTTAAACGCAGGCTGAAAAATAAAATTAATGTGTAAGAAGCTACATGCATATAAAAATAAAATGAGAATTTCGTTCCGGTCGCTTATAACTTAAGATCTGCTTCGTAGCTTTTGATGGGATTTGAACTCTCATCTAGATAAATTTTCTGGAAAGGCTTTAGTGTCTAACATATTGTTCTTCGTTGCTTAGTTAACGAGCTATACGAGAAAATTCTATAATCAGATGAGCCCGATAATGAAAAAATCATCTGAATGGATTTTGATGAAAATTGCACTGTTCTCTCTAAAATTGGGAGGTTTAAAAAATTCACTCTTTGAAAGAGAGACCGGCATTCTCACACTTTTCGGGGCGAATTTTATGAAAATACACTCCCTAAAGAGTGGCATTTTCAAAACTCTAGAAACGTGTGACATGTCTCACTCCGTTATCAAATGTAAAATATTTCACTCCGTTGTCGAGAGTGAAATCCAGGCATTATACCCTTTTAAAAATGTCCGTTCAACTTTGAATTAACCCTTACAAAAATTTCTTATCATATTATACAAAAAAAAAAAAAAAAAAAAAAAAAAAAAATTATAGAAAAAGTATTATAGAATCCTATGAAATTATATCCTTTTTTCTATAAGCTAGTTTCACCAAAAGTTACAGAAATATCTGTAGAAGTTCAATAGAAATGTCTATATAATTTCTATAAAGTATTAGAATATATTCTATAAAATATTCCATAGAAATATTCAAATAGCGCCAACACGCAGCTGTTTCCATGCGCCCACCCTACCAAGTACTAACCGAGATCGACGCTCTTTGGCTTCCGGGATCAGACGTGAACCAGTACTTTCAGCACATTGTATGGCCGCTCGTATATTTTACGTACTCATTACACTATTTCAAGTTTGTTTCTTTTGTGATTTGCGTTCCCAATTATTAAACTTGTATAGTAATTATTGAATCGTTTATAAATCATACATATTTTATACGCTGATTCATTCTTAACTGTGTAAAATATGAAAACTGAAATCATTTGTGACTTAGAAAACCAGATTCAAGGAGAAAAAAAAAAGTCTGTTAAAGTAAAGAATTTATTTATTTATTCATTTACATATTTATTTTGTTAGTGTTATTTACAATTTCAAATCAGCTTCACAAGTTAAATCGTTTTAAGATATTCGTTTCAGACTTCAGTTAAAATTCATTAATCTGACGGCATCGGACGCGGGGTGATAAAAGTAACTCTTATTTTAATATAGATTTGAAAAAATATTTAAAAGTCTAATAAATTATTATTTTTTAAACTTTAAACGTAATTAAAGATATATATAAATATTATACAGACATACAAACAATAAATACAATAAACCCAACTGGAGTGAAAAATTAGCCAGAGCCAGGAATCGAACCCGGGGCAACAGTATACAAGACTGCTGCTCTAACCACTGAGCTACTCCGGCCGATGCCTGAGTCTGCAATTTCTCACTAATAAACTATGTTGGGGAAGTCACCAGCCATCTATACGACAGCCTTGGATGACCGGACAACGATGAATAGATTTTACTATTACATCGATCTACGATAAATATAATAAAACACACATACTACAATATATATAAAACACACATACACACATAAATAACGCCTGCATTACACAGTTAAAGATATATATATAAATATTATACAGACATACAAACAATAAATACAATAAACCCAACTGGAGTGAAAAATTAGCCAGAGCCAGGAATCGAACACAGGACCACAGTATACAAGACTGCTGCTCTAACCACTGAGCTACTCCGGCCGATGCCTGAGTCTGCAATTTCTCACAAATAAACCATGTTGGGGAACTCACCAGCCATCTATACGACAGCCTTGGATGACCGGACAACGATGAATAGATTTTACTATTACATCGATCTACGATAAGTATAATAAAACACACATACATACATAAATAACGGCTGCATTCAACAGTTAAAGATATATATAAATATTATACAGACATACAAACAATAAATACAATAAACCCAACTGGAGTGAAAAATTAGCCAGGGCCAGAAATCGAACCCGGGACCACAGTATACAAGACTGCTGCTGTAACCAATGAGCTACTCCGGCCGATGCCTGAGTCTGCAATTTCTCACTAATAAACCATGTTGGGGAACTCACCAGCCATCTATACGACAGCCTTGGATGACCGGACAACGATGAATAGATTTTACTATTATCTATCTACGATAAATATAATAAAACACACATACTACAATATATATTAAAACACACATACACGCATAAATAACGCCTACATTCAACAGTTAAAGATATATCTATAAATATTATACAGACATACAAACAATAAATACAATAAACCCAACTGGAGTGAAAAATTAGCAAGAGCCAGGAATCGAACCCGGGAACACAGTATACAAGACTGCAGCTCTAACCACTGAGATACTCCGGCCGATGCTTGAGTCTGCAATTTCTCACTAATAAACCATGTTGGGGAGCTCACCAGTCATCTATATGACAGCCTCGGATGACCGTACAACGATGAATAGATTCGTGTTTTATTATATTTAAACGTAATTGTTTAATTTTTTTTATACTTCAGATTAAAATACTTAGGTAAAAATTACAATAAGTGAATAAAGTTTATTAAATAAGATGAATGATGACGATTAGTGAATAAAGTTTATTAAATTAGATGATTCACCGTTCGTAAATAAAGTTTATAAAGTTAGATGAATGTTTTTATGAAATTAACAGCAAATTAATAAACGTTTTTAAAATTACACGACAAATTGATGAACCATAAACAAACATATAAATAAACCATAATTTAAATCAGTGTAGTTGGACTGATATATTATCACATTAAAAATTGAATCACATTGTATTGGAATTGTAAATTAAATTATAATCATTAAATATAAGGAGTACTATTATATTAAACTCATGTATTGCAAAATTAATTAATATTATTATTTTTAAAATTTTAATATATATCTTATACTATAATGCTAGCAAAAATTGTGTGTGTGTGTAAATGTAAATTTTATCTTAACAAGTAAGAAAAAATCATGGTTCAAGCATAGATCATGAAACACTTTCCAACACATTCAGAATACTGTAACAAAACTGCACTGTTTAAAAAATTAAAATATTACGTCTAATTCAACCATATGGAAACGCATAATATATTTCAGAACCCAATTTCAGCTATTTCCATCCACAATTGGAAAATTTTGCGAATTGCAGCCATGTATATGATTTATAGATTTGAATATATTAGCAACATACAAGCCAAAATTTAGTTTACTGAAGAGCTACATATATTCAGTTGAAAATTTACCTTCAGCAATTTCCTCTAATAAGGAGAACAGTACGTGAATACTTTTGTGCAGCCCTGTACTTAATGTATAGAATTTATATATAACGGGTAAGATGCAAAAAATTAATTAAATTTAAAAGCGCATACCGAATTTTAAACCGTGCATTTCAGCAATTATTACTCAAAGACAGTAAGTAAAAGTACTGTAACCGATTTCTTTTGTGTGTCCCTGTAAATGAATAAAAAATGCTATGCATGTCCTGTTCTAACGTGATCGTAGTGAAATTCAGTGATTTATATCAGTTTCAATACATTTGAAACAGCATAATGTCATTAAAATACTCTGCGAAGGATTTTTCCCGATATACTATAATGTAGTGGAATAATTTTGAGTGCCTCTGTAAATGAACGATTAAACCTGCATACTTCATATACAACACCAAACATGCTTTAGTGACCCTAAATAACCTTTATCAATTTCATGAAAATGCGAGTATATACACAGGAGTTATCCCCCATATACCATAATGTAATGGAATAATTTTGCGTGCCCCTGTAAATGAACGATTAATCCTATATACTTCATATACAATACCAAACATGCTTTGGTGACCCTAAATAACCATTATCAATTTCATGAAATTCCGAGTATATTTACGGGAGTTATTCCCCATATACCATAATGCAATGGAATAATTTTGAGTGCCCCTGTAAATGAACGATTAATCCTACATACTTCATATTTAATACCAAACATGCTTTGGTAACCCTAAATAACGTTTATCAATTTCATGAAAATCCGAGTATATTTACGGGAGTTATTCCCCATATACCATAATGTAATGGAATACTTTTGCGTGTCCCTGTAAATGAACGATTAATCCTACATACTTCATATACAATACCAAACATGCTTTGGTGACCCTAAATAAACTTGATCAATTTCATGAAAATCCGAGTATATTTACGGGAGTTACAGCGTGGACAGACGTAATCGATTTTGACTAAATTTTATATCCCATCGTTTTTGGGCTCGAGAAAACTATTGGGCTAGGTCACATGTTCGAGAAATTTCGATTAGTGGGTCATTTTTGGGTCACTTCGGGTCAAGCTAATATTATCTAAAAAAACGGATCTAACGATTTCGACTAAATTTTGCAATCTACTGTTTTGAATTACGAGAAGACCAATGGGCTAAGTCGCATGTTAGAGAAAATTCGATTAGTTCGATTCTTAATTTTCAAAGCTGTATTTCATAATGTAAAATTGGAAATTACGCTGATTTGGTACTAAAGTACACTCTTTTTACAAGCGTGAATGATCATTCCTGAAAGAGTGAGTTACCTATGCATTGCTAATCAACCAATCAGAACAGCAAGGCGAAGACGTCTTTTTAAGATAAGGGAAGGGATCGCCTTTTTCTGCTGCCATTTTAGGATTAAAAGATTCGGATATTATTAAAATGATTCTTTATGGGACGTAAAGGTAAGTCTTATTTAATTTTAGTCATTTATTCGCATAGATTTTGTATGTTAAGATTATGAGTTAAATAATTTATGTTGTATAGAAAAATATTGATCACGAAGTCTTCTCCTGATTTCAAAAGTGATATTCTGTTATATTCCTTCATCTAGCGGTTTCAAATATAATTGTTTTAACAATTGAATAACACACAATGCTTAGTAAAAAATAATCAGAACTTCATTAGTTCTACGAATGTGAATAAAAAGTTGTTAAAAATCCCAAAATCTTCTTCTAATACATCTTACTATTTAAAAATGCACAGGGTGGTTATAATTAAACTTCCCCTATAAACGGCATCCTACAACGCAAACTCGTGAACGGAATGCAACGAAATTTGTTATATCTAGACACACGGCAGTGTGCCAGCCAAGTTCGCCTGACATAGCCGTGGGTTATATTACACGAACCATTTCTAGCTGTTTTCGTCAAATTTCAATGCTCTACTACTGAAAATCTATGAGACCTACGTACTTGTTATACGAAATGTTTAGTAAGGTCACCCTAATTACCAAGAATCTAAAATTTTATAAATAACGCATAATTAGTTTCCGAGATAATGACATTTGAAAATGTCTGATAATCGATGATTTTATCATTGACTGACTGACTCACTTACTCATCAAAAAACTCATGTATCTACTGCACTATGTTACTCATCTATCTACTGCACCTACAAATTTCAAATTTGGTGCGAAGTTCGTTTAAAACTAAGGAACAAAATAATCCTATAGAACTAAGGAACAGAAAAAAAATTGAAAATAGAATAATTAGCTATCTGGTGGTGTCCATTTTTACATTAACGTTACGTCTATTAGGCGAAATTTTAATTTGCCAAAATAAGCGCCAAATGCTGAATCCGAGCAAAACTTGCCGCAACTGATTGTTTCCTTAACAGATTGTTCACAAAAATTATGTTTTCAGAAAGTGCATTTAAAGTTTTTATTTCGTAAAATTTATTAGAAATATTCAACCTCCTCAAAAATCTCTCGATTTATACGTTGTACCTTCCTTAATTTCAATATTGAAAGACATTATTTTTCTTTAGGTTACCTAAACTTACACATCCATTTTTTAAATAAAAATTTCTTGTTTGAGAACTGAAATGAAAAAAACAGTGATAGTTGCACTTCAATGATCGTACAAAGAAAACAAAAACAGTTTTGGATAGCTAAATGTACAGTCTTTCATATGAAACACTATAAATAACATGTTACATTTGCCGAGAGTTTGTTATTTAAACGTACTGGGATATTTTAAGCGGGCAGGGGACGTTGAAAATAAGCAAATTTGCTCGAATTAATTAAAAATAACTCTAAAAATCATTTTATCTTGAAATATTCCTTTAATGAATAAGCCCCGACTCATTTGAAACTAGTCTGGTCTGAAGCTGATTAGCATTGAGTAACTATTTTCTTCCTTTAATGTTCACCTATTATGAAATACCGAAAACACTTAATGTCAAGTTTTTTTCTCCGAACCTTATCAAATTTTCAATGAACAGTTGCGGTCTTATTTTTCAAAAACCCGAGTGTACATTTCGAAAACAGGAAATTTTATAAAAAATTAGAACTCTCAAATTCGATAGTAAGGTGCAAACTTGGGAAAAGTTTGCAAACGAAATTTCCAGTTAATTGTTGTAAAACATTTCGGCTATAAGAAAAAATTTTATTTCCTTTTTTCCTCAGTGTTTTAATTATTTTAAATCACTAGAGAAGAATAAAGTTCATTTTTAATTTCAAAATCATCAGAGAAAAAGAATATTTAGTTAATTAAATTTGAAAATCCAGGGAGGGGCAATGTCCTTCCTCTGCACTGCATCTTTGCCGGCGCCCATGGATGAATGATACATCGTGTGGCATAAGCACATAACCTTATTTTTTACTTTCAGTATAAAAAATCAGGCCCAGCTATAGGAAATTTAATTCTCACCAGCCATCTATACGACAGCCTTGGATGACCGGACAACGATGAATAGATTTTACTATTATCTATCTACGATAAATATAATAAAACACACATACTACAATATATATTAAAACACACATACACGCATAAATAACGCCTACATTCAACAGTTAAAGATATATCTATAAATATTATACAGACATACAAACAATAAATACAATAAACCCAACTGGAGTGAAAAATTAGCAAGAGCCAGGAATCGAACCCGGGAACACAGTATACAAGACTGCAGCTCTAACCACTGAGATACTCCGGCCGATGCTTGAGTCTGCAATTTCTCACTAATAAACCATGTTGGGGAACTCACCAGTCATCTATATGACAGCCTCGGATGACCGTACAACGATGAATAGATTCGTGTTTTATTATATTTAAACGTAATTGTTTAATTTTTTTTATACTTCAGATTAAAATACTTAGGTAAAAATTACAATAAGTGAATAAAGTTTATTAAATAAGATGAATGATGACGATTAGTGAATAAAGTTTATTAAATTAGATGATTCACCGTTCGTAAATAAAGTTTATAAAGTTAGATGAATGTTTTTATGAAATTAACAGCAAATTAATAAACGTTTTTAAAATTACACGACAAATTGATGAACCATAAACAAACATATAAATAAACCATAATTTAAATCAGTGTAGTTGGACTGATATATTATCACATTAAAAATTGAATCACATTGTATTGGAATTGTAAATTAAATTATAATCATTAAATATAAGGAGTACTATTATATTAAACTCATGTATTGCAAAATTAATTAATATTATTATTTTTAAAATTTTAATATATATCTTATACTATAATGCTAGCAAAAATTGTGTGTGTGTGTAAATGTAAATTTTATCTTAACAAGTAAGAAAAAATCATGGTTCAAGCATAGATCATGAAACACTTTCCAACACATTCAGAATACTGTAACAAAACTGCACTGTTTAAAAAATTAAAATATTACGTCTAATTCAACCATATGGAAACGCATAATATATTTCAGAACCCAATTTCAGCTATTTCCATCCACAATTGGAAAATTTTGCGAATTGCAGCCATGTATATGATTTATAGATTTGAATATATTAGCAACATACAAGCCAAAATTTAGTTTACTGAAGAGCTACATATATTCAGTTGAAAATTTACCTTCAGCAATTTCCTCTAATAAGGAGAACAGTACGTGAATACTTTTGTGCAGCCCTGTACTTAATGTATAGAATTTATATATAACGGGTAAGATGCAAAAAATTAATTAAATTTAAAAGCGCATACCGAATTTTAAACCGTGCATTTCAGCAATTATTACTCAAAGACAGTAAGTAAAAGTACTGTAACCGATTTCTTTTGTGTGTCCCTGTAAATGAATAAAAAATGCTATGCATGTCCTGTTCTAACGTGATCGTAGTGAAATTCAGTGATTTATATCAGTTTCAATACATTTGAAACAGCATAATGTCATTAAAATACTCTGCGAAGGATTTTTCCCGATATACTATAATGTAGTGGAATAATTTTGAGTGCCTCTGTAAATGAACGATTAAACCTGCATACTTCATATACAACACCAAACATGCTTTAGTGACCCTAAATAACCTTTATCAATTTCATGAAAATGCGAGTATATACACAGGAGTTATCCCCCATATACCATAATGTAATGGAATAATTTTGCGTGCCCCTGTAAATGAACGATTAATCCTATATACTTCATATACAATACCAAACATGCTTTGGTGACCCTAAATAACCATTATCAATTTCATGAAATTCCGAGTATATTTACGGGAGTTATTCCCCATATACCATAATGCAATGGAATAATTTTGAGTGCCCCTGTAAATGAACGATTAATCCTACATACTTCATATTTAATACCAAACATGCTTTGGTAACCCTAAATAACGTTTATCAATTTCATGAAAATCCGAGTATATTTACGGGAGTTATTCCCCATATACCATAATGTAATGGAATACTTTTGCGTGTCCCTGTAAATGAACGATTAATCCTACATACTTCATATACAATACCAAACATGCTTTGGTGACCCTAAATAAACTTGATCAATTTCATGAAAATCCGAGTATATTTACGGGAGTTACAGCGTGGACAGACGTAATCGATTTTGACTAAATTTTATATCCCATCGTTTTTGGGCTCGAGAAAACTATTGGGCTAGGTCACATGTTCGAGAAATTTCGATTAGTGGGTCATTTTTGGGTCACTTCGGGTCAAGCTAATATTATCTAAAAAAACGGATCTAACGATTTCGACTAAATTTTGCAATCTACTGTTTTGAATTACGAGAAGACCAATGGGCTAAGTCGCATGTTAGAGAAAATTCGATTAGTTCGATTCTTAATTTTCAAAGCTGTATTTCATAATGTAAAATTGGAAATTACGCTGATTTGGTACTAAAGTACACTCTTTTTACAAGCGTGAATGATCATTCCTGAAAGAGTGAGTTACCTATGCATTGCTAATCAACCAATCAGAACAGCAAGGCGAAGACGTCTTTTTAAGATAAGGGAAGGGATCGCCTTTTTCTGCTGCCATTTTAGGATTAAAAGATTCGGATATTATTAAAATGATTCTTTATGGGACGTAAAGGTAAGTCTTATTTAATTTTAGTCATTTATTCGCATAGATTTTGTATGTTAAGATTATGAGTTAAATAATTTATGTTGTATAGAAAAATATTGATCACGAAGTCTTCTCCTGATTTCAAAAGTGATATTCTGTTATATTCCTTCATCTAGCGGTTTCAAATATAATTGTTTTAACAATTGAATAACACACAATGCTTAGTAAAAAATAATCAGAACTTCATTAGTTCTACGAATGTGAATAAAAAGTTGTTAAAAATCCCAAAATCTTCTTCTAATACATCTTACTATTTAAAAATGCACAGGGTGGTTATAATTAAACTTCCCCTATAAACGGCATCCTACAACGCAAACTCGTGAACGGAATGCAACGAAATTTGTTATATCTAGACACACGGCAGTGTGCCAGCCAAGTTCGCCTGACATAGCCGTGGGTTATATTACACGAACCATTTCTAGCTGTTTTCGTCAAATTTCAATGCTCTACTACTGAAAATCTATGAGACCTACGTACTTGTTATACGAAATGTTTAGTAAGGTCACCCTAATTACCAAGAATCTAAAATTTTATAAATAACGCATAATTAGTTTCCGAGATAATGACATTTGAAAATGTCTGATAATCGATGATTTTATCATTGACTGACTGACTCACTTACTCATCAAAAAACTCATGTATCTACTGCACTATGTTACTCATCTATCTACTGCACCTACAAATTTCAAATTTGGTGCGAAGTTCGTTTAAAACTAAGGAACAAAATAATCCTATAGAACTAAGGAACAGAAAAAAAATTGAAAATAGAATAATTAGCTATCTGGTGGTGTCCATTTTTACATTAACGTTACGTCTATTAGGCGAAATTTTAATTTGCCAAAATAAGCGCCAAATGCTGAATCCGAGCAAAACTTGCCGCAACTGATTGTTTCCTTAACAGATTGTTCACAAAAATTATGTTTTCAGAAAGTGCATTTAAAGTTTTTATTTCGTAAAATTTATTAGAAATATTCAACCTCCTCAAAAATCTCTCGATTTATACGTTGTACCTTCCTTAATTTCAATATTGAAAGACATTATTTTTCTTTAGGTTACCTAAACTTACACATCCATTTTTTAAATAAAAATTTCTTGTTTGAGAACTGAAATGAAAAAAACAGTGATAGTTGCACTTCAATGATCGTACAAAGAAAACAAAAACAGTTTTGGATAGCTAAATGTACAGTCTTTCATATGAAACACTATAAATAACATGTTACATTTGCCGAGAGTTTGTTATTTAAACGTACTGGGATATTTTAAGCGGGCAGGGGACGTTGAAAATAAGCAAATTTGCTCGAATTAATTAAAAATAACTCTAAAAATCATTTTATCTTGAAATATTCCTTTAATGAATAAGCCCCGACTCATTTGAAACTAGTCTGGTCTGAAGCTGATTAGCATTGAGTAACTATTTTCTTCCTTTAATGTTCACCTATTATGAAATACCGAAAACACTTAATGTCAAGTTTTTTTCTCCGAACCTTATCAAATTTTCAATGAACAGTTGCGGTCTTATTTTTCAAAAACCCGAGTGTACATTTCGAAAACAGGAAATTTTATAAAAAATTAGAACTCTCAAATTCGATAGTAAGGTGCAAACTTGGGAAAAGTTTGCAAACGAAATTTCCAGTTAATTGTTGTAAAACATTTCGGCTATAAGAAAAAATTTTATTTCCTTTTTTCCTCAGTGTTTTAATTATTTTAAATCACTAGAGAAGAATAAAGTTCATTTTTAATTTCAAAATCATCAGAGAAAAAGAATATTTAGTTAATTAAATTTGAAAATCCAGGGAGGGGCAATGTCCTTCCTCTGCACTGCATCTTTGCCGGCGCCCATGGATGAATGATACATCGTGTGGCATAAGCACATAACCTTATTTTTTACTTTCAGTATAAAAAATCAGGCCCAGCTATAGGAAATTTAATTGAAATATTTAATAGGGAAATTTAATATAATAATAATTTCATTTCAAAACATGCTTCAATATAGCAGTATTAAAATATAGATTTCTGCAGCAAATTGACAGCCAAATACATTGTTATAGGAAATTTAAATTAAAATTGAATGTTGCTTGGTGAATAAAATAGTCACATGTAAACACATTAAAAAGCATTAAGTAAAGTGTCTAAATATATTGTAACTTTACAAAAAGTAATGATATCTAACAAAAACATAACTGTGAGAAAAGGGAGCCAAGTTCTGTAAAGACAATGGCAAGAAAAGAAGTGATATATAAGTGGGTGCCAAGTTCAAATAAAATTCATTCAAACTTACTGACTGAAGTGTTATAGCATTTTTTAAATTGTTTAGAAATAAAAATTATTGATAGCATATTAATAATAAATCTAGAACTTGGCAAGTTTCTGATAAATGTTATGCCTATCAATTTCATGTCTTAATAAAATTATGATGTTAATATTAACAACAATGCCATTATAAAAAAAATAATATAGTTATTATCATAAAAAATGACTCATGTTAAAGATTTGATAAACCAATAAATACACACACTCCCGCTTGTCTTTGGTTATCACTCTAGTACCCACCCTTCGGAAACCTCAATGCAAACAGACTAAAAGGCCTGACAAAGAGACAGATACACTTACGCTTGTTCTTGGTCATCACTCTAGAGACTGAACCCCTTTAAAAGAAACCCCAAAGAACTTTTATTCGTGACATGCTGAAATGATTGAATCACACCAGAATTTAAAAACAAATGTATTTCAAAATGGGTAAAAGCATCCTTTCACGCATTTAATAAAATTAAACTTTTTAGTCCTGAAGTCTGGTGTCAATGTGGCATTTTGCAGTTAAAATTAGGTGGAATATATATTTCATCCCACCGCTCTTCAAGGGGCAGGAGCTCACTCAAATGAAGGCTTCTAAACATGAAATAACAAGTTTTGATATAATAATATCATTATTAAAAATAAATGACTCGTAGGTAAAAACTTGCCAAGTTCTAGATTTATTATTAATATGCTATCAATAATTTTTATTTTTAAACAATTTAAAAAATGCTATAATATTTCAGTAGGTAAGTTTAAGCGAATTTTATTTGAACTTGGCACTCACTTAGATATCACTTCTTTGCTTGCCATTGTCTTTACAGAACTTGGCTCCCTTTTTTCACAGTTATGTTTTTGTTAGATTAGACTATACACGTGATGCGCTAACGGAATTTCTAAAAAAAAAAAAAAGTTCCAAAATGTCCACCAGAGGGCGCTTTTTGCGGAAAAACCTTAAATTTAACACAATAAACGGCCAAAACGGAATACAGAAACTATATTAGAAATCCAGAACAAGAATTATGAGTAATAAATTTTAAAACTGGCTGTTTTGACCGTTTATTGTGTTAAATTTAATGTTCTCCAGAAAAAGCACCCTCTGGTGGACATTTTGGAACATTTTTTTTTTTTTTTTAAATTCCGTGAGCGCATCTCGTATATAGTCTATAAACTAAATTTCATTGCATTCAGTTCAACCGTTTGTCCTGTAGGATGCTGTTTATAGGGGAAGTTTAATTATAACCACCCGGTAGTTATGAAAGTAGAAGGAAAAAGCCGGTTCTGCCCCAGCAGGAGCCAAGAGCAGGGAGCAGGGAGCAAGGATGATTGACAGGTGGGAGGAGTCGAATGATTGACAGGTGAGGGGCGATAAGAAAGTGATAGACAGGTGGGCGGAGTCGAGACAGACTGGCGCCCGCGCGTCATGCTATAGTAGAGGGGTTAAAACAAAGAAGCGATAATGAAAAGTGTACTGTAAGAGAGGGGTTAGAACAAAGGATAATGTTAATGAATCAATTAAAGTATAATAAATTAATAAAAGTCTACTGTAAGAGAGGGATTAGAACAAAGGAAAATGTTAATGAGGATGATTAATGAAGGAAAGTCTACTGTTAGAGGAAGGTAGAACAAAGATAATGATGAGGTGATTAGAAAAGATCGCATGCAATTAAAAAATACTTACCACGGAGCAGCGCAGAGACACGTCCTACCTGTATGACATCCACCGGGCTAATGAACGAAGAAGCGTGCAACAACCGGCTTCATCAAGATAAGGAGCTTGCTTCTGATTGGACGAGAGACGAACCTAGGGGGCAGCACCATCGATTCCGGCGACACCAGCGCCCTCTCTTGAGAGGATGATTCACTTACCTGCGATGTCGTCATCCTATTTTAAACTGACTTAAAGAAGTGAATACATTTTTTTATGAGTTTAACGAAAGAAGTTTTTTGTCATTTGCTAATTTCCGAAACATGTTTTTAAAAACCGAATGAGGGAAATGATAACGATGTTTTTGTTTAATCATTATCATTGGAGACTTTTAGCCAAAACATAAACTTAGTTCACAAATAAATTATTCATTTGAGTGAACTAAGCTTACATATTGTTTCCCAGGACACACGTCGCGGACGTAAGTCTCCTTTGTGTCCCACCGCGCTCTAACCTATTTACAAATTCTCGATGAAACGATAAATATATACACATTTTCTTAGGCAATGGAAATCACGCACATTGTCCATAAGTTGAATAATAAAATATATCTTCTCTGTACACAATAAAACTTGATAAAATATATACAAAATTCTTCACTGTACACAATAATAAACTTGATAAAATATATGCAAAAATTTCTTTTGCAATGGAAACGGTACACATTGTCCAAAAGTTGAATCATAAAGTAAATCTTCTCTGTACACAATAAACTTGATAAAAAAAATATATAAAAAATTTTCCTTTGCAATGGAAACGGTGCACATTGTCCAAAAGTTGAAAAAATATATACAAATTTTCTTAGGCAATGGAAAAAATCACGCACATTGTCCATAAGATGAGAAACTATTTACATGTTGACGATATCGCAGTGCCCATATGCGAGACTTGTGATTCCGTCTTCCAGGATATATCGTTTATCGTCGAATGGGCTCAAACCAACCTTGTTTTGTTGCATTGTATACAACTGGTGGTTCTCTTGCCCAATTCGAACTTGTGTGACTGTGCTGGTCTTGAGTTCTTGAAGACACTTTACATAATCTTCATGTTTCATTTTTTTTCTGACGATATGTGTTGTGACACCCTTCGCTCGTTTTTTTTCTTCTGTTTCGGATTTCAGGGAGTACATTTTCGCCTTTAACCCGACAAACCCCAACGCTAATTCACCGCTAAGTTCATCTGTGAATTTCCCTAATACTTTTTTGTTATCAGTCGAAAACAAAGGATGCGACTGCGGATAATCAGAAAAATCGAATAAATCCTTTTTCTTCTCCATATCCGCAATAATATCCTTCGTATAGATCTCATAGCATAGGGAATCCGTGTCGGTGAAAAGCAAATTGGCATTATGCTTATATGTTTCCTTCACAAAACCATAATGGAATTGATACATTAGAAGCTTCGAAAGCTCCAAAATGCAGAAACCAACATACATAGGACGATTAATTAATAACGATAATTTAGTGCGCTCCACCGCAACAAGATCTTCAGAGAAGATTTTGAAGGTTTTAAACGCAGGTGAAACGACTAATTTTTTCGCCCTTTTCTCGGTATTGCACAATTCCACATTTCGACGCTTTCGAAGGTTTTCTAACGTTTTTCCATATACAGCGTTGTTCAGGAGTTTAAAGAAATCTTTTTCAAAAGCAGATTTCGCCAGTTTTCGTTTATCGGTGTTAAAAGCGATATACTCCCTTAACCACGGACTTTGCTGAAATTGAATTACACGATGAATTTCTGTTAGTTTCATTCCTGATTGGATGTAAAACTTCAATGTTCTATAGTGAACGATATAATTTTTCTTATCTTGAAGGTTCGGGATTAGTTTTGGCGTGCCCTTGAATTTTTTATTACCTAACATCTTCTTCGCGAAGGGTGACAACATATCTTCTTCGACAGTGATTCTCTCTGGTGCCAGAGGATACTCGTTGTGCAAGGCGTGGAGTTCTTTAGGATATTCCAGATCCACCTCGAAAATATATCCTGTAGAGGAATCGTCTGCCAACTCTAATATGCTACTTGCTGAAAACTGTTTCGGGTCTTCCCATTGAAAGGAACCATGGGGGAGGTACTCAGACATAGCCCACCCATACAAGTTATTGGCATCCCAGTACATAATGTAACTGGGAGCTTGATCTGGATTATGTGCAGGCGTGTTGGGGATGTTTGCTTTGGCATAGCGTTGACTAATCATGCTGATACCTCCCCGAATCCCATTTTCAAACATCAATAGCATGTCGATATCCGTTAATAGTTCCAAGTGGATGTTCGATCTCTTCAGGCAAGCTTGCCATGCCAGACTTGGTAACGTATACATATGGGCGCTGTCGATATCATAGAACTGCTGACACAGTTTGCGATAGCTTTCAAAGGCGTCTGCGAGCAATAAGACATCCGTCTTCAAATATAGGTCATGATAATCTCCTAAAGTTTGGAGATTAAAGGATTTCCAGACGTTTTGTGCATGTTGGTAATCGCTTTCGCTAATAGGTTCATCCGTTAATGTGTTGATGAATGCAGAGGCAGGTGGGAGAACAGTTTCATTAAATTTATTGACATCGGTTACGTAATCATAAGGATATACCCCTTTTCGTGTGAGCAGGGATATATCCTGATTTTTAAAATAATGATTCAAGATTTTAAATTGATCATTATGCAGGTTGCTTGCTAATTTTTCCAGTGATGCTGAAAGATGTTGCAAACTGTCAATAAAATTTAGATGGATGGGACAGTTCTCTTTCACCATACGAAAGCCTATATAGGTTTCTAATGTGGATGCAATCACTTCTATCGAATATTCTTTAAATTTTCCAATAGCCATCATAATGTGATGGGCATCATAGTGTCGTAAATTGTGGAAGACGACAGGAATGTTTCGAGTTTGCTTGTAGTTTAAATTACATCCTTTGTGAGCAGCCCCTCTGTACGCACCTGTCACATGATCATGGTCTCTCGTTCTTTTCTTGAAGAGTTCCCTTTTGCAAATATGGCAGTGGGTAGCCGTTTGAAAATCTATTTCTTGTTGTGGGGAAAGTTGCATTGGCTTAACACTCTTCAGTTCTTCTCGAATGTCTTCTGTCTCTGTTATTAACTTCTTTAGAAACTCTTCTGCAGCATTTTCTCCTCGATACAATGTGAATCTGTCCTTGAAAGGTTTTCCCTCAGCATCAATAATAACAAAAGCAAAGCTACATGCTTCATGTTTTGAAATTTTTTCACAATGTGAAGTTTGAGAAGCTGGAGTTAAAGGTTTTAAAATACTTTCAAAGTCTGCATACACAATGTAGGGGATTGGATGTTGCAGATGAGTCCCCGTAAAAGATAGAATATGTTTGCCATCTTCTGGTAAGTTGATCCTTTGAGCAGTATGCTGCTTGCAAAATTCGGTGTGAGATATTAGTAAATCTTGTCTACAAAATCGGTGTAAACATCGGTAACAGTAATAAATTGCATGACCACGTTTTGTCACATTCCCTAATAATCTTGAAAAGCTTCTAATCAGCGTGTAGTGAAACTGCGCATCCTTTTCTAAGACTAATAGGTTAATGACATCAGGATCTTCTTTGGGTGATACATATAAAGGATACACTTCTTGGTCATCCAATGCAAATACGTTGATTCTCAAATTGTTTAAATTTTCAACTTTCGGAATGCTTTTCACAGGGACTGGGTAGGGTATCTTTGCCATTTTGATGGTATGTTCAAGAGGTGTGTAATGGGCTAGACGTTCAGGATGTTGAGATCTATTTAACTTTAATTGATGTGCGATCAAACACCACACCAAACATTTAGAATCATTGCAATTTTCTATATTGAGAACGGCACGTTTCTTTTGTATAAATTCTGGGGATTTAATATGGCTGCTGGGTGCTAGAGGATGATAATCTGCTATTTTAATTTCTATATGTTGGATCCGTTGGAAAATCCAACCTGATCCCAAATTTACAAATTCATCTATTAATTTTTTAATTTTCTCAAATGCTTCATAAATATGCTCATTTATTGAATCGATAGTTAATTCAGTATAATTCGAACTTCTGAAATAGGTGGAAATAGCTTGAAGTTCGTCTTCTGGAGTCTTCCTTTCGAACAGACATTTTGCTAGGATATGCCATTTGACGCCTCGATGTGTATCCAGTTTTTCTTCAATGATTCGACGAAGATCTGCTCCACGTTTTTCCACCAAAACGTCCACGTCAAATTTCTCATCTTCATCAGGTGTTAAAAATGTTGAAGAAAAGACATTCAAAGCTTCGGTATAGGTCTTTTGCTTTTTGGAAGATGAATTTTTCGTACTAACTTTCCTTTTTCTATTTTCGTGGGATAGGCTGATGTGTTGGGATTGCATGTGTTGATTCAAATTAAATTTTGAATTAAATTTCACGTGACAGGTGGTACAGGAGTAATTTAAACTTTCGTGGCCTCTCATATGCACTGTTAGATTATCTGCTCTTGTGAACTCGATATCGCATAAGGGACACTTGAATGATTTCTTTTCTTCATTATGCGAAATCATATGCCTCTTCAAATTTGCTTGCTTCGAAAAGGTTTTAGAGCAAACAGAGCAGCTTAAACTAGTAGGAGTAGATAAATTTTCGTCAGGATTCTTCTCGTGTGTTTTCAAATGATTATCTAAATGTTCTTTCCTTGAAAAGGTTTTTGGGCAATAGGTGCAAGAAAAGGTTTTTGAATCTGTGTTTCCACAAATCTTCTGATGTCGAGTCAAATTTCTTTTCACAGTAAAGCTTTTACCGCAGGTTTCGCATGATAAAGAATCCTAAAACAGAAAAATTCTGTTTCAAAAACACGCAACTTGTAATAGACTTTCACGAAAAAAAAAAAGAACTTAGAAAACTATGTCTGTCTACATTAAAAGTTTTACTAAACGCATCACAAATTTACTTTAACGAGAAAAAAAGATTTTTTTTTTTTTTTTTTAATTACGTACTTTGCAACTAAACTAGTGCCACCGTTCTAATTTATACTTCACAACCTAATTTCGAATAATGTATCATTTTTTGAAAAGTTTAACTAACATTAGTTCTTATTTATTTAAATAAACAATCCCCCAAAATAATAAAGAATGTTTCAAAGTTTACCTTTACTGATGAAGAATCAACTTCGCTGCTAGGATCTTGCATCCTAGAACAACTTTGCTGAGAAGGTTCTGGATCTGTTAATTCATCAATTGCAGTCATGCGCTCCCACACATTCGTAGTTAAACCGAGATCTTCCACAAACTAAAAAAGAAAAAATATTTGCTATCAAACATAGGATTAATTCCTAGTGTATTGTTTTAAAAACTGTTAAACATGTAATCGAATACTTTTAATAAGTGTTTAATCTTTTTAGAAAAATCTCACAAACTATATGTTTTCAATAACATGCATTTTCGATTAAAATTTTTGAATAGTCTATAATTCATTTAACAGTGAAAAAAAGAAATAACATTTTTTAGACTACACTTACAAATTAGTTTAGTATAGAAAAGAAAAAAATTAATAACATTTTTTAGACTACACTTACAAATTAGTTTAGTAACGAAAAGAAAAAAAAATAACATCTATTCATTTCTTAGTAAAAAAAAGAAATTTAATAACATTTTTTTTTTTTTTTAGACTACACTTACAAATTAGTTTAGTAACGAAAAGAAAAATAACATCTATTCATTTCTTAGTAAAAAAAATTTAATAACATTTTTTCTTTAGACTACACTTACAAATTAGTTTAATAACGAAAAGAAAAAAAAAACATTCATTATATTTTAAGTACATTCACGTAACAAGAAGAAAAAAAAAAAAAGCATACGTAAATTTGTTAATTTCATTACACTAATAAATAATTATTGTATAAGAAAAACTTTGAATACTAAAATAAAATTTTCCGTGTAAAAAAAAAAAATCTTTACGCGTTATTAAATTTATAACATACAGAAAATAACATCTATTCATTTCTTAGTAAACGCAAACATATAAAATATTTTTTAACTACTTTCGTATAACAAGAAAATAGCATGCGTAAATTTGTAAACTAGTTTCAGTAATTGTATTACACTTATAAATACTCTAACAGTGAACAAAAATAACATCTATTCATTTTTCGAAAAAGAAAACATGAAATACATTTTCAATTAAAATTTTTTAACTAGCCTACACAATTAATTTAACAGTGAAAAAGCAATAACATTTTTCTATACAACACTTACAAAGACTTTAACAGTGAACGGAAAATAATTTTTTTTTTTCGTAAAAAAGAAATCATCCAATTCATTTTAACTACTTTCAATAATTATTGTATAAGAAAAATTTTGAATACTAAAATAAAATTTCCGTGTAAAAAAAAAAAAAAAAAAAAAAAAAAATCTTTACGCGTTATTAAATTTATAACATACGGAAAATAACATCTATTCATTTCTTAGTAAACGCAAACATCCAATATATTTTTTAACCACTTTTATATAACAAGAAAATAGCATACGTAAATTTGTAAACTATTTCTAATAATTGTATTACACTTACAAATACTTTAACAGTAAACGGAAAATAATCTCTAGTCATTTTCGAAAAAGAAAACATATAATATATTTTTTTAACTACTTTCGTATAACAAGAAAAAATAGCATGCGTTAATTTTTCCAACTTTAATAAACTAATAAATAATTGATTGTAAAAGAAAAAAACATATATTTACTTTAATTTAATATAAAAGAAAAAAATAGCAAAAATAACTTGAAAAAATAGGTAAAACAACATTTGAAATTTAGTAATATCCTGAAATATAGATATAGTGTTTAAAAAAACTTACTTTTTGAAAATTATCCATTACAGATGAGTAATAGTTTTCATAAATAACAGCACTTAAAAATGTAACAGAGTAAGGTTTTTTTTCCTTAGAATTGTTTATTTATACTGTTTGTTTAAGAAGTGACATCATATAGTGACTCTATGATTAGTCGAAAATTCGACCAACAAGAATTCAGTAAAATAACGTCACTGTTCTAGACCTTTATTTCATCATATATATTGCAACGGAGTGGTTTCACTGCCTTGCTTAGAGTCGTGAAATAGATATCACGACATCACCCTTTTTAGAACTGGTGAAATCGAAGATGTTTATCGCCTTTTGCAGATTCGGGAAATCGGGAGCGTTGATAAGATGGAGACAACGTTGTTAGTGTAATGCAGATAATCATCTCCCTCTCACAGGTGCAAATTCCTTTTCACGTTTAAAATTATTGCAAAGAAAATGGAAATAGAGATTAGAGGGTGTTTGAACAAAATAATCTATTAACAATTGTATTTTATCTAATTATTAAAAGAATGTTTAAACAATAACATGCTTCATTATTATTAACAGACTCTTTTAATAAATGAAACAGTTTAAACTAACTATTTTAATGCTTTCTTTTAAAGAATAGTTTCAAAGGTTTAACCTATATAGAAAATAGTACAGGTTTAATCAGTTCAACATTATATTTTCTATTAATGCAAAAATATATGTGTTTAGCATTAAAAGTTATAATTTTCAAAGAATACTTGTGTATTCAAAATAGGATTTAAACTCAATACGTACTTTGAGTCTTTTTTAATACTTTCTTTTAAAAGGTTTGATTGAAACAGAAATAGTGAAAGGTTTTAACCCATACTGAAAATAGTACAACATTATATTTTCTTTAGTGTAAAAATATGTGTTGAACATTAAAAGTTATAATTTTCAAAGAATACTTGTGTATTCAAAATAGGTTTTAAACTCAATACGTATACGATGAGTCTATTTTAATACTTTCTTTTCAAAGGTTTGATTGAAACAGAAATAGTGAAAGGTTTTAACTCTTACAGAAAATAGTGAAAGTTTAAATAGTACAACATTATATTTTCTATTAGTGCAAAAATTTGTGTTGAGCATTTAAAATTATAATTTTTCAAAGAATACTTGTGTATTCCAATAGGGTTTTAAACACAATTTTTTATTCGATTCTAGTTCAATTAAAATATTTGAAACAGGTGGTAATAAATGAATATTTTATCATTGAAAGAATGTTTAGAAAACGGTATGAATCTTTCGCATCGTTTGGTTAGAAACATACTTAATTCAACGAAACAATAAAAAAAGATAATGAAAACATACTTACATTTTTAAAAGAGGATTCCTTTTCAAAAGACATTTTCTTCAAAGATCTTCTAATCTTTTCTATTGGTTAGCAATAAAATGATGTCGCAAAGCAAATTAGCTAATTAGCAGACACTGTTTTTAAAAGGAGGTGATAAACATGTATCACAATTAATCAAAAATACTATGTGCACCTAAAACGCACTAGGTGAAACGTATAAGTATTTCGACGGTGATTTTACTCAGCAGGATGCCGAAAATAGTAGGGATAGATGCCGCAGAGCTTAAAGCCAAATGTCCGGTAAACGGGAGCTACGAAACAGACGACCTTCACCTACGAAATCCAAGACACGAATGATGTGTGCGGGGTCTACACCCGTAGATGAAGGTTACTGATAAGAGATCACGTGACCGCTATCAACCAATCAGAAGCGAGCTTGTAGGTATGACGTCATCGACTGTGCTGCCTACCCCCATCGCAAACGAGGATGATGACATCGTACGGCAATACCTGTAGACAACCTGGCGCCAGTTGATTGACAGGAGGCGTGGTGGAATGTCAGGAATGCAGACAGAGTGGCGCCACCATCTGCAAGAAGCGAGCATGTCGAAACATGCAGCGACTGACTGACGCCAGATGATTGACAGGGGACGGGGGGGAATGAAAGGAATGCAGACTGAGTGGCGCCCACCTCTAACATCTGCTCCTTTCACAAGTCATGTGATTCTCTTAACCAATCACAGACAAGTATGAGAGGGTAGAGGGCGCTCGCGACGACTTCGGGTGTGATGTCATAACCGGTTTTATGCTGAATCATGTGTCATTTGTTCTGTGGATGCGGATGGGAACGGACGTGTAAAGACGATGCTCTGTGGTAAGTAGTGTTAAGTTTTTTTTGTTAATAGTATTTATGTTGAAAAGACAAATAATGAGACTTTATTTAAAGTTTAATGAATTATTTATTTAATAATTTTCCCAAACGAGTACATCAGATTTTCTTTTCTTTCTTGATTCTTTGACAAAAGTATTAGATGTTTTAACATCAGGTTTTCTTTTTTCTTGATTCATTCTCGACAAATGTCTATTTTTAATCAAGTTCTCGGGTACATGCATTTCTTTCAAAGTCTGTAACAATTCCTTCTGTGCTTTAATAGGAGTTTTCTTGTTCACAGAAAAAAGCAGATGAAATAAATCAACTACATTCGAATCAGGAATACTTTTTCCTTCAAAAGACACTTGAAAATTTTTATCCCATTCGAATTTTCTCGAGTTTTTCTTTAAAAAGTCCAACAACGTGTGAGCTTGCCTCTGCATTGAACGAGGTACCGAAGACATAATAAACGAGACATCTTCTTCAGGTTTAGAGGATGATTCATCTTCTTCAGGTTTGGGTTCAGGTGATGTTTTCTTCAAAATAGGTTTCTCAGTTTCTTCTTCAGGTTGTTTCGAGGGTTGAGGTGTGTTAAACTCTTGCAAATCCATTTTTCTTTTTAAAAGTTCATAATACTGTACAACTTTTTCATGATCTGGCAAGTTGCTGTTTAAAATGTTCGACATGGCTGTATCAAACTCATTCATTTGCTTTTTCGAAAGGACATGTTTGGAGAGAGTTTCCTCTGGCACCAAAGCAAATTTTCTAGCGTGTTCCATGGATCAAACTTGTTAAAACAGTTAAGGCAGCGGGGATTAAAATATTTAAAAATCCACCGTTCTGAACGATAAGTCTTTTCTTTTGTGATAGAGTACCCTTTTTAGTACCAATTTTTCGGAGGGTCGACTTGTATTTCCTTAAAGACTTTTTCTGTTGAGATGAAAGTGGAATGTTTCCTTTTAAAACATTTAAACTACACTCGCAGATGGCTTTTACAGAACGAAGAGGTAATTTTTTAAACAACTGTTTACGTAATACTTTAGGACATGTCTTGATGAGCTTCAAATCACGCAGCTGTTGACACGTCAAAGTCATTTTTCAAACTAAACAAAAAACTAAATGACTCGCTTATTTATTTCAACTGGTAGACGTACTGAATTTGATTGGGTAAAATCTGCGTTCTCAATCGCATTCCTTCATCTGTTTGGTTCCTTAAATCAATGAGAAGGAATGAGAAAGGTATTTTCGTTGCATCATCAAACACTTCACGAAAAAATTTTGTTTTGCCAGGATATAATTGTCGCGCCAAATGCATAATTGGACTTTGATCACGTCAATTTTTAAACACAATCAAGTATTGAGAGTTGAGAGAGACATCTCTCATTTCTTTCCCTTGATGAAATAAATTTTGTGTTACAAAAATAACACTCATGTTCAAGTGATGACATCCCCTTGAAAATAGATAGGTGAGTCGCTTATCATTTTCAAGCTCAGTCATGAGATCGTCGAGAATAATTAAAGATCTCGTTCCTAAATATTCTTTAAAATTAGAAGGAAACCCTTCTACGAAGGTGACTTCGGGGATTTCATTAAACAGATCTTGATAAATACCATAAAACGAAATCACTTTCTGAGGTGGAGGGTGAATCATTTCCCTTCTGTAATAAAGAAACTCTTTTAAAAAGCAACTCTTCCCAACTTGTGTTGGTCCTGCACAGGTAGCAGTAAACGGGTGTTCAAAACGTGGAAAATCAACAAGCTCGTGATTCATGACGTTCTTCAGGAAAGACAAACACAGAATAAACACAGAGACTAAAAAAGTTTAGTTTAAATATCTATTTATTGAAAAAAATTCACAGACACGTGAAATCGTTTCATGACAAAATTAAACACTTTACGATCGTTCAAGATATTTTTCGTTACAAAATGAGATAAAATATCTTTTAAAGTTTTTTCTCGACATCGAGAATACAAATAAAAAATACAATATTGACCGCAAACGGCCGTGACAGGACTTTGTAAGATGTGTGGATTAAATGTCACTTGTGAAAAATAAGTTGCATAGTTTGATACAGGTCCTCGAAAAAAGGCAGGTGCGTTTCCATAAGAATCGAAGAATTCCGCTTCATCAGGTGAAAGCAAATAGAAGGCGACCCAATGACTTCCAGGTTCCGATGACTTGTCAACATTGCATATGAAACAAGCAGGATACTGTTGAATTCTTCTCGGTAGTTGATCACTTGCAAACACACCCAAAAAAGAATTTCGGGTCTTGGAATCACGTGATAAAATGTTGTCGATTTGTAAAGAATTCATTCAGTTGGGAAAATCACATAAAACATGCCGTGATTTCGAAATTTCTATAATGTTCTCAAATTCTGCATATACCAACACAGAAAGTGTTGTCTTCAAATCTTCAGCAAATTTAACTTCGATTTGTAAATTTCCTTGATGTTGTAAATTCAGATGAGGTCCGTCACAGAGATCCGGTGTTAGGTCGAACGCATACAAGGTATGTCCATTGGCGAATTCTTCTCGTGTTAGATAAATACCAGCATCGTGATTAAATCCCGTGAACAAACGATGATAAGCTGTTATATAGCTGTTTTCTTCGAAATTCAGTTCGAGAGGTTTACTCGGAACCGGTTGACCATCTATGTATACACTTAAAAAGTTGACTTTGTGATGATGAAAGTGGAAGGGGTTCAAATTATATTGTCCGTTTATAGATACATTTTCTAACAATCCAATAACAACACGTTTCGGCATGGTTCCCGAAAACACATTATCTTGCATAAAAGATCGACTTCCGCTGGATATTGAATAAGTCTTGCACAACACACGATCGATGGGATATTTAGCAGAGCTTTTTTCTAAGGCTTTTGCATGCCCCAGCAAGACCCCTGTAGATACTTTTACTTTCCGTACAAACAGAGAAGTTTGTTCTAAAATCACTTTGTAATTGAGTTCGGATGTGGTAGATTCTGAAGGTTTTACAGCCATCAAACAAAAGTTGGGTTTGCTGCGAATCAGTTTAATTTTCAAATCCACCATATTTAATAACAATCTGTTTTGTTGAAAAATGTCACAATGTAAAGGTCCAATCATATCCAATGTCTTGCTATTTTTAGTTAGTTCGTAACGCTTTTTCAATCCGGGGTTTTCACCGGTAGTAGGGTCCACAGTATCCAATTTCTCATCTTTGAAAAAACACTCACATCCCAGTAAACTTTTCTTGGCATCTTCTCCATAATTCAGTAATGTTTCGATATAAGCACGATAGGGATAGGTGTTGTTGGAAGAAGAGATCGCTCTCTCATTCAAGCTGACATCAATTTGTGAAAACAAGGCTTGTAAAAATAAATTAACTGGAGCTACATGATCCACGTCGGTTAAAGCTGAACCGTCGCATCGAGTAATTTTCACTTTAGCATAAAGATAGGATGAGGATAAATCGATGTAATCTTCTCCATTTCCGGGAACATTAAACTCCGCAGGTACTCCGTCATGAATATTCGCAAGGGGATGATATTCAACAAAATATCCCTTTTCAATAGCTGTTTGAGTAGGTGGAATTAAAAATAAATCCAGTTCTGATTTAGCACAGGCAATAGAATCTTTATGAATAAGTCCAGACATCTTTAAGCAAAAATATCACGTGCTTCCACTTTCCTGGCTTTACGTCGAATGAGGACTTTGCTTGATTTCTTCCGCTTTTTATTGCGTCGTCCAGAACCGATCATGGTCTTCATCTTGGTGGCGGTTTTATCTGTTAAAGTTTGGCCTGCTTCTTTCAACCTGCGTTTGGCAGCCACTTTGACATTTTCACCGCGTGTCACATCGTTCAAAACATTTACTCCTGTCGATAACAATTGCTTACCGACCGCTTTGGCTCCTGATTTAAAAAGAGGAACCGCGGCTCGAAACAAAGAACGAAACAGTCCACCGAATCCATATCCTTTCTGCAGTGTAGTTCCATGATAGTAATTTAAACCGTTACCGGATTGCTGAGTGTAATAATCTTCAAAAGATTTTACACAACACTGATAAGGTACAATCATTATGAGAGATACTTTTGACGGAAATGAAGTTTCACGATCAACTTCCCACGCTCAAATGACATTAATCGACCTGTATGCGTCCTTATAACTGTTTCAATTGTCTGAAAATTCTTTCGAGTGATGGGAATGTAATGCGGTCTGTCAAACGTTTCGTGAATCATTTCACCGTCTTGTCCTTTCACGGGGATCACTCGAAGTAACGGGGCAACGGTATCTCCTACAATTTGAGGTTCAACAAGATCATTGTAAATGTACATTAATTTAAAATCCGCATGAGGGTTGGCTATGAAGGGACTATCAAAAGACATTGAATGACCTGCAAAAGGTTCTCCTACATTACCAGGTGGAAATCCTAAACTTTCTGCTAATCCTGAATCAAAGTTGATTTGTGCATTTTTTTTTAAAGTCACTCGTACTTTTTTAGAATTTTTATTATAATTAAGCGAAATTTTATCATGGAATTTTTGATAGTTGATTACTTTAATAATATCGTTAGGAGATTCGTAAAACCCCGGTGGAATTCTAACTTTTTTCACTTCAAATGCACCTATTTCAAATTCTGCTTCATGTCTAGGTCTTCCATTCGCCCATTCGATATTCTCTCCTAAAACATATTCATATCCATTAGTATATTCCGTTATATTATTCCACATGTGGGGATAAATGAGTTCTGTTAAACCCACTTCCCACTCGCCTTTCAAATCTAAAGCAGAAGGCAGTCTTGTAACAAAGTGAGAAATTTTATTCTCTGGGAAATAATTCAATGAACTGTCAGAAGGTAACGTCACGTAGAACGACATGTTTCTAAATGAGGATTCAAAGACGAAAACAAAGGTTTTATAGTGAAAATAAATCTGAGGAAGGAATCCATTGATTAAATTTTACAGGATATCCTTTAAATTTTACTTTGTATTCCACATGACCTTTTCGTGTTCGTTTTTCTAAAACCTTTTCAATAGCAAAGTTTTCTTTCGGTTGTACTCTTTGCAATTCTTGAGCATAAAACGTGCCTTGGATGGGTTCGTCCATCAAATCCTTAATTCGATACACGGGAGGATCTCTTGAAACACATTCAGTCACCATAAACAATTTTTCAGTCCAATTGGTTTCATATCCCTTTTCAAAGGTTAATTTCTGTTTCGACACGCGAACGATTTCACCTGTTCGAAACACGCAGGGTTTTCTTTTCACATCTTGTAAGTCTCCAAAAAGAGTCATCCAAACATCGCTTTCGTTCTCAGGTGTGACGTCAGCAGGAGCTCTCTTGATACTCGAATGGTGTGTGTGGTTATAACTCTGCATGAGGGAGTCCAACACATCAATATACTTATAAGTATGATTATGAGTGAAATATTTCCACATTTTGGTTTTTAAAGTTCTGTTAAAACGTTCGACCACTGAAGCTTTCGTATTGTTATTCGTCGTGAAAAATCGAACTCCTTTTTGCTTTAAATATCTTTGAAAGTGTTTGTTCTTATACTCTCTTCCAGCATCCGATTGCAAAGACTTGGGTTTTCGCGTTGAAAATATAGTTTCGAAGGCTTTCACAATTTCCACTCCTCGTTTCGTTTTCAGTGGAATCGCCCATGCATACTTTGATAAAACATCTATGCAGGTTAAAATATATCGAAAACCTTGATTATGTTTTTGCAAACTGTTAAGATCTACCAAATCCGTTTGCCACTGTTGATCCATCGAATACACAATCACGCGATTCGTTGGAAATTTTCTTCGAACCGGTTTGTGAAGCGTGTACGAGTCGACTCCACTTAACCATTTTTGGATGGTTTTCTTGGATACTTTGCCTCGAACAGCACGATACAGTGCATCGACACCGCCAAAACTTCCTACTGCAGCTGGGTTCTTGTATGATTCCTCCATGACAACAAGAATGTGAAGTCTTAGAAAACATGCTTAGGTAGAAAAAGATAAATTTCCTGTATCATTTAATTTTAAAATAAAATCAAATGCAAACTTATCACTTCCAGTTAAAATATAAATTAAAGAAAAAATAACACACACTATACTATACAAACAGACGACACTAATGACTTCCTCGCTCAAAGGCATAATGAAGAATGATTCAACTCTTAGAAAACACTTCTTTTAATCTATTCAAATAGGATGATGACATCGCAGGTAAGTGAATCATCCTCTCGAGAGAGGGCGCTGGTGTCGCCGGAAACGATGGTGCTGCCCCCTAGGTTCGTCTCTCGTCCAATCAGAAGCAAGCTCCTTATCTAGATGAAACCGGTTGTTGCACGCTTCTTCGTTCATTAGCCCGGTGGATGTCATACAGGTAGGACGTGTCTCGACGCTGCTCCGTGGTAAGTATTTTTTAATTGCTTGCGATCTTTTCTAATCACCTCATCATTATCTTTGTTCTACCTTCCTCTAACAGTAGACTTTCCTTCATTAATCATCCTCATTAACATTTTCCTTTGTTCTAATCCCTCTCTTACAGTAGACTTTTATTAATTCATTAGACTTTTATTGATTCATTAACATTATCCTTTGTTCTAACCCTTCTCTTACAGTACACTTTTCATTCTCTCTTCTTTGTTTTAACCCCTCTACTATAGCATGACGCGCTGGCGCCACTCTGTCTCGACTCCTCCCACCTGTCTATCACTTTCTTATCTCCCCTCACCTGTCAATCATTCGACTCCTCCCACCTGTCAATCATCCTTGCTCCCTGCTCCCTGCTCTTGGCTCCTGCTAGGGCAGAACCGGCTTTTTCCTTCTACTTATGAATGTCAACACTTTAACATAATTAGTTCAATACTCTACCAATTTTGACTTTCATCTTAAATTTCTGCTCCAATCAATTAATCGGAATAAAAACGAGTTAAATTCGATCATGATATTTATTAAAATCAATACTTTTACGTTATTATGTTGCACATCAGCTGTTCTGAATAGCCGGCTTATCATGATGCGAAGTTCTCGCCGCTTTACGAGCCGCCGGTATACAATATAACTACGAAAGATCAAGAAAATGATACAAAAATCGCTATCATAGTTCTCACTTTCGGCGGAATATTTCCAAATTCAAGGAAGACCTGCTTGGCGTAGCCAAAAACATACACAAAAAAATTGGTTCAATTCTATGCATAATATGGCACAAAAATCGCTATTACAGCGCCGTCTTCCATCTGAATTTTTCCGAATTAAAGGTGGAGCTTCTTGCCTATGCCAAAAACATACACAAACAATTTGGTTCAATTCTATACATAACTTCATACAATTTACGATGGTACAATAATGAAAATGGCACAAAAGCTGCAACTGTTTATTGGAGTGTGTGTGTGTGTGGGGGGGGGATCTAATATATAAGCAATAGGATTTGTGTGTATACGGATTATTTGAACGAGTTATTGCCTTCAATCCTATAGTGTGAAACTTCAGTCGTAGACTAGAATACTTACATGTGCTAAATCTATACCAATATTACAATGAAGTAAAGTTTGTTTGTTTGTAGGAGGTGATCTCTGGAACTACCAAACCGATTTCAAAAATAATGGTATCAAAATGATTGTGTTAGTCCCAGTTCGAACATAGGCTTATGTCTATGCCACTAACCCAAAGGAGGTGCTGGTGCAAAAAAGTTCTAAAAATGCGATTTTTGTGTTACTGAGGGGCCTAGAGACATGAAATTTGGCATGGTAGCATAAACATACATATAAATGATCTTTAAGAACATTTCTTAAAAAATTAGAAATTTAAAAGTGATTATAATTCTCGAAAAGCGTTCTAAAAAACGTTCTAAATGGCGATTTCTACGCAATGTCGGGAAGTATCAAAGCGATTTCAAAAGTAATGGTTGGAAATTGATGGTGACAACCGTTGCTCTAACAGAGACTCCGTTTTATGTTTGTGTCACTACCGCTTGGGTGTTGCAGGATCAAAAAACTTTCTAAGTTGTGTTTTTGTGTTATGATAGGGCCGAGAACTATGCAATTTGGAATGGTAGTTACTTATAAGATATCAATGATCTTTAAAAATATTTCCTAAAAAAACCGAAATTTAAAAGATGTGAAAATGCGCGAAAAGCCTTCTAAAAAACGTTTAAATGGCAATTTCTACGCAATCTCAGGAAGTATCAAACCAATTTCGAAAGTAATGATTGAAAATTGATGGTAACAGCCATTGCTCTAACACATGCTCAATTATACATCGCTGTCGCTACAACCTAGGGGTTGCAGGATCAAAAAACGTTCTAAATTGCGATTTCTGTGATACTGCCAGTGGCTAGCATATGAAATTAGGCATGGTACTTATATAAATGCTCTCTAAGAACAGTTTCTAAAGAATTCAATATTTCAAAGAAACGAAAATGCGCGAAAAATGTACTAAAAACGTTCTAAATAGCAACAAACGTTCTTAAAAAGCCCCTAAAAACTTTCTAAATTACGTTTTCTATGGAATATTAGGAAATACTACCAAACTGATATCAAAATTAATTTTGGCAAATTAATGATGACAGTCTTCTTTTCAACATAGGCATTTTATGTTAGTGCCACTCCAACCAGAGGGGTGGATTGGAATTTGACATGGTAGTTAATTTTAAGATGTTAATGCGTACTAAGAATGCGCACGATTTCTAAAAAATTCAAAACTTCAAATGAACACTGAAATGAGCATAAAAGCTTCAAATAACTTTCTAAATTATCATTTATTTACATTTAGTTTTAGTTCTTTTTATTAATTTAAGTCTGTTTTCTGCCTAATGCAGTGTAACAATGAAGTTTAGTCAAACTGTGTTTTAATTAGTAATTTTTGAATTATTCCTAAAAGTATAATATCTTCTGATAAAAATTAGACATATAAATATCGCTTGGCATATTTCAACTATTACGCGAGTAAAGCTGCGGGTGTTGCTAGTGTGTAATAAATTAATGCCAAAGCATTTAGTAAAAAAAGAAAAAAGCGTATCAAGTAAAATTGTAGAAATTGATGAATCTCTCTTCGTAAAGAAATAAAAGTACTGGGATAGTTCTATTACAACAGCGTATTTGCAGTGGTATTTGGTGGGGAAATTTGCATATGTATTCATTGCTAAATGTGCATTATTAAAGGGTGTATTTGTGTAGGCATATGTTATACATTTTTTAATATACTGTAATATAGCTTATTTATTTATGAATATATTAAATAAATTTCTACTATATAGGTTAAATGAAGTAAATAGTATGAACACTTTATTTGAGTGTTTTAAACATTGATAGTTCTTTGATAAACACGGGAAATCCGATGAGATTTTTAAATGCAAACAAAGGTTGCCAGAAAGTGCTTTATTTTCATTTTTACCCTAAACTCAACCCCGCTTTTTACTCTATCGTACCGAGTTCCCTATAATAAAGAAGTTCCAATATTCGTGTTAATCAACAAAATGTTACTAGATCAAAAAATCAAAAGAATTATTTTGAGAGCGCAAAAGCAATAGCTTTATTCTGGAGAAGAAAACGTGCTTGGTGCTATCTTGGATATTCTATTTTGTGAAAAAAGGACACGTTTGGCGTCCGTCTTAATTCCATTGATCATGAGTACAAACATTTATTTCGCCTTTTCAAATTAGTCTAGGTTTTTTTTGTAAATCTGATTGTTTTGATAATGATTGTTTCTGAAAATAATACTGTTATAAAATAAAATGCTTTATAGCACTAATTCAGCGCGAACATATTGCTACATGGAGTTGAACACAAAGTTATTTTGAACCGAGCGTAGGTTGGTCTTCTTCTCTGGTATTAAAATTATAAGTAACATGCTTTATTTTAAAATATTCTAACTCCTACTTTTAAAATATTTCTTTCCATATAAGAGAGAGTTTAACTTTTTCAAAGGAACCATTTCATGGCACATTTTTTTTTAGTTTATTAATTATTTTTACATTTTTCTTTTCTACATTTTAACCAGAATATACTAATTATTGAATTAGAAAATTATTTTTATGAATTTATTTTTCTATTTACTTTTAACTATCAATGTTAAACTACTTAACATTATCATTTAAAATCAATTATAATTTGATTTTTTATTGTTTATACAGTCTTAGGTATAATTTAATCAATCAAACTTTTAAAATCATTATTATTATAATGTTCACAACGTAGTTCTTTCTATAAAACACAACGTAACAGTAACATCTGATATTTATGTTTATATTAAAAATAAAACTTTAAAAAAACGTTAATTACCTTGAATTTTAATTGTACTAAATTGCATGTAAATGATTTCTGTGTTTCAAATTCATAACAGATGTTTTCAGTTAAACAGAAAAAAAACTCTATAAATTTGACGATAGTTTGGGTTAACACTTATATTTAATAAAGCAAGATAACTTCACAAACAAAATTTTTTGATGAATATATATAAAATTTTTATGAGACGTTGATGTAATATTTTCATAGATTTAATGTATTTAAATGATGGGTTGAATAGAAGAATTGTGTCATACCGTAGCACCTGATAAGACGGAATCACAAAGAAGCTAAAAAATGCCGATTGAGGAAGGTTTTTGACATAGATGGTGTTATTTATGACGGCCGATTACTTAGACAAGGGATATTAGCTCAAAGGACGGTGCCTACCGTGGGGGTCTTTTTAAGGGAACATAACCCTTATTTACGCAAGGATGTTCAAGGTTCAAAGAAAACCACGGAAAACTCCGAACGATTAGGCCGAGGTCGAGATTGGGTTCGAACCCATCAACCACCCGTCTATCAGCTTTGAGAGTAGAATCTCTCGGCCATTGGTGCGGCGTTTTTGACATAGAAGTTGCATTTCCTGTGTTGATTGCTTTGCTTTCGCCGACTTTCACGTTTTACTTTATCAGCACTTAAGACTCGAAAATGCTTTATAATTGGCAATTAGCATTATAAATAATTCTTCTTTTACTCTTTCAAATGGCGCCAGATAATTTTTTACACACGCTGCACTAGATTCATATGTATTCTATAAAAATATGAAAATGAGAAAATCAGTGGGTAAAATGTTGTATGCACATAATACGAAAAGTTATATATTTTAAAAGTAAGCAAATTCTCAATAAAAAGAAATATGTGTAATCATACAACTTATATCTGAAACTTTATATAACATGGTAATGTTGAAATAGCATATTCCATAGATGAACTAAATTATAAAATAAATTTGTTACATTATGAAATGTTAAATATTTTTACCCACGGTTAGTTTTTACTAAAAATATCGTTATTTCTAGACATACGAATACATACATCAAAAGTGGGAACGTTTCCCATTTTTAAAGTTAATCTATAAAGTCAAAATATCATAAATTTTTATTAATAAAAGAAAACAAATAGGTAGCACAAAGAAACAAGTTACATTTTGTAAAACTTTTTGAGGGGTTTATTTGATTTGAAAAGAAGAAGGTGAAGAACCTTCTAGAAACTACGAAATATACAAATAACTTTTTGTGGAAATATTTAATGTAACAGCGATAACAATGATTACATACAGCAAATTACAAAGTAAGTGTGTGAAATGAAGTGTAAAGTAGAAAACAAAACTTTATCTGTTATCGCATAAATGTATATAACCATTACTTCACCTTCTTTTGATTGGAGATAACGGGCAGAAAATAATTTATCATTCGAAATAAGGAAATAAGAACAAGTGAAAACTCAATCCATATCATTTTATGAATAGACCGGAAATTATACGATAACTACAAATGCAATTTTTGCCTATTCAGTTTTTATGGAACAAATGTTATTGAAATTTTTTGTTCAAACTATTATAATGATATTTGAAACTCCGAATTTTACAATTCTTGATGTATACAGTTGATGTTCAGTAAAGCATTTTATTTGATATAAAATAGCAAATATTAGTTTTTTTCTCTTTTTCATGGAGAGAAGTAAATTTTTAATTTACATATTTTTGAAAAATATTATATTTTAAAAGTTTCTGCAGTGCAACATTTTTAAATTTACCAAAAAACGAAAAAGGTCGTAGCTAGTAATAGTATTTAAACTTTATTAGCAATATACATTACAAGTTGGAAAATATGTGTGAAACTCAGATGTTATTGTCAATGACCTTTGTCATGAAATGTATGCTACATGCATGAAATTAGATATAATTATGCATATAGTTTCTTATAAATTGTTTTCGTTGTTTTACGCCCCCTCGCTGAACGACGTGTTATACCATGTTCTGAAGCCTAGTGACAAATTTGTCTGACATCTAGGCTAATTTTGAATCTTAGTCTGTTTTCCTGATTTTTTTCTTTGAAAACAAGGTAGTTGCTAGAAGGAAAATTAAATCACTAAATAACTGAGAGATTTGTATTTTATGAAATGTAAAGTTCACGGTTGCCAGATATTGCAATTATATGTAGTTATCAGTGCAAAGTTTAATAAATTTTGCGTTTTTTTCTAAAGTAGGAAAAAAAGGAACTACTTATTTTGTATAGGTATAATTACAAACAGTTCCTCTTATTTATAATTTGTTTGGATTCGATTGGATTTTATACGTTTTTTCATAAAGAAATATAGGAAAAAATAAAGTTGTTTAATTAACTATTTTTTATTTGTACACAGCGTAAAAAAAGTAGGACACCAGACTTTTTTCTAAGAAAATCACCAGTGATTAAGTTAGCGCAAAATTCTTTATTTGCGTTGCATTTTATAATTAGGGGAGATGGAGGCACATGTGAACACGGGGCACATGTGAACATCGCAATTTTTCGATAGTTATTATAAGTTTTTTTTATTTGAAAAAAAATTACTTAAGATGATAGCACCTGCAGACATATGGTAAAATTTTTTTGAAGCTCTATGACATTTTGTTTGTCATCTGTAGCCAAAACGCTGTTTTTAGATCTCAAAAGTAAAATCTTTGTTCCGAGTTGATAAGCGAATAACTTTATTTATTTATTCATTTATTTGAATTTGAGTGTTTTAACATATACTATGAATACTTTTAAACGTTTTTGACACAGTTCTTTTCCTTCTAAAATTGAGAAATGTTAATGATTTATCAATTTAACAAAAGCAGCAATGTGGGGCACTTGTGAACAGACTAGTTGGGGGCAGATATGAACAGTTCATACGTGCCCCAATAATCATTCTGTGATTCTGTTTCTTTCAGTTAACTTAATGAGAAATAATGTAAGTTCCATTATCTACACTTTTCCTGAAATAGAAGATATTTTCCTCACACAAAGTTTATTTTGTATTGAAATTTCCACAAGCACATCTTTCAGCAAATACATAAAAAGCAATAAGCTCGTTTACGTTCAATTGTACTTTAAATAAATTTAATGTTTTCAAAAATGCAATAAGTGTTATATATTATTTTACTAAATGGTTTACAACAATATTTTTTATGCATTGTTAATACAAAAGTATTACCTTGAACAACTTTGCAAATTTTTCTGTTACATTTGTTCTAACCTTGCAATGATGGCTTACTTCCAACTCTAAAACAGTTATGTATATGATGCTTGGATTGGAGCTATCCATTCAAAATACCATATCCATAAATGCCAGTAATATTTTAAGAAAGTAAAATTTTTAAACTGATAACTACCATAAAATCCCGATTGTACCCCCCTCCTCTTCCAAAAGCAAAAGAAGTTGGGGGGGGGGGGGGTTATAGCCGAGATTTTTTTTAATTATTAAAAAACCCTTCTTTATCTTGTGTTCACAACTACCCCGCTGATGGGGCATATGTGAAAAAATTTTTGAATTTATAAAACTATTAAAAAATGTAAGAAAAACTATACAGGTGATTTTTGAAAAATTACCATGTGTAAAAGAAAGTTCTGTTTACTATATTAAGTAGTTTTTGTTTATAAATTAACACAGTTATGAGAAAAAGCTATATTTATGCGAACTGTTCACATGTGCCCCCATCTCCCCTATATGAATATAAAATCATAGTAATAAAAAATCATGAAGAGAATTTGTTTTCATAAGACAGTTTCTGTTGCTTACAAGAAACCGTGTAAAAAAATAAAAGGACGCGTAAGTATTTCGTATGAAAATTAAAGTATTAGTAAGAAGCTTTCTTTCCATTTGCCTTTATCACTTGAAAGACTGTTTGGAATTCAATCATAGAATGCTTGTATTTCATTTTGGCAAAAAATGTCCCAAACATAGTTGATTGCATCCCGAAGCTCAATAACAGATTCATACTGTTTTTCTCCATTGTATACAGGAGAAATTATTATCATCCATATATTTCCAACTATGTTCAGGTCAGAGCTTTTAGTTGTCCATGGCAAAACACACGGACCTCATCTGTTTGGAACCAATTTTTAACACCTTTAGCTGTGTGAATCGCTGCTTCATCTTGTTAAAATATCCAATCTTCTCCACCTAATTCTGTAACATAAAGTAGAAGATCAAAATCCAATAATCGGATGTAATATTTATGGTTCTGTCTACCATTCAAAAAGGCCAGACTCGTTCTTCTACCATACCCGACTGCTAGCCATACAATTAATCTTTTTCTCATCTGAGAAAATGACAGAAATCCATTCCGTGGTCCAAGACATGTGGTCTCTCGCCCAAGATAAGCGGTTGGCTACATGCATTTTTGTCCACTTTGGATGGTGTTATCTGTTCTTGAAAATGAAGATTTTGGATTTTCTTATATAGTTATATACAGATTGACGTGACAACTTTCGGATAATATTTCTTTTATCACAAGGCGTCAGAGTTTTAGGTGTTCCTGTCCTTATTTTAGTACCATGATGCTCTGGATTTCTGAGATGGATTGATATTGCAGTTTAACTAACGTTAAGCAATTTAACAATCTCTTTGATACTTTTACGCTCTTTTCTAAATACTATGGATTGACCTTTTTGAAAAATATTTAAAGGTATTCAATTAGGCATTCTGAAAACATTCCATCTAATAATGAAGGAATATTTTTTACTTTGACAAAAAAAAAAATTAAATAGCTTATTTAGCTTATCTATAGTTGAAAAGTCCAATAAATTCAATATTCCACATCTGTCCTTCTACTTTTTTACAGTGTGGCAGTTAGCTAAGTTGATTTTTCCATAAATTAAATGCAATAGCAATTTTTTCTTTATTTCGCAACAAAAGAATAAGTATAAAATGTTACCTTTAAAAAAATCAGAATGTAAATGTAAATTATTATTAAGTAAATAAAAAAAATCGGGTGCCTTTTACTTTTTTTACACAGTGTATATACCGGGTGTCCCAAAAATGACTGATGGATTTTAAAATTCAATAACTTGCAAACAGTGACAGATATTATAAAAATTCTTGCAGGAGGGTTATGTATGATGTCAGGAGTTTGTTTACTGTGATTATTGATTTTAGTTCAAATTTCAAACGATAGAGCAGTAAGTGCTCAGTCCAGATCCAATTTTTGGTACTTTGAGATTCATTCAATGCATTTTAATGTCCTTTTTCGCATGGAAGAAGAAAGAGGCCAAAAAATTGAGCCTCGATTTAGCGTCTATTGCTTGCAGCGCCATCAATCCATGCTATTTGTAACTAAAACTGAGAATTGAAGCATAAAAACTCCTGACATCTTACATAACACTCCAGCAAGAATTTTTTTAATATCTGTCACCGTTTGTAAAAGGTATTTAATTTTAAAATTCATCAGTCGTTTTTGGAACACCCGGTACGTATAAATATATGGGAAGGAAGTGTAAAGTGGCCATTTGAATTTTTTCCGTGTATATTGCTTCCGCCACGGCCACGCTGGAACTGGGCAAAACAGCCGTGACAGATGCTGGTAATATTGCTTACGATTTTTGAAGTTGAAGGCTACATATTTGTAATTTTAACTCGTTTTATTTTTTTTTCATATTTTTAGTTTTAGGCAAGTGGTACACTTTCTTGATAATAGCTAAATAATATGTAGTGTTATAGTGATTTTCTCATATGCTTTTTGATCAGTATGAAATAATCTTTGAATGATGTGTGTTTGAAAACGCCATGTCATGCAGATAAGAAGCTAGGCCACAGTTTTTTAATGGTGTCATTCCGGGCAAAGTGGCCACAAAGAGATCGAGCAAATTTGCCAGAAGGAAATCGGGCAAAATTACCACATGACTAGTTTGTCCAGAAACGATTTTTTATTTATTGTTCATGACAAAATGCTACTCAAAAGTATTTTCTTTGTAAGAAAGAAGAATGGTAGGGGCAATAACATCTTCAGAGACAGGTTTACTCGCTACATTTGCAGTCTGCAGGTCTGCTGGGTAACTTGTATTCTTCCATACGTCATAATGATACTCATTACTGTTTACTTTATTATGTAACGATTTAATACTTAAAATATTCAAAGCATGATAGTTATTCTTAATCTGTGTTAACTTTAGCTTGTGTTGGTTAAATATACTTCGTGAATCAATGAGATCTGTTCATTTACCTATAGGTAGCTGCCAGCATATATGCTGGGCATTTTGTCCAGGCTAACCGTGCAAAGTGCCCATTTTGTAATTTGCCTTTAAAAAGTATCGTGTACATCTTAAAATATAAAAAAAAAGTAAAATAGCAATTAAAATTACACTTATTATAGTTACTATTGGTATTAGTTTCTAGAGCTTTACATAATTAAAAAGTATCATATAAATTCATGAAACCTTAGAGTGACCACTTTATCCTTTCTTCAGCTTTATTTAAAACTTATTAAGTATAACTTATTACTAGCAAAACCGACTGATGCACGGTAAGAAAAAAAAAAGTTCCTTAATCTACCAAAATAAAACATAACCATGAATCAAAATAAACCATAACTTTTATTAAATTAACTATAATACCGAAAAGCGTTCTTTACATTTACAAACCTCAGAAACCAATATACAGTCGAACCCGGTTAAGACGCTTTTCAAGGGAGTGGACAAAAGTCGCGAATTAAACGGAATCGCGTATGAAACGTGATTTGTATAACGTTTCCGGAAGTGGCCTTATTTATATATTTAATCGTCTAAATGAACTTTACAGCTTTCATTTATATGCTTAGGGGCAAAAATTGTGTCTTTTACGAGCATTTATATTAAAATTTAATTATATTTCCAAATCATTGTTTCGTTTTATAGAACCAACTAGAATAATAACGAAAATTAAATATTGATTCCAACATAGATTTATTGTTGATAATATGTTGCAACCAAAAATAAAACAACAAAAATAATTTTCCAACTAGACTGATTTTTTTTAACAGAGAGAAAAAATATTAAAATCTTTGAATCATAACTCAGTTTTTTAAATCATATTTAGTACTCGTAATAATGAGTACCATTGTAATCTGTCCTTCTTTCTAATGAAAAATAAAACAATCTTTATTTATCTTTGTGTAAAAAATATTGTTTCCATAGCAAAAAGTAAAGGAAACATAGAAAACATAAAATAATTGTAATTATCCAAACGCAATCGTGTTTGTTTAATCTTTACGAGTTATATGTTTTGTTGCCTATAACATGTATTATAAAACATAATAGAGATATAACGTACACGTAAAACCTCACTAACAACAGGTATGATCATCTCTAATCATAATCATTTTTATGATGTATCTGAGAAACCTTAATTCATCTATATTTCTGTGCTACAGTAAAAATATACACGAAGCGCAAGACAAAGGATGTCAGGAGGCGGGATCAAAGAAGGATTGCAGTTTTGCTATTTTATCATGTTTTTGTTTTATTCAAATATCTACCACTATTTCCGGCTAGTAATTTTCGACTTAATTAATATGAACAAAGCAAATAATAAACAAAGTAAATAATACTATTCGGAAAGTGTTTTTATCTGTATAACCAAAGTTCGCAAAATTGGCAACTCTCAAGAAGGCAGAAGAAATTCCGAAAATTTATTGCGTATTAAGCGGGCACGTAGTAACCGTTTGCGTATTTTTACATTAGCCTTTTTCGCACTTTGGCGGGATTCTAAAGATATTTATTTTTTTATAAAACGGACTGAAAGTGGTCCAAGCTCCTATATATTATATTATCATTTCTTTTTTTTAAAATAGCAAGGTCGGTTAAATAGTTTTCGCGTTCTGATCTTGTCCAGTTTGGAAAAAGTCATTTTGCGTAAAATGCGCTTATAGTGTAAGTTTATGGTGTACGTTTATAGTGAACCAAAACAGTGTAAGCTTACTGAAACGTTGCGCAAAAACACTAAATAATTGTGAAAGAACTTCGAATTTGGCCAAATTGTTTTAAACGGATAATTTACAGACTATAGGGAACAAAAAAAAGTAATTTTTTTTAACCGAAAATAAACAAATTTCCCCATTAATACACTATAAAATCTTTTTTGAAGCGTTCTCGAAAATTAGCGATAGCAAAATAAATTGCGTTTTTCTGTTTCTTTAATTCCAGAAAAATATATTGGTTTCTGAAAATTCTAAAAAGAAAAAGAAAAGTGCCCTGTTAAACTGATGGCATCGAGCTCACAGGCTATTCACACTAATTGTATATTATACTCTTTTTTTTTTTTTTTTTTTTTTTTTTTTTCTAATGGCCCACAAAAAATAAATGAAGGGGATTAGCACACGTTTCTCCCCTTTATACTTAACCAATGAACCTCCTAATCTAATCAGGGAAGCTCCTTAACATAATAAACTGGTATACCAAATTTGAAGCTAATTAGATAATTCTTCATGAAAAAAAACAGTTCGCTGAATTAAGGGGTGTATTAGCTACCCCATTTCTCCCTTTATGTGGAACCAATGAACCTTCAAATCTAATCAGAAAAGCTCCTTTTCAGAATGAACCTAGAAAAGAAATTGGATAATTCTGCATGAAAACCCATTTATCTAAATTGAGGGGAGAGGACTTGCCCCCCCCCTTTCCCCTTTTGTACTTAACCAATGAACCTCGAAATCAAATGAAGGAAGCGCCATATCGGTATAAACTGGTATATCAAATGTGGAGCAAATCGAATAATTCTGTATGAAAAATGCATTTATCTAAATTAAGGGAAGGACTAACCATCGTCCTCCCTTTATACAAAACCAATAAACCTCCAAATATAATCAAGGCAGCTCCTTAACATAATAAACAGGTATACCAAATTTGGAGCAAATCGAATAATTCTATATGAAAAAACCGTTTATCTATATTAAGGGAAGGGCTAGCCCCCCCCCCTTCCCCACTTTATACTTAAGTAATGAACTTCCAAATCTAATAAGAGGAGCTCCTTAACATAATAAACCGGTATACCAAATTTGGAGCAAATCGAACAATTTTGCATGAAAAACCCATTTATCTAAATTAAGGGGGATAGCCCCCCTTTCCTCCCTTTATATTTAACGAATGAACCTCCATATATAATCAAGGCAGCTCCTCAATATAATAAACCGGTATACCAAATTTGGGGCAAATCGAATAATTCCACATGAAAAAGCCATCTATCTAAATTAAGAGGGTAAGTAGCCCCCTACCCCCCTTTTATGCTTAAGTAATGAACTTCCAAATCTAATCAGGGAAGCTCTTTAACATAATAAACCGGTATACCAAATTTGGAGCAAATCGAATATTTTTGCATGAAAAACACATTCATCTAAATAAGGGGGATAGCCCCCGCTTTTCTCCCTTTATCCTTAAACAATGAACCCCCAAAACTAATCAGGGAAGCGCCTTATCAAGATGAACCTAGAAAAAAAATTTGAAGCAAATCGGATGTTTCTATCAAGAGTTACCGCGTTACGTACGTACATTTGTACGTACATACAGAACCGGCGGGCACATAAGCTCTCAGGCTTTAATAGCCTGTGAGCTAATAAAGAACGCTTTTCGGAATCGTGGTTAACTTAGATTATTATCTATTTGCGTTCGTAATTGTATATCATTTTTCTAGATTAAGCAATGTTTTTCTTATTTCACAGCGTGCATCTTTTACAGCCAATTATAAACAGCCAAAAATTATCCCTAGATAAGGTTGACTTTCATTGTATCCTTTTGAACATGGATGATCAATAATTTTCAAAATATTTAACATCAGAATGATATGAATTTAAATTAGACATAATTTAAAGAAAAGAGATAATTTAAATAAAACATAAAAAAAAAATATTTAAATGGAGGTAGCATATTTTCCGCTAGTGTTAGCTAAAAAAAAAAAAAAAAGATAATTGTGAAGAATCAGTTCTAGTTATTTTTTATTATGAGTACGGTTGCCAGACAGTTAAACATAAAAACACTGTAATTTAAATTTCGTTTATATATTCTTCGATAGAGACGTTAACGGTGTGAAAGAAAGTTGAGTTTAAATTACTCTATCTTATTTTAACTTTGATTATCCTTGCTATATGAGACAACATAAAAATAAGTCCATTTTATAATTTTAGTTAGGCAATTTCTCATCAGAGACGCTACAACAGGAAAAATACAAATGAGAAAATTTTTATCAGTGTATATTTTTCACAATGACGGAAGATTTTTTGGAAATGTTATGGGTAATTCCTTCGTGGTAAGTGAGCTTGAATTGATTCTAAAAAGTTACTGCGAGACGCAGTTATACACCGCAACATAAGTTAGGTAAACGTCATAGCAAATAGCTCCTGTAACAGTAATTGGTGATAAAGTGTAATGCGTTTGTATTGTTTTGTGTTGTCCTGTAAACGAGCTATAAATGTTATATCTCATATTTTCAGTGGAGAACCTGCCGCAGTAAACTTTAGTGACGTATATAAATTTTGTAGCTTTACAAATAACAAAATTACACTAAAATGAATTTTGAGTGCATATCGCCGATCGACAGTAGTATAATTGAATTTTTTGTGTTGCCTCGTACAATAACTACAAATTCTATATGACCCTCTTTAAGAAGAAGCATGCTGTTGGTAATTGTAATAATATACTAAAATTATATTACCATTCGCGTTTTCTAAAACCCACGTTTCATATTTATTCGTTTCCAAAAATCATTACATTTATTCGTTTTTTTTTTTTTTTTTTTTTTTGCCCTGTACAATCTATATTATAAAGGACAAACATATCTGTGCGTAACGCATACGTCATTTTGCGAATGGCAACAATTTGAAATTTGAAATAAAATTTAGGTTTTGCAATTATATATACGGCAAATTTTTAAACTTCTAAACATCGCATATTTTAAATTTTAACACCGTCGTATAAGGAAAAAAATGCTCTTTTAAATGCAATTTACTTGAAAGCTGTATCTCAATTTGTTTTTGAGATATTAATTTTTTTGTAGTTTTTAATACAAATTTTGTAATCGTGGCAACTGAAGTACTCCATTTATATTGAAAGTAAAGGGAAAATAGTCATGGCTTATTATTTTTATTGATTATATCCTTATTGATGCCATTTTCACATTACAAATAAAAGTAACTTTTTTTATAATTTTTGAACAGAAAATGATGTCAGACATTAAAAAAGAACACGCATTTTTGTTCATAAATCAGTTACATTTCAATATTTTTACATTACGCTGATACTGAGTTTGAGACGCTAGGCATAAATGATTCCGTGAGTAAAAATTATGTCATATTTAAAACAATACGATCATTTATTTTGATAAAACAAAATATTTGACCGATACTAAATGGTCAATATGACAATTAAAGCAAATTTCTGAATTTTTTTTTTTTTCGCGGGTATTGAGACTAGAACTTAAAGTTCACATGAAAAGTTGCATCGGACAAACGTGACTTTAAGTTTGGAAATACATTCATTAATAATCTATTGCGCGTTAAAATACTTTCAAATTGTGAATTTGAGTGGTGCGTATGTAAATTATGAGAATGTGAAAATAACGTACAGTTTAGATTTTATGGGGGAAAATTTTATGATGTGACAAAGCGAAATACTTTTTACTAATTTTTCATCCCGTAAAAACAAACATAAGAGCCTCAATCGATAAATTCATCATAATTACTCACTTTGATTACGTATTATAATAGAGTTTAATTTTTCAATAATTTAAGCAGTTAAAGTTTGTGGAAATAATATTTTGGTAATTTTAGGTAAAAAATATTATTTGTTTTAAGAAAGAGTGACACAACCAATGTTAGATGAATTTTTAATTGTAATTATTTTTGTAGGTTTATTATAAATTCGATCTGAAGTTCCTTTCTAACATTTTGTTCGTCGAATTTCGACGGGTTGCAACTCGTAATTATAAAAGCTATAGACCCAGTCCACAAGAAGAAACATGCTATAGGTGACAGTAACCGTATACTAAAATTGGATTACTATCAGCTTCTTACAAACTCTGTATTTAACATGTATTCCTTACACAATTTCGTATTTTTTGTACAACCCTGTACAAGAACTATAAATTATATATACACTCTCCTTAAGAAAAACAAGGCTGTAGATAACGTGTAACAACGTACTAAAATTACTTTACCGTCAGCGGTCTACAAACCCGGCACTTAACATATATTCGCTTAATCAATCGTTTCATAAAATCGTTTCACGTTCATATATATATATATATATATATATATATATATGATATGTTCATATATATATATATATATATATATATGATATGTTAATATATATATATATATATATATATATATATATATATGTATAATCATTCATATATATATATATATATATATCATCAATAATTAAAAATGCAAAAACACCGTAACTCTGTAAAGAAAGCATATATCAGCAATATTTAACTATAAAAATAAAAAAAACATTTAATAATACAGGTAAAAATACAAAAACACAGGCAAAAAACTGTCTGTACTTCATCAGTGGGAAGACAGACAGACCTAACTCCACCCCCACTGTTAAAAGCTTGTAGGTTTTTGAACACACGTCCACCCTGCACTCAATACAGAAAAAAACTATTGTCATTTTAGAAATAAAATTTAAAATCTAAATAAATCAAATTTTAACAAAAAAGTAATGTAGACAAAGCATAATTAAATTACAAAGCAAAAAAAAAAAAAAAAATTAATAAAATGTCTTTTAGAAAATTACTTTAAAATTGCAATTTAAATATAAACAAATTAAATTATCTTAACATGTGTGAATGCAGAGCGTGCACCCTCCCAAACCTACAAGAAAAATACAAAACATGAAACAGAAGTACCTATATAATGTCCTTCACCTGTCAATAATAGCAAACTGTTAATTTTCCTTCCGTGTCCATTATAAAAAATCTTTAAATCGAAATCTGCAAACCTCCATCGATTCTAAACTTCCATGTCAACTCGTTCCTTATACAAGACTTTAGAGTTCACACTTCATATGAAATGTTCAGGAAGGATGCTACCATATGTTGCTCATCTCGCCGATCCACAATGTTACCATTTATTTTTTAAAACAATGTTTAAAAAATATTTCAAAAAAGTTATAGGATAATAATTATTGTACAAAAGATTACCAAAAATCTTAAATATCTGTCTATAAAAATTACTATCACTGCCACAAATTTTGTTAAAACGAATTAATTGATTAATTATAATATTTATGTAAAATTTTTTATGTAAATTCGAAAACCAATGCAGCATACTTCTTGTAAAAAATTGAAAACTATTTCTTTTATCATACAAATCAAAATTTAATTTATTATCAAAAATATTAAAAGAAATATCCAAAAATTCTGCATTATAATCATCACAGTTTGCTCTATTCAACTTTAAACAATTTGGATATATGATGTAATATTCATTAGTAAAATCAAACTATCATCAATATACCTAAAGACTTTTAAAGATTTATTATATTTCATTGTATACTTAAACTCATAGAAAAACAAAAATAAATTAGCTGCTGTACTAGAATAATTTGTCCCCATCCCAATTCCACAGATCTGATTAAAAGTATTTTTGTTGAAAGTTACATAATTATTATAATAACAAAAATGACATAAACTTAAAAATAAATCTCTATTAATATTTAATTCTTCATTTAAACAAAATAAATCAAAAATGTTTATTAAAACATTATAAAAACATTCAATAGGTATATTGGTGAACAGATTCTCAAAGTCGAAAACCTCCATCTTCCGCGGAGTCAAGGGCAGTTTGTTCAAAATTTCGATACTATTATCAATCAATCAAAAATGACTATATTTCTTAAATATACATTTTAAAAAACCATATATCTTTTTTAATAAATTTTGTAAACCAATATTAAAATTTCTATTAACACTTTTAGAAGTACTGCAAATAAACCTAAATTTAATCGGATTTTTATGAAATTTAGGTGTTAAAAAAATAAATGGCATGATGATTATTGATGATTATTGAAAAATGATGATTAGAAACTTCAAAATTGTAAGAAAACATATTTTTAACTTTCTTTTTATATGCAAAATTTTTTTTAACATGATTCTTATCAATATTAACCCTTGCATAAAAATCTGTATTACCTAATTCGCCTTCTATTTTTTCAATGTAAAATTTCCTACATATTATTTCACAATTGTTAGCGGCTTTGTCCTCAGGGACAATAACAAAATTATTATGTAAATTTTTTATAAATTCTACGTCTTCATAATTAAAAATTTGATATTCATAAGTATCTGAATTTAAATAATCTTTCAAAAAATTGCAGGAATTTTTTGGCAGGTAAAAGACATTTTAGAAGTACCTCTGTTTCATGTTTTTGTATTTTTCTTGTAGGTTTGGGAGGTTGCACGTTGTTCTGCATTCATACACGTTAAGATAATTTCATTTGTTTATATTTAAATTGCAATTTGAAAGTAATTTTCTAAAAGACATTTTATTAATTTGTTTTGTTTTGTAATTTAATTATGCTTTGTTTTCATTACTTTTTTGTTTAAATTTGGTTTATTTAGCTTTTCAAATTTTATTTCTAAAATGACAATAGTTTTTTTCTGTATTGAGTGCAGGGTGGACGTGTGTTCAGAAACCTGCAAGGTTTTAATATAATAGTGGGGGTGGAGTTAGGTCTGTCTGTCCTCCCACTGATGAAGAACAGACAGTTTTTTACCTGTGTTTTTATTTTTTATCTGTATTATAGAATGTTTTGGGGATTTTTATAGTTAAATTGTACACAAGTATGTAAGTATATAGTTATATAACGTGTGTTCAGAAACCTGCAAGCTTTTAACAGTGGGGGTGGAGTTAGGTCTGTCTGTCCTGATCAAGAACAGACAGATTTTTGCCTGTGTTTTTATTTTTTACCTGTATTATTGAATGTTTTTGGGATTTTTATAGTTAAATATTGCTGATATACACCTTCTTTCCAGAGTTAGGGTGTTTTTTCATTTTTAATTATTGATGAAATACATTTTGTTGCATTTGATATAAGCTGCTTCTGGCGCCAGTTATGCAATGATTTTTCATTAATTATATATAATATATATATATATATATATTATTTTTAATACATATATATATTTGTTAGATTATTCTAGCTTTGGAAGGTTTTACTAGTGAACGAAATAACTGGCTGTTATGTTACGAGTAGTGCAATGTTGAAAATAATAGAAACACAGGTAGAGTTGAATTATCGTCGACAAATATAACGAATTTTGAATTTTAAAGAAGAGAATGTTTCGTAGTAAATCAACATGGATATTGGAAAGTAGTTGCAGTCATCGAGTGGTAGGCCAGGTAACACATTTATCCAGTGTAGGTTTCTCCGAAATAATTGAGACAATGCATAATTTAACTCGGGATTTTATTGAAAGAGCTTTCGGCGGTGCAGTTTCCACCAATTCATTTTAATCAAGCCATCGCTACGTAGTATTTAATTATGGGTAAGCAAATTATAGATAATAGAAAATATCAGACGGCGACCAGGGGAAGTTATCAAAGTAGAAATACGACAAATTCTGCTGAAACACAGCGAGTATCGACTTTTTGTTCCTCAAGTGTAAGAATACAAATATGACGTCGATCGCGCTCTCAACCAATGAATAATTAAGAATATCATGTCAGGAAAAAAGTGCGGACAGAGCAAATGGATAAATTTGAAGGGAAAAAGGATAACCTCAGAAATGCGCGGGAAAGTAAAAATGGAAGCTAAAAGAATATTCTAGAAAGAAAAAAGCGCGGAAATGAAACATTTAATTTAAGAATACTAAAAGCGTAATATTTAAGCAATTTAGACAAGTTAGGCATTAAATTAAAGGGAATTTAATAGAGTTAACGATAGAGATTATTTAAGGATAAGGATTTAGTGAATATAAAGTAGTAATTTAGAATAAGATAAGGAAATCGCGGAATTAGATCTAATAATGTAACATATATATATGTATATATATTTTTTAACACTTTTTCATGCGTTTAAAATTGTCGAAAAAAAATATATATCAATATTTAGATTTTTAAAATAATTGCACTTTTCGGATAATAAGAACCAGTCGGGTAATGTGGAATAGGTTTATAAGGAATATTACAATTTCAAGAAAAATCCTGATGAATAAGAAAACTAAGATTACTTATTAGGTAAACATCATCTGCAAACCATCAGATTCTTTGAAAAATTGTTTTAATTTTTACAAACATCACAAATGTAGTCGGTTCTTTCGAATCCACCACAGTCTACGTGGGCTACAAATTTACGAGACTTGTCTTGAAACCGTTGTTTAACTGATATTCCATGTTACCCGACACGCCATCGTGGAAAAAAAAATATCTTCACTCTTCAAGGATTTAGAATAGAGGTAAACTGACTAACACATCAAGAAATATAACTGTTCAACTTAACACTGAACTTGGTTAACATCTCTGACGAAGAGGTCTTACAGTTAACCATTTGCGGTCGTATAAAGTTTATGCATAGGTGTGATGTCGGAATTGATTTTTGTTGAACGAACAGTAATAGATAATATGAAATATTATGAAGGAAAATCAAAATGCACTGTTATTTTTTTTAAACTTTTGATATATATATATATATATATAATATGTTTGAATTTTATGTAAAAATTATATTTTGTAGTTCTCCATCGTGTGGTATCCTTCAAAGCAGTCTCCAATAGGCAGTCTTTAATTTTTTTTATGTTTGAACATACAGAATAATCTTTACTCTTTACATCTTATATGTTATCTTTTTAAACTACTTTCAATTACACGGTACACTTCTATCGATAACTTTCTTTTTTCCATGTTAGACTATTATTTTTAAAATATTAAGAAGCAAAAATGCTTAATTACTTTTAAACACAATTTGTAAAATGTTACTTCGAAATCTACATATCCCCGAAGCTTATTGACTTAATATACAAGTAAAATAAGATCAGTAGGGTTCTTTGCTGTGGTGGCTGAGAGTAGATATACGACAGCAAAGGGTTAACATGAATTTTATAATATTTTACTCTGACATACTGCAACAATTGAGAATAAGATTTGATCTCACCCCTTTACTCCAACAACCATATATGGAAATAGAACTCACTGCAATGTATCATGGGAGTACTAGAAAGCCATATGGAAGTTTTATGCTTGGCTGCAGCATGGTACGAGCCAGATATTGATGTATTCCTTTTTGCATGACAATTCTATAATACCCGAGATTCCTCTCTAAATTTAATTTGCCAGTATATTTTTGGAAAAGAACTGTTGTAAAAGATTCTACATTAAAGATGCAGATTAGAAACAAATTCACTGTTTCAAAGAAGTGGAATATCTTGCATGAATAATTTATGTATTATTCAATCGATATTTTAGACGGTTCCGTCAAATGCGCATAGCAGTTTCATTCCAGTTTGTTTGACATTTTTTCAACTCTTATTCCATGTTAAAATATATTTCACAAGATACTATTTCTTTTCCATCTAAATAAAAGTTGGCAGGAAAACCGAAAGACTAACAGATTTCTTTTTCTTATGCACAAATTGTTTACAAGTTATTTTCAAAGCAGGTTTTCCATGGACAATAAAATTAGATTAGGAAAGTAAAAATAATGTAGTACTATATAGTACTGACATTAGAAATACTTTGAAAGGTTTTTAAAAATAAATAAATAAAGAATAATGTAGCAAATATTTTCGCTTCAAGTGCAGGAGTTCCATTACAACTGGAAATTTTGATATAAAGTAAAATAATAAAAAATAAATATATTTAAGGGAAGCACAAAACAAGTGGGCAAGTGTGATCGCAAATCGCACTAAAACGCTTTTTTCTTAATTAAAAAATCGAAATTGTTAATTTATAGTTATTAAATCGTTACCTAATTTCATGATATTTAACTAGCACCATGATATTTAATTTTAAAATAATTAAAAATATATTTTTAGACCAAATTAAATATATTCAAGTAAAATTATTTAAATAAAATTAAAAAATCCGGATATTTTTACATTTAGCAGTTTCAAAAATTTAGCGGAGGTATGAATAAAATAAAAGGTTTTTAAAAGAAAAAATGGTTTAAAACATACTTAAAATGCTGAAATAATTCCGACAAAATTATATTAATCCATTCTCTTTCAAAACACAAACTAGATGGCGCCAAAAAACTAACTACTAAGCTAAACTCTGTGGCTATACAATCCAAGAAGGATCTGGGCCGACAGTGCCCATCTCTGTTTTCTTGACCCTGGGTCCCGAGGTGCTATGCAGCAAGCGTCCTGGCCAGGTGGTCAGCCTAACGCCAGACCCCCGGTGTTTAGGCCAAAAAAGGATGTTAAATTTTATTAAAATTCCAAAAAAGCCGGAAAATTGTTAAAAAATACTAAATTTCTTTTAATTAAATCTATCGGACAATTGAATATAAAAAATTGAAAATTTTAACTTCCGCCGACATGCTTCGAACACAGGACCTTTCGGTTAGAAATAAAACACTCTATCACAGGACTACCGAGTACACGAAAGGATGGTTGAAATTAAGATTGTGTTTTGAAAATGCAAAAATGGTGGGATGTCATTGCATTAATTTATTTAATTAAAATAAATAACTTTTTCAAAATTTTATAATTTTGGGTTCGTATTCAGCTCTATGTAAAAAAAATCAAGTCTGTAACTTAAATAGTTTTCGAGTACGAGCGATGTGATGGGCAGACGAACATACAGGGACTATAAATGTTTCGTGAGATGAATGAAACCCTTAAAATATATTTTCCTACTCAACGACCCGAGTCTTTCTTAAAAATTCATGGTATCATTTTTAAACGTAAAATTATGTAATTGACAGGTGTGACTTTTGAAATTATTAGGAATCGAATAAAGTCTTTCAATTTTCGAAAAATATAATACATTTTAAGTGATTATGACCTCATGTCCAACTTTTCCAGGCTGTCGCGTCTTAAAGTTCAGTTCAAAATGCCAACTTTGACAGCTTTTTTTTTTGACAGATCGAAAAATAAAAAAACGACCTTGATCGAAAAATAAAAAAACGTTAAACGATTACATAGTTTCTCAATAAAAGCAGTTAAAAATTCACCTGTCTAAAATTCAAAACTACTTTGTGAATCAGTTGGAATTTCTGCCCTGTGCATCTGTTACCATACGTAAAACAGTTATTATAACTAGAGCATTGTTATAAAAACCTGGGTTAATTGTATGTAAAGTGTGTAATTGTATGTAATCATATGAATTTCATAATATCTCTGATAGAAAACATCACTAAAAGTTTATTTGTATTACCATTTTCATTAAACACTGCTCCGGGAACGACTAATTCAGGGGCATGCGGAGCAGATGTCCCGGAGTACCCATTTGAGGTGGCCCAATAGGAGTAGGGGAGATGGGGGCACATGTGAACAGGGGGCAGATGTGAACATCGCAATTTTTCAATAGTTAATATAAGATTTTTTATTTGAAAAAAATTACTAAAGATGATAGCACCTGTAGACATATGGTAAAAAATTTTTGAAGCTTTTTGATATTTTGTTTGTCCTCTGTAGCCAAAACATTGTTTTTAGATCTCAAAAGTAAAATCTTTGTTACAAGTTGATAAGCGTATAACTTTATTTATTTATTCATTTATTTGAATTTGAGTGTTTTAACATGTACTATGAATACTAATAAATATTTTTGATAAAGTCCTTTTTCTTCTAAAATTGAGAAATTTTAATGATTTATCAATTTCACAGAAGCAGCAATGTGGGGCACTTGTGAACAGACAAGTTGGGGCAGATATGAACAGTACATATGTGCCCCAATAATCATTCTGTGATTCTGTTCCTTTCAGTTAACTTAATGATAAATAATGTCAGTTCCATTACCTATAATTTTCCAGAAATAGAAGATATTTTCCTCACATAAAGTTGATTTTGCATTGAACCTTCATCAAACACATCTTTCAGCAAATACATAAAGAGCAACAAGCTCGTTTACGTTCAATTGTACTTTAAATAAATTTATTGTTTTCTAAAATGCAATAATGTTATATATTATTTTACTAAACAGGTTACAACAACATTTTTTATGCATTGTCAATACAAAAGTATTACCTTGAACAACTTTGCAAATTTTACTTTTACATTTGTTCTAAACTTGCAATGATTGCTTACTTCCATATTCTAAAACAGTTATGCATATGATGCTTTGAATGGAGACTAATGGATAGATATGACTAATATTTTAAGAAAGTAAAATTTTTAAACTGATAACTACCATAAAATAACTATTGTAACCCCCTTCCTCTTTCAAAAAGCAAAAGAAGTTAGGGGAGGGGGGCGGGGTTACAGTCGAGATTTTTTTTTAATCATTAAAAAAAATCCTTCTTTATCTATAATTTACAAGCAAATAAGGTAAATACAGCACTGGGGATAATTCGTATTTCGACAGATTTAAGATAAATAGTATGTAAACGCCTCTTCCCTAAAATTTTCCCCAAACAAAAACCCCTAAGAAAAATTTAAAAGTTTTAATTTTTTTTTTAATTGCTTCTTTATTTTTTTTATTTTATTTCAGCAATACTTAATGAATCATCTAAGCCTCCACCCCCAAAATCTACTTATTTTCATTTTATAATCTTTTGCTTAACCATATCACCCAGAAACTAGAGAAATATATATATATATATTTCTTTATGGCGAGTTTCACAGGTAATTAACTAATGATTACGATGACAAATGAATAACAGAATAAAAAGTATGTCAAAGGATATTTTTTCCTTGTGTTCACATGTGCCCCACGTGTGTTCACAACTACCCCGTGGATGGGGCACATGTGAACAATTTTTCGATTTTATAAAACTATTAAAAAATGTAAGAAGAACTATACAGGTGATTTAAAAAAAATTACCATGCATGAAAGAAAGTTCTATTTACTATATTGAATAGGTTTTGTTTATAGAAATTAATCCAATCATGAAAAAAAGCTATATTTATGCGAACTGTTAATGTGCCCCCATCTCCCCTAATCATGATCTTTGTTAAGAGAATGAATGCTAAATGATTAAAATCGGCTAAAATTGACCAAAATTCATACATTTAAAAAGAAAAAAAAATAGGAAGAAAGTGCGTTCCTTTGTTTCCCTTATCTGATTCCAGTATCTCTCCGCCCTGAAAAAATAAATAGAACAAATTATATCATTAGAAAACCAATGATTACAAGTTTATTATAACAACTTAGTATTTCATTGTTTTCAAGTGAAACTCATTAATGATATTGTCCTCATAACGAAGTGAGTTAAAACCATTTATGATGATCAATTGGGGGAGTTGTTCTTTGAGATATCTTATGACATACATACACTGGTGAAAACAATTAAAGGGACAAACGGTTTTTTAAACGTACAAAATAAAATAAGTTATCCCTATACGCAAATAAGGTATCAGATGATAGATAAGCTCGTCGCGGACACACCTGCCACGCAGTGGTATGTGTGGTCATAAGAAAGTGGCGTTGTGATCGCGTTTGTGCAGAGGTGCCTCATTTGACCGTCGAAGCTTGTAGCGGAAGGGCGTTTTGAAGCATCGTAGCATAACCCAATCCTTGTTTTTTTTAATTTCTTTGTTTACCCATCGTTAGTATGGCTAGTTGACATCGTCTAGATGATGCCACAAGATGGCAGAATGTTGGAAGACTCGAAGCCGGGCAATCACTGGCTACCTGTTCTAAGGACCTCGGTGTTCCGTGAAATGTGGTGTCTACTCTGTGGAAACAATTCACAGAGACCAAAACAGTGATCCCCGGACCTGGTCAAGGCCTAAAAAGGGCAACAACGCCCGCTGAAGACCATTATTTGAGACTTTTAACCAAACGGGATAGGTCCGCGACAGTGAAACAACTGTCTCGTCACCTTTATAATGCTACAGGAACATCCATTTCACGGAAAACAGTCACCCAGAGACTTAATGCAGGTGGCCTGTATGCCAGGTGCTCTGTAATCTGCATCCCTTTGTCTGTGAACCACAAAAAGTTCTGTCTAGCATGGTATCGAGAACACCTGTCTTGGACAGAGGATAGTTTGGGGCGGTTCTGTACAGTGATGAGTCGCGATTCAGTCTGGACAGCAACTCGAGACGTGTTCTCATCTGGAGAGAACCCGGGAGTCGATATCGGCCCTCTAACATTGTCGAAAATTATCCCTATGCTAGAGGTGCTCTGATGGTCTGACAGGTATCAAGGCAGACGGGCGTACCGACCATAATGTGTTTGATAGAGGTACTCTGACAGATCAGCGGAACAGAGACGAGATTCTTGCACCCTCTTTGAGACTTTTCCGCGGAGCATATGGACCAAATTTCATTTTTATGGACGATAACGCCCGTCCACATAGGGATCAGTTGGTGGACGAATACCTCGAATCGTAGGATATTCAACGAATGGGGTGACCTGCGATGCCTCCTGACCTTAATCTCATCGAACACATATGGGACGCCCTTGGACGATCAATTGCAGCTCGAAGACCAGCTCCAGGGACCATCGATGAGCTCAAGGGTGCCTTGGTGCAAAAGTGGGTGCAGTTGCCATAGAGATTGATAAGGACCCTGGTAAGCAGTATGAAACGCCGATGCGAGAGTTGTGTAGTTGTTACAAACGATTATACACTCTATTAGACATGTTTTTCTCTGACTGACAGGGTGTCGGTCAGCTACTGTGCTGGACACATGACCAGTTACCTTATTTAGGATGCAGGTTGTGCCCATTTTTGTTTTCCCATACATTAGTCTTATATCGAATGATATTTTGGCCATGTTTGGTTTTATTTGCTTTGTTAGTTTTTTTTTAATTGCAAGAAAACCATTTCTCCCTTTAATTGTTTTCACCAGTGTAGATAAGCAAATGGAATGTTTGCTAACAAGTACCCCGTCAACAAATTATCATTTTATTTTTCTTTTAAATTGCGATCATCTTTCTTGTGATATGCTGTATACATATGTGAATAGTGTATGGTACGAAATTTACGTATACATACAATAGGTATCAAATTTACTATTAGTTACTTCAGAATAATTTGTGAAAATTTTTCATGAAGAGCGGCCCTAGAATGATTTTTATCCTGGGGACCTAGTTAGTCTAAATCGGTCCCTGAGGCAAATTTGCAGAGAAATTCGCCACGCATCCAATCTTTTTTATAGAAAAAAGTAGATATCCTTAATCTATCTATATTCTGAGCTATGAGAACTCTTCAAATTATGTCAAGCAATAGTTATCTATAAAAATGGCCGAATGATTTAATAGTTTGCTGTAGATTTTAAAAAGGAACAAACTCAGTAAAAATCAAAAATGTGTAAAAAAATTTACATTGTACCTGATTGCCTGTATAATTACAAGATTTTTTCTGACTTTGTTAATACCTCAAAGTTTCCCAACTGTTATAAATGTTTAATTTTTTTTAATAAATAAAATAAGGTATATTTTTTCTGGATTTATGGCTATACAAGACCATAAAACCTATGACTTTGCCGCTCGGTTGGGTGTTCTCGTTTTCTTATACTCTTACGGATTTTTTCTTATACTGTATGAATATTTCAGTAGAAGTGATTTTTTTTTCATATTAGTTTTCGCAACTCGTAAAGTGCAATGTGTACCTTCTATTTAAAGTTTAAAAATAAAAATACTTCCTCAAAAACACATTTCCAAACACAATGCCTCATAATTTATAGCACAAAAAACAATGGAAAGCTGTCTATTTCAGAAAATAAAACTTATTCTCCAGATTAATTCTCTGGATGAGTTATTACTAGCATCCGTCAGGCTGAAATGTCGGAGCGTGGAGGCGCTTAAACTTAAAAGATATTATTTTAAAAAATGTTTTATTTTCTAGATTGCTGTTTAATAGTATAAAAGTAAGTTTGAAATAACAATCGTCGATACCTCATTTTAAAGTGTTTAACTCAGTTGTCTCTGGTAATGCACAAATTCTAATCTGTCAGCAAGTGCTTCCATACTTCTAATTTGGTAAAGCCTGTCCTTAGCGAAAATTACTTCCATTAGAACTTTCTCTAAATGACAAACTGCAGTAAAAATGATACAAGTTGTTTTATGTGACAACACCTTTAGATGGATATCCACAGCAGTTTTTGACAATGTTAAACTCGAGGATCTATGTATGGTGGCAAGGTATGCAACAGTTAAAGGTAACTAACTTCGTGTGAATGAGGCTTTTTCTTCTTTCCAATATTTACAAATAGGTTTGATAAAAAGAAATTACAGTTAGAAATGGCTCATGATATTCAACAAATGAATTATTATGGCCTGTGGCAAACCTCGAGGTTGAAAACGTGGGCTATAGGCAATATCTTTTATCATACTTACGTTTACCAATTCTCACTCCGTTCAGATATTGGTATGTAGCATAATGCATAACCGTGCATCCAGCTGCTGAGGCAAGTCTAGACTGAAGTCCAGACGCGTGATCATCTTCACTCCATCTTGCTATTTAATCATTGTGATCTGCTAAAATTCTTGTTTATTGGTCCCCGCTTTAATTTAAGAAGTACTTTATTATATACTTTAGCTTGCTTGGTTTTGAGAAAAAGACATATGGCACCTTCAAATCATTCAAGTTAGCCGAAAGCAGTATATCTTTGCGTCGTTGCATAAGGGGTGAGAGGTAGTCAAAAACTTGACTCACGCAAAGTGAGTTCAGAGTCTTTCGGAACTGTGTCTGCCGATCGTCGTTTTGTCTCAATGAGTTTGTTAATGTGAAACATTTTTAAAAGCTCTAAGAATTTTTTGTCCGCGAAGAATCAAAACGACTTTTATAGAATGTCTCTTATATAGAGGGATATCTTTTACGCGATGTAACTACCTAATACGTCCAAGGATTTAAACAAATAAGCCTCTAAAAGGCTAAATGCTATCTATTTTACATTCGCGATATCTTTGTTCAAAGTCAGCCATAAGACGACATCCTATCATTGAAAATTCGTCAATAATGAGAAATAACACTGTATCCATTCTGAGCTATAGATGTATTGCTGACTTTTTAAATTAGCGAATTATTTAGAACACGTTGGTTTTTTAAGCACTGAGTGAGTTACCTTGTGTTTGACATTAAATGCAGCAGTACCTGTTAGTGCCAAAAGAATGATAGCTTCTGATCCTAACTGCTCTATGATTGTTTTACCAATTTCTTTGATTTTTGTACATTTTACAGCTCTTCCCTTTCCAATAATAAAAGTTGATTTAGGTAAATTTGTAACCTTTGTTTGCAAAGACAAAAGCTGTTCAGTGCATAACTGAAGGCAGCATAATTTGTTGTTCTTTATAATAATTCAGAAATGTTAAAAGTAAAGAGAAACCATTGGATAAAAGAATATATGGTAAAGATAAAGAATTACCCCAGATGTATTTGAGAGATTTCGATTTTTTTAATTTAGCTCCGATCTTTTAAAACTTGATCCATCGAATTAGTGGCAGAAAACTTCAAAGCTCCTTCAAAGACTTGCTCGTCTGGTACAGCCCACACTTATTTAATATGGCAACAGGTAAACTTTTGTAACATGTATGTAACACACACTTATAGATAGTCTGCTATACACCTCTATCAAACTTGATACCTTTATTCATCTGAGTTGTTGTCATATCGTTATTATGAAAATATTAGGAAGCATCTGGGTTATTTTTATGCGACTTTTCCGCATAGAATTAAGTTGAATAACTCTATACATTTGAATTACTTTCTTTTAACCGTCATTTTCGAAACTTCTGTGTATAACGTTGCACATATAAAATATGTATATTTCTTAAAATGTACACTAAATCTAGGCAACAGATTAAAAAAAAAAAAAATCAGGGATTAATTTATGACTTTTAGTGAACATGATTTCTCACGAATTATCTTTCATTGTTGTATCCATTTCTCCGATCATAAGCATAAGCGATCATAGTCATATACATTAACGTCACATTTATCGGTAAGCTTCGCAACATTTGGACGAAATATAGCCAAATTTGGCGACCAAAAATATGTCCTCACAAATTAAGCCAATTTGTCTGTATCTGACTAATTTGGCGAAATTTCCACTGAAATTCAGTACTGATGATTCTTCTCTAACCGGATTCTTCGCATTTTAACTTCGTGTTCTCCAGTAAAATTAGCAAAAATCTTAAAACCAAGGAATAGGGAAGCTACCTTTTCCAACCCCTAATTTTCTATTTTGTAATCTACATATTTCTGTTTTCTAGTGTACATCTTGACAAAAAAAATGATTATCTCATTTACTTCAGAATGTTCGCTTGCATTTCAGTTGAAATATATTCACTTACGATGAATTAAAAAAAATTGAGTAATCGTCGGTAATTGGTACAGCTACCAAATTGTTAAATTTGCGCATCAAACAAAGCTCAGTAAATTATGAATTTGTCTACAAACCCGATTACGAAAATTTCCCAATAGAAACATACATTCGTCTGAATACAAACATACATACTTAAGAATACATACATATAAGTAATGCATACATGACATTATATTTTTCTCGATTTCTTTGAATATCACTCGTAGCCATTCGACTTATGCCCAAATCGTATTTTCCGTATTCGATTTTCTTTTCGTTTCTCTTATTTAAAATTCAAAATGAATTGCATCGATTTGGAAGCTTATAAAGAATGAAAAGTTCGAAAAAAATAGTGGTTGTTACATACGTAGAACGTAAAACTTCTGAAAGGGGAGGGGGGGTTAATCTATATCTCAGGTCACTGATGTATGAACATCGACTTCAACATTCGACTCCATAATAATTCGTATGAGGTTAAAATGCATAATTTACAGCAATGGAGCTAATGTTTTAATTAATAACGGGATGAATCTCGTCGAATTTCGACGAAAGAAATTGTTTAAAAACGAACTCATACATAGGTTACTACTTAGTCTCTTGAAACAAATAATATTTTTAACTTAAAGTTATGAAAATACTAATTCCATACACTTCGACTGTTCAAAATATTAAAAAATTAAACTACATTATTTATTATACCTAATCAAGATATGTAATTTTGGTGAAATTACCCATTGAGGCTGTTAAGTTTAAAAGACACAGATGCCAACATATTGGCGCGATTTTTTTCCCATGCCAATTCGGGGAAAACTTCAACAGCACAAACAATAACATCTGGGATACCATATCAAGCAAAATAACGACACTTTGGCGCCAGTTAAGTACCCGTTGCGTATATGACATTGGCGTCAGAAAAAAATCGCGCCAATATGGGGCGACATGATATATATGACATCTATGCCGTTTAAAATTGCCGATTGAAAATTTAAAAGGTACTTCTTGGTTCTACCGTCGACAAAATCACTGTCACCAAACTGTGAGATTAAATGTCATGGTTGCCATTAATAAATTAATTTTAAGATTAAATGCCAATAATGGCCAATAAAACCATTAATTCGACGTTTTATTTGTATTTTTATTAATGTTTTATTAACGACTTTGCATGTGAACATTCGCACTCTTGACTTGTGATTCTAATCTCTGTATCGGCGAGTAAAATTCCAGAAATTTATATCTTTTAGAGGCGTTCGTAGTAAAATATTTACTTTTATCAGAAAAAGTGATCGTTTTCATTTAAATGATATCATTTTGCCTCATTGAAGCATTACTCCAAGCGTCTCAAACTCAACGAATGAAAAAGAATTGAATTATAACAGCTTTTTGCGTAAAACTTGAATATTTTATTAAAGCATGACGTCATTTTCTGTTCAATTTTTTCAGAAAGATTTTTTTTAATTTTATGAGAAAATGGCATCAATAAAGATAAGCAAACCTTATTATTTTTCCTTTCTTTACAACAATGGAAGTAATCCAATTGCTACCATTTTGAAACAAATTCATAGAAATTTTTTAAATTTTAAATTTAAATATAAAAATGGGAATATTTTAAAAAAATGGCTAGTGCGGGCAAATCTACAAAGAAACAGCTTTCATAAAAAAAAAAAAAAGAATTATTAAAATTGGTGCAAAAAGAAAAGCTCAAGGTACATGACTAAAAAAAGAAAGCCTTATCTTTCAAATATATAGAATTAAACTGGCAATGTTATCTCTATGGGAAAATTTTGAGCCGACATTTCAGGCTGTTAGGGTTGACGAATATTTATGATTTTCAATACACGCCGAGATTTTGGCCCTACCAACGTCCAGCTCATTTTTTGTGTCGATGCGTCAGATATTTTGGACGCTATCGTGTTAACAATAAGTGTAATTTTTGCAGGGAAGCCGGAGCTGTGCTCCGACAATTATAGAAATTACAGCAGTACCTCTACATATTAAATATACTCAAAATGTGAATGTAGAAAAAATTACTATTCTCATTTTTATGTATATACTTTTTAAAGTATTAAATATAGAAAGAAAGAGAATGTACACCGTGTCCCAAAAGTGTAGATAATCAATAAAATTTGCATTAACATAAAAAGTATCAAGATACAATTAAAATTCGTGAGATAGGTAGAAAATAAAAGCAATTTTAAAGATATACACATATAAATTATGATCAAAGGTTTGAAATTATAAAATGTACATTAAATTACATAACAATGTGCTGTCACAAAAGTATAGACAACTGTATTATTATTATTTTTTTACATTTGTAAAAATAACTAAAAACTTACTTTTAATATTTAATTGTATTACCACGACATTTTATAACATCAATTACACGTTGTTCCATAGAATTGACTAAGCATTGCATTACAAGAGGAGGTCTTTCATACCACGATTTGTCAATTGCAATTTTTAAGTCGTTTACATATGTGTATTGTTTTCCAATTTCATTTATTTTACGAGATAAGATCCCCCATATGTTCTACATGGAATTCAAATATGTTCTAAGAGCTGGTCAGTCAAATAGTGTGATATTGTTTTGCCTAAACCATGTTTTTGATGATGTGGAGGTATGGATGGATGCCCCCATCTTGTTGGAAAACATAGTCCGGTCCAGGCAGTAAATTAGTACGTAAAATATCCTGATAATCCTCTGATTTAATTTTCTGTCATTTAAATCCTAGAAATATTTGGCCGTTGAAGGAAAACCCTCCCCAGGTCATTACTGATACTTCGCCTTGTTGCTTGCTGAAACAGTTCTTGGGTTCTTTTCTTGGGTCATGCCACTAATATATATGACCATCAAGGCCGTCTAAATTCCATTTCTTTTCAACAATGAAGAGAACAGAAATCCATTTTACGCCGTATCACATCTACTTAAAAGCCTACTTTAGACGTGCATCTTTATGTCTCTGCTTTAAACAAAGTTTTGCTTTCATTCACCTGTAAACAATATTTGTCGAAGCTTTAATTCTTCTGTTTACAGTACTTTTTGAAATATAGGAAATTGAAGCAGTTTCACGCACAGATAAATTATCAACCGAAACCATTTTTAATAACATTCTATCATCCCGTAATATTGTTTTATTTCGTCTTCTGACTCGCTTTCTAGTATTGCATGTTCCACCTGATCTCAAAATTCTATAAATACTGCTCAAGGATCTCTTTATTTTTCTGGATGTTTGTACAGGATTTTGCCCTTGCGCTTTTAAATGTAAAATATTAATAATTTCATCTTTAGAAATTTCTTTAGAACGTGGTACTTTTATCAGAATACGCAGGAAATGTCTTTTCCGACGCACAAACAAAACATTACATTGAACTCATTTGATTCCACAATATTTTAATAAATTATTATGCTAAAAATACAGCAGACGATATCTCAATTAAAAGGGAAAAATTATTCTGTATTTATAGAAGCAGATGAAAATAAAAATATTTTATTTTGTGAACAAACATGTAAAATAAAACATGTAATGCTGTATTGTGCCTATACTTTGGGACAACGCATTGTTGTATAGTTTAATGTATATTTTATAATTTCAAACCTTTAATCATAATTTATATGTATATATCAGCAAAACTGATTTTATTTATTACCCATCTCACGAATTTTAATTGTACTTTATTGCTTTTGATGTTAATGCAAAATTTATTGATTGTCTGAACTTTTGGGACACGGTGTATATGTCCTAGGCTAATTGAGAAATCAGGCTCTTTGAAAAGAGCCTAGGCTGTTTGCAAAGAGCCGGGCTAATTGAAAAAACATCTCTCTTTTTCCAATTAGCCTGATATTTTTCAGGCTTATTGCAAAGAGCCTAGACACCGTTAGGCTAATTGAAAAATGACCACTTATTTCCCAATCAGGATGATTTTTTTTACGCTTATTAACCCATAACTCGAAACGAACCACGGAAATAAATGACAACAGAACGTACCCCGATCCGAGCAAGGCAAAATAATTTGTTTACACGCATCCCGACCCGAACCTAAAAATTCCATTTGAAAAACCCTGAATCTGAACCGAACCAAATCTGAACCCGACAAAAATATTCCAATGAACCATAACCGATCCGAGCAAGACAAAATAATTTCTGAGGGCATGCAACCCGCCCCGAACCTAAAAATTCTATTTGAAAAAACCCGGAATCTGAACCCGATAAAATATTTCAATGAACCATAACCGATCCGAGCAAGACAAAATAATTTTTGAGGGCATGCAACCCGGTCCGAACCTAAAAATTCTATTTGAAAAAACCCGGATTCTGAACCCGATAAAATATTTCAATGAACCATAACCGATCCGAGCAAGACAAAATAATTTCTGAGGACATGCAACCCAACCAGAACCAAAAAACCCCGAAATCTGACGTGAACCAAATCTGAACCCGACAAAATTATTCGAAATAACCATAACGGGATCTGAACAAGAGAAAATAATTTCCGTGGGCACGCAACCCGACTCGTACCTAAAAATTTCGTTTGATAAAAACCGGATCCAAATTTGAATCAGCCGAAAATATTCCAAAGAACCATAACGGGATCCGAGCAAGACAAATTAATTTCCGTGGACACGCAACCCGACCAGAACCTAAAAATGCCATTTGAAGTCAACCTGAAATACGACCCGGCCGAAATTATAACCCTATAAAAATATTCCAAAGAACCACAACTGGATCCAAGTAAGACAAAATAATTTCTGTGAACACGCAACTCGAGCCGAAAATAAAAATTCTATTAGAAAAAACACGTAATCTGACACGAACCAAATCTGAACTCAACAAAAATATTCCAAATAACCATAATTCGATCCGAGCAAGACAAAATAATTTCCGTGGACACACAACCCGCTCGAACATAAAAATTGTGTTTGAAAACAACCCGAAATACGACCCGAACCAAATATGATAACCGACAAAAATATTATAAAGAACCATAACCCAATCCGAGAAAAACAAAATAATTTTCGTGGACACGCAACCCGATCCGAACCATAAAATTCCATTTGAAGTAAACACCTGAAATCTGATACGAACCAAATCTGAATCCGACAAAAATATCCACAAACACCATAACCCGATCCGAGTAAGGCAAAATAATTTCTGTGGTCACGCAATATGATCCGAACCTAAAAATTCCAATAGAAATAACTCGAAATCTGAACCCGACAAAAATATTCCAAAAAACCCTAACCCTATCCGAGAAAGACAAAGTAATTTCCATGGACACGCAACCCGATCTGAACCTAAAAATTTTGATTGAAAAAAACCTGAAATAAACCCGAACCAAATATGATGACCAACAAAAATATTCTAAAGAACCATAACCCGATCCGAGCAATACAAAGTAATTTCCGTGGACACGCAACCCGACCCGAACCTAAAAATTCCATTTGAAAAAAACCTGAAATCTGACCCGAGCCAAATCGGAATCCGACAAAAATATCCCAAAAACCGAAACCCGATCCGAGCAAGAAAAAATAATTGCCGTGGACACGCAACCCGACCCAAACCTAAAAATTCCATTAGCAAATCCCGAAATGTGAACCGAACCCCATAACCGGATCCGAGAAAGACAATGTAATTTCCACTGGCATGGAACCCGATCCGAACCTGAAAGTTCTACTTGAAGTTAACACGAAACCCGACTAGAACCCGAAATATAAATACATTAGGCCGTACCCCAAACCGATCAACGCAAATTGATTTCCGTGTAAACGCAGTAAGAACAGAATCTGAAAATTCCATTTGAAGTCAACATGAAATCCGACCCGAACCCGATCTGAAAACGACAAAAATATTTCAAAGAACCGTAACCCGTTCCGAGCAAGACAAAATAATTTCCGTCGACATGCAACCAGATCCGAACCTAAAAAGTTCCATTTGATATCAATCCAAAAATCTACCATAACCCGGGTTCGGGTCTAAGTTTCGGATTGAGTTCAACTAGAACTTTCAGGTGCGGTCTGTTGTAATATTTTTTTCGGTTTCGGGTCGGGTTATGGTTTAATAAGCCTAAAAAATCATCCAGATTGGGATTTAAGTGGTAATTTTTCAATTAGCCTAACGGTTACTAGGCTCTTTGCAATAAGCCTGAAAAATATCAGGCTGATTGGGAAAAGAGAGATGATTCTCCAACTAGCCCGGCTCTTTGAAACAGCCTAGGGTCTTTGCAAAGAGCCTGATTTCTCAATTAGCCTACGACATATACATTAAAGAAAAGTAAAAGTAAATTTATTAAAAAAAAAAAACACCATAAACATTTATACAAAGACAAACCAAATTTGCATCGTATAATTTAAATATCAGGCGCCAGTTTCAAAATGCTTTTTAGCATTTTCAAACAAAGTTGAAAAGTATTTATGAATTCGATTTGTCTGTCCGTCTGTTTGTCTATCTGTCCAAGCCCTAACTCACGTAAATATACTTGGATTTTCATGCAAATGATTTATTGCCGAAACGTCAGTGAAGGCTTACTGTGGAGACACGAAAAGTTTTGGTTTCCGTTAGTCTGTCTGTCTGTTAGTCTGTCTGTCTGTTCCGCGATAACAGCCGCAAAAAGCATCCGATCGGCTTGAAATTCCCTGGGCATGTTGATGAGCTCCCCGGATTTAGCTGTATAGTTTTGGGCTAAATTTGGTTCATTCGTTCGGAATATACAGAACATTTTATTTTGTGATATAATGCTTTTCTATGGGAAGTCAGACGATTTTCAAATTTGCATTTGTTGAAAGAAATCGCTCATATGAATAATAGATTTAAATGGTAAATTTTGGATGCTGAAATTTTTAAATAAGAGTATTAAATTATTCTTATTAGTTTGCAATTTTGTCAAAACATTTGTCAGAGCTTTTAAATTAGGTGTATAACTTATGATAGAATTTTATACATGTGTTCGAATAATATAAAACATTTTATTTTATGAATTTACTTATATTTCATTTTTTCTTTTAACCGTTGCGTAGCAACAGCATCTCATCTAAAAATATCATAAATGTGAAAGTATGTATGGTTTTTTGAAGTCAAATCAAAGCAAAAGGAATGAATTAATGAATGCCTTTGTATAGATTTATTTAAACGCAGAAATGAAAATAGTATTTATATACTATATAGAATAATATTTTCATTTATTTATTCAACTATTTCATTATAAATGAAAAAGTTCTTTATTTTCATACAGAATAAACTGACATTATTCTGTTAAATTTTATAAACTTTATTGTTGCCAAAAAAAAAATGAATAACAATTTCTCCCAAAGAGTTAATTTTAATTTGTAAGATTTTCACGTGCAAAAGAAAAATGGAATAAGCAAATAAAAAATAAAAAAAAGGATATATAGGACAGGAATGAATACATATAAACATTTCACACCAAATACCACCTAAAATAGTTTTTGTAGCAGTATTTTCCCAGCACTACGAAGAAAGATTCCTCGATTTACACGATTTTACTTGGTCTTCCTTTTCTTATTCTTTGCGATTTCATTTTCGCAATTGCGTGCATTAATTGGCACAAAATTTTACATTTTTATGACTGAGATATATGTAAGGCCATACAAATAAGAAATTCCGTATTGTCTCCTATAAAATGTGATAAAGTGTTGGTTAATCATATATGTTTTTATTAAGAGGAGCAGAGCTGCCAAGCCTCCGGCGTTCTGGATACCAGTATTTTAATACAGAAAATGTTACTTTATTTAATTGAAACATTTGCGCGATTTAAAAGAACATTTTCTCTAAGATAATAGTGATGTGCAAAAAGCTTGAGACTTGGTATGTCTGGTGGGGAGTGAAATGTTTTACTTAATGCATTTATCTCTATTTTAATGCTACGTGAACAACGTCCGTGTAACAGCTTGTAGAGTGTAAAATAAATTAAATTATTAAAATAATCCTTATTACGAAAAATGAAACAGAAAGTCCGGCTAAGGGAAATGAAATGTTAGTTAACCTTTCGTAATTTGACCTGAACATAGGTTTGCGTCAAATTTCAACGGTATTTGTAACATCACGATTTTAAATTAAATGTAGATACTATTAAAAGAAAATCACAAAAAATACTTAAAGGCGCCAAATCATGTTTATCTATTTAGTCAATTGGAAGTGGACACGATGATGAATTATTAACCGTTAGGTTTAGAAGTCCCCCTACTTTAGGGTGATTTTAGTAAGTTAATGCTATCGAGTACATTTTTTGATATTTAGATTAGATCTTAAATATAAATATTGCAGAATGGTAATCAAAATTACTTTTTTATAAACAAAATTTATAAAGGTATTAGATTTCTAAATTAGATGTTTCAGTTTACATTTCCAAAAGTTCTTTATCCATTAGATACAGGTATTTGTGGTTAGCAGGCAAGTAAATACTGCTGTATGGATATTAGGATAACGTAAAATGCTTGACCGAATTATTGCTTATCCTTATAAATCGCAGTGTAAAAAGAAATCTAAGATATAGGGTAATCATTAACTCAATCAGTAGAAAATTACAAATGCAAAATAAATTACACAACGGGGGGTTCAGGGGGGCAGAGCCCCCCTGAAGAAATTTGCTTTATTATATAAAAATTACTAGAATAAGTAGCTCGTGAGAATTTCAGAATATCCTTACATAACAACGTGTTTAATTTAACGCTTTTAATGTCTGAAACCATCGAAATATTTTTTTCCTTTTATAAATGTTTGTGTAATTTAAATAGTTTAAATTTTGTTTTTGTAGAAAGATTAATATTACGCAAAGTTTGATAAAAACAATGAGTTGCAGAGATGACGTTGAGGCTCTTGATCTGCAGATTTACTAGTTACCGAAACGTCAGTGAAGGCTTACTGTGGAGACACGAAAAGTTTTGGTTTCTGTTAGTCTGTCTGTTAGTCAGTCTGTTAGTCTGTCGGTTAGTCTGTCTGTCTGTTCCGCGATAACTGCCGCAAAAAGCATTCGATCGGCTTGAAATTCACTGGGCATGTTGATAAGGTACCCGGACTTAGCTGTATAGTTTTTGGTTAAATTTGGTTCATTTGTTCGGGAAATATGGAACATTTTATTTTGCTCTATAATGCTTTTCTATGGCAAGTCAGACGATTTTCAGATTTTCATTTGTTGACAGAAATGGCTCATATGAAAAATGGATTTAAATGTTAAATTTTTGATGCTGAAATTTTTAAATAAGATTATTAAATTATTCCAATTAGTTTGAAATTTTGTCAATATATTTGCGAGATTTTTTTAATTAGGTTTATAATTTTGGGGGGAATTTTATGCATGTTTTCCAATAATATAAAGAATTTTGTTTTATCAATTTGACGTAATGCATATTTCATTTTTTTCCTTTTCTTTCATCTGTTGCCTAGCAACGTATTTGGTCCTAATAATATTAGTAGAATTGCGTGTATAATGTTTGAGTAAAGCCAACATCAAAACGGATGAATTAATGCATTCGTATCTTTGCATATAGATGTATTTTAGCTCAGAAATAAAAATAGACAATATTTCATTTATTTTATTTATTTTATTCAAATATTTTGCTTAAAAATACAAAAGTTCATTATTTTCATAGAGAATAACGTAACATTTTTCCATAACATTTTCCAATATTTCTTTAATTGTTGCCAAGAAAATCAAAACCCGGAATAATATTTTCTTTTAAACAATTTTCAATTGAAATATTTTGTCGTGAAACAGGAAAATGAAAAATAAAATTAAGAATAGAAAATTTAATATGGCGGCATATTGGAAATAAGAAGAAAACTCTCGAGTATTTCTTAATATAACAAGATGAAAAGTTTTGAGTAAGTAACGCATAGCAGGTGCATTAGACGTCATTTATCGAAAACAAAGATGCTGGAATAAAAAGATCTTGGGGAAAATAAAATTAACTATTATTCACGGAGGAAAGAGATAGATGGAGATGCAATATGCCGTAAAAACAGTTTGCAATACGATGTGCGTTATCGCTCAGATTTAAATGCCCTCATTCGGCCCAAACAAAACAAGCACGTGGAACAGGGACCAAATTCGTTGACTTCATCCGTGCATTTTTTCTGTAAAATGAAAATGATATGCTTATATTTAAGCAATAAGCATTCTAAGGTAGCATTTCATTGTATTGTGAATTAAAAACTGTACTAACTTTAACTAAATTTCTAAAAATATTATTCTTTTTTTTTTTCTATTTATTTAAGCACGTCGTTGTGTTGTGCCGAATGTAGTTGATTTTAGGGTTACATTTTTGGCGTCATTTCAAGATTTATTGTCTGTGTACGGTTAACATGAATATTTTATTTTAAATTTAAATTTTATTAATTTATAAAAAATCTTATGCTTATCCTTATAAATCGCAGCGTAAAAAAAATCTAAGATATACTATAACCATCCGCACAATCAATAAAAAATTACGAATGTAAATTTAAATAGAGTACGGGGGGGGGGGGGGGTTCAGCGGGGCAGAGCCCCCCTGAAGAAATGCAATTTTTGATTTAAAAAGTTACCAGAATAAGTAGCTCATCAGAATTTCAGAACATTAATGTTCTGTTACCACTTGTTTAACACTTTTAATTTCTGAAACTTTACGAAGTATCTTGTATGCTTATAAATATTTATGTAATTTGAAAACTTTAAAAAGCGATTTGTAGGAAGTTGAATACTAAGCAATGAGTGTTAAAAAACAACGACTTGCAAAGATGACGTTGAGTCCTGATCTGCAGATTTACCAGTGTTAATGATGTTGATCATGGCATGTTGGGCATTGCATATTAGGGTGGGCCGAAAAAACCTTTTTTTCAATTTTCGATGATGGGTAGTTCGGAAAAGTTGCCACTGGTGGCACTAAGTTCACACAAAAAAATTGAGATTTTTCGGACAATTTCTTCATTTGCCGCAAATGGCTTGAAATTTTGCTCAAATGTAGATTTTTGAACTTTTTTAGCAAAAATTTTAAAAATATTAAATTTAAGTTATTTTAAGTGAATTTACTTGAAATGTCATGTTTAGTGTACGAAATGTTTAATTAAGCTCTGATTATATGTTTTTAAATAGTTATGTGCATCTTGAATTAGGTAACTTTTATAGCTTTTTCGCGTATAAGTGAGCAAAAACTGCAGAAATTGTGACAACAGGGAATAAGGATCTCCTCATCGATAAAGACTTGGTTAGGAGGCAGAAAAAGAAATTTGGAAAGAAGATACAGGAGGAGGAATATCTTAGAGGAAGAAAAATTACAAGCATCTTTTCCGATAGTAAAAAATAAAACGATCTTCGTAGAAAAAAGGGGACTAGGAGTACCGTCGACAGAAAGACGAAACAGACATCACCTTGTTGTCTGAACGTGGTTTGGAATATTTGGATCACTTGATTCCTCCTACTGGCCACTGCGGAGAAGTAGCAAAATCATTATATAATTTTCTAAGCCAGAATAAAGTCTGCTTTGGAAAAAATCAAGAAGAGAACTGCAACATTTCATACGTATTCTTCATACGAACGAGCTTCCACTCTGACAGCGCCATCAACTGCCTAAACTAGATGGTAGAACCATTTTGACTTTAGACCTTTACCAACTGAAACGGAGCTAGTTCAATAGAGTACTCAAATCTTCAGCCTTTTGCATTTCTGATGTCCATTAAACAGGATCATGCTCATAGAAATGGACATTACCTTTTCGAACTCCATTAGTGACATGTGCTTCATATTTCCCTCGACTTTGCCGCTTGTTTCCTTTTTTCTATGAAGATTGTGTTATTATTTCTACCATAAAAAAATATGGTTTTAATTTTTCATCTTCCAAGATATTTCTCCTCCTGTATCTTCTTTTCAAGTTTATTTTTCTGTCTCCTGACTAAGTCTTTATCGATGATGAGATCCTTATTCCTGATTGTCACAATTCCTGCATACTGAAGCACAGATGAAGCTGTTAATGCAGTTTACTAATATACCAGTTCTAAATCTGGCGAACGCTGTGCGTGAAAGGGACATGCGTTTGGGAGTGTCTGCTTTTAAAGGACCAGGTTCAAATTCTGATTCAGACGAACTGCCTGCTTCAAAGTTCGCACTTTTTGAAATTTCTGACAAGAACTGTATTTTAGAGCAAAAAAATAATTAAGATCTCATCTCGCAGTTACTCCCATCTTCTATTCCCTCCCTCATCCCCATGATGACTGATTGCGTTTTCATTGGTTCCTACTCCACATTCTCGTCTCCTTCCAGAATTGCTGTCAAGATATGCTGTGGTCCGGCACTGAAATATGTGACTCTGAACGCATCGAAAAAACGAAGGAAGAGCGAGAAACATAATAAGGACAATCGATAGAAATCGACAAAACGAACCAAACAATACTCAAAACTTTTGCTCAGTTATACACAAAAGAACTATAAAAATCGCCTAATTCAAAATACACATAACTAATAAATAATAGATAATCTGGGCTTATTTATACATTTCGTACACTAAACATGACATTTCAAGTAAATTCAGCGAAAAAAATTTAATTTAACATTTTTAAAATTTTTGCTAAAAAAGTTAAAAAATCAGTATTTGAGCAAAACTTCAAACCATTTGCGGCAAATGAAGGAATTGTCCAAAAAATCTCAAATTTTTTAACTTAATAATTTGTGTAAACTTAGTGCCACCAGTTGCAACTTTTTCACACTACCCATCATCGAGAATAAAAAAAAAAGGTTTTCGGCCCACCCTATTGAATATGAAGTGTGCATCGTTATTAGTTCATTTACAGGGACAATCAAAAGAATTCCGTTACATTATTTTCAATGGATAAAAAAATAATTTGCAGAGTATTTTCATGACATTATGCTATTTCATATGTATTGAAATAGATTTAAATCACCGAATTTCACTACAATATTACTATAGAATTTGGCATTCATAGAATTTGCCGTTCATGTGCAGCGACACACAAAATAAATCCGTTGCAATACTGCCTTTGAGCAAAAACTGCTGGAAGTGCGTCTTAAATTTGGGTATGCGTTTTTATACTTAACAAATCTTTGCATGTTACTCGTTGCGTATAAATTATGTACGTCGTATACAGGGCTGACAAAAGAATTCACGTTTTGTTCTCCATATTAATGGAAATTGCTGAAGGGGAAATTTCAACTGATGTATGTATTTCCTCACTGAGCTAAATTTTTGCATGCATGTAGTTATTAGATACAAATACAAATATGTATTTCATATAAAGGGCTGCTCAAAGAATTCGGATAATTTTCCGACTGTAGGTAGGAGTTGCTGAAATTGAGTTTGAAATGTGCTATGCATTTCTAAATGATTCAATTAGACATTTTATTTCAACTTATTAAATTGTGAAGTTGTGTTGCATTATTCTGAATATGTTGGATTGTTCCATAATCTATGTTTCACGAATGATTTTTCTTTCTTGTTTACTACATAATATTAATATATATTATAAAGGATTTTTTTATATCTGGGATCTTAAATTAATTAATTTATTTTAATGTACCTAAGATAAAATTTAAGGTAGAAAAATAGTAAAAAAAAAAAAAATACTTTACTAAAGTAATATTTCCTAAGTTTTCTTTCTTAATTTTACTCATCTAAACTAACAAATTACTTTAGGAAAATATACACTTGTATGTTCGTAGCATGGAGCAAGTTACATGATACAATTCGAAGACATAAAAAAGAAATGCATTGTAATTTCTAAAGGGAAAACAATACCATTCTATTTACGATCGTCTGATTAGTGTAACTTGAGCTAATTATTCTTTTAGTTTCTCCCATTTTCTTGGGATAAATAAATTAAATGTGAACTTGTGCGAGAAAATTTTCCGGATAAACTGTTTTGGGATCAGTGGCGTATCTTACAAAGAATAGTTTTTTTTTTTTTTTTTACCAACCTTTCTATTACATCGCGATAAGAAAATGATGAATTGAAACGGAATTTTAGATAAAAAATATCCTTTACTTTAAAAGTAATTATTCTCTTCTTCATTTATGTATTATGCTTAACAGTCAGTTACATAAAGGTATTATCACTTCAGATTGGTTTTATTTTAACCCCTAGCTAACGAATGCCGTCATTTTCACGACATTCAAATTTTGTTGTCCAACTGTGTTGTTAAGTAGATTTTGTAAGAAATACATCCTCCTCTATGTTGGAATTTCTGAAAATTTTAGTAGATATACGCCGAATATGAGCGCTAGAAACTCAAACCACACCCAGTTTAAAATGTTATATATATATATATATATATATATATATATCACTTTTTTATGGACATGATAACTTTCATAATTCTGCACAAATCCCTTTGAAACTGATACGTAAAATCAAGGGGCAAAAAATCTCGGTCAAGTTCGTTAATGGGCAAAATCGGATCAAAGGGGTGGAAATAGGGAGGGTTTTGTGAAAACTGAAAAAAAACGCATAACGTCTTAAATATAATGCATATCAAATCAGTTTAAAGTTATAATTATTTCTAGAAAAAGGGCCAAAAATTTTAGGTATAACAAATTTTTGATATCATTGAAAATGAGCCAAGGGGCGAAGAAAACAGTGTTTTAAGAAAAAAAAAAAAATCCGTAACTGCGTCAATTCACAAGATATCAAATGCACTTAAATTTATTATAAATTTTCTTAATATTATCTACAACTTTTATATTGACAAATTTTATATAGGACCAATTGTTACAGAAAAAAAATAGGGTTTGAAGAAAAAAATTATCGTATTAACATAATTCTGATAAAACCCGCTCTTACAGGAAAATGAAATTAAAACCTCATCAAATGTGGCCATATAAAATTGTTAAACTTGGTTTATTCTTAATCTTATTGTTTTTGTTGGTGAAATTAGTACTTAACTTCAAAATCTACCTTTGTATATAGGGCGAGACGGCAGTTTTTTTTAAATAATTCAAGAGTTTAGTGGAAGAACATGTTATGATACATTTTGGGAAAATTTGTTTTATTTTGTGAATGAAAGTGTCATGAGGTATTATATCATCTGGTAAAACTAGAATTAAAAAATTTTACTTATTAGTGAAGATATGAGACAGTATCTGTTAATAGTTAACATTTTTATATTCAATAATTTAAATGGGGAAAATAATTTCTAATATTTATTAATTAAATGTCAATATTCTTTTTTAGGAGAGCTTAGTATCACCTATTAACATTCAAACATATGCTATTAAGAAGGAATTAAATAAACTAGAAAACAGGAATTCTACTTTTTCAGAATTTAGTGTCACCCCCGATGAAAAAAAAAATATATGTATATAAATATAGATAGTTCAGTTTTAAGACTCCAAACGCGCGCTTTTATTTTATATAAAATGACGTCATCCGCATCCGCTAAAGAATTCTAATTTACGATCCAGACTTAAACAACATCTACAGTAAAATATGCATAGGAGGTGAGTATCGCTGAATAATACACAAATCCAAAAAATAGATTTCGTCATTCAAGAAACTGGATCAAAAAATCGGCTATCTCATGATTCATATGCCTTCATTTGTCTGTAATATTAATATACATATTTAAAGTTAAAATTAGTTTATAATAGCAATATATTTAAAATATATAGAATATATATTTAAAATATATAGAAATCATTCATTTATATTTTTTCAAAACAGCAGGTATTTTAATTTTTTTTTCATTTTTTATGGGAAAATGGCAACAAGAAGATATAATTGCTATTTTTCAGCTATTTTCCCTTTACTTTCTACAGAAATGGAGTACCTGAGTTGCCAAAATTAAAAAAATAACGCTAAAAGCTACAAAAGAATTAATATCTCAACAATAAATTGAGATGCAGTTTTCAAACAAATTGCATTTAAAACTACTTTTTTTTCTATACGACGGTATAAAAATTGAAAATGTGCGATGTTTAGAAGTTAAAAAAATTGCAGTAGAGATTATTCCGTAGAATGATACATCTGCTTTGTTTCACGGCTGGCTTATACAACGTAACGTTATTCTTTGGTGACGACACATTAACAGATGGGAGAAAGAAATAGCATAATAACTAAATAACTAAACAACTAATAACTAAATTACGACAGAAAACTCGCACTTCAATTTTCTCGAACTCTAAATTTTTTACATGGCATCTTCTTCCACTCAGTTATTCAATAAATATTGTTTTGGTACCGCTTTCTCTGACATTTTTTTTTTTTTTTTTTTTTGCATTATTTAATTTCTGAAATTGTGAGATTAGATAAAAAGAAATTTTCTGTCAAAATTTAAGGATTTTGCGCATTCAATTAAGTTCAAAATACTTCAATTTAAAACACTAGTATTTTTACGCAGATAATTTTACCTTACCTGAACCAATGAACCTGTTCAGATTGATCTGCAATACCCTCCGTAGGTCTTAATGCGTCAGTTCACCTATTATCGATGTTGATCAACGGGGTAGTCTTGATCATATAAGGTCTTTGGTCTTGATGCGTACATATTGAACAAGTGAGGTGCAATTTGGACCAAATTCCGAAGCATTGGAATTGGCATATCAAGTAAATAGCACACCTTACCTAATAACATAATTTCAGAAAATAAATGATGCAAAAAAATTTGTTAGAAAAAAGGGTGCCATAAAATAAAAGTGCATTTAAAGATTGTTGTGAAAGTGTGATATTCCTTATTGAGAACTTCCGTTTCGCAAGGATTAATAAAAAGCGACTGACGCAATGCGAAATTATTTCAAAAATAGAGTTTTAACTTTATAGTTTAAAAACATAGTATGGTTGTAAAAGTTTACTGTCAATCTTAGAAATTGACATTTAAAAAATATGCGCGTATATGTAACATATATTCCTTTTCATGCCGACTGAATATGTGTTAAAAAAGTTATTAAAGCTAGAAACTAAAATATTTGAAAATTGAATATATATTTTTAATTATCTGATCGGCTTAATCCTTTTTTTTTATATTTAAAAATAAACTGACAGCATTTCATTTTGACATAAACTGTTCCTAATAGTAGTCATATCACTTTTACAATTTTAATTATTATATGTAATAAATAATCAAGGATAAACTGTTCATAGATGTTGTATTAAAATTTCAATTAAAGTTTTAAAGAATTGTAAAATAGACAAAATTTAGTATCAATCAGAAAACAGCTGGAGAAACTTTTTTTTTTTACATTTTGGAACAGCCTAGTTTGATAAAGCAGTGAAACTTAATTAGTTAGCCAAAACAATGTTATGTATCAGGCGAATGAAACGTTAAAGAAATTCTATATGTTAGGGTATGCGTGCTTTACTGGCGACCGGGAGTCATTGGATAAAAGTGTTTCCTTTATTTTTTTTTTTTATATATAAAGTTGCCCTATTTGTTTTGGTCGAATACTAAAATAGGGGTGATGTATAATGAACGTAGATATTCTTACAAGTGTCTGTATTTTGTCCATAACCAAGAGGATAGAATTATGTATATATACATATGTTACGATAGTTTAGTAACACGTCGTGAAATTTGAAGTAAATAAAGCAGAGATCGTTCTATAACACTCTATCATAAGGTTTAAAAAAAAATCTTTTTTATTATTCCATATTTAGGAAAGGTAAAGCACCATTCGAACAAGTGTTTAGTGGCTAGTTTGGAGATCGCTATATTAAATAGCGCTCATGCAGTCGTCATTATTATGCCGATTGTCTTTTGGACGAAATACATTGGCAATTTCCCGAGTACAAAAAGAACAGCTCTTCATAACAGCAGAAGAATTTTTGGTTCCTTCTCGCAAAATACAGTTGTAAGCATCCACCATAAATCACAGCGTGTTGCGATATTCCACAACATCTACTTTAGTAGTTACTTCAGCTGAAACTACGTTTAGGATAAAACGATATCAAGACATTCCATTACTCTAATGTCTCGCTTCCACACAGCACACGTAGCTTTACAAGACAACTAATGTCACGAAATCTGAGCTCCTAAACTTACGTTTTGATGTTTTATAACAAGCCGCGCAGAGTTTTTACGGCACTGCAGATGGGGAAACGACCAATAGCAGACTGAAGCTGGACATAACTATATTTTATAGGCGCAAGAAAATTGAAATAATGCGGTTTAACCGGATAAAGAGTACCAACGATTTTTAGAATAAAATAAAATAAAATGGTACAAACTGATAATTTTAATAGAATTCATTGCGGCATTTTAAAATTGAGAAATGAAAAATCTTGAAAGCAAATAATGATTACGGGAAATATTTTTTAGAATAGCTTTTAAAAGGAAATAAAATATTAAAATACGCATTTTAAATAAAAATAAATTTAAGATGAATAGAATATTATTTAGAGTAGGGAATAACTTAATAAACTAGGATTGTACAATCATTTTAGAAAAGAAATTTTTATGGAGTAAATTTAATAAAGCGCAGAAATTTAATTTTCGTAAAATATATGTATAAGTATATATAAATACCAGTCCCTAATTACCTCCAGCCCCCCATTTCCCCCGTTTACACTATATTACAAAATAACAATAGTCTATCTAAATTCTTGTACTTTAAAAAATATATGATATATACGATAATACATGATATGACAAATATATGATAAATATATGATAAATATATGAATATGTATATATGATATATACTTGTTAAATGAAATTTTTCGCTAGTGTGTTTTAACTACACTGGCAATGGAAAAGCGATAAATAAATAATAAAAAATACTACTTACTTTTTCTTAGTAGCAAAAAAGGACATATTTTTAATTGCATTCAAAATTATAAGTCTAAAAATGTGTTATATTTTCGTTAACAATGATAGGTTAAAAAAAACTAAAATAAGCAAATTGTCTCACTATATTAGGCAAATTAAATAATAACAGCTGGAATGGATTGAATACAAATTTATTTTGGATAGTTTTTCATTTTAATAGGTGAAACAATTTATTATTCCATAGAAATTTCCATTTAATGTGGTATTCGGTTATGGACTAGTTCCATTTTAACAGATTTTACCGTATCATTTTTGTTTCTTCCTATCAGAGTTAATGATTTCTACTAAGAAAGACCTAGAGAAAAAGTAAACTTTTCTAGCCATTTAAGAATATTATAATTAGGTTTCAATTAGGGCAAACACAATCAAAAGTGCTTCGTAGCTAATCAGAGGAAATCAAATTACACATAAAACTTATTATTTTGTGTAAATAGGATAATCATAAAATATTATCGAACCTTTCTATGTGAGAATGACTAGAGTAAAGTTATTTTTACGTGGAGAAGTATTTTATTACGAAACAAAATTCTTCTGCAAACATTTTTTACGTATTGTGCATACTTTTCATTTTATTTTATACCTAATAAGGTACATAAGTAGGTAAAAATTTACTATTATCATCAAAGGTAAATATTAATTAACTTTGTAAATAATGTTTTTAATTATCATTTTTGGACTAAAGTTATCTGTATCTATATAAAAAATGAAAGTAAATTAATTAAAAATGAAAACCATTTTTCAATCTTATTAAAAGATAAGTACAAGGTTTACTTTACTTTTTTGCTGCATGTAATTATCTAAATCTAACATTTTCTGATATTTGCGTATAAAAAGTTGTAGTTTAAATATGTAAAAATGAAAATGAAACAATTTTTTACAATGTATTTAACAATTTTTTTCCCCGATAGTAATAAAGATATATAATTTTAATTAATTTTTCAATTAATTTTCAGTAGAGAAATTACGCTTGAAATTATTGAATATTTAATACGTGATAAATCGCTTATTAAATATTCAGTACTAAAGATTTCTAGTAAAAAAGGAATCTGAAAGAGCTTATAACCATTTAAGTAATTACTATTTTGTTTTGTAAGTTAGGTTAATACATTTCAAAATGTGTTTTTGAGCTAATCAGAGAAAAATTAATCGCGACAAAAATGTTCCAGTAAAAAAAAAAAGTGCCACGTTTTCTTTAAATTGTTTGTGACAAAAAGCACTGATGTCTAAAGTTGCCACAGTTAAAATTCAAGTAGCTCAAGTCTTTTATTGAAATTGTCTTTCTACGAATTTGGTGTAATGCATTATAAAGTAGAAAGAGCACCGAAATTTGGCGATAACTCCCAATTAAAACATAGAACTTTGTAAAAATCACCATAAAATCAAAACAATGCATAAGGCGCGTTTCGAGCTTGAAAATTAACACCCCGTCATCATGACGGGCTGTTAATTTTACGATAACGTTAATGTAACGATAACTTCCATAATTTTGCACAAATCTCTTCCAAACTGATACATAAAATCAAGGGGTGGAAAATCTCGGTCAGGTTCGTTAATGGGCTAAATCGGGCCAAGGGGTGTGGAAATAGGGAGGCGTTTTGTGAAAACCGAAAAAACACCATAACTTCTTAATTTTTATACATGTCAAATCAGTTAAAAGTTATTACTACTTCTAGGAAACACATTTATGTAAGCACACATCCAACATTTATGTATCACAGATTTTTGATCAAATTAAACATGGGCTCAAGGGACGCAAAAATAGGGCTTTAGGGAGAACAAAATTCCTAACTTCGTCAATTCTTAAGATATCAAATTAGCTTAACTTATTATAAATATTTACAACTTTTATATTGACAAGTTTTTGATAGGACCAACTCTTACTGAAAAAAAAGTTAAAAACGAAAAAAATGGGGAAGGGGGTTGAAAAAGAGAAAAAAATTATAACTTCGTCAATTCACAATATATCCAATCTGCTTAAATTTATTATAAACCTTCTCAATATTATCTACAACATTCATACTGACAATTTTTTGATAAGATCAACTCTTAAAGCAAAAAAAAAAAAAAAAAAAAAAAAAAAAAAAAAAAAAAAAAAATTAAAGAAGAATAGGGGTTGGCGAAAGAATTATCGTTTTAAGGGTGTACTCAAATTCAAACGGCTTATTTTTTGACTCATTTTTAAATTTATTTTTGCTCTCAAACGCATCCAATTGGCAGGCTATCTTATTCAAAACTATATAATGTGCTGTATTGGTCGATTTTTTGATAAAAGCAGAATATATTTCAAAACTTGCTGTCAAAGTGGGCATTTTGAACCGAATATCCAGAAAGATATTGTGCTGGAAATGAAAAAATGGCTGTACTGAAAAAATAATTGTAAATCGAGTTCTAATTAATTGAATGAAAAATAAAAACACAGGTCGCTTATAAATCTCTTCAAAAAATCACATCAGCAAGTTTCATGATTTTACTTGTCTCTTGATTTAAGGGGAAAATCTTTCCTCGTCCCCCCCCCCCCTTCACCCGTGTTTTATTTACTGATCTACTCATTTTCAGAAATAACCCTGAAATTCTGTTGTATAAATTGTATGGTTATTATCAAAGGCTACCCTTATAGAAAACAGAAAAACAAATTTCTTTATCTTTGAAATTACTCCAAATTTATTCACCCTTAAATTAATTAAATTTTAATGTTATTTGGCTATATTAAGATTTTACATTTTCTAATTCATAGTTGGTAAAATATAAATTTTGCCTAGAGAGAGATATTTAACTGCTCCAGTGGAATTTTCTGAAGCACATCCCATAATTGTATAAATATGTTTTCGGGTACGCCCTGCACATTTGCTCAACAGTAACCTAGAGACAAATTGGCGCACCCATCTTCCTATCCTTTCTTATTATTATCTTGATTTTTAAAAGGAAAGTTATTAATTCGTATTTTGAAGTATATTTTCACAAAAAGAGCAAAAAAAAAAAAAAAAAAAAAAAAAAAAGCAAATTTTTAATTTTAGATTAGACCCAATTATTTTTCTTATTTATTCATTTTTATTTTCATTTTTATTTATTTTTTATGAAAATAGGTGTAATTCAAAAAAAAAAAAAAAAAAAAAAAAAACTACTTTACAGCCTATAATATATTTTTACACTATCAAGACATGTTTAGCCTCACCCTTACTTATCCTTATTATCATCTTTTTTATCCTTTTTATGATATTTTTTTTCATAGCTTTGAGAGTTCTCTTTAGAATTCTCATTCCTATCCTCACTTGAATAATGTCTGCCCTGACTCTGAGGTTGCTGAGTCCTATATGGCACATGATGAGGGAAATAATTTGGCGGGGGTGGGGGATATGGAGAATAGCCATAGTAACCACCTGAGGTTGCATAATATTGAAACTGCCTTTGTTGAATTGGGTTAGCAAATGCAGCATTAAAGTTTGCTCTCGGTTGATACTGTCCGTTATAGGAGTACCTGTTGTTAAAATGCTGGCTTGTTAAAATTTCTGTTTCTTTTATACGTATTTTTATTGTCGTTTTTGTACCAGCACGTTTCCAAAGTATGCGAATTATTTTTTACATAATTCGCACCATCTGTTTGTGCTAGACGCAATTTCTTTTGTTTTTACTTTCAAATTGTTAATTTCGGAAGTCCATATTTTAATTTGCTCCGCGCTTTCAATATTTAACTTTAACAATTTGTCAAAGCTCTCTTCAGTGGAGGCTTTTGTAATCGAATTAATTTCCTTTTATGAAACTTGATTGTATGCATCTTCCATTTGTTTAGCAAATTTACATGCCTCGTTGAAATTTTTCGGTGCCATCCTGCGAATATCCAGACTTAAATCTGACCTAACCGATTCTAAAAATCTCGTAAATTTAATTATCTCAAATAAATTACCATTACCGTTGTCAATATTTTTCTCGCTTTTATCTAGGTAAAGTTTTGCAGCCGTAGACTTTTTTTAAAGTTTTGTATTTTTCATGTACCTTATCATATTATGTACAATCGTCATAAACATAACGCAAAATCTGCAGCACAAATATTTACAGCTTAAAAATGGAAAAAGTCGAAGATTTATTTCAATTTCATTTGAACGGAATCTAAGTATATAGGTGTTTAAAGAATTATATTGTATGAATTGCATTTTTATTTTTTAATGTTCAATTGGTTTAGCTTATTTGTTATAAAAATTTAACATTAAATGTAGAACGAATTGAATGAAATATCTTAATATCTGCCCCTTCTCGGGCTTAAACAATTTAGGAAATAAATTTTGTTTTTTTAATTTATACTGCAAATTAGGTTTTTGCTTAATATGTCAAGTTTTTTAATAGCTACTGCATTCAGACAAACACATTTCAAAATTAATGGAGGGTATCATCATCAGGCTTTGATTTGGGCGATATCACATGACAATTTGTGATGCAATTTACCTATGTATAATTCAAGATGTTTCACCAGTGCAGTAATGCGGGTTGTTGTAGTTTGGTCAAAAAATTACAATCTCAACTTAAAAAATCTGCTTGAAAATGTCATTTTTTACCCCTATGACGTCATAGTCATCTTCTTTTTAATTCTTAAAAAAAAACTATTTCAGTTTCTTCAGTTTCATGTTTCACGTGAAAATCATTCAACTAAAAATAGGCAAATTATTATTACGGCTTTTGAATTATTTGCAACAATGAAGGAAAAATGTTAAATTTTATTAGAAAATGTCCGTTGATTCTCACTGAAAAAAAAGCGAAATTTGGAATTATTAAGAAAAATATTTGAATAATGTAAGTAAAAATTAGCCCATGTTACTCTCTAGATTATAATCCACCTATATGCAAAGGCATTTTACGATCCGTTTTGATCCTGACGTCTGGCAAATGTTTTTTACACTTTGAATTTATAATATTATTAGAATTAGCAAAGAATTAAAAATGAGTGGCATCAGGGACAAAAAGGTAAGAAGAAAAAAATGAAAAGTTATGATCTCCATAGGCTTTTCTATGTTAAATTAACATTGAGAAGTGACACTGGAAATAAATAAGTATTGCGCTGCCGCGCATACTTAAATATAGTGAATGAATGTTATAAATAAGTGATATTAAAAAAAATCCTTAATTCTAGTGAAAGAGCATCGCGAAACATTACCCAAAATTAAATAAACATTCGCGTACTGCAGTTTAATTAACAAATTAATTAATTACAAATATAAAAGGAAAAACCTTGCGTTGTGAATTTTTTATGTGGGCTCTTCCACCTATGAATTATGCTCAAACTTATCTAAAGGGAAAATGACACTCATTAAATTTTAACACTAAAATAATCAGAGATTTAACTCTTGACTAAATTATTTTATTTACACTGAATTAAACATAAAAATATGTACAAACACATAGATTTTACTAAAAGAATATAAGCAGAAACTGAGACTGCTTTTCATTGTTTTAGTTTAAACATGGATTTCAAACTCTAACAAATTAACTTATCTAATTTTCTCATTTCAAATCATAATAAATAATATTACTCATTTTAATTACATTATTTAAAAACCACATTTTATTCGTTTGGATCCCATGTCACCATAATACCGTTAATAAATCATTGTTTAAAATATAGAAAACGGGTAATATAATTGTGGAATCAGAAATTTAGAAGAGTACCTTGTTTTAGATTAATCAAATCCATTCAAACATCTGGACACGACACCAGAGCAGTCGAAGCATACGGCATTAGATCTCGAAATTTCGACGAGACATCCACTCGAATTAGCGGCAACAGGAAGGACTTAACGCGTCATCTCCAGAAGGGATTGGGGCGGCTTTCTTCTTTGCATAGGTCGGCGCTTAGGAGTTATCTCGTCACCATTGGATCCACCATCCGTCTTTATTCGTAGCTCCACTAGTGCTGTTAGGCTGTTACATCTTTTAATATTTTTAATAGACTCACTTCATACAAAAATTTCTCTTCCAAAAATCATACCTTGTTAGTAGGCGGATCAATTTTAAGATCCACTCCTTATTGGCTGTAGGATAATCTTGTAGGATACTTCGCTCGACGTATAAAATTCAAGTCAGCAACTGTCCCACGCATATGATTATTTTAATTATGTCTCCGCTTGTGTCAAAGGTGCAGACCCATAAAACCTAGGTGGTCCTTAGTCATAAAATCATGTTGACACTTTTATATTTTTACGATACCCTATAATAAATCGTCTTTTCTTCTCGTAGTCAAGTTACGACGTCAGCCCGTCTCGCTATGACTTCTCCTTTGTTATCTTTTGGGATCCAAACTCACATACATGAAACCTTACATGTATTTACATATAAAACATTAAAAATATATATATATTTAATATTTATAATTAAGTCAATAATTTTTTTAGGAATCTCCATTCCTATATTACCAATATTTATAATTATTACAATTGTAATTTCATAACTATATTTTATAAAAATATATTTGTAAATTAATATCATAGAAATACGCAAAATGTTCTGTTTCTAAACGCAACGATGCGGAAACTGAATGTTGTATCGTGTTCCAGCAATTAATTAAAATAAAAATTAGAAAATAATACTATCCATTAATGATTGCGAAAATGCAGCATTTCACTATGAAGCTTAATATATGAACTTTTTGTACAATTAAACCATTTAAACGCATGAAAATTTACCAAATTTGATGCACTAACCAGATATAGACAAAAAGTACAAAAAGCCATCTAAATAAAGTTGAAAATAGACTAGCCAAGTGATTTAAAAATCCAGATGCCAATCATTAAGTTATTGAAGACAAAAGGCCAATGGCCAAAAAGTTCAAATGTTATAAAAACGAGCTGGAACCCGTCGAAATTCGACGTACTAAAATGTTTGAAAGGAACTGTCAGATCGAATTTATAATAAACCTACAAAAATAATTACAATAAAAAAATCATCTTACATTGGTTGTCCAACTCTTAAAACAAATAATATTTTTTACCTAAAATTACCAAAATATTATTTCTTCAAATTTCAACTGCTTAAATTATTGAAAAATTAAACTATATTAGATTACGTAATCAAGATCAGTAATTATGATGAAGTTATCGATGGAGCTCTTATGTTTGTTTTTACGGGATGAAATATGAGTAAAAAGGATTTCGCTTTGTCACATCATAAAATTTTCCCCCATAAAATCTAAACTGTACGTTATTTTCACATTCTCATAATTTACATACGCACCACTCAAATTCACAATTTGAAAGTATTTTAACGCGCAACAGATTATTAATGAATGTATTTCCAAACTTAAAGTCACGACGTCTGATGCAACTTTTCATGTGAACATTCGCACAAACTTTAAGTTCTAATCTTAGTACCCGCGAAAAAAAAAAATTTCAGAAATTTGCCTTTAGTTGTCATAGTATTGGCTATTTATAGTATTGGTCAAATATTTAGTTTTATCAAAAAAATGATCGTTTTGTTTTAAATATATCATTTTTACTTACTGAATCATTTTGCCGAGCGCATCAAACTCATTTATCAGCGTAATCTAAAAATATTAAAATGTAGCTGATTTATGAAGAAGAATGCGTGTTTTTTTTTAATGTCTGACATCATTTTCTGTTCAAAAATTATAAAAAAGTTACTTTTATTTGTAATGTGAAAATGGCATCAATAAGGATATAATGAATAAAAATAATAAACCATGAATATTTTCCCTTTACTTTCAATATAAATGGAGTACTTCAGTTGCCACGATTACAAAATTTGTATTAAAAACTACAAACAAATTAATATCTCAAAAACAAATTAAGATACAGATTTCAAACAAATTGCATTTAAAAGCACATTTTTTTCTCTGAACGAAGGTGTAAATGTACGATGTTTAGAAGTTTAAAAATTTGCAGTAGAGAAAATTGCAAAACCGAAATTTCATTTCAAATTTCAAAGTGCTGCCATTCGCAAAATGACGTATGCGTTATGCACAGATATGCTTGTCCTTTATAATATAGATAGTAAAAATCACAAAAAAGTTATTGAAGTGCAGCATGGTATAACGATGTTACAGAAATAAAGAAATACTTCAAATTATGCTCTAATGCAGCAGTAATATAATGTATTTATTAATTGTAAAATTACAAATTATGCCAAAATTTGGGCTATTTTTAGATGTATCTAAACGATAGCTGACATAATATATTTTATTAATTAAAATAAAAATTAGAAAATAATACTATCCATTAATGATTGCGCAAATGCAGCATTTCACTATGAAGCTTAATATATGAACTTTTTATACAATTAAACCATTTAAGCGCATGAAAATTTACCAAATTTGATGTAATAACGAGATATAGACAAAAGGAACATACAGCTAAATAAAGTTCAAAATAGACTAGCCAAGTGATTTAAAATTCCAGATGCCAATCATTAAGTTATTGAAGACATAATGTCAATGGGCAAAAAGATCAAATGTTATAAAAATAGTAAAAATCACAAAAAGTTATTGAAGTGCAGCATGGTATAAAGATGTTTATAGATAATTTAAATCTTACTATAAGAAATATACATGTATTGACTTATTTCTAATTGCATGCAATTTTGCAAGTGAAAAAATTTGTTTTATTTGTGTGTAATACGTTGTTGCTTAAACAGAAAAAAAATGCAATAAATTTTTACAATGTTTTAAACAAATGCTTTATTTCTTCTTGCTAGTAAAAAAAGATTTCTACTAAGGAAATCTGATAGGAGTATTTTTTAACCATGTAAGAATGCAATGATCATTTTTTTAAAATTTAAATTAAATACAATCTCAAAAATGCTTTTCATTTAACATTTTATACTCCGACGGTACTTTAGGGTATCGTTAAAATAACTTGTTATAAAGTTAATTTACTACATCGATTAGTAGTACTACAGTTTAGAATGAGTAATAGATACATTATTTTAGCTTATTCTAAAAGCAATATTGGTTACACAAAAGAAAAATATATTTAAAAGGATGATTTATATTTGTACAATCGTGAAAAAAAAGTAAACGGCCCTTAATAATTCTGAAAAAAATATCGTAGACGAAAGTTACTGGTACCACACGATAGGTAATAATGTCTACTTTTAAATGATGTATATAAAATTTGCTTACAGGGCCATCTACATATTAAAACGAACCACAACTTTGTTTTTTACAATAGCAGAACACAATTCTGACATCATAAATGAACTCTACACCCTTCAATTAGACTAAAAACAAATTTTTATGCAATTCGTACAATAAGTTTCGGAGAAATTAATTATTTTAAAGCGAGCGTATTTTAAAGGCAGTAACCAAATTGAAGTTCGGTACTGGATTGTTGACCCAGAGATAACCTTCAAAGAGAAAACCTTTAAAGAGTTGACCCTTCTAGATCAAGGCATCTTAAACGTCACTCAAGCAGCCATTGAAGACTGCTAGATTAAAGGATAGCATAAGAAAGTTCAAAATACCTAGTTACTTCTATCATAGACGGCCCTTTAAACTATCATTTTGCCGTTTTTTAATCATAATTTGAAAACTACTTAGAAGGAAAATGTGAAATTTTGGATTTCCATAAAGCAGAACTTAATAAATCTAAATCCGTCAAAAAAATTATAGGTTGCAATGCATGATTTTTTCGTGTATTAATTTCATAATTCATATCATAAAATTATAAAAATTGCAAATTTAACGTGTTTATGTTTATGTATTTTAGTATTATTGCTGCACAAAAAATTAGAACCTTAGGAGTATAATTTTAAGAGATACTATTAATGAAAATATGAAAATGTAATTTAACATTAGAAGCACTAAATTTTAAATGTTTATAAAACTTATCATTCAAATGACTTGAAATTTGGTGACTAAGCATAGTTTTGAACCGAAGATTTGCAATATCTTGTTAAAATTGGGTATTGGCATTGTAAAAAAATTAAGTTTAGGTTCGTTTTATTATGTAGATTCCTCCCTAAGCAAATCTTATATACATCATTTAAAAGTAGAGTTTATTTCCAATCGTCCGGTACCACTAACTGTCTTCTACGATAATTTGTTGAGGAGTTAGTGGGGGTTGTTTATTTATTTATTTTTTTTTTTTTTACGACTGTACAATTCCTATTTCTATCACATACTTAAAAAATATTTTAAATAAAAGATTTGAATGGAGTTATAAATATTGCACAAAATCCCTATAAATTCAAATTTAATTAATAAATTTTAATTCGCAAAATCCTTCTAAAATTTATTAAATGATTTTATAAATCTTCTAATGTAGTTTCAAAAATTCACTAAAAATGCTTTAGAAGATGAAATTTTTAAGAATTCATAATTTGGGATATAAAGGGTTAATCACAGAAATTTAAAGTAAACAAAAAATTCCCTTCTTTTATGTAAATAAAATTATTCTAAAATATTCTTATGTCTTTTTATGCGAAAATAGCTAACGAAAAGATCTTTAAGAAAAGAATTATTCCACAATTTACATTGTAGTTCTTACATTTAATTGAATTTTATTTGCATTAAGGAGCACCAGAGACATATGCAAAAATATCGCACTGTAATATTTGAGATAATTTGCAGATACATTTTTCCTTTTCTCTTAATTAACTCCAATTTTTAATCAAACAAACTGTTTTAACCAAGTGTGAGTGTACTTTGTCAAAATCCTGTTCAAAAGGGTTTCGTATAATATCTCAAGAATTTTGTATGTACATAGAAAAAGAGATATTTGCATAAGTAATAATATATTTGATTAGATCCTATTACAAAATTGCTTTAACTATCAAAGCTAAGAATAAATTCATTATGTAACAATCTTTTAAATATCTTTTTTAGGTGCGTTCGTAATTATATAAATACGTAGCACCTATAGTCGTCGTTCAGTCCGTCTGTCCGTCCGTCCGTCCGTCAGCATATAACAGAGCAAAAACTACCCAACCGAATGGTCTGAAATTTTAAATATATCATTGCTGCAAAATTTTGTCGAGCCATTTCAAATTTTATGAAAATCGGATGTATAGTTTAATTACAGGGACAATCAAAAGTTTTTCTTTACATTGCGGCCAATGGGGAAAATTATTGCAAGTACATTTTAATGATGTTACAGCCTTTCGAATGGTCTGAAATTTTAAATATATCATTGTTGCAAAATTTTGTCGAGCCATTTCAAATTTTATGAAAATCGGATGCGTAGTTTAATTACAGGGACAATCAAAAGTTTTTTTTTACATTACCGCCAATGAGAAAAAATATTGCAAGTGCATTTTAGTGATGTTACAGCATTCCGAAAGGTCTGAAATTTTAAATATATAATTGTCGCAAAATTTTGTTGAGCCATTTCAAATTTTATGAAAATCAGATGTATAGTTTAATTACAGGGACAATCAAAAGTTTTTCTTTACATTACCGCCAATGAGAAAAATTATTGCAAGTGCATTTTAGTGATGTTACAGCCTTCCGAAAGGTCTGAAATTTTAAATATATAATTGTTGCAAAATTTTGTTGAGCCATTTCAAATTTTATGAAAATCAGATGTATAGTTTAATTACAGGGACAGTCAAACTTTTTCCGTTTCATTACAGGGAATGGGAAAAAATAATTGCAGTGCATTTTAATGATGTTACAGTCTATGCACTTATGAAGTGCAAAGAAATATACATTCAGTACAATATGCGAGGCAAAAAATAATTATAAAACTAGCTATAGTACGAACGCACCTCATTTGCCACGTTTGACGAGCAATTTCCAACTTGTTTAGTTATGCGTTTTTTAATTGTACTAAAAAGAAATTTAAATCTTATTAGCAGATAGAATAACTTATTTCGAATCTATTAATAAACGAACACATCGCTCTGTGTGTGTGTGTCTCTGCGATGGCAAACGAAATCTACGGCACGTACGAGGCTGAAATTTTTGTGAAGATAGTCTCTCCTAATGCGCCTGGGTCTCAGAATTTTAAAATTGTAACTAATAGCTCAGTTGCTCATTAAAAAAAGGAACTCACTGCCATCAAAAGTACGCCTTTTCCCCGCCCGCCGCTGACATTCGGTTGGTTGGTTATTAACCCTTTATCTACTGACGGTACTTATAATTACCATTAAAATAACTTGTTATAAAATTCATTTAATACATCGATTAGTTGTAATGAAGTTTAGAATGAGTTATAGATACATTACTTTATCTTGTTCCAAAAGCATTAATGATTACACAAAACAAAAATTTTTTTAAAGGATGATTTCTTTCGCATTTGCATCTTTTCAGCTTTCTTGTCGTTGGGGGAGGAGGGGAGGAATTTTTCAATTCGGAAATATTTCTATATTTCTATTGTAAGAACATTATATGTGTACATTTCCTAATTCTAGAAAATAATAAGAAAAATATTTAAAATAAAAGACTTGAGTGGGGTTATAAATATTGCACAAAATCCCTATAAATTCAAATTTAATTAATCCTTCTAAATCCTTCAGTCTTTCTAAAATCCTTATAAAATTTATTAAATGATTATGTAAATCTTCTAATATAAAGTAAACAATTCACGAAAAATGCTTTAGAAGATAAAATTTTCATAAATTCATAATTCAGTAGATAAAGGGTTAAAGCATCACTCATCAGAAATACGTTTCTTTCCTTCTGCTTGCTTTCTGTTGGTTGGTTTTTGGTTATATAAAGCTTTCGCAGAAATAATTAAGTAAACCGAGATAGAATTAAAAAACTAATTTGAGTGCTTATTGTTTCAAGAGGGACTGTCTTTTCAATTAAACATTTAATTTTAGCACGAAGGTGAACCACATGCTTTGAAAACATATTTAATAGTAATTAACATTTAACCCTTAAATGCATAGGGTAGAATGCGTTCCCGAAATTTCATAATTCAGATAATCGGAATTCATACCAGAAAATATAAATGGTAAATTTCGGTTTATTTAATAACTAAATGGAGTGAAATTTTCTTTTTTATTTTTCTGGTGGAAATACGGAATATGTGAATAAAAAATCCAATAAATAGGGAACAATTATTGTATCATAAACGATACCATATGCATTTAAGGGTTAAGAGAAGAGATTAGTCACCGCCCCCTGAATACTAAGCCAGAGCGCCGACACAAAAATGGCAACTGCCGAAGGCGGATTCTTTAAAACTTAGGTACGGTCCCTTAAATGTTGACACCAGTATTTTATAAAAGATTTCTCTGACTTATTTAATCTCAGACAAATAAAGCTGTAAAAAATTAAAAAAATTATTGGTACGAATATTTAAGTGACCGTATACACGCTGAAAAAAATCCGCCTTCGGCAGCCGCCATTTTTGTGTCTGCGCTCAGGTCTAGTATTCAGGGGGCGGTGAGATTAGTTTCAAATGACGTCACAACCTAAAAACCAATTTCTCAACCTAGCAGGTATTTGTTTGCCCGTCTACTTTCTGTTTTTCTCTACTTTGATTGGCTGAGCGATAATATCTGCTAAAAAATCATCGATTTTTGTAGGTTTGTGGAAAATTGGACGCGCGTGGTTGAAGCTGATCTATTTAGATAGCAAGAAATATTGTTTTTAAACATTAAATAGAAGATTAGAACACTCCTTACTGGCTCTTTTGCCACTAGAAATTAGCAACAATATGCCCTTGCATTCCATTGCTTTCTGCTGCTGTACCGACTAGCAACATTTAAAATAGAGTTGAAATTCTCATTTTTGATAATATTAATAACTTTTTTTTTTTTTAATTTGAGAAGGATTTTTTCGTTATTAAAGACATTTTTAAACGCACTTTTTTCATTGCTCCTTTTTGTTTTTTAAATACAGAAAAATGTCTGAATTTATCGCGCGCCTTCTATACAGTGCCGCAGGCAGTAGGAACCCCTGTCGGATTTTTATTCAGAATATATTTTGCTCCTAATTTATGAGTAGTGGTTATTTCCGAATACAGTAATTTCAGCAAATTTCTTAAATTCTTATTTCATTCTCCCACCCCCTCGATTATATCCACGAAGGTTTAATAACAAAGTTTCGTTCGGATATAAGACGTTCGGAACAGAATGCGCCCTTGGAGGTGGAAAGTGGAACTAACATATTTTACAGAGCGTGCGCAGCACGCCTACTATACGGTGTAACATGCTGCAGCGAGCTGTGTTTTTCTTATACATAATATTGGAGTGGAAAGTGGAACATATTTTACCGAGCGTGCGCAGAATGCCTGCTATATGGTAAAGCATGCAGCAACAGCCCGTGTTGGAGATTCTTATAGATCATATTGGGCTCTTAACTGAGTGGTGATTACCATTATTTCCGAATAGAAATTTCAGCAAATTTCTTAAATTTTTATTTGGGTTCCCACCCCAATTCTAATTTGTGTCGAATAATGTATCTACGGATAGTTTGAAAAATGCAGATTTGTTCGGATATAGGTTTATTTACGAAACAGTGCACTTCCTGGTGGTGGAAAGTGAAACTAAAAGATTTTGGAAAGCGTGCGTAGCACGCCCTATATACCCGGCTGCAGGCGGCGGTGACCCGTGCCGGATATTCGTATAAAAAACGGCTAGGATAGTTAGGTGTTAGGTTTACTGTTAAGTTGGAGTTTGAGTAGGGTTAGGTTACATTTAGGGCACAGTTAGGTTACGGTTAGCTTGCAGTCAGGTTACGATTAGGTTACAGTTAGGTTAAGGTTAGGTACCATTAGGTTATGGTTACGGATAGGTTAGGTTACTGTTAGGTTATATTTTAGTCCCGTTTATGTTACAGTTAGATTAGAGTTGAGACAGTTAGGTTATGGTCAGTTTACGATAAGATGACGGTTAGATTACATATGAATCATAGTTAAGTTATGGTTAGGTTACGGTTAAGTTGCAGTTAGGTTGCGGTTAGGTTACAGATAGGTTACAGTTAGATTACATATATGTTATAGTTATGTTGCAATTAGGTTACGGTTAGAATGTTATCCCCAGGATCATTACGCATGTTTTGATTAAAAATATATACTTAATTTTGTAGCATAGCTCTGAAATTATAATACTATATACTAACCTTTTAGCTAATGATCGAGTATTGATTTCATGCACATATAGTCGGATTTAAGTGTGATATAACTAGTTTGAAAATCAAAGTATTTCTCTCAGGATTTCGATGTGGAAAAAAAATAGTTACGCGAATTAACAGTGATTTTTGCGGATAAATATCAACATCATTTTAACGCTGGACACATACCTCTTTGAGCTTTATTTATCGTTAAATATTTGCTGGTGGGGGGGGGGGGGGGTGTTAAACCGATTTTTCACGCAGTCAGTTGGCACGTATTTCAGACAAAATCGAGTTAGAAATAAAATCATACAATTTTCAGGTTCATTTAATATTATCATAACGGGTTCGGGCAACGCCGGACGGGTCAGCTAGTTGCAAATAATTTTGTATGTATAAACATTTGTTATAGTTGCGTTAGTAAAATGGTGGATTAAGGTGGGTCCGGGAGTCAAAACTCTTAGAAATATATGTATTTTTTAACTTTCTATGTGTGTGTGGAGGGGGGAGGGAAGCTAATGCAATACTATAAAGTTAAATAAATTACGTAAAACAAACCGAGTATTTCTCCAATGATTACATGAGCAGATAAGTATTATACTTCAGTCCTGCCCCTTCTGTAACTAAAAGTTTAAGTCCAATTTTTTCAGAATGATATTTTTCCTAATTTGTCATGTTTCGAACGATATTATCTACAATTTATTGCAAGATATATGTATGAAAATTTACTCAGAGTATTTGTGTTTTGTCTGCAGTAAATTGAATTGAGGATTTTTAATTTCATGCGTAAATTTCGAAAATTTATACCCTGAAGTAAATATCCTTATTAAAAAAAATTAAATTTATTATAAATTTTGTAAATAGTAATATTTTTATAAATTATAATTTAGAAAAATGAACAAGAAACATTATCTACATACAAAGAAAGTAATGTAGTTCGGAAAGTGGTTCCTGAGTTATATAAACAAATAAATAAGTTTAAAATTTAAATTTTTAAGATTCTTTTTGAAGAAATTTCAATCTTATAAAAGTTAAATACATGCATATTACTTAAAAGGTGCTAAAAACTTATAAAGATATTAATTAGTATATCCCGACATCTTTCGAATTCACGCGCTATCATTTTCAAGAGGAAAAGGTGATTGACTGGAATAGGAGAAAACATACGTAAAACAAGATAAAATACTGCGCATGTGTAAGCAAAGTTTAGTCCACCGTTCCAAAAAAAGTGAGATGAAAAGATTAGGTGACATTTTCAGCAGCTCCAGATTGCATCAAAAAGAAAATATTAATATAAACTTCGAAAAAGCTAAAATTATCATTTCACCATCCAACCATTACTGTTCAATAATCCGTGAAACCATTCAGATTTTATTTAGAAATGATACTGTTTGTAACGACGTCCTTTCGTATAATATTCCCGCGTTTTCGTTTAAAATTCTAGGTATTTCGTGAGCTCCTGAAAATATCAATCTTTTCACCACCACCCTCTTTTTGGAGCGGGGAACTGAACTTCGCTTGCACATGCGTAGTATTTTATCATGTTTTACGTGTGTTTTCTTCTATTCCAGTCAATACCTTTTCCCCCTGAAAATGAACGCGTGTGCGTTCGAAAGATCTCTGCTATACTAATATCTTTATAAGTTTTTAGCACCTTTTAAGTAATTACATGCATGTTTTTAACTTTTATTTTAGTAACAAGGTGCAAATTCTTTCACGGCACTAGTTTTAGCACAGTGTTTTGATTTTATTGAAATTTCAATGTTTACAAAACAGTTTTATCTGAAAAGTAATTTTTTTTAGAAAGACAAATTTCAGGGGGGGGGGGATTCATTAAAGAAAATAAAATTATGACATCCGGACCGCCTTAAATAAATATAAAATAGCAGGAAGACAAAACATTAAGTATATTAAGAAAATATCCGTTTTATTTCTGGTAATAAATTTTTTTCCCATGAAAAGGTGAAAAAATACTCGTTATACATCTCAGAATTTTATGTATAATTTGCTGTTAAATTCTTAGAAATATAATCTCAAAAAGTGCGTTTCAGCTAATCATAGAAAAACAAAACAAACATAAAATAATTTCCTCTTTCACATAAAAAAATCATCGTAAAAAATTCTTAAACCATTTCATGCGAGAAAAACTAGTAATAAGATTCTTCAGAAGAGAAATCCCCAGGCTCTTTCACTCGTATTTCATCTATATTTGAGTTTATTTTATTTTTGTTATTGTACACGAAGAGATCGTATTTCAAAAACTCTTTCAATCAGGTGTTTTAATAATAAAAAGTATTAATTAGACATATTATAGGAAATAAATATCAATTTCATTTCTTGCTGCTAATAAGACAGACTTCTAATTAGAAAATCTCGTATAAGTACTTATTAGACATTTAAGAAAATTATATTTCGGGTAACTCTAGGCTAGATGGCTATAATTTTTAAAAATTGAAATAAAAATTCTTAGATTGCAAATGAAGGAAATATTTGTTCATATTTAAAACTCCTATACATATGTTCATCATATTTTGGGAAAAAATAATTAAATATTGAGAACAAAAAGTGTGAAACAAAATTGAAATTAAAATGGCAGGTGGCTATCCCTCCGTGAAGTCGAGGAAAGATAGCCATCCAATACAAGAAAGAAAAAGTGAAGTTAAAAAGCAAAATATAACACATTTCATATATTTAATCATGAAAACCCTATAGCAATTTGCAAAGGTGCAGTTATATCATAGAAAATAGTGAATAAAACTCGAATAAACAAAATTTCAAGTATTATTTCATTATTTCACTTTTCGTAAAATCTTACCACATTTTTGGCAAAGGTCTTGATAGTTTGTACACGCTTCATGGAACTACTTCAGGTACCTTATACATTGTATCCAGACATCCTTTTTGACTGTGATATTATATTGTTTTCCACAACCAAAACAGTGATCCTCATATAATTTTATTCCCTCGGAATACATAGAATCTGATAATTTTAAATGTATTTCGTTTTCTTCGCTTCTGAAAGTGCCGTGTTTTTTTTTTCTGAGCATTTATTATAGGTTTATCTGGTTTATTTAGTTTATTTATCAACTTTATCTGTTTTGATTGTGAAAGTCTCCGACGTTTTTAAATATTTTCTGAAAAAAAAAATACATCGTTAGGTCTTATTATACTATTATTATTATTGAAATATTTATATGAGTTAAATTTAAACAATTATATCAATTAATATAATTATTTTAAATTTAATTATATATAGTTAAAATGCTCATTCCGTATGATTTTGGAATATTGATTAAGGTGGTCATCTCTCCTAAAATTGAAGGACATAGTTCACATAATTTAAAGCACTAACAGCCATTGTACGTCTTTGTCTTAGAATTAAAGATTGGATTACATACGTGCTTTAAAAGTCCATATAGTAAAAAAATATATATAACGTACGTACTGAAAAACATTCAGATATCTAAGTCAAAAAAAATGTTCAACCACTAAATTAAATAAACATTAAAATTACACGTATTTTTTATAATAGAAAAACACAACTGCACGTCGCAATGAATGAACTCGTTGAACTATTTCCTACGAACAAAGTTTATGTTGCAATCTATGATCAAGTTTTGGAAATATTTAGACTGACCATCTCTCCTCTATGGCCATCTACCTTAGAATTACCCTATTTTGTTATTGAATTAGGAAAAACACAATCTCAAAAAGTTGGAAATTGTACGTCATATGACGTAAATGAGGTGTGTTCGTACTATAACTATTTTTGTAAATATTCATATCTTGATTCAGTAGCTGTTGTGCTCTTATGCAAAATGGGTGAATACAAAATTTATTACGATTATATATATATATATATATATTAAATTTAGTAATACGGAAATAATATGACTCCATGATAAATTGGACGTCATCACAATGGCAACTTAGAATCATTACCTGTCACGAGATATCACTGAATTAAATACGTATGATAGGATTAAATAGAAAGAAGAAAACTTTTATTAATGTCTTTTTAAGTCTTGATCAGGTTTTCATAAAATTTGAAATGACTCGACAAAATTCTGCAACGGTGATATATATTACATTTCAAACCATTCGGTTGTGTAGTTTTCGAGCTGTTGTATGAGGGCAGACGGACGGAACAGACGACCACAATAGGTGCCATGTGTTTATATAATTACAAACGCACCTAAAAATTGATTTTACAGTTACCAGAAAAAAATAAACGAAAGATATTTCTCCTTTTAATGTAACGAAAGTCATCACAAAATACTCTTGTGTACTGTTTTAAGTGACAATAACTAACGAAAATATTTCGAAGAAAATTCTTACGCCATACATTTTTATTCGTACTTTATTTATCTTTCAGTTTATCTTATCCGTATATACTATAAAGGAGACAAACGTATCTGTGCGTAACACTGACGTCATTTTGCGAATGGCAAGATTTCTGGATCAAATTTCGGATTTGCAATTTTCTCTACTGCAATTTTTTAATCTTCTAAACATCGCACATTTTCAATTTTTACACCATTGCATAGGAAAAAGAAACTACTTTGAAATGCAATTTGTTTGAAAACTGTATCTCAGTTGATTGATTTATTATGTTTTCTAAAATAATTTTCAAGCAGGAGTTTTTTTAATTTATCTCTATCACGTGCCAGCTCTAGTACATAATAATAAACATTTTGCACATAAAGAAATAAAAATTATTTAGCATTTATTTCTGACTAATTTTACATAACGAAATTAAAACTTTCTCTTTAAATAACTAAAAGAATAACATAAAAAAACACAAATTATTTATATATGCAGTCGAACATTTTTTACACCGCCAAATAGGAAATAAACATTTTGAAATGACCTTTGTTTGCAAACTGCATTTCAGTTTACTGATTGCCTATGATTTTAAAAATAATTTTCAAGCATGAAATCTTTTAAAATTTATCTCTATCGCGTGGAGCTCGATTACGAAAGATTAATCCGTTTGCCCTTAAAACAATGTAAACAGTTCAGAATTTTCTTAGGGAATTTTCTATAATATTCCATAAAAAAATTAAAACATTCTCTATGAATAACTAAATAAAATAATATAAATAAATCACAAATTTAACATACATATAATTGAACTAAGTGCTTAAAGGACTGAAATGATCAGAATAAAAAGGCTGCCGTAAGTAGCAAAATCTTGGGCTATTAACTCTTAGCATGCGGCTAATACGAACATATCGCATTTGATAAATTTCAAAGCTTTATTTGATAGCATAATTGATATTTTTCGTTTAAAAATATATATATATATTTTTTTTTGTGTGTGTGTGTGTGTTAGAGGGCAATCTAAAAAATATATTGCATGTAAAAAAATTATTAGAGTTTTCAATAAAATAAAATGGCTTTCACCTGTACTCTGTAACCCGGGAAGCCAGGGTTCGATTTCTTACTTTTTATAATAACCAGGTGATCCAACCTGGGTTACCCGACTTACAGAACATACATCACGGTTTACAGAACAGAACATAGGTGAAAATCATTTTGAATTAAACACTCTAACAGATTTTTTTTCACTTAGTTAATTTTTTTGTTGCTGAGTAACAACATCCAAAAGCATTTTAATTTGACAACTATCAGTTATTCAAATAAAGGTATGGAAATTAAAAGCAATGCACCAAAAGTAATTATTTAAAGCAATGCAGCCAGTTTAGCCGCATGTCAGGAGTTAACAGCAGCTAAAAATTTCACTAGTTACAGCCTCGTTTTTATACTGATTATTTTAGTGGTTTAAGAGCGCAGTTCGGTTAATAAGCCGGCTAAATTTATGTTTTATTTATATTATTTTTTATTTTATTTATTTATTGATGAAGTTTTAATTTTGTTTGGAATAATTGCTTTTAAAAAATGCCAAACTATTTATATTGATTTAAGCGTGGAAAGGTTAATATTTCGTAATCGGGCTATACATGATAGAGATAGCGTAAAAGAAACTCATGGTTGTATATTACTTTTAAAACAATAAAAATTAGTAAACAGAGATACAGTTTTCAAACAAATCGCATTTGAAAGAACATTTTTTTTTACCAAACGATGGCACAAAAATTGAAGAAGAAGAAGCTGAAAAGGTGCGTAAAAAGCGAAATCTAATGCTCAGGTATTGTCACAGTCAATATGACGTGAGCGTTGCTCGCGAAGACTTTTTTGCTCTATAATATAGATGTATAAAAACATCCTACTTAAAAAATGCTATATTATAACCAGCTGATCCAACGCTGGTTTCCGGAGTTACAGAACATAGTTTCTGATATACATAAGGAGGTTTAAAGCATTTTTAATTAAAAATTCCAAAACATTTTTTTACACATAATATATTTTTCTAGTTGCTCAGTAACAACACACAAAAGCATTTAATATGAAAAATACCAATTGTTCAAATAAAGTTATGGAAATTATTAAAAATAATGCACCCAGTTTAGCCGCATTTCAGGAGTTAGTAGCCGAGAAAATCATCAAAGATTTCGCTACACTGTATAAAAAAAAAAAAAAAAAAAAAAAAAAAAAGGGTAATTTTAACAGAAAAAATTGTATTTTTTACAGAAAAAAACTGTTTTAAAGATAAACTGATTGTTTCTGTAAAATAAAGTGGATTTTGTTATTTTTACAGAAAAAATCTATAATTTTTACAGAAAACAGCTGTTTTAAGGAAAAATTACTGAAATTTTCTGTAAATTAAACGGTTTTCCACTGGTACCAAAATTACAGATTTATTCTGTCAATTTGAGATATTTTTTTTTTGTTTACAGTGTACTTGCTTGTCTTTACTTGTTGTCTTTCTTATTCTGATTATTTCACTGATTTAAGCGCCTAGTTGAATTACTAGTCTGATAAATTTATGTTTTATTTATATTATTTTCTGATTTTATGTATTTATTGATGAAGTTTTAATTTCGTTATGGAATAATAGTTTAAAACAAATGCTAAACGATTTATATTGTTTTAAGTACGAAAATATTAATATTTCGTAATCGGGCTATGCGCGATAGAGGTAGATTAAAAAAAAAATCATGCTTGTATATTATTTTTAAAACCATAAAATTTAGTAAATTGAGATACAGTTTTCAATCAAATTGCATTTTGTAGAATATTTTTTTTTTCTATACGATGTTGTAAAAATTGAAATTATGCAACCGTTAGAAGTTAAAAAATTGCGGAAAAAGCGATATCTATTGGTCAGGTGTTGTCACAGTCAATATGATGTCAGCGTTACATACGAACTTGTTTTTTCTTTATAATATAGATGTAGCGAAACATCCTACTTAAAAAAAATGCTTTAATAATGTTTTTAAAGGCGCTCGGTCTATTTTTATTGGTGTATTTTGTAACAACGTTTAGACATAGTTTTAAATTGCTTTACGAAGAAAAGTTACTTAATAAATAAAATGTAATCCCTCTGGTAATTCTGAAGATTTTAAATTTCGTGAAATAAATTGAAGAAAATCTACACTTTTTTAACTTTTTGACATTTTTTTCCATATTTTTCTTACAAGTAGGCTATATTACTTTAAGACCTAGATTTCCAAAAATATAATTAGTTTATGGCTATTCAAAATATAATATTCTTCACCACTAAGCAACGCGAAACTCACTGACACATTTTCTAACTCATTTTTAAACATGAAAGCATGATACTTACAAACAGGATAATTAAAGTAATTCGTTATCAAACAATTTTTTTCTCATTTTCCAATAAATTAATTACATCACGAGTCATAAACTACTATTGTCTCAGAACGGCTGGCTTCATTCCTTTCACGCGTGAAATTCGGTTCAAATCGCCAATTTTGACAGCAGTTCCAGGAAACTTTTCTCCCGTTACCAAAAAACCGAAAAAAAAAAAAAAAAACCAGTTCCCTTACAAAGTTCCTGAATAAGAGCACCCATCAATTTGATACGTTTCTGAGAAAATATTAAAACAAAAACTTATCAGAAATTAACAAGTTTGGATTTGAGAGCAACCTTAAGTAAAAATAAATAAAATGTTATGCTATAAGCAAACATACATTTAAAAACTATTTACTTGACATTTTTAATTTTTAAAAGAAACAATTTATGTTACTGAAAATCGATCTTTCTTAAAGAACTCAATTTTAGTATTTAGGGAAGGCGGAGTTTAAGGTTGTATATGTGTGTGTGTGGCGGGGGGGGGGGGGGGGGGATTCGTATTAAAAGTTAACTATTCTGTCCCAAATTGTAATTAAGAGAAACTTTTTGTAATCCCCATTTATACGTCTTTTTGTGAAATATTTTATCAATGATTGGATTAATTTTGAAGCAATTCTATTTTCTGAAAGTACTTATTTTTTATAAAATATTAATTGTAAGTATTTAGGCTCTTATCTGTAAATGAAAAGTATTTATAAGTATAAAGCTTTTCATTACACAGCTTATGCTGAAAAAGCATAAGAAAATTTTTAAGAAAACATCCATTTAAAAAAATATTTAGCTTCGTAATTTTTTCCTGATTTCCAAACATGGTAAAGACAAAAAAATTGCATGAAAACTAAAATCTTCTGTTATTAATAAACGATTTAAATAAATTTTATATGAAAGAGTCTTTAATGAAACTTTAAAATCCCGTACATACATAAAGGATTAACGAGGCTTGAAGATAAAAAAAGAAGCTTAAAGTTTGCGTAAGCTAAAGATAAAGTTATGCTTATGTTGAAAGTAAAAAAAATGATATTCTAATTTTTTTTTCACGTTATTTGCTAGTTTTCATCGATTTTTAGATAATGATATATCTCAAATATTGACCTCATTTAGAGATTGTCAATCATAAGCCCGAGGGTGCACATGTGCCTTTGACTCATTTCTATCGCTTGCAAAGTCTTTCAATATTCATATATATATTGATATATATTTAGTGCTCCTTTAAAATTGTGTTAAACATTATCATTTAAAAAATGAAATAAGAGTTTCTTAGTGTGTATAGTTTTTTCCTCTAAGTAATATCTTCTTTGGGAAAAATTATTGAAAGACTCACTCACACTTAAGAATTGCGAAAAAGTGAAACAGTTGGTTAAGGATTTTTTAGCCCCCGGTATGCCATTTCTTTCTCCCAGCTTATTTTGTCTCGAATAAATAACGTTACATTGTATGCGCCAGCCGTAAAACAAAAGCCGATGTTTCATTGTGCGATTAAATATTCTACAGCATTTTTTAAAACTTCTGAGCATCGCACATTTTCAATGTTTATACCGTCGTATTGGGAAAAAAATACTTTTTAATGCAATTTGTTTGAAAACTGCATTTCCATTTGTTTTTGAAATATTAATTTTTTTGTAGTTTTTAGTGACATTTGTTTCATTTTGGCAACTCAAGTACTCCATTACTGTAAAAAGAAAAGGAAAAATTGTTGAAAAATAGCAATTACATCTTTTTGTTGTCATTTTCTCATAAAAATTGAAAAAAAAAAATTAAACTACGTGCTATTTTGAGAAAAATATAAATGAAGGATTTATGATAAAACATGGAGGTATTATAAACTATATTTAATTTTAAGTATCTATATTAATGCAAATGATGTCATTTTACATAAAATAATATCGTGTGCTTTAAGTCTTAAAATTGAAATATATTTTGCAGTAGAGTCCCGCTTAACCGAGTTATTGTCTTCTGATGAACTGGTGGCTTCTATTATTATGAAATAGCCATTATATATGAAGCGTTCGATGAAGGTGAAAGAGCAGCCGTAAAAAGTTAGAACTCTGATCTGGTCAGAATGGAAAAAAAAATGATCATAATTTTTTTTTTTTCCATTCTGACCAGAAAATCAGAGTTCTAACTTTTTATGACTGCTCTTTCATCTTCACCGAACGCTTCATATATAATGGCTATTTCATAATAATAGAAGCCACCAGTCCACCAGAAGAAAATGAAGTAATGGAAACTACGGGGCGACACTAAATTCTGAAAAAGCAGAATTCCTGTTCTCTAGTTGATAGTTTTTTTTTTCCCATTGCAGTTGAAAATAATCTTTATTAGTATTTTATTTTATATCTGTTTAATAATTATTCAGAATATGCATTGAATAATTATTTCTTTCGAAAATATCTCGACGTATATTTCTCCATATACAGCCAACTTCTTAAATGCGGTATATTCTTGTGTACATTATTTATCAAAAACTAAAAAACATCTGGGAATTTCGAAGTTGGTAGAATGAAACTGACGTCATTTTGACAAATGTATTCTAAAATATTTCAACATTATGTATTAAAATAAATATATTTTTTAATGTAATTTTAATCCACTAAACTGTTCCACTTTTAAGGCGACTATGAAAATTCTTAACCATAATCTTTTTGAAAGAACTAGTTGGAAAATTATATTTTTTCTTCAAACTCTATCCTTGTGAACAGAGACACAAATTGTTCAGTTGAATTCAAGGAGGTTGAACTTGTTTAAATTCTTTGCTTAAAGGTAAAACTTAAGGCTGGTCTTAAGGTTACTGCTCAACAAGCGCGAAAATTTTTGACACAATGACGTACAAATTTTTAGCCCCTTGCCTCTGCAACACAAATGCGCCAATTTTGGAATGTCCAACCTGACTTCGGGCAAGAGAAAAATCGGTGTTACAATTCCGTGAAGCCAGAACTCAGTTCGTCCAATGTATAATATATAATTTGTCATTTTCCCAATAGATGGTGATGCTTTCCCGCGAAAAGTTCGGCAGTTTTGTTCCATTTGTCAGATTTTTGTAATTTTGTTCTTCCCAAATTTCATTCAAACCACATTATGGCAAAGGAATCTGAGGGATATGCAGTTCATGATAGATGATATAAATAATAATATTGTTGTATTAATTTATTATATTTATCTTGAAATTATGTCATGGTATTTATTTTGCTATAATTTGAAAAAAATTACTGCAATCCATTAACATTTCCCATATATGTGAAAATATGGAATATAGTAGCTATTTCGTTTATTTATTTATTTTTTTAATGATTATTTCTAACATTTTGAGGATAATAACGAACAAAATTAAATAGAAAAAAAAATTCATTTATGGCATGTTTTTCTGAAATACATTCCACAGGCAGGTGGTTAAATATAAAAGTATAAAATTGCAGACCTGACTATGGAAGAGATTTTGAATAGAAATGGTTTTTACATTTTTTGACAAATAAATTGCCTATCAAGTTATAAGCGTTTTTGATCACATGACAAGGCGTTTTTCTCCCTTCGTCGACTGATTTTTCTGCTTTCATCGGAAAATTCGGTTCAAAACACTAACTTTGATAGTATTTTGTGACAGATCTATTGTGTTTGAAAAAAAAAAAAAAATCCCTGCCGGCCCAGCCTACAGCGGAGGTAGATTTCAAAGTTAAGTATACTAATTTCACAAACAAAAGCCAAATCATGATTAGAGATAAACCCACTTTAACAATTTTATCTGGCCTCTTTTGACGAGTTTTTATTTCATTTTTATATTAACTGGTTTTATCAGAATCATGTTAGGGCGGTATTCAAAAAAATACTTTTCTATGCTCAACAACTCGAAATTTTCTGGCATAACTCCAGATTTATTTTTAATAGGAAAAATATGAAACTTGTTGACGTGATTTTTGAAGAGATTTATAAGCGACCTGTGTTTTTAATTTTCGTTCAATTAATTAAAACTTGATATATAAACAATTATTTTCTCAGTTAGACAATATTTTTCGTTTCTAACACAATCTCTTCGGGAAATTCCGTTCAAAATGCCCACTTTGACATCATTTTTCGAAATATATTCTGTCTCTGTCAAAATATCGATCATTACGGTACATTATATAGTTTCTGAATAAGCGAATCTACCAATTGGATGCGTTTGAGAGCAAAAATGAATTTAAAAATGAGTCAGAAAATAAGCAGTTTGGATTTGAATACTCCCTTAATACGATGATTTTTCCAACACAATCCGCTTCGGGAAATTTGGTTCAAAAGGCCCACTTTGACAGCATGTTTTAAAATATATTATGCCTCTATCAAAAAATTGACCATCACGGTACATTATATAGTTTCTGAGTAAAAAAGGTACCAATTGGAAGCCTTTGAGAGCAAAAATGAATTGTAAAATGAGTCAGAAAATAAGCAATTTGGATTTGAATAAACCCTTACTAATATGATTTTTTTCTTCAACTGCTATGTATTTTTAATTTGTTTTTGCTGTAATAATTGGTCCTATCCAAAACTTGTCTATATAGATGTTGTAGACAATATTAAGAAGACATGTGATAAATTCATGCGGATTTTATATCTTTTGAAATGAGGGAGTTATGGATTTTTTTCTTCTTCAAACGCCCTTTTTGTTTTCGTTTTTAATTTTTTTTTTTTTCGGTACGAATTGGTTCGATCAAAAGCATGTGAATATAAAAGTTGTAGATAATGTTAAGGAGATTCATGATAAAATTAATTGGATTTGTTATCTTGAGAATTGACGAAGTTATGAATTTTTTTCTCTCAAAAACCCTATTTTTTGCGCCCCTTGAGCCCATTTTTAACTTTATCAAAAATCTGTGATACATAAATTTTTGGCCCTATTTTTAGAAGTAATAAACACTTTAAACTGATTTGATATGTACAAAAATTAAGAAGTTATGGGGAGTTTTCTGTTTTCACAAAACTCCTCCCTATTTCCATCCCCTTGGTTCGATTTTGCCCCTTCACGAACTTGACCGAGATTTTATACCTCTTGATTTTATGTATCAGTTTGGATGAGATTGGTGCAAAATTGTGGAGGTTATCGTGTCCAGAAGAAAGTAATATATATACATAGATAGATACATACATACACACACACACACACAGATATATATATAGTATATATATATATATATATATATAAAGTTTTTTACTGAGTGTGGTTTTGGGTTCTAGGGATCATGATCGGTGTAGATCTGCAAAAATATTTCAGAAATTCCGACATAGGAACGACGCCAATAGGTAGTATTTCATACAAAATCTACCTAAAAAAAAAAAAAAAAAAAAAAAAAAAAAAACGGAAAACATCTTTCGAATGCATAGTTTCTGAATAACTTCACCTACCAATTTCATGCGTTATCGAATAAAAAGGAATTAAAACTTATATCAGAAAGTTGCTCCTTTGAATTTGAGAACAGCCTTAAGAAAAAATCGAACGACATAATGTTTTTAGATTATTAACTCTTTAAGCACCACATTCAATTTAGTGATAGTATACTGAATGCAAGATACAGGGTGTCCACAATTAGACGGCCCCACTTTAAAGTTGTCTGCAGACAAAACTATTGTTCATAAAGCTGTGAAATTCTATGAAAGACATAATAAAGGGACGGAAACTTGTTTAATCCAAAAAAAGTTCAGAATCTCACCACCAGAGGGCGATTTTTAATAAATTACGCATTTAACGTTACGATAGTTTAGAAATCTTATTTACCGGATGTACATAATTAAGCGATCCTATTTTTAAATTGTCTACGACGAAACTATTGTTCAGTTGTGAAATTTTATGGAGGACATAAAGGTATGGGAATTTGTTTGAGCAAAAGCAAAAATTGGGAATATGTTTTTTAATGAATTACACATTTAGCATACATTTACAATAGTTTGACAAATTTTGTTATAACCAAACATGACGGTCATCATTTTTAGATACCATCTGGAATCGTAAGATAGCATGTTCGACATTTGACTACAGTGTGTTCTGGAAATGCAAGGAACAGGTTGTTAAATGCTGTCTTTAGAATCAGGTTAAGTTAATAAATAAAATTTCTAAGCTATCGTAATGCTATATGTGCCTTTTATTAAAAGTCATCCTCAGACGGTGAAATTTTGAACTTTTTTTTTTTCCCTCTTAAACAAATTCCCACCCCTTTATTATGGCTTTCACAAAATTTCACAACTTTATGAACTACTAGGGGATCGTACGCGGGCTTCCCGGGATACAGAATATAGGTGAAAACCATATTTGAAAATTGAAAACTATTTTTTTTTTTTTTTTTTTTTTTTTAGATTGCCCACTAACAATACAAACGCATTTTTCATATGAAATATGTGAATCAAATAAAGTTTAGGAATTTATCAAAAGCGATATTTTAGTATTAGTCGTATGCTAAGAATTATTAGTCCAAGATTTTGCTACTTACTGCATCATTTTATATTCTGTTAATTTCAGAGCTTAAAGCTCGTTGTTCAATTACAGGTTTTTCAAATTTGTGTTTATTATCCCTTAACATTTTGGCCCCACCAGGGGCCGAGAGGTTCTGCTCTCGAGGCAGGTAGACGGGAGGTGCTGGGTTTGATCCCAATCGCGCCCGTCGGCCTAATTGTTCGGAGTTTTCGTGGTTTTCTTAGAACCTTGGACTTCCAAGCGTTAATACGGGTTAGGTTCCCTTAGAAAGACCCCCACGAAGGGCACTCCCCTCCATAAGGCCTATATCCCTCGTGTTGATAATTGGCCGACATAAACACAACCAACCCTTAAAATTTTGCCCAAGAGTTTAGATTCACCCTGTATGTGTGTTAAATTATTGTTTTCTTTATATTATTTTACTTATTTATTCATAGAAGAAGTTTATATTTTTTATGAAATATTAGCCGTAAAAAATTATGAACTATTTATGTTGTTGTAAGGGCTTACAAATTAATCTTTCGTAATCAAGCTCCGCGCGATAGAGATAAATTTAAAAGTATTTCATGCTTGAAAATTATTTTTAAATCCATAGACAATCAGTAAACTGAGATGAACTTTACAAACAAATTCCATTTGAAAAAAAAATCATATTTGGCTATTTAAAATTTTTAATTGTTTGATTACAAATATAGTGAATTAGTATTTTTTTTAAATATTATTCTTTTATTTATTTATAAAGGAAATATTAATTTCATTATGGAAAATTACTTTGAAACAAATACTGATCAATTTTTGTTGCTTTATGGACAAAATGTTTATTATTATTATTATTATGCATTGAAGCCGGTACGTAATGAGATAAATTACAAAAAATCATACTTGAAAACTATTTTAAAGAACATAATAAATCAGTCAATTAAGATACATTTTTTACAACAAATTGCATTTGAAAGTAGATTTTTCCTTATAGGACGTTCTAAAAATTGAAAATATACGGTGTTCATAAGATTAAAAAAAAATGCAGTAGCGAAAATTTCAAAACCAAAATTTGATCGTGAAGTAATCCCAATCGCAAAATGACGTCAGCGTTACGCACAGATACGTTTGTAATTTATAATATAAATACGTAAACCGTAAAATATAATAAAGGTCAGTTATTAAGATGAAGTTATCTATTGACGCTCTTATGCTTCGTATTCAGTAATGAAAAACAGCAAAATTTATTCCACTTTAACAAGATCATAGAATTTTTCCCCCATGAAATCTAAACCCGACATCATTTTCTCCCACTCAATATTTACCATACGCACTTCTCATATCCGTATTCATCATTTTCAAAAAATTGGCATTTTAATTTTATCATTTTAAAATCATTTTAACTGAAAACTGGAAGTCACAATTTCCAACAGTATCTTTGCATGTGAACAGTCACACTCTTAACTCGAAATTCTGATCTTAGTACCGGAGAGTAAAAATTGACGTAATTTATGTTTTTTAGACGCATTGTAAAAATGTTTAGCTTTATCTAAGAAAAGGATCGTTTTCTTTTAAATATGACGTCATTTCACTTACTTATGCATTTCGCTTTGTGTCTGAAACATAGTATCAGTACACTTGCAAAAGGAAACAAATATGAAAACTTTATGAGGAAAAATGCATATTTTCAAAACCAGTACGTCATTTTCCGTTCAAAATATTATGTCCCTTATGGGATTTTGCACGAAAATATAAAAAAGGGGATATTTAAAAAAACAGCCGGTGCGGTCACATCTACAAATGAACAGCTTTCATTTAAAAAAAAAAAATGATTAGTAAAATTAGTTCAGCAGAAAGCTCAGGGTAGATGACTAAAAAAAAAAGCCTTGTGTTTTAAATATATAGATTATATAAAATTACGAAAAATTAAATTAAGCAAATTACGTTCTTTTCATAAAATTATAGTGGGAAGTTTTAAAGAATATCAATAAAATTATATTAGTCGAGAGAATTTTGGGCAAAAACTTGGGAAACCTCATATTATTTTAAATCTGGAGTTATTGCCAATATCTTCTTTGTTTACTTTTTCAACACGGCGAAGCGAATTCATCCATGCGAGAATCATCCGATCACAGCATGAACGCTGTATGTCACTGCTCGTCTATAAAGACTCTCTACATTTTTGTAAACCATTGCGTTTTATCCGTGTGTGATTTCGATTCAGTGAAGCATTTTCACCTGTGAAGAATTTCAAAGCAGCTGGGGTGAAAATGGCACACTTCTACAAAATATACTTCAGTTTTCCATAATTAATAAGAATTAAAACATACGCTTTTTTATATAAAATGACGTCATTTGCATCCGCTGAGGCATTCCACTTTGACGACTCAGTCTTAAACAACATCTGTAGAAAAGTATGCATATGACTTCATTATCGCGGAATAATACACAAACCAAACAAAAAACAATGTCGTCATTCAAGAAGCTGGGCAAAACAAATTAGGTGTCTAATAATTTATATGCCTTCATTTGTTTCTTTATAATGGCTCCATGTTTTATCAGAAATTTTAAAATACATTTTTGTAAATAGAAAGTGTTGTATCGTTTGTAAAATAAGTTTCAATAAACAAAAAATCCTTTAATTGATAAATAAAAATAAAAACGAAATAAAACCAAATTTACCGGGTTTTATAACAGATGATATTCTTGACATAGCACGTATTTTAATTTAATTTTTTTTTCAATTTTTATGATAAAATGCCAACAAAAAGGTACAGTAATCTACAATTTTCCCTTTACTTTCGATAGAAATGAAATACTTCAATTGCCACGATCACAAAAAAAAAAAATTAAAAACTACAAAAAAATTAATACCTCAAAATGAAATTGAGATACAGCTTTCAAACAAATTGCATTTAAAAGCACATTTTTCCCCTTAATACAACGGACGATGCAAAAATTGAAAATGTGCGATGTTTAGAAGTTTAAAAATTTACAGCAGCGAAAATTGTAAAACCGAATTTTCATTTTAAATTTGAAAGTGTCGCAATTCGTAAAATGACGTATGCGTTACGCACATATAATGTTTGTCCTTTATAATATAGATAGATACTTTTGTTTGTAGACAACTTTAAAGTAGGTTCGTTTAATTATGGACACCTGTATATTAAATTTCGTCAAAAGCAGTTAATGTCAATATTTTTAAATAAATGTGAATTATTTAATTACATGCAATGTAAGAAGATGGAATAAAGGTTTATTTGTATTATACAAACAAAAATAATGTTCGAAGTAAACAACTTCCATAATCATAACAGTAATTGATATTAGTGATGCAGACAAACAGATGCTTAGAACATTGCAGTCTGCACTTAAAATGAGGAGGTACGCACATACGTCCTGGTTTTTCAAATAGAAGAATTCCTGACGTACGCAGGTACGTCGTGGTTATTAAGGGGTAAATTTTTTTTTACAAATGTTTTATTCTTTACTCTCTAGAATAATATAAATCAGGGAGCCTGATCAGGTGAAACTATATTTTTTTCTTAGCAGTTTTCTTAATGTAATTTAATAAAAATACTTTAGTTCTCTATCTATTCAAATTGAAAAAATAGTTTTTCTTTTCTTTAATTGAACTGTTTCGTTTTTGATTAAAGATTTTGTGTTTAAACTTTAATGATAAAATAGCGTCAGTAAAAATGTAATTCAAATTATTCTCGTTTTTCTCGAACTTTTTAGAATAATTGAGTAATTTTGTTTCCTACGTTACAAAACTTTTTTTAGAGATTTCAAAAAATTTATGTCTCAAAAATATTTTTAATTACAAAATTTATTTAAGATGTATTTGAACTCTTACAAATAATTGGAATTCTTTCCAATCCGCAATTAATCTTATGCAATAGATATTAGTATAATATACTTTTGGTTTGTATAAAATTTCACATTACAAATGCTTTTCGCAAAAAAATTGTCCTAAAATAAATTTTTAATTTTTATGAAAAGATCTTTTAATTCAAATTGAAATTTCAACAAAAGTCTTTTGATTATTTCCCCCTTTATTTCCTTTCTTTAAATACTCCTGGAGAAAAAAAATCATCACAGAAGATTTTATTCAGTAATTCATGTCAGACACAATATTTCTAAAATAATCATAAACAACGAACACGAGTCTATGTTTCTTTTCATTTTTCTTTTCTTTATCGCTTTAAAGGAAACTTTAAATCACTTTTGTTTGCCAAGAATCATAATCCAATATTTCATAACCCAATTTTAAAATATTCATCTGCTTGTGCGAAAAATGAAAATCCAAATATTTAATTTTTAAAAACTTAGTGCAACAATTCTTTCGAAAGTTAAATATTTTGTTGACGTTTAAGTAGATTAAGAAATATCCCAGGGCATTGTAATAATACATTTGAAAACATAAAAAATATCATTAATGTAGAATTACTGCTAAAATTGTAGTTATGACTAAGTATTTAAAATTATTCTATATAAGATTGTATTAAAGTAATTTAATAAATGTAACATTTTCATGTCATACATCCAAAAACATTTTTAATAATCCTATTATTAATGTATTTTCCTTAAATGTTTTTTTTCCATTCACAGTAAAAACTAATTATCGAAGAATTAATTCAAAAAGTATGACGACTGCTATAATTTCGTGAAAATATACACGAACTGGTAATGTTGGTTTGTGATTCCTTGTTTCTTTTTTACATTATCGCTTTAACCCTTTATCCACTGACGGTACTTTTAAATCCCATTACAGAAAATGTTATACAAAATTTATTTAATCCATTTAGTATTACTATAAAGTAGATTTTACTTTTCATACAAAATACTTTGTTCGATCACGTTTAGTAAGCATCAAAGCTAATTATTTTATAATGTGGTAGTTTTCTCAACCATTTACAAAAAGGTGTAGACTTTCTCTTATTAAAAATATGTTATATAAAAAAAATGACTACAGAAAAACCTTTACGTTTATAGATAGGATCACAATACATACGAGGGCAACTCAGGAAGTAGGTCACAAAAGCCAATAAAAAAAGGGAAACCAAGATGCATACTTAGTGGGGCATGTTTATTTCTCTATATAATTGTCATTTACATTGTCCTCAATACAATCGTCATACACATTTGTCCTATCTCTTTATGAGTTTTCTAATACCTGCTGCATAACATTCTTTGGAGTGCACCTTCAACCACCTGTGTACCTCACATTCAACGTCTGTATTAGTCGGCTGTAAGCTAAACCATGTGAACACCCTGTTGCAGTTGCAGTTGCAGTTGCTAATGGTATTTATTGTTGATTGCCAATCAGCTCTAATCATTTCCTCAACTGTTTCTTCTGTCGCAATCTTACCAGGACGACCTCTTAGTTGTTCGTCAACAACTTTTGAAAGCCCCTGCTCATCTTATACAACTGTTGTCTCATAAATTCGAAATTGACATCTAACAGTTGGACAGTGATGGCACCTATTGGTATACTTGGAAACAATTTACTACTAATCTCCGACCATTCATTTCGGTGTGTGACCTAATTACTGACTTTCACTCGAATATTTACATTGTTTGTTGGTTGGAATTGTAAGATCTCTTGAACAGCTTTTATTGTTCATTAATCCAATTCTACTTGTAAATACAGGATGTCCGAAAATTCCTGGACACAATTTAAAATTGAATATAAAATCAAGTAATTGTCGTACGGAGTGTGGTTTGGACTTAAATACTTGTGAGGATGAAAAATTTCTTCAAGCGAGTGAAAATAATTCGTTCCAATTTTCGATCATAGATGGCTTCACTTCTCCGTATGTTTAATTTCAAACATGCGTTTTTTTTTTTTTTTTGACGCTGTGTCACAGAAATGACAAATCGTCAGAAATAAAGGGAATTCGTTAGAAATGACGTTTTGTCATTTCTGAGACGCAATGTCAAAATTAATCCGAAAATCAGAAAAAAACGCATGTTTGAAAGCAAGTATACGGACAAGTGACGCGATCTATTATCGAAAATTGGAACGAATTATTTTCGTTCGCTTGAAGAAATCTTTCATCCGCAGAAGAATTTTAGTCCAAACCGCACTCCTGAATAACAATTACTTGATTTTATGTTGAATTTTAAAATGTGTCCATGAATTTTAGAACATTTTGCCATTTTAGAAAAAGAGCTATAACTATCGATTTATTAAATCAGTTTTAATGAAAATCTCATCTAAATTTCATCTTATTATAAGTTTTCTTATATATGTCTAGACACTAAGGAACATAATTATTGAGATAGAGCAATTTCTGGATTCATAATTCCATAATTCATAAAGAGTTAAAAGAATTTATTTTCCGATGAATAATCGGTATTAATAAAAGAAAGTTTTTGACTGTGTGTATGACTTATTTAGTGGTGGTAAACAAATCTTTCGCATCTGGAGATTTGCGAGTTTGGTTCCGAACTGACGAAGACAGGCCTGAATGTACACGGACTACTCGGATTTTGGATATTTTAATTAGATTTTGTATTATTAATTTGTTTTATGCAATTAGCAAAGCGGCATTTTTTTTTTCATTTTACACAGTCTTTAAGTCACTTTTTCGGTAACTTTTTATTAAATTGTTCCGGCACCTAGAAAAACTTCAAACTATATGAAATGTATGTTTTTCTCGCGAGTAAAAGAAAAAAAAAGAAGAAGAAGAAATAAAGGTAGTTTAATGTTAAGGCTCGGTTTGGATATTTGTTTTGTCTTCCTTCAACAGTTTTCAGGAAGGAAATCTTTTCTACCCTTCTCTGGTTTATTGACAAAAGGATGGGGACATTAAACAATGGGTCAGGAGACAAGACGATTAGATCAACCTCAAGGAAAGACTTCACGCCTGCCAGACTTCACATCCATCAGCTTCCTTTTAAAGCCATTAAAGGTGAAAAACATTGAATGGCCACAAAAAAGAGGCCGATACTGATAATAGTAGAATGATGCTCTTGCTGCGTTCGCTAAATGAAGAAACCAAATTTTCTTGAAGTTCTGTGTCACGGTAGAACTGTTTCTATGACAACGCACGCTACCTCGTGGTCAAGGACTTCTTTTTTCAGATATTCTGTGTGTAGATAGGGCAAAAACGAAAGAGGTGAAAGAGCGTAGCGAGATATATTTCAAGTAATCCCGAGTAACGCTAATATAATTTTAGGTTATTATCCCTATATGAGTAATGGCTGGCGGGAAGTGCAAGTAAAGACAGAATTTATAACTCGGTTTTGAATTTTCATCTACTCGGGCTAGAAATAAGATGAGAGTATTATATATTTTTTTTATCTGACTACCAGCTGGGGAGACCGAGTTATTCTCGATTAAAATTAATAGCATTCTATGAACTCTGTTTGGTTGAATCATGCTCAATAGGAAAGCTCTAGTGTACAGATTGTAAAATCTAAAAATTTTGCCAAAATTTCGGGAAAGATCGCAAATTTGGCGAGATTCCTTCATTTGAGCACCAGGCTTGTGTCTTGGGATTGGTAATCTTGAAAGTGAATTTTTCGTCCAAATCTCTCCAGTGTCGACAACTTTTTACAAAATATCTCTAAGTTTGGCGGAATGTTGCCAACTTAGCGACTTTGTTTACTGCCAACTGTTCAACAACTTGACTGTTTCAACGTTCTTTCCCATTGACATGCATTGACCCGTAGTGGCCAAAAAATGACCACAAATTGCATTTTCTCGAGCATGTGACATAGTCCATTGCTCTTCTCCTACCCCAAAAGGGTAGGATATAAAATTTAGTCGAAATCGCTTAGTGGAATAGACTCTGATTGGTTGAATCATGTATATCATCAAATTTATCGACATTCTTTCATTTTGCGCCAAGCATGTGTTTTAGCATTGATAATCTGGAAAATCGATTTCGCCGCACAAATTTCGTCAATGTTACAATATTTTGCAAAATATCGTCGAATTTGGCTAAATGCTGACAACTTTGCGACTTCGTTTACTGCATATTGTTCAACAACTTGATAACTGATTCAACCTTCATTCCCATTGAAATGCATTTGTCCGTAGTGATCTCAAAATGACCCACTAATCGAATTTTCTTGAACATGTGACATAGCCCAATGGTCTTCTTGTACCATAAAAGGTAGGATACAAAATTTAGTCAAAATCGTTAGAGCCGTTTTTTAGGTAAAATTTAGATACACACACATAGACACACACAAGATTTGCTCTAATTATTATATATGATAACTTAATTCTGCCAAGATTTCATTCTGTTGTAGAAATCTTTTCAATGAAATAGAACCGACGAAATTTTACAAATCTTAACCCGTTAATAGTCGCGCGTTGGTCTTTTCCCCGCCCGAAATTGGTTATCTTCCTGTAACTCATTTCCCGTTAAAGTTACGATAGCGAAATTCCATGTAGCTGACCTTGAGTGTTCACACTCTTGTGTAGTAAAATTGCAAGTCATTCCTGCTTTTCCTTAGCATTTTATCGAATTCTTAAGTTTCAATCGGTCTAAATGACCGCGATGCGACCACTTGCGTTAGTTGAATTTTTCCCCCTCGTGTTCAGCTTTTCCCATTTCCGCGAAATCTGTGGGGGAATGTTTCTTCGAAGTACGGACTCTGTGCCTGTTGTTATTTCGTCTCTTTCTTTCTTTTTTCTTTCTTTTCTCTTTCTTTCTTACTATTTTACCCGTTCATAGAGTCCTTTTTTTAATTTTAGAATGGGACTTAAAATTGTTTTATTATATTAGTTGTGAAGTCAGTTCGCACAAAAAACTGATGGATGGTCACTTACATTTTTTTTTCATTGTCAAATATTGCGCGAACAAATTCTCAAATTGATAATCGTTTAAATATGGAAATAAAAGGGAAATTCATCATCATTATTTGTAAGAACTTGCTTTCCATTTATTGCCGGAACATATAAATTAAAAAAAACAGACAATAACACTGCCAAACCATTAAAAAAAAGAGAAGAGAATTTTGTAGGAATCAGTAAAAAAATTGCCGTATCTCCAAAATCTGAAAAGTATCGTTTTTGTACAATAAAACAAATTCGAAAGGTAAAACAATTTTCTCAGAAATGTAGTATGTATATCTGCGAAGAACATCCATATAATTACGGAAATAAAAATATCTTTTGGATAATTCAGTGAATGTTTATACTATGATTTTAAAAAATATTTTAAGTATTTTTCTAAAATTTATCTATTGTTAAATTTTCATACTGTAAGTAAAAACACATTTTTTTAACAATGCCGCAGAAAATGTTTTATTATTATTATTATTATTATTATTATTATTATTATTATTATTGAAATCCAATAGAGGCTTGGGGACGATATCTAACAAATTTAAATTTCTTATCCTTCATCAATTGTTCAAACTATTTTTCAGAATAATGTTTTCCAGAATATGAGAGAAAATTCATTTAAATTAAATTATTGCTGCATATTTATTTAAATTCGGAGAAAATTTTCTTATTGTTTTTATTATTTTAATGAATGTTTTTATAAAACAATAAATTATATCATTAATACCTTATTATGAAATGTACAATTGAATATTTATTTTAATTAAATAGTTGCTCTAAAATACATCCCTATTAAAATGAACCTTTCAGTGATTCTATTAATTAAAATAATTTATCCATCTTAGGATTTAAATCTACAATTGCAAATGTATTTAAATTAAATATATAATTTCAATAACTTATTTATTATTTGCTTTATATAAGCTAAGTTCGTATCCAGATTTTTATTCAAGGGCGCTGATCCCACCCTGAAATAAGTAAAAAACTACAAATCGTGCATTTTCATTTGAAAAATGGATTTAATCACAAAATCTCGCGAGCCCCCCCCCCCTTCCTATCCCCCCTGATACACACACAGACACCCCACAAAATAAATAAATAAATAAAACGTAGTTACAACATTTACATTTATAATTTCGAAGTTAATTATTTTTTACCTTTTCCTTTATTATATATATATATATTTATATAATTATACATTTTTAATAATATTTGGTTTATGTGGTGTTTGTGATTTCATAATTATTGGTCATTTTCATTATTTTTCAATTGTATTATTGTACAAAAAGTTTATATATATATATATATATATATATATTGTCTTTAATTGTTTATTGCATCAAATTTGATGGTTTTTCATATGTTTTAAATGAATTAATCGTCCGCAATATGCTGGTGAATTAGTGGTATTGTATTTGATTTTCTGTTGCGTGTCATAGGTTCCATTTTTACTTTCAGTTTAATTGTTCAATTTAATGTCAGTGTAATATATTGAAGCTAAATTCATTAATTTTATTTTATTAAATGGATAGAGAGTGCCGGAGTATCATAAAAATCTACCTGACTCTGATTCTGTCCTTCGAAAAAAAAAAAAAAAAAAAACCCTATCAGGAATTTAGATTCAGATTCGAAAATGTTTTCCTACTAATTATTGATTCATAGTAACATCAGAAATTCAACCAAATCATTTACTATTTACTTTTAAGTATTTATGCAAAACGAAGAAAGAGTTATAAAAACATTTATCTAGATGCCAACTGAATATATACTTAAGCGCAATAAATAATTGCTGTAAAATGTTGTAAAATGAATAAGTGCTGTAATCTTTAAAGTTCAGTCAATATTTTCACCCTACGTTATCCGTTTTCGATCATCTGATAACACCGGCAAGTTTCCCCTTCGTTTTCGGCCTGCTGGTAACGGCGGCAAATGGATCGAGCGCGACTACGAACGTTCTAAAAAATGTCGCGACTACTCTCGGGTTAATATTACGTAATAAGTCTTAAATTAACATTTTCCCCAATTTTTATAAACGAAACAGTTTTCATTTTAATAATTAAATATATGCGATAACATAAATTATAGGCACAGACTTTAAATCACTTTGAAGAAATAGTATTTTTTTTTCCTTGCATCATAATAATATAATCACATTACAAATATTGTTTCTCAGAGCAACTATGTACAAATATATATATTTTTTTAATTCATATCAAAATATCTTGATATTCAAATGAAAAGTTTAATTCAAACATTTACTTATTCAGATTTATTTTCATTACATAATTTTGATTGTTCGATGAAAGATAAATTATAGAAGAGTTTATTAAAAAAATATGATTGAAGTCATAATATTTTAAAAATAATCAAGGAAACCAATTATTAGCCTACGATTCTTTTGTTTTTGTTTACTTTATCTTTTTAGAAGAAAAGTTAAATCACTTATTCTTTCACAAGGATAATACTCCAATATTTCAAAAGCCAGTTTTAAAATTAGCACCTGCTTAGGCTGAAAATAAAAATCTCAGTTGTTATTTTTTTTAAATTAAGTATGTTTTAAATTTCATGGGACTTAATTCTGTTTCAAAACTTTCGGTAAATTAACAAATATCCCAAGGTTTTAATATAAAAATTTTAAAACGGAATCAACAATAAAAAATTTCAAAAGTTTTATTTATTAATAGCTGAAACGCCCGAAGTTGTCTGGGCCTGAAATCAAAAACTAGAACAAAAAATAATAAAATAATAATAAATAGCAGAGGAAAAAACTTTCCATATTGCAGGATTGAAAAAAAAAAAAAAACTGGCTATAATTCAAAAATAAAAGCTACGCCGCGCCGGTTACTTTTGTTGGTTTAAACCGGCATTTTTTGGCCAAAATTGATCTTTTTTGAGCAAAGTAGACCTTTTTTTAAAACAAACTTGGCATTTATAAAGTAAAACATTTTAATGATAAACTGCACATTGTTAAGTTTTATTTGTTAAATTTCAGCAATAAAAAATATTGGAATTTAATAAATAAACTAATTTTCCAATAATGAAAGCATTGATATTGGAATAACACATAAATGAAGCTGCTAAAGATTTCTAGTCAGGATTGCAAGTATGTCAGTTAAATTGGATGTGAAATTAATATTTGTTTTTAATTAACTAACAAATATTATGTAAAATTCCATAGAAATCGTAATTTAGAACTTTTAGAAACCCTTTTTAGCCTCATTTGTATCTTAAAAGTAGCCGTCATACCAAATTTCAAGTTTCTATTTCCTTCAGTATCAGAAAAATAGTAAGTTCAGAACATTTTTTTCCTCTGCACCCTTTGAAATTTCGAATATATTTTAAACTTATTTGTGAGTGCGTTTACGTTTTAAATGTAGCAGCCATGTCAAATTTCGAGTTTCTGCCCTAACAATTCTAGATGTACCATAATTTAGAACGCTTTTGGCGCATTTCACCCTTTTAAATTTCGATTTTCTTTTTGTGTTTTTCTTTTTTCTACCTTTTGTGCGAGTATTTACTTCCTAAAAGTAACAACCCGTAAGGCATGGTGACGTCACGGCGACGTCGTTATGAAGTCACACTGTGACTTTGTGACCGTCGATGTGACGTCACGTGACGTCGATGTGACGTCATAGTGACTAGAATGCGAGGTCGTTATGGCCGTTTTAGAGGTCGTTTGTGACGTCACATTGTGACCACTCTATGAAGTCACGGTGTGACAAATTTGTGAAAAGTGTGTCATTTGGGACTATTTTGGCATTAACTTTGTGACGAACCTGTGACGAAAGTGACAATGCTTTGAAGTCACACTGTGACCAATTTGTGAAATATGTGTCATTTGTGACGAATTTGTTATAAACACTGTGATGATTTCAAATGAAAATCAAATTTCAAATTAATTGCTTAAAAGGCGCAAAGGCGAACATAGTGAAAAAGATTCCATGCTGGGACTCGAACTCGGGCCATCAGTATAGCGCACTGACATTCTACCGACTAAACCACATGTAACGATACCCGGCCTGGAAAATTTCTCACTATTACATGTTGGCAAGGCTACAAACGCAGCACAAGGTGGAATATTTATCGTGAGCCATCGACATGGGGCAAACACGAAACTTAATTAAATCGAGCATCGATTGAAACTATATCAATACTTGGAATTTTTTCCAAAGAGAACCATTCGCCTTGCATACAATATTTCAAATGAAAATCAAATTTCAAATTAATTGCTTAAAAGGCAATTTTAATTAAAGGCACCTGCTTGCGCACGCGCAAGCAGGTGCTTATACTGTATTATTATAATTTTTGTCTGTAATGAAAATTTTCTATTTGAATGAAACACCTGCCTTTTTTCTTTCTTTTTTTTAAAAGTAAAGTTTGTTTTACACGTAATAAATGCAAATTAGGCATCTTAATAAATGAAAAGAGAGTATACAGGATAAAAAAAATTTCTTTGTCAATCTGTCATTTTTTTATATTCATTTTCTGTAGAATCAAACTATTTGTAAAATAGCTTTTTTTAAAGTCGTATTTCTAAAACACGAATTTAAAATATGAATAATTATATCATGGGTTTTGTATAAAATTTGTATAAATATTTTTTCGGAAAATGCTAATTTTATTTAAAAAGTCTGAAAGAAGTAGAATTTTTTAAAAAATAGTTATTTAAAATAGTTAAACACTAACAGGAAAAAATATGACTTGGATGCAAATTCTAAAGCAAGAAATGCATATATGACTAAACTCTGAATACTCTTTCTACGTGCTCATTAAAAGCTGCAGACTTAACTGTAACAGAAAATTTTAGTTTGAAACCACAGAAGTGTTTCGAATAACACTGGTCGACAAAAAACTTCCTCCCTGCAAACTAAATATGTAAAGTGTACAGATTTAATATTCCTAATTCTAAATATGTTATCCAAATTGCTTCATAACGTACCATTTTTCCGAGAAACACTTTTATAATAATAACAATCGGTGAAGGATTAAATTGCAATGGTAGATAAAATTGAAATCATAAAAAAAGTATACTTCACTGTCTTAGATAACAAATTGATAAAATATAGCATGAAAATCTAGTTTGTTGATACTTGTACCGTGCATTTTCCTTTTTATGCCCCCCCCCCCTCACCTCTTTTCGTGTCCGAATTTACTATTTCCTATCCACTAATATGTTTTCATTCCTTATGTTGCTGAAACTCGGGCATGTTTAAAATATTTCTGTTCATTTTCAAAGATATTTGATGTTCATATTTTTGTCACACAGTGACTTACAATATGGTGGTTTTTTCGTCACATATGTGACGTGACGTACGTTACATGCAGTGACATAACAGGAACGTCACATTTTTTTTTTTTTATTGCCAGAAAATATAATTTTACATAAATAACATGTTTTGAATATTTTTTGTAATTTTTTAAATTTTTCTAAGAAGTTCACATCTCTGTCACAATGTGACATCACTGAGTGGTGGCATTTTGGTCACAGATGTGACGTGACCACAGTGACTCACAGTGACGTCACAACGACGTCACCGTGACTATGCATGCTATGAAGGAACCATGTCAACTTTCAAATTTCTGCCCCTAATAATTCCATTTAGAAATCAGAATTTAGAACGCTTTTAGAACTCTTTCAGCTCATTTCACCTTTTTTAATTTGAATTTTTTCGGAATCATTCTCAGCGAGAAATCACCATCATAAAATTAACCACCATGCACAATTTCAAGTTTCTAGTCGCATCAGTATCATAAAAGTCCTAATTTAGAACGTTTTTTCTACCTGAACCCTTTTAAATTTAAAAAAAAAAAAAAAAAAAAAAAAAAAAAAAAACTGCGTTGTACGACCTTTTATTTTTATAATAACATAGAAATCGTAATTTAGAACGCTTTTCGCGAATTTCATAGTTTTAAATTTCGATTTTTTTCTTAACTATTCTGTGCGACCATTTAGGTGTATAAAGTAAAAGTCATGTCAAATTTCAACATTCTGTCCTTAAAAATTCCATTGAAAACATAATTTAATCTTTTATAGAAGGCTTTCTGTTTATTTCACCCTTTTAAATTGCGATTTTTTTTAAAGTCATTCTTAGCAATGATTTACATCTTAAAAGTAACCGTCATACCAAATTTCCTGTTTCTAGTCTTTTCAGTATCACAAAAATCGTAATTTAAACACGTTTTTTCCTCTTGCACGGTTTTATATTTTGAATTTGGTTTTAAAAATGTTCCATATGTGTGTACTTCCATCTTAAAAGTAGCAGACATGTCTAGTTTTAAGTTTAATAACGTAGAAATAATAATTTAGAACGTTTTTAGAAAGCTTTTTGTGCATCTCACCTTTTTAAATTTCGATTATTTTAGAAACTGCTCTTAGAGAGTATTTACATCTTATAAGTAACTACCATGCCAAACGCCAAGTTTCTAGACACTTCAGTAACACAAATATCGTAATTTCAGAATGCTTTTCGCTCCTGCACCTCTCTGGTGTGTTGTCACCGACATAAATACAGTTTATGTTGGAGCATGCTTGACACCATCAAGTTTCCATCATTACTTCAAAATTGGTTAGATAGTTCCAGAGCTTCACCCCTACAAACAAACACGCAATCGTTACTTCATTATAATATTAGTATAGATTTTAGAGCAGGGATTGACATCATCACCTTGTCACCATTACTTTTAAAATACTATAAAAACGAGTTAAACTTGATCACAATATTTAATAAAATCAGTATTTTTCGTTACACCCGTTATTATCTATACATATTTAAAGACTTGTCGGATGGGCCAATCCGAAAACTTTTTTTCTTTCTCATACATGTTAGTATTTCAAAAGGTTGTTACAGATGGTATTATTTCAACGTTATTGTTTCAATACTACACCAACTTAGATTTTCATTTTAAATTTTTGCTTCAATTTACTAATCAGAATAAAAACGAGTTAATCTCGATCACAATATTTAATAAAATCAGTATTTTTCGTTACACCCGTTATTACCTATACATATTTAAACACTTGTCGGATGGGCCAATCCGAAAACTTTTTTCTTTCTCATACATGTTAGTATTTCAAAAAGTTGTTACACATGGTATTACTTTAACGTTATTGCTTCAATACTACACAAACTTAGATTTTCATTTTAAATTTTAGTTTCAATTTACTAATCAGAATAAAAATGAGTTAATCTCGATCACAATATTTAATAAAATCAGTATTTTTCGTTACACCCGTTATTACCTATACATATTTAAAGACTTGTCGGATGGGCCAATCCGAAAACTTTTTTTCTTACTCATACATGTTAGTAATTCAAAAGGTTGTTACAGATGGCATTATTTCATCGTTATTGTTTCAATACTACACCAACTTAGATTTTCATTTTAAATTTTAGCTTCAATTTACTAATCAGAATGAAAACGAGTTAATCTTGATCACAATATTTAATAAAATCAGTATTTTTCGTTACACCCGTTATTACCTATACATATTTAAAGACTTGTCGGATGGGCCAATCCGAAACCCTTTTACTTTCTCATACATGTTAGTATTTCAAAAAGTTGTTACAGATGGTATTATATCAACGTTATTGCTTCAATACTACACCAACTTAGATTTTCATTTTAAATTTTAGTTTCACTTTATAATCGGAATAAAAACGAGTTAATCTCGATCACAATATTTAATAAAATCAGTATTTTTCGTTACACCCGTTATTACCTATACATATTTAAAGACTTGTCGGATGGGCCAATCCGAAAACTTTTTTCTTTCTCATACATGTTAGTATTTCAAAAAGTTGTTACACATGGTATTATTTCAACGTTATTGCTTCAATACTACACAAACTTAGATTTTTATTTTAAATTTTTGCTTCAATTTACTAATCAGAATAAAAACGAGTTAATCTCGATCACAATATTTAATAAAATCAGTATTTTTCGTTACACCCGTTATTACCTATACACTAGTTTAAATGCCCGGTGGGTAAACGGTGGGTAAAAATTGTGTTTTTCACTTAAAATTTGAAAAAACTGATAAAAATAATTGACAATATGGAAGCGTTTAGATGAGCAAAGTTCGGCTAGTTTGTGTTATAATAAACACACTATTAGCATTTACAATAATTCTGGGTAAACCAGGCTTTCCGGATATTATACCATAACAAAATTAAGATTTCTTAATAAAACAAAAAATGACCAATAATGCAATAAAACTGTGTAGTTAAAAAAACATCTGCTGTGCTGCAACTATTGATATGATACTAATACTTAATAATTTTTTTTAAATAACCCTTTGAAATTGTATTTCTATCGTCCTACCCCCCCCCCCCCCCGGTCTTTCCAAAAAATAAATTTTAAAGAAATAAAAGTTTCAGTGTGTTTTAAATCTGCCAATAAAACTTATAAGCAAAAGACGAAAGCTATTTTTATTCAAGGATAAGTTTTATAAACGCCTTTTAGTGTTTCGTAACCTTAATGTTTTTATATATCTATGTAGTTTTTAAATTTTTGTAACACAAAGAAGAATCAAACATAGTTAATGCCTATTTTTAATAACTGTACAAAATGTTTTTTGCTCGACAAAGATGTTACGTTAAAAAATATTCAGACTATAATTAGCCGCTCCCTTTTCAACTTATTTAAATGAATTTGACTAAATGACTTTAAATATATGCCTCTTCAAACTTTAGTTTTATCAGAGATATAAATGTTTATTTATTATTATTATTTAAATATTTTTAGTAATGTTTAATGTATTATTTTTTATCAATGTAATTTTGTTATTTTATACAATATTTATTTATACAACTAATTATTTTAAAATTATAGGCTATTATGTGTATTTACATAATATTTTGCAAATAACACATAAACTATATAAAATTTTTAGAGAATAGAAACTCATATATAGTTTATAATATATTTATAATATAATTTATAATTACTCATATATAGTTTTTAGTTAGCTTTATAGTTTATAATTTTAGTATGTATAGATCTCCCCACAATCAGATTTTTTTTTCATTTAAATATAAATAATAGTCTAAATGAAAAATGAAAATAATAGTCTAAATGTAATAGATAAATAAGTAATTTTTTATGCTAAAATAAATATTTAAAATAATATTCATGGTTATTTATTTAAATTTCATGCTTTCACATAAAATTATTTTAAAATACACGACATTCTGCTGATATTGAACCCCCCGCCCCCCTCGTTTGTTTTGCTATCAGAAATCAATGAAAATTTTCGAAAGCGAAGGCGATCATCTTATTATTTTTGCTTACACGCATCTGACTATCAATTAATCTTAAGTATAACACAAATAAGTTTTTTATTAAATAAATAAATAACAAACAATTCTAGGAATATTGAGCTAAACTTTAAACAAACCTATATTAAAGTCACTACAATTAAAAATAGGCTTTAACTATTTTTTCTTCTTTGTATTACAACTCTTAAAAACTACATACATATCTGAAAAATTAAGATTTTTGGGAAACAGTGAAAAGCGTTCATAAAACTTACCTGTCAATAAAAATAGCAATTGTTAACCTTCTTTGTTTATAAATTTTATGCAGTTTTTTATGAATTTAATGTTGGTAAATTGTACTTAATGTTTTATTGCATCAAACGAAAATAATCATATCCTTCTAACGAACAACATGTATTGAACTTTGAAAAAGATCGCCAAAGAATCTTTTAAAACCGTTTCGATTCGACCTTCTCCGTTCTAAAGAACCTGTTTCTCGTTTCTCTAGTACATTCTAGTTATGGGTGTGCGGGAGGGAGCGGGATTTCCCCAACAGGTTTTTTCTTTGTACGATCTTTGGGTCTGTTCTTGTTGACGGATAGGGGGACCGTAGTAGAATGGTTTACAGAAGTTGATTTGCGTCGAGAGAAGAATACATCCATGGTTTATTTTTTTTCAATGAATCAAGTGAATGACTCGCTACCGCTTGTTTACGTTTTACGCTAATGTATGCTTTTAACTCGATTTCTGAAATTGTTTTTCACCTGCGTAAATCATTGAAATTTTGTTTCTTTTAAAGAAAATTATGTTGAACAAAAGGGATTTCAGATAGAAAAGATTTGTATTTAAGCAGCTAAGTTTTCTCTTACACATCTGAAATCGAAATTAAGCCTAACGTGGCTCCATCTTATCAGAGATTGGCAAAAGCGATGGGTTCGCCCGGTTGCGTTACACTGCCTTTTATTATATAGAGATATTTAAAGACTTGTCGGATGGGCCAATCCGAAAACTTTTTTCATTTTCGTACATGTTAGTATTTCAAAAAGTTGTTACACATGGTATTATTTCAATGTTATTCCTCCAATACTACACCAACTTAGATTTCCATCTTAAATTTTTGCTTCACTTTACTAATCGGAATAAAAACGAGTTAATTTCGATTACAATATTTAATAAAATCAATATTTTTCTTTATTCTGATGTACGTCAGCTGCTTGAGAATCTCTGGGTTAGCTACATGCGAATTCCCCGTCGTGGCAAGCGGCCAGTTGGCAGAGCATCGAATCCGCAGCTAAGGCCGCGGGATCGAGGCCTACTGCTGGCTATAATCTGCCATGTACGCTAATGGCGTCTGGTGCATGTAAAATCCGTCGTGGGTACAAAGTCCTCTAAGTTACCTGTGAATTATACCTCTGGAGGTGCCTTGGTAGGTGAAGGTCTCGTTACCTGACGAAAGTTCAAATTATGAGATCAACATGAGTAGTAATGTGCAGATTCCAAACAACAGAATATAAATGTTAAGCAACCGACAAAACGCCGTTCACAACTAAGCAAAAGGCACTGCCGATACGTTCTAGGCGCTCGTTAGATTTACCAGAAATCAAACCCGTTCAGCCGGGGATTCCCGGCAGGTAGGGGCCTGGCCATCAGTTAGAAAGAAAGAAGAACCGATGTACAACAGAACTACGAGGAATTGAGAAAAAGCGTTGTCGGCAAATCCCCATTTTCAACTGGGACCTGAAGTCCATAGTCAAAACATATATATGATGTTTTGGTTAAAAAAAAGAAAAAAACTTTACGATGATACAATAATGAAAATCGCACAAAAAGCGCTATTACACCCCCCACCCCATTTAATCGGAATAGCCTCAAATTCAACTGGTATTGAATTTTGAATTCGCATAAGGCAGAACATAATGAATATAAATCTATAAAAAAATTGCAGGTTGCAATTCATAATTTTTTCGACTATTAATTTCATAATTCATATTATAAAATTTTTTAAATTATATATTCAATGTATCTATGCTTGTTTTTTTAGCGTTATAACCCCACACAAATTTATCACATTAGGATAATAATTTCAGGAGATATTAATCAAAATATGAAAATGTAATTTAACCTTAGAAGCTGTAAATTTGAATGTTTGTAATTCAAAAACTCACGATTCAGATGACTAGTAATTTCGTTTCTAGGCATAGTTTGACCCGAACGTTTAAAATATATTATCAAAATTGGGTGTTGCCATTAAAAAACACAAAGTTTGGTCAGGTTTTTATTTTTAGATGGCTCTCTAAGCAAATTTTATATACATAATTTAAAAGTAGACTTTATTTCCAATCGATTGGTACCAGTAACTTTCTTCTATTAAAATTAGTTGCAGAGTTAGTAGAGCGTGTTTACTTCTACCATGACTGTACATACATACATATGCACGTACACACAGAACCTGCGGGCACATAAGCTCTCAGACTTTGATAGCCTGTGAGCTAAAAATAGTAACTTGCTTAATGAGTTAAATAACAAAATAAACCTGAACTGTTAAATTTGTAAGGATACAGCGTATAAGAATTTCATAAGTAAACATTTGGCTTTGGTCAACTTAAAACTGAAAAATATATATATATATATATTCCACTGTTATCACACATTAATCGAATTCAAGAATTCTGTTATTTTTAATCAAACAAAATTGAGCCCTTTTGTACTGTTTTACTATTCGCAATGATTTTTTTTTTTTTAAATCCTGATTGTCCATAGCGACCATGTCAGATACCAAATCATCTGCAAATCTTTGTTCTTTCTATAAAGCAAAACTACGAAGCAAACTAATCTTACGGGTGTAATCCAACGCCTTTCTTACTGTATCCGAGTTAAACTGTCACTGTGATTAAAGTTCAGGAAATAAGCCATGGATTAGACAACAAAGGAAAAAGAACTGTTTTAGTATAACATTGAATGACTTGCTTCCCTTAATCATAATAAAAAAAAGCTGTTTGTAGATTGTCTTTCTTTGAGTGTATTAAATCACTAAAGTTAGCTTTACAACATTTATGAAGTATTTGCTAATAAATTGTATTATGTCTGCTATTAGATAAAAAAATATATTTCAAAAAACAAAAACACAACAGCTTGATGTTATTTTTTTTTACTTTTGAATAACAATGAAATACTAGATGAACATTTAATTTGAAAATTTAATATAATTTTAATAAGTATTTATTGTTATATTTATCTTCCAATTTTAATGTTTTTAAAAATAATTAATGATTTATATAAAAATAATATAATTTTCTCATTATAAATGTATAACTATTTTCTGATTTATATATTATTTTTCTAATAACGTATAGAATAAGTTTAAAAAAAACATTTTATAATACGTTTTTTTTTTCCCACATATAATAAAAGAAATAAATATAAATGTCATAACAAAGTTACTTTAAGAGTTTGTGTTAACTTTAATAAAATGAATGTAAGCTTAATTATTTATTACACAAAATAATGTAAATCTCTGGGTGTCTTTTCCTCCCATTTTCTTACAGAATTACAATTCTAATTTGTTATATGGTTTTCCTGAATATGCTAATTTTTCATTAAAGTTAATTAATTCAATTTTTATGATTTTTTTGTTGTGATCTTATTGCAGCAAAAAGAGAACATTTCTTATTGTCTGATTTTGACAATAGGGGCTGTACATATATAGCGTTATCAAATTTTTAATAAGTTTGAATCCTCTTCCCCCTTAAGATATCATACGTTATCATCCCTGGAACCCCCCACCCACCGCACCCCAATGATATTGTTATCAATGTCGAAAAATAATTTTGGTTTTGCAATTTTTTTCTTTTGTGTACTGTTATATACAGATACAGTTATCCATTTATCATTCGCATACTTTATTGATTCAAATGAGGAGAAATCAATAAAATATCACTATTATATGAGGGGGTTTGCAACCATAGTAAACCGAGTCCATTTTGAAAAAAAAAAATAAGATAGTCAGTTTAGAAGGTGCATAAAATCTGTTTTAAACTACCTCAAAGTGAACCAAGTCTGATTTCGCATACTTTCTAATATATTAGTCCAAGAGGCCGACAGCACAAAAACCTATGTTATCAAGCACAAGAAAAAAAAATATTTTATGGAAGAGTAGAAGTAGTGGAATCTAATGATCCATGTCTGCCGGAAGTGAAGTGGTGCATAAGCTGAAAATGAATACCACTAGTGGTTGACTCGTAGGTTTATCATTGTGTTTGTCCTACAAACAAAGATATGAAAACATGGAGGATTGGGAGCAGGAAAACACAATGATAAACCTACGAGTCAACCACTGGTGGTATTAATTTTTGGCTTATGCACCACTTTACTTCCGGAAGAAATGGATCATTAAATTCCCCTACTTCTACTCTTCCATAAAATAAAGGTTTTTTTTTCTTGTGCTTGATAACATAGGTTTTTTTTTTTTTTTGCTGCCGGCTCTTGGACTATATGTCATCCGTTTATACACTTGGCTTTATGCACTTTCAAAATGGTCTATCTCATTTTTTTTTTCAAAATAGACTTGGTCTACTATGTTTGTGAGCCCCTCATATATGAAATAACTTTATATGAAATAACACATAAATGAAATAGTTACCATTTAAAAGTATTTAATAGAAGCTTTTTGTTACATAATGCATTTGACAGTAATAATGTCGTTGTTGCACTTCACCCGCACGAAGAGAGGAGTAGGGGTTCAAGAAAAACTTATCAACAAAACAGCTGGACAACATTCTTTCTATTCCCTTTACTAGTAATTACAACCAGTATCATCTCAAACATACTTCATACCAGGTTTTTCGAGCAGCGGATTATATATGCATACACATATGACATAAGAATAGGAATGCCAAATGTTGGGCATTAAATATTTTGGAATTAAATAATTTTACAATAATTTAATGATTTTAATAACTTTGAATTTTCATAAAAATAGTTGACAGATCAAAAAAGATGTAAAGAACAAGTTACAAATAAAAAGAGAAAATTTTGATAAAAAAAGGATAACGATATCAACAGACAAACCCCCTTCCCCTAGAGATATTTTACGATATCATGTACCAGACACCCCTCCCTCCCCCCTAAAGTGCAAATATTATATATGTACAGCCTTAGAGTATAAAATTATAAAACTTTCTGTAAATTACAGAACGATTTAATTAACATAATCTGATTTATTTTGAACATTTCTGCAGTTTCTATTGCCTACTTATTCCCAACAGTTGAAATATTATTGAGCGTTTAAACATTTTTAGGCACCTTGTATAGAAATTTTCAAAACGAAACATATATACTCATTAAATGCAGTTGTGTCTTCCTTCAGGATTCGACTTGTTTCTCCGACCTCTGCCAAACTTTTTATGACATTGCCTAACAAATTGCAACGACACTGATTAGATATTTTATTTTTTTTATATTTTATGGATATCTCTAAGAATTTATAAAAAACATTTACCTATTCATGAAATACATGACGTGGAAAATTACTTACTACAGAAGAAAATGGCTCCATAGGTCATGACCGAGCTTCAGACATCTTACATTTAAGGAAGTTGTATTGTAAATGATGACGTGAGTTTCAAAACTCGGGTTATCCAAAAAATTAAATCTTGGGAAAACGCGAAAAATCTCTGTCTGCGTCCAAAGTTTATCATTGTAAACCAAGATTTTACAGTGCCAGAAATACACGATAAAACTAGTTTTCTGTAGATTGTTGTGTATTTTCGACGCAGGTCACTAATAGAATAGATTGATAGAGAAAAATCGACTTTTTAAACTTTGGAAAAGTCTAGTTTTGAAACTCGCGTGCTCAAATACATTTTGTACTCATAAGTAATGAAATATTACGCAACAATTTCCACGCGAACGTAATATGAAATTCGTGCAATGAATAGATTATAATTCATGACCTTTCCTTTGTTTTGACAACATTTCAATAACTTTACTCTTTTTATTTATCATTATATTTTCAGTACAAATAAAAAAAAAAAAAAAAAAATAGATTCATGGAAATATCAGAACTAAAGAAAGCTATACTCAGCATAAGGCCATCTGCTCTTCTATATATTGAAAAAATATATCCAAAAAATTTAAAAATAGTAATGCATGCTAAGAGTTATGGAAAAGAAAATCATAGTTAATATTATTTTAGCTTATTACTAATAAAAAAATGTGCGATTCAAATACTTAAAAGAATCTTTATGGAAATTACTCGCGCGTAACAAATATTTTTAATAAAATGCAAAGTATAAGCCATGTTTTTTATATTACTAGAACAGGACAGATATACTAATTTACATTTTAAGTTTTTTCTATCTTCTTAATAATAGAATTCATAAAATTAAGTGTCAAAAAATTTCTTGGGTGGTGTCAGTCGAAAACTAATGTTTTGATTTAAATAAAAAAATATATATATTTTTTAGTATTTTCCTGTGAGATTAAGAATTTCTGAATTAAGAATTTTTGAATAGACTACTACAACTTCAGGTTACTTATTATTTTGGGATGAAACATACATTTAAAACTTTTCGAGGTGGAACATACCGTTTAAAATATAATTTTCAGCACTTCAAATGTATGTGATCTTTTCATTACATTTGTTTTCCTTGTCTGATTCCTAGAAGTTTTAAATAAATGCTGCTTTTAAAATTTCTAACGCGTTATGTAGTTTCTAATTATAATTGGAAAAACAATTACTATAATTCATTATATAATTTATTATAACTTAATTATTTTTTTACCGCTAGGGAAACTTAAAAATGCAATATTTAGAAAAGAATTCCACTCTAAGCAATTTCATTTAGTTAAAATTAGTTAAAAGACTCATATTTGCACAGAGCACTATTATTAGATTTTTGTTCAAAGTTAATTTACTATCTAATAGTTTAGTTAATGCAGACATTTTTTGATAGCTTTGAATTACCGTAATGTATGGAAATGAATCCAGGACGTTTTGCACAGTTTATATTTAATAGAAACATTATTAAAATTAAATAGAATATGTTCAAATACCTAAAATTCTTCACAAGCATGCAAAGACGGGGATTTCGAAATGGTGAAAGTAAATAACAACAACAACTTGTTTCATAATGTAATAGAACAAATAATTTTTAAGCAAACTAAATAAAACTGATATCAAAATATTGTATCTAATCTTCGTGTTTTTGCGTCGGCCTTTTATTATTGTCCTCATTGAGTTCTGCATGGGTTGGGTCATATGATGCCCGATTCTATTTGTAGTAAACCCGAAATGAATCTAACTTAAAAAACGAAAACAAAGTCTCGAATCCGTTTCATTTAAAACAGAATTTCACTATCCGATTCAGGAGACTAATTTACGTTCATTTAACGTCCGTTAATACCAATAATACTCATTTGGGTGCACATCGGACAAATACAGAGTATCCATAATTAAACGACCCTACTTTAAAGTTGTCTACAGACAAAACCATTATTCATAAGGTTGTGAAGTTTTGTGAAAGACGTAATAAAGGAATGGAAATTTGTTTAAGCAAAGAAAACAAACAAAAACAATAGTTCAAAATTTTGCCACCAGAGGGCGATTTTTAATAAATTACACATTTAGCATTACGATAGCTTAGGAATTTTATTTATTAACTTAACCTGATTCTAAAGACAGCATTTCACGACATTATCCTAGCATTTCCCAGAACACACTGGCGCCAACTGTGGCAAGTGGCATGCTAGCTTACAATTCCAAATGGTATCTGAAAATGATGACAGTCATGCGGAACATTTTTTGTCATAACAAAAATTTTTAAACTATCGTAAATGTATGCTAAATGTGTAATTCGTTAAAAAACCTATTTTTTTCGCTCAAACAAATTCCCACACCCTTATTATGTCCTCCACAAAATTTCACAACATTCTGAACAATAGTTTCGTCAGTTTACAACTGTAATAGGGTCGATTAATTATGGGCACTCTGTAAATGAAATTTCTAAACTACCGTAATGCTAAATGTGTCATTTATTAAAAGTCGTCCTCTGATGGCGAAATTTTGAACTATTACTTTTGTTTGTTTTCTTTGCTTAAACAAATTCCCATCCCTTTATTATGTCTTTCACAAAATTTACCAACTTTCTGAACAATAGTTTCACCTGTAGACAACTTTAAAGTAGGGTCGTTTAATTACGGACACCCTGTATATTAAAATTTATTACATATACCTGAAAAAGAAAAAAAAAACATGTTACAGTCAGTCAACAAAAAGGATCGTTCTTTTATTTATATTGCCAAAAACATGCAGAAGCATTTTTACGTGGACTTTCATTCAATCAAACACAGCTAACTGCCAAATTGGCACTTAGGCGCATGTAACGCCAATGTTTCTCACTACTTAATTACCTACAGAAGAGGGAGGATGTACGAACGGTTTTGCGGATATAGCTGGATCTTGACTTTACAAGACGAATATATTGAAAATGCAAAAACAACAGCAGAAAATGAACATAGGTATTAAAAACCGATTAATTAAAAACTAAATTACGCTCAGAATATAGATCACAAGACATAAAAAAGTACGAAAGTATTATTAAAAATTTGACTTAAAAAAAAAGAAAATGTTTATCAGTTACTCATACTTGGTTTTCACCTGCTTTTCCTACTTTTTCAATACGTTTCCTTCTAAAAACAGAGCTGAACGGTATGTAAGTGAAAAACTTATATAATTTCTCTTGTTGTAGGACTTAAACAATTCCTCATAGTTTACAAACCTTGATAAAATGTATAATCTGTTCACCTATATCGTGGAAATTCGTCGTTTCGACAACACTGTGAGTCGACTTCCGCGGTTCACTCATTCACTCTAAAAAATAAATGCATAAATTTACACATGAAATCAAGTATACTGATGGTACAGAAGCAATTATGTATATGTGTAAAGTTAAATTGCCAAATACAAGGCTGGTGTGTCAGTTTCAGAATACACATTGGTAACACATTAAGCTGCTGAGGTGTGTAAAAAAGTTATCAGTTACCTCTGAAATACACAGTTTAATTTGTAAATTGCACATTAATACACATATCTATGTGTAATAGGCAAACACGACAGGCTTTGGTATATGTAGCTTAACCTAACAGTTATGGATGCAAATTGTGAACTAAATGTTTATAATAGGTCGCAAGATAAAATTGCATGAAGAAAAAACTCATCTGCTTGGTATCTGCGCTCTTTTTAATGTATTTATTTTAAAAGCATAGAATAGTGTACCTTTAATTTACAAGAAACATGATCGTCTGAAATTATATTTACTTCATGCCATCAATCTGTTAAAAAAAATAAAATACATAAGTCTGAAAATCGCATAGTTACAATTTATGACAGAACCTGTTTAATCTGAATAAATGCACTGAAATATAAAATTTTGTAGTATTAGGAAATCGTGACGCCAGTACTATAGCCTCGGATTTTTCTTTCTATCAATTTCAGTCATCACTTTTCAAAGATACATTTACATCAAGGGTCAGCTAGGTGGGGAGGCCTACCAAATGGCTTAAGCACTCACAAGCCCCACCCAGCGGTTTCCATCTACTACCGCCGTCACCACACACACACACACAAAAAAAAATAAAAAATAAATAAAAATAATAATAATAACAATAATAATAAATAAAAGGCCCGAAGGGACCTACAGGAAAGCCAATTGAGAACATTAAGATTAAATACAATATAAGTACAATATATACACGATGGAAAGCCCAATTTTTACTGGGCGTTTACGAGATAAATTTAGATATTTGTAATTAATAAGATCATGAGATAATAGATAATAGGATTTTTAAACTTGTTGGAGCGGCAAAAGCTCAATTACTCTGCAAAGCTGGGCGTTCTGCAAAAATACAATAAAAGCTACGTATATGTATACTAAATTAGAAAGAGATTCATAATTTTAAAAATAATGTAGAATATAAAAAATAGGTAAAATAGGGAATAATTATGATGAATATTATATAATTATATACACACACAAAAGTTCAAAAGTCTATTGTTCTTGCAACAGTTCAATTATAGTTCAATCGTGTTGGTTGTGGCTAAGAGTTTATTTTGAATTGGTGGTATCTGTCTATTTGTTAAGATACGTTCTCATCATCATCTATAAATGGCAAAACATTTTGAAACAAATAATGGTTGTTTTCCAAAATTTTTATACATTCAATTATCTTTTGACAAAATGATGGATTTGACAAAACCACTGAGAACCACTGAGACAAAGAAATTTTTGGAGATTTTCTTATATGGTAATATGATGTAAGGGTACAGTTAAAGATATAATGCAATGATGTAGCTCGCTGACCGCATACACATAATGGAGAAGGAACCCTGTCAAATTTATAAAGATATGATGAAAATGGGCCGTGGTTAGTGGCAAACAGAAAAAGATTTCTATGCAGCAGGATTCTCTTTTCCGAGACTTTTGGGGCTAAAGCGTATGTGTACCGTCCTGTGGTACCATAGTCCCAGCGAGTCTGCCATTGTTCGTGTAGAGATGATTTTAGAAGTTTCTTCAAGTAAGAAGGAGGGTTGGGAAAGAATTTGTATTTGGCATGTGATGTGGCTTTGGTTGCTTCTTTTGCCAAAGAATCTGCATGCTCATTCCCCACATTACCCACATGTCCACGGACCCATTTAAAGAAGATCTTTTTTCTTGTTTCTTGGAGTAGTTTGATAATTTGTACTGCGATGAGATTTTTTGAAAAAACATCTTCTATTGCTAAGAGACTTGAGAGACTGTCCGAGTGTATTAATACTTCTTTATGAGGGGAGTTCCTAATCCACAGCACAGCCTCTTCTATGGCCAGGAGTTCTGCCTGAAAAACAGTATTTTCTTTACTTAACTTAGTTTGATCCTCGTGGATTAACTCTCCTCTCTGATACACACAGAAGGCATATGCCGTTTCATCTTCCATCTTGGAACCATCCGCATAAATGTTTATTTCTACATGTGGAGTATTTTCTGGATCTATTTGAAAGAAATATTCTTTAAATGGTTCAACTTGATCTGACTTCATTTTTGGTTGGTAAAATATTGGTTCTTGATTTCCTGTCGGGATTCCAAGACGTAAGACTCTTCCTGTTGTTGCTATATATTCAAGTTGAAGTGCCAAGGGCGGAATACCTGTTAAAACACAAAGGGCATCCGCCGAAGTTTTTCTGTAGGCACGTGAAACTAATAATAGGCATTGGTATTGTATTGATGAGATCAGACGAAGCCCATGGGCTTTGCTTATCCGGTGAAACCAAGTTGCTGCAGCATACGTGATTTTCTTCTCCAAGATACTATTGTACCAAATCTTCAGAATTAATTTGTTTACCCCTCCGTAAGCTGAGGCAAACTTCAATAGGTCTTGCGAAAGTTGTGTAATTTCCTGCCTTTTCTTTCGTAAATGGGGGAGAAACGACAACGTACTATCCAGAACGATACCTAAGTATTCTAAAGTTGGCTCACTTTTTAATGAATGGTTGTCAATTTTGAGTGTTGGAGCTCTTTTCAAAAATTTTGGTCTTCTAAGGTGGAGAACTTTACATTTATTGTAAGATATTTTCATGTTGTGATTTGACATCCACCTACTAATATAATCTAAGATGTCCTTTCCTAATTTTTTTAATTCTCGCCTTGTTTTACCATTTAATATAATTAAAATGTCATCTGCATAAGCTATTATTATGTAACCTAACGATTTTAAATGGCGTAAGAGAGCGTTTAGGAAGATTCTCCATAGGAAGGGCCCAAAGCATGAACCTTGTGGGCACCCCTTCCTAAACCAATGAATTTCTTGTGCTAGCCAATTTGGTTTCGCTCCTCTGTGAGATAAAAAGGATTTCAGGATATTAACATATGGCTCCTCCAACCCCAAAAATTCCAGTTCTTGGATTGTTGCGTCCCAAGGTAAGTTGTCAAAAGCATTTTGGATGTCTAATGATATTAATGAAATGTAGTTGTTTTCTTGTTGAAGTAAGTCAATTGTTGAGAGAACTTCTTGTATCGCTGATTCAGCCGATTTACCCTCTAAGAATCCGTGTTGAGAACTCTGTAGAACTGTCGAATTTCGAAAATGATAATTTATTCGTTTTAATAATAATTTTTCAAAAATTTTCCCCAGAATTGGGAGTAGAGTTATTGGTCTGTATGACTGAGCAGATTGTGGGTCCTTATCTGCCTTTAGAAAAAAGACTAGTTCTCCAATTTTCCAACTTTTTGGGAAGTAATTTAAGTTTAATAGAGTATTGTAAAGATTCAGTAATAGAGATGAATGTGAGTGGTAAATATTTCATACAATCATATGGTCAACATTATCAGGACCTGGTGCTTTATTCCGATTGAACGAGAAGATGGCAGCTTTTAGTTCTTGGAGTATAAATGGATTAACTGGCTGGGTTGAGCGCGGATGAATTTGATGCGGTTGCAAGTCCGAAGGACCAAATATTAAATTGGCAATTTCTGCATAAAAAGATTGTCTTGAGTGGGTTGCTGTAGTGGAATCAGAAAGAGCGTAGACTTCCTGTCTGTAAAAATCTCTAAATGCCGTCTTTTTTAGTTTCCCAAAGGGGTCTTTGGTATTTGAGCAAAAAGAACTCCACGCTGTTTTCTTTGCTTCCAGAATATTCTTTTTATAGAGTGCTCTATACTTTTTTAATTTGATCATGTCTGCCTCTGATGCAGACAAAAGTTTTGCTGTGTAATATTCTTATATACAATGCTGTGTAATATTCTGCTCTTACACATATAGCTGTGTAAATTTCTTACACGTATATCTGTATGATATTCTGTTCTTACAAATATTTCAGCGTAATATGCAAAATACACAGATATTCGTGTGATGTGCAAAATGTGTAAATTTACAATAACACATCAGTTCGGGGTAATCCGTATAATTTTCTAGATTTATACACTTGTTTGAGTTTTAGAAAGGAATACAGGTAACGTTTTGCGACAAGAATGTAAATTTTATGACAGAACTGTAATTTTACAAATTTACGCATGTACCTATGTAAAAGTCACTAATTTACATAAAAATGTCTTTCTTCTATCTTTACAAGAAGAAAGTATACTGGATTCGTGAAAATTTTCGACATCTGATTTTCGACGGATTTACACGTTTTAGGGGTCAGAGATCCCAGAAAACATGTTTTTACAAAATGTCTGTCTGTATGTGACACAATCTTTTTGGGCGCTGTATCTCAAGAACTGATGCACAGAATTTAATAAAAATTTATATTCAGGTACTCCTTGATATAACTTGGTGCTGATTAGTTTTTGGTGTAAATCACTCAACAGGTGGCGCTGCTATGCGGCCTTTTTCACGATTTCCGAAGTCGCGCTATCTCAAGAACTAATGCACGGATTTTCATAAAACTTCAGATTCAGTTAGTCCTTGCTATGAGTTGGTGCTGCTTATGTTTTGGTGTAAATTATCCAACAGATGGCACTGCTATGCTGCACTTTGCAAGATTTACACGATTTCCGCAATAGATCTATCTCCAGAACTAATGTACACATTTTCATCGAACTTCACATTCAGTTAGTTCTTGATATGAAATAATGCTTATTTCCTGTTGGTGTAAAACGCTCTATAGGTGGTGCTGAATTTTGCACGATTTTCTCAATATGTCTATCTCGAGAACTAGTGCACGAATTTTCATCAAACTTTACATTCAAGTATACCTTGATTATAATTGCTGCTGATTATGTTTTGGTGTAAATCGCTCAAAAGTTGGCGCTGTTATGCTGCATTTGTCATGACTTCCGCAATAGCTGTATCTCAAGAACAAATGCACGAATTTTCTCCAAACTTCATATTCAGTTAGATGCTGACATAAGTTGATGATGATTAGGTTCTGGTGTAAATCGCCCAATAGGTGGCGTTGCTATGCTGCATTATGCTGTATTTACACGATTTCAGTGATAGTCATATCTAAAGAACTAATGCACTAAATATCATCTTTTTAGAATCCTCATGATGACCATAGATTGCTATTTAATTTCGGCACTGTGATAGCAAATTTTGAAGTATTAACCTGTATGAGATAGAAGAAAGTTTTGGGATTGGTATATCCGACTAGTTTAGGGTGTTGTTCTTATTTCTTGCGTTGTGGATCATGCTTGCTCTTATCGAAGGATTTTGACGATTAGCACATTGAACTAAAGTAAACCTGAGAAGTATGCATCGTTCAATTTGTATTTTTTTTTTAAGTACTATAATTTTCGTAATAATAATAATTGTTATTTGATGCAAATATGTAAATCATAGGTACATAACTTGAGGTAGCCAACTACTGAAAACCTAACTGTAAATGCACGTTTTCTGACAATGATGTTAAAACAGATATGTAATTTTATTCAATAGTTATTTATAAATATGAAATAGTCTTCTTCTTCTAAAATATGATCCTTAATTAAGGTTTAAATTATTTTTTGGGGTTCCGTTCATCTGACGAAATTATATTAGTCTCTCTCCTCTGTCTGTCTGTCGGTCACAGAGTTAGTTCTCATAAACCGTGTAAGTTAGAGATTTGAAATTTTGTATTCTTACAGCTGAATACCTCCAATCACACGACAAATCATAAAATTTTGAAAAAGTCTTATAATATTTTATTTATATGAATTTGGTTTAATGACACTCGCCCATTTTTGCGATTTAGATTTTAAAGTAGAACTTCAATTTCAATCTCTTTCGCTCTTGAGTTGGATGGCTCCGTGGTAAAAAAGCATCTGCCTGTTAATCAAAGGTTTCTCGACTCAAACCCCGGCAGTGGAGTTTGAATTTTTACTCGGAAAAGAATTGATTATTTAACAGATACAATTTTACAGATTTTTTGTAATTTCCCTCTCCCCCATCATAAGCCCAAAAGTTGTAAAATATTTTATCAATTATTTTTTTAATTCCCTTTTTTTTTTTTTTTTTTTTTTTTTTGAAATTTTAAATTGACTACATTTCGTTGTATTGTGGATTTAATTAAAAGACATTTTGTAATTTATTGCCATTTTATTTTATCTTTTATTTTATTTTATTTTCCTTTTTTGCGAAAAAGCTAAAATGAGAGGTAAACGCTTCCTCTCAATTCTTCAAATTCTCAATTCTCAAGCAAAATTCTCTAATACTTATGAATAATTTAACTCGACTCTTCGCAACCTTTTGATTTTCATACAAAATGGTTAAACAACAGTATTAATTCAGAGGTGCTTGTGCATCGTAATTTATCCTGACCTCTTGAATTGTTTAAATTTATTTCCACAATTTTTAAAGGAATGTATTATATATAATGAAAATTTGGAAAGTTTTAGAAAGTAACTTTAAAATTTTAATAATTTTAATATTAGATTATGTTCAAATGCAATATTTAAAACTGTCATTGGGATTTTTAAAAAAATGGAAAATCTCTCTGATTTTAATGGTTGGTTGTATAGAATATAGAGGCGCAAAATCCCATTAGGGATATGTTGCGCCAACTAATTTTAATGATTTTCATAAACAGATGTGAAATATAAAATAGTATTTTGTTGTTAAATCAACAAAACGATAAACAAAATATACTAAGGATTTACTTCAAAACAATTAATAGAAAAATTTTTAAACATAGAATCAAAGGCCAATTTTATAAAATTCTTCTTTGCGTATACTTGAAATGTATCTCATAAGCAAATGTATGATATTTCACTAAATCAGTGTGAAACACAAATGAGAAAAGAAAAAGCTGTTAGAGTTTAAATTCCTCGAGCATCCATAGTTCCTATATTCTATATCCGTTTCATTAATGAACTAAATATTTTCTATGCTATTCTAGCATATTTTCATATTTTTGATGCATTTTTTTCGCTATTCAATGTTATATTATACTTATTTTATATTGATATACGTATTTTTTTGTATTTTAAAATTATTTTTCTGAACTATTTGCAGAGAAAATAAGTCTCCAAAATGTAATTTTCAGTTTCTTTTAGGTAGATTTCGTATGAAATACTACCTATTGGCGTCGTTCCTATGTTGGAATTTCTGAAACATTTTTGCAGATCTACACCGATCATGAACCCTAGAGCCCAAAACCACCCTCAGTAAAAAACTTTATATATATATATATACAATGCAAAAACCCTTGACGGGTTAAAAGTTTCTGACGCAGCACTTTATCTTATGCTCTAAGAATTTTAAATATGGAACTTAAAAATACTGATATCAAATTTTGAGTGACGTTATGCTATTTCTTAAGAAATATATTTGTATTTATTTCACCATTTTATTTTTGTTTTATTTATAATCGCATGTGCAAAAGTTATGTTCAACATGAAAAGCTGCATAAAATTTTATTCGCTGTTGCTTTATCATTTACATCTCTCATAAATTCAAAATATGTGTTTTAAAAGATATGATATAAAATTTAAGTGACGCCTTGATGTGACTTTAAAAGGTTTGTTTTTTAAAATTCAATTTAAATTATTTTTGACTTGGTTAAAATATTTTTTTTACATCTACACAATACTTTTAATTTTCCAATTCACTGTTAAATATATCACTTTCATTGAATATATACTATGCATTGAAATGTATTTATTTCAATAAATTGATTTATCTTTTGTGTCACGCTATTCAAAATTGTGAGTAAGATTTGTGTAAATGGTTTATTTGCGTCAAACTATCCTTTTTCATACTTTTCATGTAGTTTGGACACAATGACGCAAAGAAACCATTTACATAAATCTTACTCACAATTTTTAATAGCGTGACACAAAAGATAAATCAATTTATTGAAATAAATACATTTCAATGCATAGTATAGATTCAATGAAAGTGATATATTTAACAGTGAATTGGAAAATTAAAAGTATTGTGTAGATGTAAAAAAAATATTTTAACCAAGTCAAAAATAATTTAAATTGAATTTTAAAAAACAAACCTTTTAAAGTCACATCAAGGCGTCAATTAAATTTTATATCATATCTTTTAAAACACATATTTTGAATTTATGAGAGATGTAAATGATAAAGCAACAGCGAATAAAATTTTATGCAGCTTTTCATGTTGAACATAACTTTTGCACATGCGATTATAAATAAAACAAAAATAAAATGGTGAAATAAATACAAATATATTTTTTAAGAAATAGCATAACGTCACTCAAAATTTGATATCAGTATTTTTAAGTTCCATATTTAAAATTCTTAGAGCATAAGATAAAGTGCTGCGTCAGAAACTTTTAACCCGTCAAGGGTTTTTGCATTGATATCATTACTTTTTTGAGGTTAGTGATAAAATGATTTAAAAAAAGATACTTATGGAATTTAATGCAGATTTAATTTTTACTATTTTATTACAATTTTCCTTATAGCAGTTTGTATATAAAAACAACTGGGTAAGTATAATCGCAGATCGCACAGAGGGTTTCATTTGATATTACTTTAAAACACTTTATCCTTAAATTAATAAATCCAAAATGTTAATTTATAATTATTAAATCCTTACATAGATGTAGCACCAATAGTTCCAATTTTCATGGGGCAGGGAACGCACTCTTTTAAACAAACCACCTTCCAATTGAAGTCATGTAAAACCAAGTTGAACAAGCCAGATCCCGTTGTGTTGTTTGACAAACAGCAGTCTCATGTCCCCTCCTTCCCCCCTTTTTCAAAATTTTTCAGACCAGTACCTAAGAATGGAACCGAAATAATTTTTTCTCTTCAGAAATTACGATAAAAAAATAGTATGCAGTACTCATAAATTTACTTTAATGCTATATAGGGTGATTATTAAGTTAATTATAACGTTTGGAATCTGTTGCATTGATGTCCGAAAGGTAGTTTCTGAGTTATGGAAGCTGGACCCATAAGGCGCCATAGAGGGGCGAAGCCCGCTAGTGTCTATCATAATTATATCTTCCATGTAGACTAATTGCGATATTTAATCAAAATAGCCCCCCCCCCGCTCCTCATCCCCGGAAATATAACAAATACAAAATGTGTCTTTATAAACCTATCGTCAAATAGGTTTTTATTTCTTTTTCCCTAAAAAAAACATGATTTTTATATCCGTAACGTAAATAGCGGACGAAGCCCGCTAGTTCCTATCATAATATATATTTTTAATAATTTTATATAGTCTATAATAAAAATCAGACTTAAAATAGTCTAGTTCCATGAGTACTTGTAGTGTCAGTTACATGCTACGATTTTTGGATACCAGTATTTTAGAACGGGAAAATGTGACTTATTTTATCGGAGATATCTCATTAATTGAATAAGGTGAAGCAAACTTTTTGAAAAAAAAGGTGGCCAACAAGCATGGCAGTTATCAGCTATGTGACTTTGTGCTAAAGTCCATTAATTTGATCTGCTTTAAAAAGATTACGGAAGATTGAATTATAGTAGAACCTGGATTAACCGAGCTTCGATTAATCGAGGTTTCTGTTAACCGAGCCGATAACAAAGTCTGATTTTTTTTCCCTTTTGAATGAGCCTTAAAAATAACCACACTCTTTAGCTCATTGTCCGTGCTATACAGGCCCTTCTGCCCCCAAAAGCCCTCAACTCCAAAAAAACATTGGACCCTGAGAAGTCAATAGCGCACAATGCTTTGTTTCCAGTGGCTGTGTGAACTTTCGTAAATTTTTCAATTTGCATTTTAAAATTTACTACTGGTAGTTGATTTTCTTTTTAAATTTGTTAAGCTGTGAAACAGAACTTTACATATATTTACTTTTATTATTTAAAAAACGTTCTATATATTTTTTTTTTAAAGAGATGTTAAATTCGCAAGCACGGCGAGTTTTTACACACAGTTTCTATTAACCGAGATTTCCGATTCCGATTTACTAACAGTCCCAATTAGCTCGGATAATCGAGGCTGCTCTGTATAATTAAAAAATCAATGGCGATCTTACTGTAAACGGGTTTCCTTTTTACTGAGGGATTTCAAAACCGAATCAGCTGATGTTAGTTGCTGTTTCCCTGCTTGATTAAATAAGATTAGTTAAACATTTGAAAATTACCAAATATAAAAGGAACTAAGTCAACAGAGTCTTTGCTTTATGGTATTTTTTAACAACGCTATAAGAAAATGATTTTAAATAAAAGATTTTAAATGTAACGTTTTAAATCTGACATAATTTTCACCAAACTTTCCTTTCTCTTTGTAACATTCAACTGAAAATATTTTTATTATTAGAAAGATAATATTATTATTTGCGCTACCTTAAAATTAGCAACTATAGTTAAAAATATCATCTCGAAATTTGAAATAAATCTCTCATATAAATATATTTTTTAATTTAAACTGTTTTGCAAT